>OX369308.1:12273074-12948194 GCA_947284805.1 Coleophora flavipennella
AAAAGACTTCCACTGCTGGACAAAGGCATAAATGACCAAATAGAAGATCGAAATAATGTGACATGTTACAAATAACACATCAAAATGTATGTGAAATTATCATTAATATAAAAGGCCTAAATCCAGTGTTAATGTTTGACATAAGTGTAGATGGCAATGCTGGCGAGTATGACGCCGAAGGTGATGGTGATGGGTTTGAAGAGTGACCTCTTGATGGAGTGCCAGCGCTCCGCGTCGCGCGCCTTGCGCTTTATGGTCGAGATGCGCTCCTGGAGCGCGCGCACGCGCCGCCGCCGGAGTGTCTCCGACTCTGCCACGCTGCCGACAAAATAGAACAGTCAGTAATTGGTCGTGGGTTTCTATGCCTAGTGTCTAGCTGTATGTATTTAAACTTAATATAATACACGTAAAAAGGCGTCGGTGGCTCAACCGGTGACGACTCGGTCCTTCTAACCAGAGGTACCGGGTTCAAATCTGGACGGCCCAATGTACCAATGAGTTTTTCAAAAACTTACGTACATATACTTACCGATTGCTTTAACGATGAAGGAAAACATCGAGAGGAAACCTGCACACACCTGCGAAGAAACTCGCAGATTGTGTGTGAAGTCGACTAAGGCCTGATCGCCCTAATTCAGAGTAGGTTCGAGCCCCTCGGTGAGGACGTATATGAGCTGATATGATGATGTATTTAAACTTAGATATACACAGGGTGTCGACTGGTTATGCATAGTCGACTAAGGCCCGATGGCCCTAATTCAGGGTAGGCTCGAGCCCCTCGGTGGGGACGTATATGAGCTGATATGAAATGAAGGATATACAGGGTGTAACAAAATTGGTGCAGGACCTGTTAACTGGGGCTTCTTCTCATCATGCAAAAAAATTGGACCCCTCCATAGAAAAATGCACAAACTTGGTCAATCAGCTGATCTATTTATATGAAGAAAAAAGCGTCGGTGGCTCAACCGGTAACGACTCGGTCCTCCTAACCAGAGGTCCCGGTTTCAAATACGGACGGCCAATGTACCAATGAGTGTTTCGAAATTTACGTACATACCTAGGTTGTTCCGAAAATTGTTAGCCACAGAATAAACGCAATCTCTTTTTTCCTGAAACTATTTTGAATTGACGGCTAATTTCCTCCTTGGTGAAAATCATTGGCCACCTATGTATAATTCTTTTTTTAAATATTTTTAAAGATTATCTCTCACTCTTCTTTTATTTGCAACAATGGATTTCTCGCGGGAAACTTTTCGTACTATGATTATAAACAAGGGTTAACCTTCAAGGAATCTCATGAAAATTTACAAGGTGCTTTTGCTTTTCGTCATAGCACTAGTTCTCTATGCTACTTTCCAACCGAGACGTAGTCTCAAGGTGCGTAGAGACTAGCTGGAGGAAGCCTTGGGAAGAGCAGCCTCGCCCACAAGGCTCGCGCCGAATGGGATCCGCGTGTCCTTGGAGGCAACGCGCCGCTCCAGCGTCGGGTAGAGACTGAGGCTCACATCTCCTCTCGTGTTTGGTGCGCACTGCGTCTTCCTTTCGAGACACATCTAACATCTCCGCTTTGATCACACCATATGAGACCTCGTTGCTTAAACCATGTCTATTGAAGCTAAGCGAAGAGATGTGTAAGTAACTAAATCCTATTGGATGTTTGAATCCTTCCTAATAGTTTGCTGTAGTCAGAGTGAGACGAACATAGTGCAATTTTCATATAGTTCATTTCTATCTATTTTCATATAGATCCTCCATCGGGCCGTGACACATTGCTTCTCTATTGTAAGATGTAAAACTTCATTGATAGGCAGTGATCAGCGGGGACTTTTCGAAAATGGCACTAGTCAGTCCACTCGCTGCACAATAGAAGGTCGCGGGTTCGATACCCGACGGAGTCTAATTTTGTAATACCCGGTTTGGTTAGTGGCAGCGCATATTCCTAGTCTGCTGGACTAGCTACTATCATCTTATAAAGTCTTGCTGCCAAACATTGATGTACACAGCATTAATGTGTTCCAGCATAAAGATAAAATAGCAAGTTCCTCTTTGCGTTAAGGTCACTTTCCATCAGGTGAGATGATACCAAGGGGTTACCAATTGTAAAGCAGTAACTGTAGGAAGTGTTTACCTGTCGAGTGGCGGCGGGGTCTCGCAGACCTCGTCGTGGGCGTGAGCCGGTGCCGTGGAGAACTCCCGCTGTGGCGGTGTCGGCGGCGTCGGCGGCGTTTCGTCCGACGAATCGCTTTCCCCTTCCGAGGGGTACTTGAAATCGCCTGCAAGGGGTAAATGAAGGTTTAAAGAAAAAAAATCTACATTTTGAAAAGGAAATTATTAATAGGTTACTGCGAGTGACAATAGGTCACAAAAAAGGCTACTTAGGCTACTATACAAAAGAGATTATTCCAAATACTACATGAGTATTTTTTCAAAACATAGAAAACTTAACTCCAATCTCTAATGCTTATAGACACTCGTTATCGACACTTTATGCGTTATCTTTCTCAATATAAACCGAAGTGCGCTCGCGTTTGGCATAACTATCCTCCGCGCGAATGCACCCCTGGCACCGCGTTTAGTCTGCGCTCTGAAAGGGTTATGCATAGGTATTTTGCTTACATTAATACACTTTCTTAATATAAGATACGAAACAACCATCTGATATCTAAAAGAAGAAAGATGCATGTTTCCAAATTCAAACATTCTGTATTGCCTACGTCTCTATTGAAAACAATAGACGATCTTGGGTGCGAGCTTGATTCCGTCTACAAAGTACATCATCGGAATAAATACCAAAAGGTCATCACAGGGAGTACGGCTTCATGCGAAATTTAAGGCCAATCGGACCCCTAGAAGTCGCTCTAAAATTATACTTTTCGAATAACCTAAAAACTTTTGTACCTAAAAGTTTTAGTTAGCTTTTATTTGAAAATATTTTAATTACTTAAATTCTTCTCAGCAAACCCTTTTTGACTGATACCCATATCACGGAGGTGCATAAAAAAATGAACTGGTCCGCCATTTTGTATTTAGAATGACGTCACTTAGCTAACCATGCATTGTGCTCCAAACTTAAGGGGCATGCAAAATTTCTGCTGAATCAGAAACTTCCGGTTCTAATTTAGTTTTCAAGATTTTTACCCAATAATAAACAAACTAACCAACACGACAAGCTAATATAAATCTTGTAATGAACACGTCGTTCTGGAG
Source organism: Coleophora flavipennella (assembly GCA_947284805.1). Classification (NCBI taxonomy): domain Eukaryota; kingdom Metazoa; phylum Arthropoda; class Insecta; order Lepidoptera; family Coleophoridae; genus Coleophora; species Coleophora flavipennella. The sequence continues at coordinate 12,276,282 of OX369308.1, forward strand.
TAGATTAAAACCTTGCAGTGACTCACCGAGCGACGCACTAGTAGGTATAGCAGGCAGCGGCCTCCCGTAGGCAATGTGAAGGCTCTCCGTCCGCGGGGGCGGCGGCGGCGCCTCCTCCTCGCACGTCTCGTTGTCTTCCTCGCACACCTCCGAGTAGATGCTTTCTTTCTGTACGCCAAGACAATCATACATAAGGTTTAAAGATATTTATTCCCATAAAGACAGCAGTCACTTACATGAGAAAAATATAAATATTATACTGAATAACGTACAATTTGTAAGTTAGTATTCGCTCGTATTGAAAACATAAAAAATATTTTTTTTAAATTTGTTTGCAGAGTCATTCATTACATCTTTATTGGGCTAATAATGTATATCTTCCAATATATATTGGTAAATGTCACGAAATACATGATATCTTACGTCAGTGTTGAATAGTCTAAGCATAATATATAATTTTAATATTATTATACAAGTTTGTTTGCTCCGTGTTTCGGTTTTTAATATCATATACCTATGTATGTGTTTAAATTTATACAGGGTGTAAAAAATTTAAATTGCAATTTTAGCTGGGGTTTCTACTCATCATACTAAACAACTTTCACCAGAAACCCATAGTCAATTCGCAAAAAAAATTAGGACCCTCCATACGAAAATGCACAAAATCGGTGAAGAGTAAATTTTTTAAACGATTTCATCAAAGTCATAAAACAAAAGTTGTTCAGTATGATGAGTAGAAGCCCCAATTAACGGGACCTACACCAATTTAAGTAATTTAGTGTAAGTATGTACATCGAGGAGATCCGCAGGAGAACTAAAGTAACCGACATAGCTCACAGAATCGCTAAACTGAAGTGGCAGTGGGCAGGGCACATAGCTCGTAGAACAGATGGCCGATGGGGCAGTAAAGTTCTCGAGTGGCGACCGCGCACCGGAAAACGTAGCGTAGACAGGCCTCCCACGCGGTGGACCGATGACCTGGTGAAGATCGCGGGAAGCCGATGGATGCGGGCAGCGCAGGACCGGTCGTCGTGGAAATCCTTGGGGGAGGCCTTTGTCCAGCAGTGGACGATTTGTGGCTGATATGATGATGTACATCAGTCTCTGATTCACATAGACAGGTAATCCTTGTTAAAGACCACCAGGTGGCCGTGAGTGATTTGTGTTTGTACCTGAATATTATTGCTGCGCGTCAAACTGATAATATGGTCTTAGGACCAATCGTACCAATTTCCATGCTTCAACACGATTTGCGACTTTTATTTGCATACCGTTAGGACTGCATGCCACAAAACATAATGTCTTGTGAAGCTCGCAGAAAGACGCATGTGGCACGTGACTGCGATAATTGATTTATTTTATGTTCATCGGAAAACAAACGGGTCTGTATAGCTACAGTCTAAAGAATACATAACAGTAGTACTAGTACAGTCGTCCAACGGAGATGTCTAGGCAGGGCAATTGTGCAGGGTGGGGGGGGGAGATGGGAGAGGTCGAACCTCAGTTTCCGTAGTCACAACTTGGGACGCTTCATTCATTCAAGCTCGGAGGCGCAGAAGCACCTGCCCAGTGACTGGAGATGTCAGTTTTGAAGCAATTATCAAAGGCGGCTGAAAGATATCCACTGCTGGACAAAGGCCTTCCCCATCCACGAAGGCGAATCTAGCGGCTTCCCGCGATCTTCACCAGGTAATCCTTCCACCATGTTCCATGTTCTCCCGACCTCCCTACGCTACGTGACCCAGTGCGCGGTCGCCACTCGAGAACTTTACTGTCTCAACGGCTATTTGTTCTACGAGCTATGTGCCCCGCCCACTACTACTTATGTTTAGGGATTCAGTGAGCTATGCCGGTTATCTTGGTTCTCCTACTGATCTCCTCATTTCTAATTGGATCGCGTAGGGAACCTCCGAGCGTAGCTCGCTCTATCGCCCTTTGAGTGACCTTGAAACATCTTATGAGGCCCATAGTAAAGGCCCATGTCTCAGTTTCATATGTCATCACTGGTAACACACACTGGTCAAAGCAGATTTTACAAAGCTTCACGAACGCTACTCAGCTGAGTTTGATTCGACGATGGATCTCTGTCTCAAAGTTGGACCTACCTTACTTGGCTGTCCCCAGTCCGGACTGTGTATATGGCTTTCCGTATTCTATACGTCTCCCAGGGAGAGACGCTTTCTTACGAGCGTCTCCTGGTAAAAAAACAGTGCCTCATTCGTCACCCTTTAGTTTAGTAGTTAAACTTAGGGTTATTAATTGTGACGGTAAACGGAGCCCCGAGTTCAGACCACCCCAACGCGGATGTTCTAGGTTGAAGGTCGAAACACAAAATTCATTAGGTGTGCATGGGAACTACTAAAAGAATCTCCGAAAGGTCTGCGTCTACCTTTACAACTACTATCTAACCCCAAGTTTAACCACTCAAGGTTGACGAATGAGTTTCGGTTTTTTACCAAGAAGTAGTTTAGTGTAAGTAGTGTAGTCTCTGATTCGTCGCGTCATATACCTCAAACGTATGGGGGACGTATAGAATACGGAAAGCCATATACGCGTCCGGGATAAGCAGCTTGGCGCCTTTGATGGCGAGGTAGGAGAACCGCAGCTAGTCAAGCATATCTAGATCTTCACATATCCGGTGCAAGCTAAGCCGCTTCGCGTCTTCTATGATGCCGAGATACGAGAACCCCAGCTGGTCCGGAGATACGAATCCTCACTTACCCAGTCCGGGTTGAGCCGCTTGGCGCCTTCTATGATGGCGAGGTAGGAGAACCGCAATTGATCCGGAGTTTGGATCAGCCCCATACGGTAGCGTCGCATCTTCAGGAGGATTTCTTGGATGTTCACGCTGTCCAGACCCTCCTTCTCAATCTTAGTCAACAACAAAAAATTCGTATTACAAAATGTTTAATTTGACTTGGAGACAGTACTTTGGGTTTACGCGTACGAAAAAACGCTTTATGCATTGAGAAGCAAGCGTACTGCCGAGCCGGAACATGATATCGAATATCTAAGGTCCAGCTAGTCTATGGCATATTGGTATGATACCAGACTATCTGACCATAGACTACGACAGAGAAAAAGATATAGATAGCGGCGTGAAAGAAAGAGACAAAGATGGCCCCGACCTCATGGTTCGGGCGTTCCCATGTGAACGGGTATGGCCGACCGAACTGTTCAGTGCCAGTCGTAGTTGTCGGCCAGACTTGGGTTTATTCTATTGTCGATCTAGACGTCGTCTTTGATAGGTACCTACGCGGTGCGAGAACGTGAGTAAAACGTTTCGCAAATTCCTTAAATTCGTTTCTCATTTAAACTAAAATTAATATGCCCCTTCTAATGGAATTCTATACACGTTAGCAAGATACAAAGTTGTAAGGAGTGTATTAACTTCTTTTTTCTTCAATAGTGGTCGCTAAATACGAGGGCTGGTTGATAAGAAAGTATCCGAAATTAGCCATTTGTAAATCTGATAAATCAAAAACAAAATTTTCCTTGTCAACCGTCTCTATTCACTGGAGTACTCACCTAAAATTAGCTTATTTTATCGGCTACATTGTGCTTGACAATTTTTAAAGTACCTAATTAGTGTTTTGGTTCTATTAAAATGGAGAAAACAGAAATTCGTGCTGTCATAAAGTTTTACGTGTTGAAAGGGAAAACTGCAACTCAGATAAAAAATAAGTTAGACGCTGTCTTAGGGAAATCTTCTCCGTCATTGAGCACTGTCCACACAATGGTAACCGATTTCAAACGCCGGCGACAGAGCTATGAAGATGCTCGTCGCTGTGGACGGCCAAGAGAAGTAACAACCCTTAAATGTACAGTTCCGTAAAATCGTAAATAACGATATAGCAGAGATGGTAAACATTTCTTCTGAACGTGTTTTTAACACACGAACATTTGGGCATGAAAAAGCTTTGTGCCCGTTGGGCGCCGCGTTTGCTCACTGCAGACCAAAAACAACATCGAGTAGACGTTTCAGAGGAGGCTCTTTACGCGCAATTCAAGCGAGTTTCATAACGGTCGAGAAGACTTGACTTGACTACTATACACCAGAGACCAAAGAGCAGTCTAAGCAGTGGACAAAAAGTGGTGAACCCTTTTCAAAGAAAGCTAAGACAAAATTATCTGCCGGCAAAGTGATGGCAACTGTTTTCTGGGATGCTCGTGGAATAATATTTGTAGATTAACTTGACAAGGGAAGAACGATAAATGGGCCATATCATTCGAATTTGCTGCAAAAATTCAAGGATAAATGGCCGCATTTGTCCAAGAAAAGAATTGTGTTCCATCACGACAACACCCCAGTTCATACGGCACCAATTACATAGGCGAAATTGCATGAACTGCACTTTAAACTATTCCTCACCCACCTTGTTAGCTAGACTTGGCCCCCTGCGACTTCCATTTGTTCCCAAATCTGAAAAAGTAGCTAGGTGGACAGAAATTTTCTACTAATTCCGAAGCGGTGGTCGCCGTAAATTTTGATAGCCTGGACAAAACCTTCTACCAGAACGTTATCCTGGCCCTGGAGAAACGGTGGTTCGAAGTGCGTCGAGGTAGAAGGAAATTACGTAGAAAAATTACGTAGTTTTCACAATATTTTTTTTTTTTCTTGTTCATTACGGATACTTATCAATCAGCCCTCGTAAGTGATATTTAAGGTTTTCATAGTAATCATAAAATCCGTAAATCTTTTTTAAATTGTATTTCTAAAATGTAATCAATGCACTACCTAAGATTTTTTGTATAGCTTTCTTATGTAAAGTATCATTTGAATCGGCCCATACATTTTCCAGATTTTTTCATTTTTAGTTTTTATGGTAAACGAGATTCTGCAAGGGCTCTTAAGAGGTAATCACATATGTTATAGGTACTTACAATGACAAGGCACGTATCGACAAGGCAGAAGGTGCCCGAGCGGCCGATGCCGGCGCTGCAGTGCACCACGGGCGGCCCCACCTCTGGGTCCAGCGCGCCCGACGCGCGCACCTTCTTCAGGAAATCGAGGAACGCTACCGGCGACGACGGCACCCCAAAGTCAGGCCACGTCGTGTAGTGAAACTGGATCACGTCGCGCATCTCTGATCCTTCCGTGTCTCGTATTCTGGACACAAACAATTAAATTCAAATTAATATTCTCAATAAAAAGAAGGTTCCGACGAATTGAGAACCTCCACCTTTTTTTTGACATAACTTCAGAAATAAAAGATAAAATCCAATTTTGGCCGAATGATATAAATGACGAACATACAGTTAAAACCAGATAAATAGTGACAGTGATGGTTATTAAAAAACCAAAATAAAAAGCAACTAAAGTGGTGAATATTATCACATTAGGCCTTCACAACATTAACAACAACGTAAAGGACTTGCTCAAAATGTAAGGTATGTATTTCTAACCAATCTTTTTGACGCTATAACCACAGATGAGATACTAGTTTCTTCGTAAAATAAAACGAAAATACCTACGCATTTATTCACCTACTCCTTCCCACTGTAAGACAATACACGGTAACTTGGGTATTAAAGCGCTCGACTTAGAAGTTATAACTGCGTACACGGGCCGCGCGCGAACTGCGGTGTTCTAGTGCTGACGAGCGGAGCGCGGCCTCTAGGCCGCTCCAATATGTAGGTACTTATCTCGCCTGCTCTACCGAGTGACGGGGGCTTGCTATAACTGTGTATAAACAATAAGAAAACCTTGGTTGTTTCCAATAATAAAAAAGCTTTTGCGTGTGTGTATGACAATGTTAATATTGAACAGTGTGTTTCTCGCTATGATCACATGAGCTATGATCATCTTAAATATAACCAACTATCTGATGCCGACGTACAGTTCTTACAATTGCTCTTATTATTTTGCTGTTTACAATTCCAAAATATTTATTTTTAAATAGTTGTTTAAACACACTTTTAAGTAGTAAAAAAAACTTTAATGATATAACAAATAATTTCATGATTCAGATTAAAGTCTAGGTAATGGTATTGGCTGGAAAATCAATACATATCCATACTCGTATCTATATAATATTTTTTTTAAATATGAAATGTAATACGAGTCCGTCCGGCCGTTCAATCCGACCGATTTGCTTTTTTTAATGAAAGGTATTGATGCACAGATTTGTGTTCAAGCGTTAAAAACCCCACGAGCCGCTTGCGGCTCGCACATCACGCATCCTTTATGAAATCTAAAACGAGTCCTTCCGGCCGTTTTATCCAACCGATTAGCTATTTTTTTTAAATACAAGGTTTTTTAATTGATTTTTTTTAATGAATGGTAAAGGATCATTCACAAAGTTATCAAGCATTAGAAAATCCTGGACACCCCAATGTCAGCTAAGTGTCAGTAAAGTTAGTATTCTTATCATTTGCATACTCTTTATTTTATAAGATCGTCTAGAACACAGGGATTTAAAAAACCTATTCTTCGGGAAACTAGTCACCATTTCTGGAATTTAACTGTAGAATCTCACTGCCCCTTATATAACTTATTAACATTACCCAGTCTCAAATAGACTATATCCATTCACTGCTTTTTGGAAATAAAAATTATTACGAACGTACGAGTACATGATGATTTCGTATATGATCTGACTAGCAACAGATAAGAAGCCTATTTTAAAAATTATTCGCTAAATAAATAGCAAAACGACCTCACAGAAAAACTGAATAACATTTTTAGTGTCTTATTTACTCGTCTATCCTATACCGGAAAAGGTCAAGAGGGAGGGTCATAAACTGTGATCGGAATAGGTATAGTATAAATGCCTAAAGTTCGCGAGAGGATATAACAGAGTTGTTAAAACCACCAAATATATTAATTCATTTTTGTTAAATCCCGTAATCCCGCGACGTAGTATTGTTTTTCGGAGCAAGCGGTGCAACTGTAGATCCATGATCTTTAAAATATATAAGGCGATTAAATATTTATTCGGCATCGTGGGTTTATAGAGATATCTAGAAGCTTTGCACAAAAATTAAATATTTGAGTCATCGCATACCTGGTTTTAGTAGACACTGCACAAAAAAAAGAATAACAAAAGTAAATCAACGTATTTGGTGGTTTTAACAACTCCATGTTAATATCCTCTCGCGAACTTTAGGCATTTATACTTTTACCTATTCCGATCACTTTTTATAAAATAAATGAATCTCACAAACATTATACGTCAATTCTGCTCTAACTAAACAAATCATCATCATCATCATCACATCAACCGAAGGACGTCCACTGCTGGACATAGGCCTCCTCCAAGGATCTCCACGAAGACACCGGTTCTGCACTGCCCGCATCCAGCGGCTTCCCGCGACCTTCACCAGGTCATCGGTCCACCGAGTGGGAGGCCTCCCTACGCTACGTTTTCCGGTGCGCGGTCGCCACTCGAGAACTTTACTGCCCCAACGGCCATCTGTTCTAGCACTAAACAAATAGATATTTGTATTTTAAAAGGTGGCTAAATGCTCACGGAATACCTGCTGGAAAGTGTCTACCGGCGCCTATAAATACTTGTGACACAAGGAGGACAGACAGTACTATGACTATTCGTGGTCTTAATACTGAGGCAGACCTAATACTGGCCCTAGGACGGCCAACGGAGCAACGGACTGTTGTGGTTTATTTTTACAGAAACACCTTCCAAGGGATGTGAAATGACATATACTAATAATTAACATAGCCCGAGATAGTTTCCGAAGGATCTTGGGAAAACTCATTTCCAGGCTCGCGCATGTCAGCATGTCGTCGCAACGGAGCAACGGATTGACGTGATATTTGGCATACAAAAGTAGTTGATGGAGTAGGACGTGACATAGACGCTAATCAGAATAGCCCAGTATACTTCCCGAGGGGTCTGACGTAAACTCCTGTCTACGCTCCGGCTTGCGCCCCACTAAACCTCAAAGACAGTCATAAAAACGATATCCACGCAAGCGAAGCCGCGGGTAAAAGCTTGTATTTTATAATGTATTTTTGACACTGTTAAATAACGGCCTCCGTGGCGTAAAGGCTAGTCCATTCACTTCACACCAGGAGGTCGCGGGTTCGATTCCCGGCGGGGTCAACTTGTAAGACTCGTTTTGGTTGGTGATAGGGCATTTTCATAGCCCGCCTGGCTAGCTAGCACCAACTTATCTGTCTTGCCGCCAAAAACATCAGTGTTAACAGCATTGATGTGTTCCGGCTTGAAGTTAAGATAGAAAGATCCCCATTGCGTTGGGGAATCTTGGTAAGCCCGCTTCCATCTTCGGCATCTAAGTTACTTCGGTCAGGTGAGATGAGCATCGTTGTAACCGCCGCCGCCGCCGCCTCCTGTCCGGGAGGTCGTGGTGAATCCTGCCACGTACCAATGTGATTTCGAATTTCGATTTTATAATATGTACGTTTATCCGACGTTCTTACGGTGAAGGAAAACATCGTGAGGAAACCTGCACACGCCTGCGGAAAAACTCGCACGTTGTGTGTGAAGTCGACCAACCCGCACTGGGCCCGCGTGGTCGACTAAGGCGCGATCGCCCTAATTCAGGGTAGACTCGAACCCCTGGGTGGGGACGTATATGAGCTGATATGATGATGATGAGATGAGCCAAGGGCTTATCAGTTGTGGATAAAAAAAAATACCCTAAACGACCTTCAACAATACCTGTATAGGAACTGGATCACTACAGACTACAGGCTACACGTGTAAAAGCTAAAAATAAAGAGCTTTCATTTATTTTTATAAGCGTAGGACGAGAACAATAAAAGTGATTGCGCCGCGCGTGGTCACAAACAAGTAATTCAAGCGAATACAATCCACAATTTATAAACCCACTAGCTTTTGCCAGCGGCTTCGCTCGCGTGAATATAGTTTCTATGACTGCCTTCGAGGTCGTAGCTTCGAGGGTCCGCAGTGCGCGAGCCGTATGGAAAAAAGTAGCCTATATGTTAATCCAGGTCGTAATCTACCTACCAAATTTCATCCAACATTCATACATACAATAATATTAATAGGATACTTTTAAAATATATTTTACAGCCACAATTACTTTCTTGCGTATACAGGGTGTAACAAAATTGGTGTAGGTCCCATTAACTGGGGCTTCTACTTATCATACTAAACAACTTTTGTTTAACGACTTTGCTGAAATCGAAAAAAAAATTGTTAACTCTTCATACAAATCGATCAGCTGATCGACCAATTTTGTGCATTTTAGTATGGAGGATCCAATTTTTTTTTTGAGAATTGACTATGGGTTCCTTGGGGAAAGGTGTTCAGTATGTGAGTAGAACCTCCAGTTAACAGGTCCATTTTTACACACCATTTTTTTACATCCTGTATAGAAATAAACATAAAAAAGAGGCTAAGTGCGAGTCAGACTCGCGCAAAGTAGGATTCCGTAGTCTTTTCAAAAAATAAATGATAACTTTTAAAAAATAATATTTGCAGATGGTAATTTTTAAGGAAAATCAATGAACTTTTTACAAATCTAACTGCACATCTTAAGTAGGTCGACTATTACTCCTAAACTAAGAACTGCCTTAAACGAAACTAGCCGTGATAGTTTTCTTTTTAAAATGATTTGTCCTACTATTTACAAATTTTTTTTCAGATGTTAAGAAATGGCGGTTTAGCTGGTAGAGGGGGACGGGAGACACTTGACTATAACAAAAATTATTACTTAAAAGCTTAATATTTCGCAAACGGGTCCTTGAATCGAAAAATGGGTTTTGGAAACCCACAGTTGTTTTGAAAGACACCGACACCCCACACGACAGGGTGGTACGTCAACGAAAAAAAATCACCTCCTCTTACATGTAGGAATCTCCCTTTAATATTTTTTTGCAAGATTTTATTGTACCACTTTGTCGACGTGTACCCATGCCCCAAATTACAGCTTTCTAGTACTAGTCTCTGAGTTAGCCGCGGACGGACAGACAGACATGGCTAAGCTATAAGGGTTTCTTGTTCACTACGGAACCCTAAAAAAATTCTCTACCAGTAGAAAAAAATGTACAACTACCTCAATTATTGTTTATTTTTTTATCTTATGTTGTGCAATAAAGTGTTTTCAATCAATCAATCAAAAGAAAAGGGTATATGTATCAGATTCATAAAAAAATTACTAAAAATCTAAGTTTGTATGGGAGGTAACTTAATCCGATAGTTTCTGAAACAATGAACTATACAGTGTAGTAGTCCTTATTAGGTTCTAGTAACTCACAAAAGTCATTAAAATCGTTAAAGCCATATTTGAAAAAAAAAACAGAATTTGTATGGTAAGTATATATACATAATTCCAATTTTTCTTAGAATTTCAAATAGCATAGTATAGTAAGTCGTATAAAGTTATAATAACACACAAAGTCTCATTAGAGCCATTTTCGAGAAAAATAACCAAAAGCCTGGATTTTTATGGAAGGTACCCCAGATTTTTCTTGGACCTGCCCTGTATAGTAGACTATATAAACGACCTGCTCTGTATAAAGACTATATAAAATTAAAGTAACAAAGATTCATCAAAATTGTTAGCCTTTAAAAAAAAATATTTTTTAACTATAGTGGCAACCTTGACAAAATCAAGATGACAATTTAAAAAAAAACGACGAGGTGTTTCAATATTGTCTTAATAATAATAGGTATTTATTTCAGACATAGTCCATAATTGGTTAGTAACATTGGTACTTATAAACTAGTGTTAGTAAAAAACAATGGGAATAAATCAAATAATTGAGATGGTCTCGATGGAGCCGTCCGCCACAGGGGCAACGCCGGTCTCTACTTGACTGCGTGCAGCCGTATCCAGCGCCCCAGTATCGGAGAGTCCCATCGGTCCACTAAAGTGCACAGGATGCTGTTGGTACTGGCGCGCGTTCGACTCATCAATGAGGCAGACCGCTTACGCATAATAGCCTCGAAGCTGTCAGTCTTTGCCTCCGCAAACATGCCAGAAGCACTGCAGAAGCGCGCCAGGCCCATCAACACCCTGAACGCGTTATTGTATTGGACTCGCAAGTCGCTGTATGCTCTCTGCGTGTAGCTAACCCACAGACTGCACGTGTAGAAGGGCTGGCAATATGCTTTAAAAAGCGTTACCTTAACCTCTTTAGAACAACGTGAGAATCTGCGGGCCAACATGTTGCATCGAACTGCCAGCGACCTGCGCTCCCTCTCAATATCAAAATTATCATTAAGGTCCTCGGAGACCCAGTGACCCAAATATTTAAAGCGAGCGACTCTGTTAAGGGCAGTACCACACAAACTCAAAGCAGGCATTGTTGAATAGTGTTTGTTGCCCGACTTGAACACCATTAGTTCGCTTTTCTTCGCATTATACTTGAGCCCATGGGCCTCCACATAAGTCTTAACCTCAATTGTACCAATATCCGTTCAGTAGTTTAGGCACTAAAAAACCAGACGCACGCACACACAAACATCTAAACTTCATTTTTTCCCATCGCAATACCGTCTTTACTCCTTCGTCGCTTGCTAACGCTAGCTTTTGCGACCAGCGGAATAAACCAGTATCCACCAGCTTTTGCGACTGGCGGAATTTAAACTAAAATCGTCAATTATCTATCTTATCTTTATAAGTGTGGGCTGGTTGCAACGAAACTTCGACCCAATGGAATCTTTTGTGTGAACGTTTACATACGGACAAATTATACAATTTGCCTGACCGTATGGAAAATGACTAATCATACAATTTGCCTGCCACATATCCATAGATATGTTATTATGGTTTGCTCATATTACATGACAAAACATTGTGTGGGCGTGTGTAAAAAGTTTGTTCATATATCTCTGGCCCACTGAAAATACATTCAACATATGAAAATCAATAAAAAAATAATAAAAAACGGTATTTCTATTTCGCATCCCCCCTTTATACTAAATTCAAAATTGATTGTTGACACTAACCCCGCAGCATCAAGATTTAAGATCCCACTGGAGTTCATAAATGCCATACAAAAGTAGTATTTGATTCATTTGTTAACCAAACAACCAATTTTGAAATAATTTTACATCGATAATAGGATGACGTATATCTCGGCATCGCATTACTTATTTGAAAAACGAAACAGGAATCCTTTAATAACCTATAAACTTGTTTTCAAGGTAAAAACGTATAAAGTATTATGCTTTTTGTACTGAAAGATATAGAGTGATTTCAAAAAGTGTGGCAACTATCCGATTTTTACCATATGCCTTAAAATTTTGGTAGCCAGGGAAGACACGTCCAAAAATATGTATGTTCCGCGAAAGTCCACGGTTTTTAAGAAATTCGCGTTCCGATTTTCAGATTTTGTATGAAAAATATATTTGCTGAACGATCACGTCAGTTTGTAAAAAAAACTTATATACAATTAAGCAAGCAAAATACATGTTTTTTATTTATTCCAACGACTTTATAAAAAGGTATAAAAGTAGAAAAAAATTATAAATAATAAAATTTGGGAATTAACTAGAAGGGTGTAACGAGTGTCAAAATTTTTAATACTCAGAAAAGTTTGTACAATTAAGGCAAGGTATCCACTAAAGCGGAGAGAAGCGATGATGTGTGATTTTTTCATACATTGGATCGAAGCGAAGTGTGAGAGTCTAATTTATAAAAAAAACACGCAAATCTCCGCTCTTCTCCGTTTTGGTAGATACCGGTCTTAATAATCAACTTCAAACTACAGTAAAATATATTCTGAATTTTAGAGTCTGGTCTAATTAGTAATTTTACAAATGTTCTTATTTTATTACGATAGACGTACACAAATTCTTACCTGCACCCTGCATGTATCCAAAATATGGTACTTATAGTACAATTTTTTTTTATTCGCGACAGACGGAGAAAGGTTCAAAAGTTCATAACCAAAGAGTTTATGTTTTTTTAGAGGGAGAATCTATGTCACGTAAAGCCCCCATTTCAAGTATGTCTTACGACGCACTCCTCCTCTTAGGTTGCTGTAGTGAGAGTGAGTCAAATATCATTATATTTCTCTCACTTTCATACAGTTTATTTTTCTCAGCTTATATTGTGTTACTTGTCTCCAATTTTCCTTACAGCCGTGAGATGAATTGCTTCTCTATTTTAAATAACTTTAGGAATTAATTCAAAAAAAATAACCTCTAATTTTGAACAGTCGGGTAAAAATGTATCGTATGTCACTCACGGGATTAAGACGGAACTAAAGACACCTCGCACTCCAAAATCCATCAAGTCGTTTAGGCTACAGCGCGTGCCAAAGAAATAAATAACCTCTTTTTCAGCTAGTCGGGAAAAAATATACTATGTCACTCACGGGATTAAAACAAATCTAGGACACCAAGCCGTTTAGGCTACAGAGCGTGGCAAAGAAATAAACATACACATACAAATACTCGAAAAATATAACCCTCCTTCTGGCGTAGCCGAGTAAATACAGAACCTCACTGACCGTGGTGTGACATTTAAAAAAGTCCACTCACCTGAAAACCCTAGTGGAGTAATAACCGCAGTCCTCTTCACTGATCTGTTCCACTGACAGGTTGACATCATCTAGCTCCATTTTGAACTGCGCGCCTGTGCACTGGGGCCAGTAACAGTGGCACTTGATTTCGTTCTTCTCAATCAGCTTGTTCAACATGAGGATCGCGCGGCTGTCCTGCTCCCACACCATGAGCCAGAAGTGGCTCACAGTTGTCATCAGGGGCCCTTGCGTCAGGATGTACCGCCGGTTCGCGCGCTCCATCTAAAACCAGTACTCCTGTTAGCTCCACTAAGTTGTGGTTCAAAGTTACGACGCAGAGACCACAGATCACACAAGATTTTTTGTATCCGTTCAGGAGCCGCAAATGAGAGATTATAATTAAATTCAAGTTGTAAACTGAAAATCTAATCATCGTAAATCCCCTGCCCTCTTCTAAATTATTAATTGGGGTCGGCGCAACATGTTTTACCTCCATTGTTCCCTTTTGCAATCATATCTACATTCACTTCTTTCTTACTTATATCATCTTTCACACAGACGGTCAACTTTCAGTCAACAAGGCGTAGGAAGAGGTTCCACCCCTTTGTTTTGATATTTTGCCTATACGCACGAAGCGTTACGCTTCCTCGTTTATTATGCGGACAGTAATGGAGTGAAGCACGTTGCCTCCGTCTGTTTCCCGACTCTTACAATTTGGGGATTAAAAATCGAGAGGCGAGAGTGAATACGCATTATTTGGGTTTGCGTGTATACCCTCCTCCACTATGTCGTCACTTTCCATCAGGTGAGATGTAGTCAAATGTACTCAAACTTTTAGTAAAAAATAAAACCAGTCCATCTATCTTTTCTTTGGTCTTCCTCATCTTTTAAACTGTCCACATTCATACTCTTCACTCTTTTTGTCACGTGCCGTTCATCCCTACTCATTACATGTCCAAACCATGACAAAAAATTCGCTCTTAATTTCTTAGTCCATGGTGCTACGGTTTAACTCCCCCTTATGAACCGTTATGTACGGAAAATGTGATGTATGAGTTACGATACAGACATTAGGGTATAAATTCCGGTTTCTCCTGCAAAAGTCACTCATTGAACGTATTTTTTGGAACCTAACGCAAAGTGCCTACCACGCGGGACATGTATACTCACGTTTCGGGAACTATTGCCGAAGTGAGAAGGAACGCAGAACCCAAAAAAAAGTTTTTAATACTTTATTTTATTACAAAGCTTGCAAATCGGCTCATCAATTTTGTAAAATTACATTTTGAGTGCGTTGTATTTATTGACAATTATAAGTATATAGAAGTCGATATTTTGCTCCGACCATGAGTTCAAAATTTTAATATGTACTTGATTTTAATTCAGTGTAGGCTGGAGCCCCTCGCTGGGAAGTTAATTTGAACCCACTTCTTATCGTATCGAGTTAAAACTTCGCAAGTGTGTGTAGTTCGGATTACAACAGAATAATTTGAAACCATGGAGCTGATTTAAATATGGGGGGCAATGGAGCTTCATAACGGTACGAGGTATCTGAGGTGTATTGGGGCTTGTGGGAATCGTCTTGAGATGCAATTTGGCCATAAATTTTTAGTTTTTTTTAAACGATTCCGATTATTGAATAATTAATGACACGCCACATTGATAGGATAATGTATAATGTTAAACATATTAAAAATAAGAAGTTGCAAGTTAGTTGAAATAAGTTGACGTTTAGTTTTAAACGTTAAGTAATTTTATGAAGCCAAGTTGTTGGTTAACTTTCATCGATTTCAGACTTACGAATACTATTCACGTGAAAAATCTCAAATTCTGGTTAACTGAGGACCCGCAAAATTCGTAGCTTGTTTTTCATATACAGGGAGTAACAAAAGTGGTGTAGGTCCCGTTAACTGGGGGTTCTACTCGTCATACTGAACATCTTTCTCCAAAGAACCCATATTCAATTCTCAAAAAAAATTGGACTCTCCATACTAAAATGCACAAAATCGGTCGATCAGCTGATCGATTTGTATGAAGAGTAAAAATTTTTTTATCCGTTTTCAGCAAAGTCGTAGAACAAAAGTTGTTCAGTATGATTAGTAGAAGCCCCAGTTAACGGGTCCTACACCACTTTTGTTACACTCTTTATAAAGAAAAATTTTATTCGTTTCGTTCGCTGAATGCACAGATTCCGTTTCAGTAGTACCGCCTCCGTGGCGTAATGGTTAAGTCTATTAGCTTCACATCAGGAGCTCGCGAGTTCGATTCCCGGCGGAGTCATTGTAAAACTAGGTTTATAAGGTGGAAGGGCATTTTCTAAGCCCGCCTGGCTAGCTACCACCATTTTATTTTGAGGCTTGACGCCAAACATCAATGCTAACAACATTGATGTGTTCCGGCTAGAAGATAAGATAATAAGTTCCCCATTGCGTTAGGGAATCTTGGTAAGCCCGCTTCCATCTTCGGCATCATCGTCACTTCTTACCATCAGATGAGATGTCAAGGGCTTACCAATTGTGGATAAAAAAAGTACTAATAATAAATTGTACAGCCTCTCTGTGCACACTTTCTCGCGAAGCATTCAACATCTGGTGTGGTCGGACATACACAAATCAACAATTGACATTACACATAATTAAAAGCAAAAAAATACAAATAATCTGGGCTTGTATGGGAGGTACTTTACTCAGATTATTCCTGGTAAAGTAGACCAAATAAATGTACACAAGCGTATAAAGTTTCATCAAAATCAATCAATCCGTTTTTGATATATAAAATAATAGTTTTTTTTTAAACTCGAATGAGGAAAAATTTTAAAACAGCGGCTGGCGATAATAATAACATTTCTCTTACCAAAATTTCATAGCGTATAAAGTTTCATCAAAATCAATAAAGCCGTTTTTGATATATAAAATAATAGTTTTTTTTTTAAACTCGAATGAGGAAAAATACAGCGGCTGGCGATAATAATAACATTTCTCTTATCAAATTTCATCCAAATTCAATCAATAAATTACAAAGTAGAGCCCAGAAAGACAATTTTTGGAGGTTTCACACCAAGTGAACCATTCGAATAGTGTATTATGCTAATGTCGCCGGGATATCGTCAAAACCGCGATATTACAATCTCACTACACTTAATTCAGTTAGATTATAGTGGCGTTAAATTGTCAATCGGGTTACAATTTCACGGCCCATTCTTGTATCTCCGAATAAAAGCGAAGCATTTTGCTACCCACGGGGGAAGAGCCAAACCTGACCGGATCTGACTTCGCTCGCTCATTTATTTAATGTTATTCACTTCGCTTAAATTGCAATATCACTAGTGAGATTACAATGACACTAGTGAAATTGTAAGCAGTATGTTACGGTTCACAATCTTTCGACAGTTCACAATCTCGCGAGATAGATCCCGTTAGAATATAATCTAACGGTTTCTACAATTTTACGGTGACATATATGTACACTCAGCCACACAATTAACCGCCTACCTAAGTTTTCTCAGTACATTTGAATACAAAGAGGTGGTCCAAACAGCCACCATCATGTTTTTTTATCAAGAAAAGTATGGAAACTACGAGGTGCAGTCATTAGATCCCTGGCTACAAATGTGTCGAAGAGCACAACATTCTGCTGATCTACGGGAGCTTGGTGGACTGCTCAAAACAAAGAGTATGATTTTATCCGCAAAATGCTTGGAAAATTTGCCAATTTACCCTTTAATATCTGAGCAGTCTACGGAGTTCCCGAAGATCTGCAGAATGTTGTGATCTTCGACATTTGTAGCTAGGTATCTAACCTAAAAGCGTCGGTGGCTCAACCGGTAACGACTCGGTTCTTCTAACCAGAGGTACCGGGTTCAAATCTGGACGGCCAATGTACCAATGAGTTTTTCAATAACTTACGTACATATAATTACCGATTGCTTTAACGGTGAAGGAAAACATCGTGAGGAAACCTGCACACGCCTGCAAAGAAACTCGCAGGTTGTGTGTGAAGTCGACCAACCCGCACTGGGCCCGCGTGGTCGACTAAGGCCTGATCGCCCTAATTCAGGGTAGGCTCGAGCCCCTCGGTGGGGACGTATATGAGCTGACATGATGATCTAACCTAATGACTGCACTTCGGAGTTTTCTTGATTTTATTTTAATTTATGTCTGTTTGAAAATCTGTATGATAAGGTAGAAAACAAGTGGGCTGAGTGTAGAAGGTCATAACTTATTTGTGGCGACTTTAACACAGACTTTATCTCAAGGGTCCCGTATACCCAAAGAGTGACCAAGGGGACCTTTTTACTAAGCCTCCACTGTCCGTCTATCAGCGGGCTGTATTTCAGAAACAGGAATAGGGTAGACATTTGATTTTTAATAGAATGTGTATTTTTGTTGCCGCTATAAGGACAAAAAATAAAAAAAGTGAAAAATTTTGCGGAGTCCTCATAAAAAAACACGGTTTTCTATAGGTATTTTTGATTTAGCTCTATCGTAAATATGGTAATACATATAAGCGTGGAACTTGGTGTGATTATAGTACTAACCCTGAAGTAATACAGCAAACAATAAAAGTGTAAGTCGTATTAGATGTACACGTCTTAAACCATTTTCATGAATTGTCTTTTTAATGTTTTACGTGGTGTGTCAAGTCTCATCTTTAGTGGCACGCACTATACTCCCGCTAAGTGGTCCGAACTGAATGAAAAACAAGTATATTTCTGTCGCTCGCGTTGATCTCTTTTGTTTGTAATGTGAATATGTATCATTGTCATAGTTGTGTGGAGAGGTGAAGTAGTACGAAACCCTCGGAGTGCGAGTCCGACTCGCACTTCAACGGTATTTTATTCGATAGTATATTTAAATTAAACAGAGACACTGCGCTGCGGTAGCGAACTAACAAAATTTAACCTGTATAAAGAACGGCAAACATGAGTTTTTATTTGAATTTAAGTAAGTAAAACTAAACTAAATACTGCAATTTCCACAGCGAAAAACAATTGGTCATCTGTTGGTCACCTTTAGTTTGCAGTGCTCATTAAGTCGATGATTCAGAAAAAGTATTTACGATTTATTACCCGGTAGGTCTCCGGCGCGCGGCCGGTTCTCAAAAGGCGCTCGGTACCTAACGAGGAAGTACATTGTGTCGAATACTCAATACAAACAGTTTTCTAGAAAACCTGCCTTTGTCGTCGCGAAACATACGCTTCTAATGACGTATAAAGTCTTCTTGACAGTTGTTTCTATATGTAATTTTTTTCAGACAATGTGTTATCAAATTATTATTATTTTTGTACAGAAGAAAAAAAATTTTTTTTTTTCAAAAATCGAGCTGCACCTTTTTACCCGACTGCCCAAAAGAGGGGGGGGGGGGGGTAATGTACGTGCCATTGATTGAAACAAAGGCGCTTTCTTAGAGGTCAGATGGGGAAATTTTTTGACTAGTTCATTTTCTTGAATTTTCCTGTAAGTGACGATATCTTATGCGGGTATTACAAAATATGAATTCAAAAACGAAGAAACTGCTGTAGTAACTCTAGAGCTTTAAAATTGTGCCTAAAAAATATGATTTATTAAGGCGTAAAAACCCGTTATCATGGGTTTAATGCCACCGTGCTCTCAAAATATGTAAACATTAGTGTCGATTCGAACAAAACACACGACTTAATTAAACTAAACTAAAATTCCACTAAATTATGTTTATTCGTTTTCATGTGCTATTCGGTTTTATGCACGAACTAAATTAGGTTGCCTACTTTGACAGGCTTAAACACGATCAAATTGAGAATTCACAGACTATGTTATAGGATAAACGAAAGAATGAACAATATGACTGACGTAACCTGTTTACCGTAAGTGAAAGAGAAAACCAGATATAATTTTATATAGCGCTGTCTCCGTTTTTAATGTAATTTGTGCTATGAATATAATCTATTAAACGTTCAATAAAAACAGCTGATTTTGTTTTTATTTTATTTTTTGGCTTGGCATCAAGGATTTTTGAGTGATGTATTAAGAAGTTTAAAATTGCCTAAAAGCGCGTCGGGACATTGTCAATTGTCAGAATCTGGAGAAATTGAAGATCTGATGATAACCAGGTTGGCAATCGATGGCTTCCTAAGACTGCCGAAGCTGAAAGTTGGAAAGGTATAAGATCAGACGTCTTGCAACCTGGTTTATTGGTCATAGTCATCATCATCAGAGTCAAACCCGCAGATCAGAATTCTTCGGGTCAGAGTCGCGCAGTGTGCTGATGTATCTTGGTCGATACGCCAAACTTCTAGCTTTGACTGTTTTGTATAGCTGTCGAACACCAACCTGGTCATCATGAGACCCTTAGGTCAAAGGTGCAGTGCCCTGGAGTACTTATTAGGGTTTATACCAACACTTTACTTAGGTATTCATCACAAAATTTGCACTTTTGTGGTTTTCCAAGACCAATATAAGTTTAGTAGTCACCAAAATAGGTCGCCATTAAAACTGGTTCAATTTTAGTTTGACACATCTAAAATATGGTCGTTCCGAATAGCAAAATGGCGATCTAAACTTAATTTAGTTCGATTTTATTTTAGATCTGTCAGATAAATTAAGTCAAATTTTTCCGAATAGCAAACGTTATTTTGACACATCTTAACATAATTTTAGTTTAGTTTAGTTGATTTGTGCTAAACCGAATCGACACCATTAGGCATAAAGTTACAACCATTTATTTTGTCCTAGTCTAAACGCTGTTTTGAGACTAAATTTTGTTTTATATACTATTTTATTTATAATAATTTTCTTCTTTAAACTTTTTTATCTAATACAACTATTATTTATTAGTTGTCCCTGGTCTCTGATCGCGAATACGTTGTCAGAATTGAAACTAGTAAACTCCCAAACTACTGAACTATTTTATATCCCCAGGCGTTTTTGTTTTCAGGTTTGTCTTGATTTTTTAGGGTTGCCACCATAGTTAGAAATCACTTATTATTTTTTCACTCAAAATAGCTTTAACGATTTTGATGAAACTCTGTATGTTACTATAATTGTATATGGCCTTCATTCAGTACGAAGTAGTCCGTTGTTTCAAGAAAAATAAGAATAAGGTACTTCCTACACAAATCCAGGTTGTTTGATTCTGTTTCTCAAAAATGGCTCTATCGATTTTAATGAACCCTTGTGAATAATTAGGACTTTATAAGCCCTACTGCAGTGGGTACTTAATTGTTCCAGGAAAAATCTGAGTAAGGTACCTCCCATACAAACCCAAATTAATTGTAAATTTTTCATCAAGTCTGATATACCTACATTCATTCTTTGCTACTAAGTGTAATGTTTATTGTGGATTTGTGTATGCTCGACTACAACAGACGGTAAAGGCTTCGCGAGAAAGTAAGCACAGCGTGGCTGTACAATTCATTTATTTTCCATCGTGTTACTCAACGATTCGGGAAATCTTAGCAAAGTACTAAGGAAAGCCGAGCCCAAAAGAATCTCACTTCCAAACATTTTTTTAAACACTTAAAGTCTATTACAATATTATCATGACCGGTCGTCGTGGAAATCCTTGGTCCGCCTTTGTCCAGCAGTGGACGTCTTTCGGCTGATATGATGATGTGATTGTTACTGGAGAAATGTAGCCGTAGTCCCTACGAGGAACCCTTATAAGATCGTTCTAATTGTCCGTCTGTCTGTCTGTTTGTTTGTCAAACATCAAAAGCTTGTAAACTTTACACAGTTCAACCGAATTGCATGAATTTTGGCACAAAAAGAGTTTAAATATAAATCTCTATTTTAAAAATATATTTTTTTCACTTTACTAATGCAATGATGAAAAAAGCAATTTTCATCTGTTTATGTTTCTAGAAAACAAATGTATGTTTTTATGAACTTCTATAACACTAACAATATAAAGAAGTGAAATATAATTTTAGGGGTAATCTCTGAGACAATTGAATTGATTTAAAAAAATAGTAAGACTAAAAAAGCTCATAGGTGCTCTATGAAACATCCCTCATAGATAATCTATGAACTATCATATCCATGTGGGCGAAACCCCGAGAAAATGTATATGATTCAAGGTATTTATTCAAAAATAGGTGCAAATTACACTCTTTCTGATAGTCATAAAATAATAATTATAACATAATTTCATTTGTGAAAAATCAAGAAATAAACAATTATCTAAATATATATAACTCAAAGGTGACTGACTGACTGACATAGTGATCTATCAACGCACAGCCAAACCACTGGACGGATCGGGCTGAAATTTGGCATACAGGTAGATGTTATGACGTAGGCATCCGCTAAGAAAGGATTTCGGGAAATTCCCACGGGAACACCAAAAAACGGGAACTTCGCGGGCGAAGCCGCGAGCACCCACTAGTTAGTTAATAAAGTCAAATTCAATCCTTGAAATAAACTATTCGATATTTTGTAGCTAAACTAACCGGCAATAATAAATACACTGCTCAACATTGCCTAGGAAGATTCAAAAAAATTTTTATGCAAAAAATGGTTTCTTGAAAAACTATTAAAAATTACATAGGACATGTGCAGTACAGGGTATAAAACTTTCAAGTTAGGCAAGTACTATACTTACGAGTACCTTCTTACTTCTTATAAACATGGGTTCTACTAATTTCATACAATCTGTGCCATCCTTCTATGACAATATAGAACATATTTTTCATTTTCCGCGCGTTTTTACAAAAAAACTTGAAATAAACTATTAGATATTTTGTAGCTAAACTAACCGGCAATAATAAATACACTGCTCAACATTGCCTAGGAAGATTCAAAATTTTTTTTATGCAAGTCATGGTTTCTTGAAAAACTATTAAAAATTACATAGGACATGTGCAGTACAGGGTATAAAACTTTCAAGTTAGGCAAGTACTATACTTACGAGTACCTTCTTAGTTCTTATAAACATGGGTTCTACTAATTTCATACAATCTGTGCCATCCTTCTATGACAATATAGAACATATTTTTCATTTTCCGCGCGTTTTTACAAAAAACACTTAAAACTAAATTAATTTATAAGAAATGAGAGGGTAAATATAAGCACTTGCTCATCTTGAAAGTTTCTACCCAACAAATGTCCCAAGTATTTTTATAGTTCTTCAAAAAACCATGTTTTGTATGAAAAGTCTTAAAATATCCCTAGGCGAAGTTGATGTGTGTATTACTTATTTTCTTAAATCTGTCCGTAAGCAAAATATATTGATTGTATGTCCGCTGCATGCCCTTATACTGTGAAAATAACAAAAATAAACGAAGCACGCGATAGGTATAAGTATGTGAGTTAATTGCCTTATTTTTTTGACGGCATGGTCATGGACGGTGATGGTCTAGAACACGGATAAGATAAATAAGGTTGGATTGGCAATAGTCACACTTTTGTTTGAAAACCAGCGTCGCCGCCTGTCTCCCACCCATCAACTCCACTACACAAGCAATAATAATTAATATACACGAATTGCGCGCACTAATAAACAAAACGCACTCAGAAACAAAACTCACTCAGAACACAGGGCTGCAATATGTCTCACACCATTTCGAGAGTTTGTATGTTACACCCAACCACACGCAAATAAAAATTATGAACGCGTGCTTCGGCTAAGTATGATTGTCTAATCATACTTGAGGCGCGCCTGCCGAGCGCACATTTCCAATCCAACCTTATTTATCCGATCCGTGGTCTAGAACCAGAACCCATGGAAAATGTTGGAGGATGCCTAGCCAAGAGACACGCTGAACTACGGGACATTTTATAGAAATACCAAAACACATTTAACCCTGTAGTTCAGAATAAAGGGCATTATTATTAATATAAAGCTAAACTAATACTGTTCATAAAGTATCTCTATGTGACTCTCATTGTAAATTACTATCTATACCTAGAAAAAATATGCTGCCAACAAACCACCAATTCATTGCCAGTCGTCATGGAAATCCTTGAGGGAGGCCTTTGTCCAGCAGTGGACGTCTTTCGGCTGACACAATGACGATGAATAAGTTGTTTTAGTTTGAGTTCGATGAATATTTTAGATACTTTGTAATGAGATAACACATTTTTGATGATGTTTTTACATCGTAAAATTTAAGCTTCCTATTCAAGATAAGGATAAAAAAAGTAGCCTTGGTCGACCACGCGGGCTAAGTGCGGGTTGGTCCACTTCACACACAACCTGCGAGTTTCTTCGCAGGCGTGTGCAGTTTTCCTCACGAATTTTTCCTTCACCGTAATAGCGTCGCGTCGGATAAACGAACATATGCAATCGAAATTCGACAACACAGTGGCAGGAATCGAACCACGACCTCCCGGACAGGAGATAGTGGCCCTGGCCGATACGCAACCGAGCGACGCTAGAACAATACACTAATTGAAAAACAATACAATATTAAAAAAAAACTTCCACGATAACGTTAACGTTTGAATTTATATAGAACTGAAATCATATATTTTTTATTCGAAGTAGTGCTTTATGAAGAAAGTGACGAGATTTGGTGTTGGAGTGGAGGATTCTTATTAGGTTGCTGAAGGGCTATTTGTTAAATCGTCTTCCTTCGAGCTACCATTCGCATTTTATTTTCCTATTTGGATTGCTTGTTTAGTGTTGTGCGTTGTACTGGCAGGCTTACTTATCTTTTTATACTCAATCAAATTATTCTACTTCATAGCATCTTTACTTCATAATAAATGTTTTTACAGTTAACATATAATTTTAAACGTAATATTCTTAGGTATCATTATATCATCACCATCATATCAGCCGAAAGACGTCCACTGCTGGACAAAGGCCTCCCCCAAGGATTTCCACGATGACCACTACTAGGTCATCGGTCCACCGCGTAGGAGGCCGGCCTACGCTACGTCTTCCGGCGTGCGGTCGCTACTCGAGAACTTTACTGCCCCAACGGCCATCTGTTCTACGAGCTATGTGCCCTGCGCACTGCCACTTCAGTTTAGTGATTCTATGAGCTATGTCGGTTACTTTGGTTCTCCTGGGAATGTGATCATTTCTGATTCGATCGCGTAGGGAAATTCTGAGCAAAGCTCGCTCCATTGCCTTTGGGGTGACCTTGAACCTTCTTATAAGGCCCATAGTAAGCGACCATGTCTCAGTTCCGTATGTCATCACTGGCAACACACACTGGTCAAAGACCTTAGTCATGAGACACTGCGGTATTTGGGATGTTACGATATTGCGAAGCTTCCCATATGCTGCCCAGCCGAGTTGGATACGTCGATTGATCTCATTCTTGAAGTTGGACCTACCTAGCTGGACTATTTGTCCCAGGTATACATATTCGTCAATAACTTCCAGTGTACAGTTTCCAACCTTTAGAGGGGTGGGTACATTTAACATTATTTTCGTCTTGTCCATGTTCATTTTAATTTAAATGTTCATGTTAGGTATTTTTTTGAGCTAATTACAACATTTAGTAATGTTTGCTTATAAGATTCTAGTTCATCACATCACTTACCTCCAGTTGAAATAAAAAAATTACATGTAACAGATTAGACCTTTGGAAAAATAATACCCCTTGTGAGATCAAGTACTGAGGTGTATGTATCTGTCATACACTAAAGAGAAATTCCTAATATATAAATTGCCTGCATTCTATAGAATCCCTAGGGCTTAGGCAATGTGTATAATAATTTTTATTCCACATTAGATGACTGTTTTGGGATTTTGTAAATCCCAGATGATGCAGATTTCCGGTAACATAATATGTATTACTGACAGGTTATCGATGACCAACTTAGGCTTGAAATGGGCTCTTTATTGACTCTTTTAAGAAGCAGACATCAATGAAGTAGAATTCATTGCCTGTATCAGTGTTATCCAATTTTTAAAGTTTAGTGGGCTTTTAAGAGAACTGTGAACCCAAGGAGAAAATAAAACTTTTCAATCAAACGGCGAAAGAAATTTAAACCTCTTAAAAGTTGACCGATTTTGACCAATTTTTGATAGGTTGTCAGTCAGAACAAACTCTAGGGTTATTGGTTTTATTATTTAAATTATTGATTAAAAATAAACAAATAATGTCCGAAATTTGTTTTCTATGTAAACATGTGAACAACAATAAAATTGAACTTATTAAATTTATTTAAAAACCTAGCTTTTGTTCTGAATGGCAACCTATCTAAAATTGGACAAAATCGGTGAACATTGTATAGGTGAAAATCGCTAACGCCCTTTGTGTGAAAAGTCACAACGTAACAATCCTCTTGAGGTGTAAATGAATCGGCATAATTTGAATTTAAATGTACCATCCTTGACTGCATCGTCACTGCACATCAGGTGAGTTGCAGTTACTGCACTCAAACTTTTAACAATTACAGCTCCAAAAATAGTACTATTTTCAATTTTTAAAAGCCCTCAGATTTAATGTCTTTAACTACAAAGAGAACCTGAAAATGAACAGGATAACATACCGTGACTAAGTTAGCATTGATGTAATCCCTGGTGCTCCTCTTCAGTACAATGCGCGTGTGGTCGTATGGGTTCACATCTCTGTAGCGGTTCAGTGGCTTGTTTTGCGGCTTTTTGGCTTCTATGCAAGTGTAGGGGTACAGCTGGCATTCTCGGCCTATTTTCTGTGATAAAAAATTACATCTTATTATTTTTTACTTTAAAGATCGGTGGCTCAATGGTAATGGACATTATTCTCATATCCAGAGTCCCAGGTTTGAATCCAGGGACAGTCAATGTACCGACGCGTTTGTCGAAACTTACGTAAATTTATTTACGAATTGTTTTAACAGTGATGGAAAAACATCACCAAGAAACCTGCACATCTGTTTCTGGATGTGTTCAAAAGGTTGTAATGCATAAATGCGCTGGTGTTAATCTAAATGCCTTACATGTGACAACAGGCGACGCCAACTTTGGTCTGTTGTTAGCACAGTTCATTGTGAAACACAATCGACAAGAGATTTATTTTTCAAGGGTAGCAAAAGGTTGAAGCTCTGATGGAGAACAGTCAACACTGTCTGTAAGTATCTGTAATACAAGGGTAGTTATCAGTACTTTGCCTACCCTTGCATCATCATCATATCAGCCGAAAGATGTCCACCGCTGTACAAAGGCATCCCCCAAGGATTTCCATCACAACCGGTCCTGTGCTGCCATGCTTGCCAATAATAATCAAGCAGACTATCCATCCGCTATACTGTAGAAGGAAGATTAAGCACATTTTTTGTAGGGTAGGTCAAACAGTCACAATTTTTTTTTTTAAATCAAGAAAAGTAAGGAAACTAGGAAGTGCAGTCATTAAGTTTGACCCTGGCTACAAAAGTGTTGAAGATCACAACTTCCTGCTGATCCCCGGGAAGTCAGTAAAGACAGTCATTAAAACAATGCCCATGCAGGCGAAGCTGTGGGCAAAAGTTAGTTAATAATATTTATAAATACTGATCAACTTTTAACTTTCAACCTTTAAGTATGTATGTAGAGTCTCACAGACTTTAGTTTTTTTAGTTTCACACACCCATTTCCCATGGTTGAGTGTTTCAGTAGATTCAGTTTTAGTGGAAAAATGACCAACTAGGGAGAAAATGGCATCTTTAGATGCATATTACGTAAGTAATAAGCATTTAAATATTAATCGGAGCCTTTCAGGCTAAAATCCATAGTTGCCATACAAAATATTTTCTACGAAAGATTATATTTGTAACAGATTTTGTAGGCAATATGGCAGAAAATAGTAAAACTACTACACAAAAGTTCTCTTTAGAGAAAGAAAAAGAGAAAAACATTAATGAGTAGAGTCCATATTTTGAAGAAAAAGTGAATAAATTGTAAACTTTGAAGTCAATCAATCAATATCCTCTTCATTACCAGTCTGGTAATGAAGCGGATATTGATAATTTTTAGGTACCTGAGTCGACTAATTCAGAATTATAAAATAAAGATCACACCTAGGATCGGGACTGGGACCAGGGTCAGGACCTTAGAGAAGAATCTGATAGTAAATGCTCTCATCCTTTGTGCATTGAGTGCCAATAAAATCACATAATAAGACTGCTGTCAAATTTTACACTATGTGGTTCCTGAAGAGGTTTTTTTGTTCATTTAGTCCGTTGTATATTGTTATATAAGAAAAAAAGTATGTTTTGATATATACATAGATTTGGGTGCTTTAAATTGCTCAGAATCAAACCTAAGTAAATTCCGACTGAAAAGTGCCCAAATTTTTGATTTTTCATACATCTATTACTCCCATAAATAACAGTTAATATTATATTCTTGTAATTGTATTATAAGAACCCATATGTAATGCTCATTTAGTTTTGAAGCAGTTGAAAATTATTTTTGATAATAAAATGCAAGAGACTGTAGAAGCCTGTGAGACTCCAAGTCCACAGTACCATTATAAAATTATGACTTCTATACATAAAAGGTTAAGTTTTTTCAAAATTATCGTTACGTTTAAACCGGTTTCTGCTAATTGATTTTTTACCTCGGCGCTTGACTAGTTAAATTATCCGAATATGAAAATTTTACAAAAAAAGCAAGCCCTACACCTGGTGGTAAGTGATGATAATGCCAAAAATGGCTTACCAACTTTCCTCAGGGCAATCTTATTTTCAATCCAGAACACATTGCTGTTAACTGTAAATTATCTAAGTCTTGTTTGCAGCAAGACTTAGATAACATGGTGGTAGCTAGCCAGGTGGACTTAAAAAATTTCTTACCACCAACACTATTAATAAAATAATAAGTAAAAAGTTGAGGGTATTCAGAATCATCATACACACTACCAACTGAATTACCATTATTTCATTGAATGTGGTATGAACTGCTGCATCAAAGGTCTACCACGACTCCAGGTCCGAGTAGACGCATCACAGGCCACAATAATGTGAACTGAACCGGGCACATGCAAGCGCTCAATTACGTTTACCGTGACTGCTCGTGCGTGGCACGGCGTCGGTGTATCTCAGAACTCACATGGTACACCAGGGGCCAGGCGTTTCTCTTCGCGATGTCCATGTACTCAGCCTCGACGTTGTTTGCACTCATCTTGCTATCACTAAATGCGAAACTAAATCAACATTTGAAACGAAACAGTGTTTGGCTGCCGGATGCCGGAAAAGGCGCCAGTTATCTCCGGATAATTAGTTTTTCTATAGCGCAAGTAGAAGATCGTATCGTTAAAATGTACTGCTGGAGTTTATAACGTAAATACACGTCTTTCCCGCCGCGTAAAAGATGAAAAAACGAACGATTTTTGTTACAACTTTTATTGCTTGCTTAGCTATAGCTAGCTAGCTATCTATCAAGATTCAAGTATCATTTCATCAATTTTATTTCATTTCACTCACATTTGCTGTTTCGGCAAGTGTTGTCAGTTTAGAAACTTGTTTCTACCAAAGAGTACCTATAATCTAAATACGTACAGGTATAGTACTAAGGGTACGTTCCACTTAACGCCCGCAAAGCCATCGCCCGCGACCGCTGAAACTGCCGTTCCACTAACGGAAAAAGGCCGCGGGCGTTGTAGGCGAATGTTTTAGTTGGAACACACAATCATCTTGAGCGCTGTGTGCTCGCAATATGGCGGCATGGTGAAAGTTTTCAGTTTTCTCGTATAAATAGTTCAATATATAATCGATATTAAATCTGAATACTATAGATTTTTTTTAACTGCGTATGAAAACTTACACTATTACACTTACTTTCTAGTTTTTCGAAAATGATCATATAATCTCTCTTTACACGTAAAAAACAGAACTTAATCGACAAAACTAATTATTTTTTATCAACTAATTTAGAAAGTAACGCGAGCATTTTTTCGGCCATTTCCAAGCGCTCTTTATGTCGTTTGGCACGCGCTTCTTCCTCTTCTGATTTTTGCCGGAGTCTCTTCTTCAATAGGGAGGCCACATTCTCTTTGGTGAAAGCCCACTCTGACCCACCAATATTTTGTGGGCGAAGTGGGCGCGATGTGGTCGCGAACAGTGACGTCATCTATGACGTCGGGCGATCGCTCGCGACGACCACGGGCCTTAGGTGGAACGATACAGAGGGTGTTACAATCGTTGCGGGCGTTTAGTGGAACGTACCCTAAGTAAACTGTCTGTAAATGACAGCTAGTCTTATGCTTTCTCACTCACATCGTATATCTGATGGCACAGTAGTGTTCCCACCAAGAAGAGCCAAAGGAGGACTGTGCAATACATACCTTTTCTGGAAGCTTTTCGTCGTATTTTCGAACCGTCATAGCTTCGGTTCTGATGATGCTAGAAACCTGAATTTTTTAGGATAAGGTGTCCTTGGCAGAGTTATTTAACGTACCAAGTACTTATTGATTACCTAAATTTTATGGTTTCAGATTTATTAACATCGATTTTGTGACTCACTGATGATCATCAAAACCTTTAGGGTACTTCTTGAAATCTTAGCCTTATAACATTTGCCAAATCGATTCGCAAGGATTCCTTAAAAATATCCTAAACCTCCCAACAAACAAAACGCTGGATGCTTTATTTACAGTCTACGAACTCGAAACTGCTCTACGGGCAACTAAATGTGGGAAAGCAGTGGGTATGGACGATATCTATCTAGAATTCCTTGCCCACCCTGGAAAACGAGCTAACGCTGGCTAGCCAGTTCATTCAGTAACATCCTAGAGACCGGCGTCCTTTCTCCCATTTTCAGAATGGCAAAGATCATTGCTATTCTTAAGCCTGGAAAACCCACCAACGACCCCGCGAACTACAGACCAATTTTACTGCTAAGCGTCACCTTTAAGTTATTGGAGCGCTTGTTGTACAATAGATTATACCTGGTTATTAACCCACACATTCCCACTAAACAAGTAGGGTTTAAAGCCAACCGCTGCAGCGCAGATCAAGTGTTGCACTAAGAACACACATCGAAGCTGGATTTCAGTAGGGGCTTAAGATTTGTGCCACTTTTGTAGACCTCAATGCGCCCTACTACACTGGGTCGGTAAACGGATTATTACACAAGATGACCAACGCAATTCCATCCAAGAAGGTTAAGGGCACGTGAGCCGTTTTAGGATAGTATGAAGAATGTTCTACCACAAAGCTCTGGGCTGGCTCCACTGCTCTTCAATGTGTACACAAGTGATATGCCCTCTGCCCAAGCCGAGAAGTTCATTTACGCAGATGACCTGGTGTTGGCTTACCAAGGGAGCGAGTTGCACGAAGGTGAAGTTGCACTCACTTAAGATCTAAGTTTCAAGTACATAGTACAGAAAGTTGCGCCTTTGCCCTAATCCCATCCAAGTCAGAAGTCACCGCCTTCCACCTAACTAACATCAAGGCACATGAAGAACTTCACGTCCTGTTAGATGGCGAAAAAGTCCGTCATAACTTCTCCCTAAATAACTTAGTGTCACGCTAGACAGTCTCTCACTTTCTACGATAGCTGGAAATAACGGCGTAGAAAACCAAATCGCGGGTGAACTTGATCAGCCGCTTGGCGGGAAGTTCGTGGGGTGTCCGTGCTGACGTCCTAAGGACATCCACATTGGCTCTGGTATACTCCACAGCAGAGTACTGTGCCCCAGTTTGGTATCGAAGCATACACACAAGCAAAGTGGATGTACAATTAAACAGAGCCATACGTGCTATCACGGGAGCTCTACGCCCAACACTCATTCCCTGGCTGCCCGTGCTGTCTAATATAGCCCCCTCCTACCTGAGGCGCAAGTAGGCAGCAGCAGTTGAATGGGCAAAAGTGAAAAGCGCCTAGATACCACATTGGATGCCGATCACTAAATATTTACTCTAAATAGGGACATTCAGAAAGTCTCGCAGGCTCAACTGGACAGATCCCGAAATCAAGCAAACGCTAGACCTAAGTACTGTCATCTTGGCAAGTGGACTGGGAGAAATACGAATGTTCAACCAGCAGCGTAGACCAAGATCCGGCTGTAAAACTGCCTG
The DNA here is from genome assembly GCA_947284805.1 of Coleophora flavipennella. Taxonomy (NCBI): domain Eukaryota; kingdom Metazoa; phylum Arthropoda; class Insecta; order Lepidoptera; family Coleophoridae; genus Coleophora; species Coleophora flavipennella. The sequence continues at coordinate 12,307,617 of OX369308.1, forward strand.
GCTTCAAGGCAGGCAGAAAGATTTTGACTAGGTTAAACCGCATCCGGACAAGGTTCGCCCGCTGTAACTACCACCTTTACAAGTGGGGCCTCAAGGATTTGCCGTCGTGTGACTGAGGCGCCCCTCAACAATCAGTTATACATATCATGGAGGAGTACACGGCCAGGCGTTTTGCGGGTGGAATTAACGAGTTAAACGACTTTACCCCGGCAGCTGTAGACTGGCTACATAATTTTCAGATAAAGATAATTAATTTTATAACGCTGGTTTCCTTTAGAAAGTCCGTATGATAATAGTAATAAGACTGAAATTTCATATGAAGGCTAGAAATCCTTACTAATATTATAAATGTGAGAATAAATTTGTGTACTTGTTTGTTACCTTTTCACGCTTCAACACCTCAACCAATCTTGATGAAATTAAGCATGCAGGTAGCCCTTGTCACTGAAAAGGACATTTTTATCCCATGAAAATAATATAGTCCAATGCAGTTCCTGAGGGAACTAAAAGAAAACCTCTTTTTTTGGTTAATGCCTTTAACACAGCAACTTATGGATACTTATGCCTTTAACAGCATAATAATGGATTGTTGTGATTTTTTGCACAGACATGGTTGAGGGGGTGAGAAATGACATAATTTACTAATTAGCATATCCTGACATATTTCCTGAAGGATCTGGAGCAAACTAATTTCTGGGGAAAATGGATTGAAGTGGTTTTTTTTTGTATAGAATTGATTGAGGGGGTGGGAAGTGACATAGCCCGATATAGTTCCTGAGAGATCCGGAGAAAACTCAAGTCTACCACTTGGGGCTCACACACCACTCACCCTTAAAGACAGTCATAAAAATAATGTCCACGCAGGCGCAGTCACGGGCAAAAGCTAGTAGCATATAAGCAACGAAAAAATTGAGAAATTGAAAACTTTTTCCACCAACCCCTCGTACAGGGGGTTCATATTCTGTAAGCGTCTCGACGCATTTTTTAGCCCTCATAGCTTATTCCGGATGTTGCTAGAAAGCTAAAATTTTCATGATAAGGTTTCCTTGGAAGACTTATTTAACTTACCAAGTATCACTTATCTGGCTCTTATGCTTTCAGATTTATTAACATCTGAATTTTGTGACTCACTCACTCACTGATATCCTAAATCCTCTAGGGTACTTACTGAAGTCATAGAAGTCTAAAATTTGGTATGTAGGCTATAAAGTGCCTACAAACAACGGAAAAATTAAGAAATGGGAAACTGTCCCAATTTGTGGTACTAAAAGGACAGTCAATTTTACTGACTCGGCCGAGTGTGACGTAACGTTACCGCGTTCTAAAAAAGCGGTACTAAAAGGACTTATTCAATTTTACTGGTGTAAATTTCTTAGTGTTAAAAGTTGATAAAAAATCCTATGCAATAGCTTTACCGCGGCAGTCCCTGAGTGCCACACATCTTTTTTTTATTAAGCTATTAGCTTCACACACATTTATTTCTCAAGTAATTCTAAGCATTTCTAGTCCGGTACCCATAAAAAAACACTGCTGCAGGGGCGAGGGGGGTCAAAAACAGCACGCCACCCACCTCCTTTAAAAAAAATATTTGTTTCCTATGGCTACTATGGCAAGTTTGGTATCATTTTCGTATAAATTGAAGATGAAGAATTCATTGCTGGTATTTATTTAAATCCTTTTCATAGTTTTTACAAAAAAGCGTCGGTGGCTCAACCGGTAACGACTCGGTCCTCCTTTCCAGAGGTCCCGGGTTCAAATCTAAATGCTCTACGCGTGACCGCCGGTAATGCTAAATGCAACACCAGGAAACCACCGTCGTCTATCCCTTGGATAGCAAAGTTAATTGTGCCACACGATAAGAAGAAGAAAGTTTTACTTATTAAAGTTTTTAATGATTTTTTTGATTAGAGAGCTAATAAGTTTTGATTAGTATAATATATACAAATATATATATATAAATATAATTCATATTGATAAAATCTGCATACAATACGCTATACTAGTACATATATATATATATATATATATATATATATATATATATATATATATATATATATATATATATATATATATGCAGATTTTATCAATATGCATTTAAGAACCTACTTTTACAAAAAAATGGTAAGAATATCTATAAACTCGCAGTGATGGTGACTCGCGCTAGGAGGCGATCTACCTGTTTTACAAAATGGTCTGTTTTATCAGCGTCCACAATTATTACTATAATTATCACCGTTTGCCATCAGAGCTTTTGAAAGTACGATAAAACTTATCATACATGATACCAGTTTAGATACTATAATGTATGATAGTCATTAATTTTTCTCATTGGACTGAAAACTTTTACTAAACTAGGAAACTTTAATAATGTTAACAGTTACCGACACAGACATAATTGTGTGCACTTTAATTTTCTTTTCAAGCAGTTGCAAGGATTTTTGTAACCTTTCTTGCACCTGCACCGAGTTAGAACCGCAGTGACGTCATGCTCGCCTCGAAAACAAGAAGAAGGGTTCCCTGTTTAAAATTGAGTCACGACATGATCGTGCTTGCGTCTATTTTTTTTATTCAGCCCAGCTCTCTTTGGGGTGAAACGTGCGATCGTTCTAAAAAATAAATTGCCTGGATTGTTACATTTACCTCCAGGGCATCGAAGTGGGCGGCATTAGTGGACTGATTTGTTTACTACTACGGGAGTGTGTCCACTGGATTGGCAAAATCTTTCGAGCAATATCTGCTGAAGAAATTTATTCGTTATTTATTTATTTATTTTAGGAAGACTAACAGCAAAATATTAAATAGTATATAAAACTTATAAATAAATACAGTGCTACATATAAGTCTCCGCCGATAGCTAGGTAATCATATATATAGGTAATCATCGTTATCATCAATAGGTAATCATCTTCATTGAATGCACCAATCGCGTCATTAGCAATAGGACGAGCTAAACACTGATGTGTGCGACGCTGTTGTATGAACATCGTGGATGAAGAAGTTTTAAATTACTTTAGTTTTGAAATGTAGGTACTATCGGTCGTATTATGAACTCACGTACTGCTCAATGGTGATTGTTTGTAACTAAATTTTTGTTTAACAATGAGAAAGGATTATGCGCAATGGATGAGGAATAAATAGTTTCATGCTGTTCTATCTAACAGTGAATCGTATAACGCCATCCCTTGTCTTCATAGTGACATTACAGTATCTGCAGTATAGTTGATCTAAGTCTCAGGTGATTCACCAGTATATACATGGCTGGCTCTCTGAATATTTAGTTTGACTGGTATTGTGACCACTCATCATCATATCAGCCGGAAATCATCCACTGCTGGACAAAGGCCTGTGACCACTGCTCGTACATTTTTGTTTTGGTCATTTTAAACAAAACATACTAAATTTTATAAACAATCTACGAAACTAGTAGAAATCCACATTGCTGGTAACCCTGTTTATGGTTAACTAGGGCCCTGTTCCAAAACACTTCCAAACCACTTATTTTCCTGACAGCAGGATAGCCTATTGTGATTTTTCTGTGTGTGAAAGGGACAGACAAAACCCTTTTAAGGTAAATTGTTATTGGTTAATTCTTATTCATATGCGACTGCGTAACTAGAGGTGTAGTGTATGCTAGGGGCCGGGGTTATGAAAAAAAGGGCGAGGCAATAAATGTATGTGCTGTATGTTTAAGTCCGTAAATGTCATTTAAGCAACATAAATCTGTTTAAATAAAAGGAAACCATGGTTGACTGACTGATTGATCCATCAACGTACAGTTCAAACCACTGTGTAACAGCCTGTGATTACTACTAGGCTTTGTAATATTTATTTGTAAGATGAAATTAAACGATGTTATTTGTGGAATTGTAAAAAATGTATTATTTCTGAAAGAATGCAAAAGTCTAATTTGACAGAACAAAACAAAACATCATACTTATAAAAAAGAAATAAAAACAAAGAGTTCTTATGTCATTGACACACTGGATGGATCGGGTTAATATTAGGCATACAGATATGAATTATGACGTAGGCATCTACTAAGAAAGGATTTTGGAAAACTCCCACTGGAAAGGCAAAACTCGAGATCTGCGCGGGCGAAGCCGCGGGCAATAAGTATTAGAAGATAATTTAATGTGTGTGTTTTTGCCTACAGCACGCGTTAGTTCGTTCGAACGTATAAAACGGTTGAGGTTTTTAAGGCACACGATCGGACTTCCATACTGGTCTCGTTTGACTTGCGCTTGGAGTCACCTCGCTTTTTACAGACTACCCGCATTAATGTGGAATAGTGTCGGATAGTTGCGTCCGTGCACATCGTACGGAGGGGATCGCCACCCAAAGCCGCAGCTGAGGGACTGGGGCCGTTGATCGGGTATTTAACGCCTCTCTAGACTCACGTACCCGTATTCTCATTCACTGCCCAACACCGTGGTTCTTGCACTTATGTGTCAATCACAGATCGGGTCGGAGGAGCTGAGAGTGATGGCGGCGCATCTGATGGAGCGCGAGTGCCATCTACTGGAGACCCCCCGATTTGCCACTGCTAGCCTCCAAGCAGCGAGCGCGAAGCTTCAACAGATACCCGCATATCTGGAAATCTGCGCAGCCGTCGTCAAGGACACGTTGCCGGACTTTCAGACACTTTCAGTTGAAGCCCACCAGACGCTTTGCAGCCCCAGTTCGGAGGAATCGCCCGAGCAGACGGTGAAACGCCACTGCCGTGAGTTCGGCAAGCCCCCACCACCGTGGCTGCTACGCGACCCGTGCATACACTCGCAACCGCCACCACCTGCACCGGTCCCCTGGCACTCCGCCACGGTCTCGTACGCCAACCTAGCCCGGCCATTCGAAGATCTTACGAAGCCCGCCCCCAGTGCCATACCACCAGCTAATGCTGCCGCTACCGAGCCCTTTGCCAGTTCTTTATATGCGGACCGGACTATGACACCGCCCACACTGGCCCCATTTGTCGCCACCAATCCAAAAGCACCGGCCGCCCCAACGCTGCATAATACGCCACCCGCCCCACCCCTAGCTGCCGCTACCGCGGCCACGAAGCTTACTGCCGCCCCCACTGCTGCCGTCGGCCAGCCAAAAAAGGCCTGCTACCCGCCCCTGGTAGTGTTGACTCTTTCTAAGCTGTTTGATGCACTTTATGAAACTTGCCGAGGAGCTCTGACGAGCTCTCAATGCCCGCCCCTTTGGCAATAGGGTGCGATTCACCCCCGCAGACGGAGACGAGTACTTGTCTTTTAAGATGAATAATCAAATGAAGCAAGCCAAAGGTGTTTCAAAATACATCCTAGAGAGTGTTTTTTACCTTGACAACAGAACTCTTAAATAAAATAAAATAAAATGTGAAAGAGACAGACCTACTTAAATAAAGATTTACTGGTTTTGGAACATAACCTTAAAAAAAGTTGTCTATGCTCGACATGCCTACGTAGTTTATTAATCATTATGTTCGCTTTGATGCCAAGTGGACAGTTTTGCTTATTTTTGACGTTTGACGGGTTGGTTGGTTGGTTGATTGGTTGGAGAGTTTCGAGTTTCTTATTCCTTTCCTTTGCCTGTGAACTAAATAAAATTAATCTCCCATCACCAAATATTCATAGTTTGCAGACTTTCACCTTCACTTACAATGGCATCGCCGCGTACCAAACGTAAATTGAATTCTGTACGTGCCTTAGACGACAACAATGTAAGTATAACGTACAAAATCTTGTAAGATCTTATGTATAAGAGGTTACAGTGTGGGCCTGGTGATAGTTGGTAATTGATGACTGACCCGGGGTCGTATAGTGGTTAGCCTGGTAGGCGGAGAGACGTGGGGTTGGATTTTGAATCAAACCGCACAGTATAAGGGTTGTAATGGGCAAGAGGGGTTACCCCATGGTAACACCCCCCATTCAGGTATTGAATGTGTGGTTTTTATATTATTTTACTGGGCTAATTGTGCTGTCTAGTAGTTAGGTTTGTTCAGTTTAACACCCATTCCTAGAGTAGCCAACCCTCCCGTTACATGCGAGACATCCCGTTTCTGGAACCCTAGAAGAGACATCCCGATCAGGGTGCATGCGAGATGCTAAAAATCCTGCTTTTTAAAACTCAAAAAAGCAATATGAATACTTATAAAAAGTAATTTATTTTATTCCTTGGTGTAATTTATGTAATTGTTATCTTTTTCATAAATATGTAGAATTGTTTCCATATTATTTGGCAATTTTCTTAAGTTTATAAGATACTTTATGTTGGTAATAAAGTATTGGCTTCCATCTTCGGCATCATCACCACTTACCATCAGGTGAGATGATGCCAAGGGCTTACCAATCATAAATAAAAAAAAATTGTTTTTCTTTTATAAATGTTTTCATTTCAAATAGAAAAAGTGTTTAAGAGTCTCCAGGAGGCTCGAGTTTCCATACAAACGTAGTTCCGCTTTAATACAAAAACTACATGCCAGATTGAATCCAAACTTTGTAAATATATTGAGTAGACACATATCGATGTTTGTAATTAGTTTTCATCGTAGTAAATATTAATGTAACTAAACGAAGGCTTGAATTAGTTTTGTACTGAAAGTTCTAAACTGCTCTTATTTTTTTCCGTTGTATATTAGTACATCGAAAACTTATTACTAACATTGATATGTGTCTCCTCAATATATTTGCAAAGTTTGGATTCAATCTGGCATGTAGTTTTTGTATTAAAGCGGAACTACGTTGGAAACTCAAGCCTCCTGGCGGCCCTTAAACTTCTCATACAGATTTTAAAAAAAATGTACAAAAATAGTTGGATCCTGCTTTTTAAACCCTTGCCCTGCATTTAAAATCATGTTTTTACACAAATTCGAATTTTAAAGTTGGCAAGCCTACCCTACCCCCTCCCACCCATTTCAACCCTGATATTGTTCAGCTGAATTCTAAATCCAAGTCAATATTTCATGAATCATGAATCTGAATCCCCCATCTGCCTTACCCCTTCTACCCATTTCAATCCCTCTTTTGTCTGCTGGATTCTAAATCATCATATCAGCTCATATACGTCCCCACCAAGGGGGTCGAGCCTACCCTGAATTATGGAAATCGGGCCTTAGTCGACCGCATGGGCCGAGTGCGGGTTGTTTGACTTTACACACAATCTTCGAGCTTCTTCACAGGTATGTGCAGGTTTCCTCACAATGTTTTCCTTCACCGTAAGAGCTAAATAAAGCCCTTAAAACATGTGTTAAATATCATATTTTTTTGTATTTTAAATGCATAATTATTATATATATGTATGATATTCCCTGGTTTCCATAGTACACAAAATTCTTATTTGGGGCAAGTTCATCTGATGATGTGTGATTTGTTCCTGAATACACATTCATATTAATTTATTTATGCAGAAATGCTTCGAGTGTGGCACGCTGAACCCACAATGGGTTTCAGTGACATACGGCATCTGGATTTGCTTGGAGTGCTCTGGGGTGCACCGCAGCCTAGGAGTCCACCTTTCATTCGTCAGATCGGTCACCATGGATAAGTGGAAAGAAATAGAAGTTGAGAAAATGATGGTAAGAAGTTTTTTAAAGGCTGGCTGAGGTTACATTAAGCTTCAATAAAATCTGAATGGATTTGGTAACACCTCACATGTTGGTATGTGGGAAGAATCCTCACAAGGATGTACCACACATGCTTAAATAATGCTGCAATTATGCAAACCTTAAAGATTCCTAAATTATACAAATAGGGAAACGGATACAGGCAGATAATTCCACTCATTAACTGTCCGTTTTTCTATTTTGCTTTTATTAAAGTTCTTGATATAAAAGTTTCATGAATTATCATTTTTCATGTAATGAATGAGGTCAGAGCTCTGGATATAAGCATTCATGTTTGGTCTAATTTTTTCAATATTTTTGATGGCTTTGCTTTGCGAACTCGTCAACATTAAAATTAGGTCACTTAAGTTTAATTGTATTAAGTTTCTTTTACTGTCTTGTACTTAGTTATGTGTTCCTTTGCCCTCCTTGAGTCCTCTGTATGTATATTATTGCAAAAGTTAACTGAAAGAGATTCCTGTAAGGGACAAGTCCGTCTTTGTACAAGTTTAATTCTTTTAATTATTATTTCATGTTTATATTTTGTACTATATAAAGATGCAATATTTGTTGTTTTTTGTCTTTATTCCACTATCAAAACAATGAATGTATATTTCAATTTCAATACATATTTCAATTTCAAAATAGGTGAATTATACACTCCTTCTGATAATCATAAAATAGTAATTGCATAATCATTATTAGTAGTAAATAATGTCATTAGAACATGAATAATAAAAAGACACAAGAAATTATATAAAAAAATAATTAATTTCTCATTAATGCAACATTGGCAACAGTAGGCAGTTTTCACAGACAGGACCCGGTCACGAGTATAACGCGAGAGTCAGCCATTGCTCCCCTCAATCAAATTAGAAACAAAATAAAAAAATCTAATTAACAAAAAATATTATCTCCACTACTTTAAGTGTTTAATTTTTATTATTCTAAATACACAAAATATATAACACAAAGTTTGTAATATTAGTTGTTAATTAAATGTATAAATTAAGTTGTTGGCTCACTGCGAATTTATACATAGTTTTTGTAAAGTACCTACCTACTGTATTGAATTTTAACTAACGCCGAAGTGAACTCTGCTGCTACTGGTATATTAATTGACATGACAGTAAAATATATTTGTTAATTTTTTTTATATCGGAAAGTATTACAAAGGGGTTAGAACATTTTGGTATGGAATGTGGCATAAGGACAATATACGAACATATTTTTTTTTAGGAAACGGCGCACGTTTGAATATATTTCGAGGGGATTGAAAAAGAAACCGAAAATAAACTAGAACATTTTGGCCTAAAGCGTCACGTTGCTGAGATATCTGGAGTTAGAAGCTTGTTTAAACGCTATCTTTCCTCTCTATCTCTCAAAATATCTCAGTAAAGTGACACTTTAGGTCATAATTTTGAACAAAAAAAACCCGACTTTAAACAGGAAACTAAGGTTCCCCTCGGTTTCTCTGGGATGCCATCATCAGATCCTGGTTTCCTTATCATGGTACCACCCTTGGGATATCTCATTTCCAACAAAAAAAATATCGTCAATATCAGTTCATAAACGACGAAGTTATCCACGAACGCACAAATAAAAATATACAGTCGATTTGAGAAACCTCCTCCTTTTTTTGAAGTCGGTTTAAAATGTCCTAATACATTTTCGGTTTGTATTTGCATTCGGTGTAGGTTCAATCGTGTGTTGATTTATAAAAAAAATATGTACATACATTATTACTATGCTACAGAAGTTCGTATACCCTATTGTTTTACGCAATGTATAAATAAATAAATAAGAAATATTTTATTTAGTTTTATTCAAATAAAGCATAGTAGATTTAATAGAGACAAATTTTGCACTACTGTTATTTTTTCTTTATTATAAAATAAGAAAACGGGAACTAAAAACTTTAAAAATACAAAAAACTTGCCGATAGCGTGTCACACTATGTAGAGTTTAGTGTCATTACTTACTCCAAACTATACCCAAAATAATTATCGTTTAAAACGCAAGGGGGAGAAACACATTTTAAACGATTTTGGTGGGCTCCATCTCTTATACGGTACGAGTACACTTTATAATAATATGTAGCTAGGAAACATTACTTTATTTGGAAAAGTTATATAATAATAATATCCCACAGTAAAACTTTTCATTTTCTCTTTATTATTTTTTGAAATGTATGTAGATACTCAATACTGTATTTTACTAATAGTCATTTGTGTAACTTTTTATCAATGTCAAAAACGAAAGTTTGTTCTGCAATTATTCGCGTTACTGACATAGTGACGTCATAAGTGCCATAGAACTAATTTGCTGTTTTTAATAAATATAAATTTAAAAATTGTTTAATATTTCAAATGAGCAAGTGTTTTGCTATTCTAAAAGTAATGCTGTTTATTGAATAGTGTTTTTTAATTTATTTTTCATACGGTAAAATAGCCTATTTCCTTGTTGTTTTGATTGCATTTTTGATTTTGTGTCATGAATTTAATTTTATTGCTAGAGTATTTCATTACTCTGTCACTATTTGACTATTAAGACCTAATAGTGGCAGAGAAAATTGATTGTGGAATATGGATAGACAGAGGGACAGGAGTAAGAGTTCAGTTTTTGCCGTTTTGGCTCCAAAACCCTTAAAATCGACTTCAACTTAAGAATAAAAAGTTAATAGTTATTTATGATACAATGGTAGTAAAAAGGTCAATAACAAACGAGTGACATTTGTGAGCCCGAGGCGCAGGCGAGGATTTACCATCTTCACGAGTTTGTTATTTTTTTAAACTCATGTATCATACAACATTTTTCAATACAGTTGTGAGAAAACCGGTAAAATAATAAACGACCGTGACAGAAAAATAAAATAAAAAACATACCTATCAAGATTTCGGCAACCAAAGCTCATTTTACGCGACTTTTGGCTTATTTTAAATATCCGGGGAATAATCTCACTTTGTTTTTTCTTATACATACACATAAGTATATTTTTTATCATACATATATCAACTGTTCATAATTTTATTCGTTTTCACAACTATAACATCTCAATTCAGTTTTACGAAAATTGTGCCATATTTTAGCTAGCACACGTACGCATGCTTAAGTTTTTTAAATATTATCATAAATATACTAAAATAGGCTTGGGGTAATGATGTATAAGCATTAAAACCTCCTTAGAAAAGATGAACTATTCCTTGGTGTATTCTTTGCGCTTCGTTCATATTTATTCTCTTTTATTTACAAAGATATAACCCAAAGCGAATCTAATCAGCTAGCATTATGTACTAACCTCACGGAGGAACAACCTACCTATCTCTTTTAAAATTCTCCTATTAAGGTTTAAAGAAGATTTTGTATTTTTTAGTTATTATATTTTTTATTTGCTAGAAATGTCTTGTTCCTCCGAGCTAGAAATAAAAAAAGTGGTAAAGTAAAAACACGTGTGCGGTAAAATCAATTTTGCGCACACTTGACTGGCATATAAAGGACTACTTTTCGAGCAACTGTATTGAAAAAATAATTAAAATTCGTAGCCCAGCCTAAGCTCGTATACTTGCAAATAGTTAAAATCGAATAAAAAAAGTACATGCCTGATTTTGAGTTCCTTTTATCGTCGCAAAGCAGACTACAAAGGTTTTCAAAGCACGCTTTTAATATTTATCAGTTTCGAATTTTTTTATTACATTTTTCGATAACAATGTTTTTTTTCTGTAAAAAATCTCCTAGTAATGAAATGTGCAAAGTATGTTAATAATATCTCTACTTTACTAGCTTTAATTCAAGGTATTAAACTAAGTAGTTGCTGAAGTACATGCAGAGAAATAACGAAGAGACCCACAGAGGCCGGATTTTTAAGCAATTTTTAATACCAGTTTTAAGCGAGTCTTTATGTCATGGAATTTATTTTTATGGCATCGGTTTGACGAGGGAGCGAGAGAGAAGAGCTGACTTAGTGAAGGAGTGAGTGAGAGAGAGAGCTGTTATTATTAATAATTGTATTTACGCCACCGCCGTCGCCGCACGCCGAGCGAATATTAGGTGTAGGTTGTATTAACTGGTATGTGGTACTGGTGGTATCGTGGTACTGGCATTTTTAGTTGAGTTCGAGTTTTTGTTTGTTTATCATTCCTATAATTTGGGGATCTTCAAGGCAAGAGTGAATAGGCATTATTTGAGTTTGCGTGTACCATCCTCGACTGCATCATCACTTACCATCAGGTGAGTTGCAGTCAAACGCACTCAAATTTTTAATAAAAAAAAAAAAAAAAACATCAAAGCAAACGCTTATCATCATGCAGACGCAGTAGAAAGCGTTACTGATATTCACGGCGGGCAGCTGCATAATCTCCGTTACAATTTCCATAACAGAACATTATATCTACGTATTTTTCATTTTTAAAAGTTTGCCCGTGCTTATGACATGCCATGGTGAGTTCGTGGCGGGACCTGCTAGTAAATGGAAATAGTGTGTAATACGTACGTGTGCGCGTACGAAGTAGTAGATCCACCTAAACCTAATTTTCGCTCGGCGTGCGGCGACGGCGGCGGTGGCGTAACTACAATTATTAATAATAACAGCTCTCTCTCTCTCTCTCTCACTCACTCACTCACTCCTTGACTAAGTCAGCTCTCCTCTCTCAATACCTCTTCGAGCCGATGCCATAAAAATAAATTCCATGACATGCGAGTCCCTTGAGGACAGTAACGACTCGCTTAAAACAGGTATTAAAAATTTCTTAAAAATCCGGCCTCTGTGGGTCTCTTCGTTTATTTCCTGCATGTACTTCAGCTACTACTAAGTTTAATGCCTAAAGTTTAACTTCCTACTGCATCTATGGAAATGCTGCTAAATCTAAAGCCGCTTCAAATACACATTCAAACAGAGGCGGCCAAGGCCCTACACAGGTTATCGTTAAATGGCATGTGGAATTTTGACATGCCCAAAACCAGACATACCAATCTACAACTAGACACAGGTATGGAAAGGCTTATGCGCATGGGATGTGACAAAATACAGACTGTGCACATATTCAAAAAAGAATATAAAATCTATGTTCCTACGAGGGAAGAATGGAGTAAAGGACTTAAGCAACAAGGACAAAACACTCTTACATGGTATACAGACGGATCGAAAATGGAGTCTGGTGCTGGTGCAGGCGTTTATGCTAAGGATTACTCAGCGAGTATTAGTTTAGGGCAATATGCAACAGTCTTCCAGGCGGAGACTTATGCTATCATTGCATGTGCACATGAGATTATAGACAAGGAAGTCAAACAAAAAACCATCTATATTCTCAGCGATAGCCAAGCTGTTCTTAAAGCTCTTGACTCCTTCAGGGTTGATTCCGGGCTAGTGCTAAATTGTGTAAAGGTCCTCAATAAGGTGGGCCGACACAACAAACTGCAACTGGTCTGGGTCCCTGGACACGTAGGAGTGGAAGGCAATGAAGAAGCAGACAAACTGGCTAGAATGGGATCACAAACAACAATGTGTGGTCCAGAACCGAGGATAGGGCTACCAAGGAGCACTATTATAAGAGCATTAAAGGAACAGGCCGAGGGAAGACACAGATTGACATGGCTATCCAGAGATGGACATAAACACTCTAAGCTCTTCATCGGTGAGGTCACCACAGGGGCAACCAAGTACATCTGGAATAACAGCAGGACACGAGTCAGGGCGATAACAGGAGCGTTGACGGGCCACTTTGCCACAAACGCACACCTGCAAAAAATCGGCCTGACGCACGACCCGACCTGCAGGGCCTGTGGTGAAGATATAGAATCAATGGAACACTTACTGTGTCACTGCGATGTCCTGGCTAGAAAGCGTATGTACCTCCTAGGTGATGGCTATCCAAAACCGGAGGACTATAAGCACCTTCCAATCAGCGGAATGCAGCACATCTTCGAGTAGGCTGGGGTGCAAAGGTTATAGGGGTAGACACAAAAGATCCCATTGGGTCGAAGTGTCGCTGCAACTGCAGCCCCCACTTACAAAGATAAGATAAGATAAGAAGTTTAATGCCTCGAATTAAAGCTAGTAAAGTAGAGACGTTATTAACATACTTTGCACTTTTCATTAGTAGGAGACTTTTACAGAAAATTACCTTTTTTATCGAAAAATGTAATAAAAAGGAGACTTTTACAGAAAATTACCTTTTTTATCGAAAAATGTAATAAAAAATACGAAACTGATAAATTTAAAAAGCGTGCTTTAAAAACCTTTGTAGCTTTTTCAAATTTTAAACGTCCGAAACCGAAATTTTAAAAAAAAATTAAATTTGAAATAACTCAAAAACGTTTAACTTTTGGATACCACATTATAGAACAAAATCGATTGCTTTTGACCTAATCTATCATCCCTTAACGGGAATACGGGACTTTACAAATCACCCTGTATACTTATGAACCAAGAAATTTTAAGCAATACCAGGTGTGAACTTTCGTGTTGTTACCAGGTGGGCGGCAACGCAAAGGCGCGTGAGTTCTTCGAGAGTCAGCCAGACTACTCCCCCAGCTTGACGATCAAGCAGAAGTACAGCACGAAGGCGGCTTCCATGTACAGACAGAAGGTAATATTTTTTGGAAATTTTGTAACCATAATAATAACTAATACCAATTACCAACTACAGATTATAACTGTATGCTAACAAAGTTATTTTTGCAGTTGGATAGAATTGTGTGGAAAACCTTTGCATTTTTTAGAAATCTAACAGCACGTCTTAAGTTGGTCGACTATTACTCCTAAAGTAAGAAAACCTACTTGATCAGGATAGACATTATTTTTTAAATGATCTGCGTTATCGTCAATTTTTAAACATAGACAGATTTGTTTGGACTTCTGTACGAACTTTTATCTCATTTCATCTCCATGTAGGTCGAAATTACAAAAACGCTGAAACAAATGTTCATTTACTTCTTAGTAAGTGCCTAAATACAAAGTTTCATCATTTTATCCTCGATAATGACTAACCAATACAAACTTTCATCCTTTATACAACAACAAGGTAGCTTTGTCCTTTTCCAAGGTCTAGTCTATTTTTGTTCCAAATTCCATCAAAACCGGTTCCGGGGTTAGGCGTGAAAGCGTGACTTTGATTGGATATGAAAGAACAAAAGGTAGCTTTGTCCTATGTCCTTTCTTAAGCTCTAGTCTATCTCTGTACCAAACATCGTCAAAACTGGTTCAGTGGATTAGGCGTGAAAGCGTAACAGACAGACAGAGATACTTTCACATTTATAATATTAGTAGGGATTGGCAGACCCTTAATTGGGATCGTCTCGCCTGATGGTAAGTGACGATGATGCCGTAGATGGAAGCGGGCTCACCAAGATAACGCAATGGGGAACTGGCTATCTTATCTTCAAGCCGGAACACTTAAGTGTTGGCGGCAAGACTTAGATATGGTAGCTAGCCAGGCGGGCTTAGGAAAATGCCCTTCCACTAACCAAATCGAGTTTTACAAAGTTAGACTCCGCCCGGAGTCGAATCCGGCGACCTCCTAATATGAAGCTAATGGACTTAACCATTACCTACTTAACCTTAGCGAGTTGTCCTTGAATATATTAATCTGAGTCGCGTGGTCGACTAAGGCCCGATCGCCCTAATTCAGGGTAGGCTCAAGCCCTGACATTTTACCAGTATATTGTACCATAAAGAATAGTACAGAATACATAGTAAAAATTTAAATTGTAAATTTAGGCGGCCTTATTGCTAACATCTTGGGTGAATTTGGTATGCACGAATGAAATATTTAATTTAATTTTCATATACATATGTAATGTTAGGTGGAACGCCTTGGAGGTTAGATGAATGAAAGAGTTGTGACAAAAATTACATATGGGTATTAATAGATAACGACTAATTTGAGGATGAAAAGTATCTAGTGGTTCGTTATTCAGTTCCCTTGCATTGTTTCTCTTCTTTTGTAGATCCAAGCGCTAGCCGAGGGTCGGAGTTGGAGCCCCTCGGAGTACAAACCAGAAGTGGTCGAGCGAACGGACTCCAACCAATCACGGGACTTTTATTCTTCATCGGGGGATAATGCATTTCATACCAGTGGATCAGACAATAATATCACGTATCAGTGAGTACTTTAATATCGGACTTTATTAAGAAGTTAGATAATTGTAAAAAGTTAAATAGTACATCTTCTTATCAGCTCATATTCGTCCCCACTGAGGGGCTCGAGCCTACCCTGAATTAGATCGATCGGGCCTTAGTCGAACACGCGGGCCCAGTGCGGGTTGGTCGACTTCACACAGAACCTTCGAGGAAGGTGTGTGCAGGTTTCCTCACGATGATTTCCTTCACCGTAAGAGCGTCGAATAAACGTACATATGAAATCGAAATTAGAAAACACATTGGTACGTGGCAGGATTAGAACCACGACCTCCTGGACAGGAGGTAGCGGCCGTAACCGTTACGTCACCGACGCTCACCAAAATAGTACATATGTTAACTGAACTAAATTGTTGTAAAATTAGAATAATAACAGACAGAGGGCCTGTGAATGTAGCCTGTGGTGCGGCCCTAGAATAGTTCCACCCCGTTTCGTTCCGAGGGTTTCGCAGGAGTCGACTAAGGGAACAAATCGGAGGATGGACAGCAGCGTCCTTTCCACGTACTGTGCGACCACACTGCACACTGTGATCGCAAACCCGCCTGCCAAGCGTGGCGATTACGATATAACCCCCTTCTTGGCCTGCGTTCAGCAGTGGACCTCATTTGGATGATGTGGTGATAATTATCGTCACGTCAGTCAAAGTAGGTTGATTGGCACTTAGTAATATTAGTTATGAAGTTCGAAAGTGTTGCTAAAATGCTGGAAATCTGTAACAGGTATATTTTTTTGTATCTAACTCAGGTTTAGGCTGTGTCCACATATTTTTTTCAATTATTTTAGTATTTCTTGATTCTGTAATCATTATTTTTTTATTTGATGAATTTAAACGAATTTCGTGTATTTTTATAAGTAGGTGGGTTAGTTCTGTGTGCCTAGTGCAATAATAAGGTACCCTTCCACGCAGTGCAGCTACATCGAACTAGATTTTTAGGGCTCCGGAGCTAAGATGGCAAATAAGGTATACCCTATTTTGCGGCCAGGTTACCGTGTGTGATTTGTATCAGACTATTAATAATTTATTATAGCTTCTTTATGTTCGTCCGTCTGTCTGTCACAGTAAAATTTTTTTATGTAAAAAGAGAACGGGTAAAAAAAAATGGTGTGTCTCGAATACATGTGAAAGGGCATGGAAAATTTTTAAGGGTGCACTTTTTTATCTACAATTGGTAAGCTCTTGGCATCATCTCACCTGATGGTAAGTCACGATGATGCCGATGATGGAAGTGAGCTTATCAAGATTTCCCAACGCAATAAAGAACTAGCTATCTTATATTCAAGCCGGAACATATCAATGCCGTTGACATTTATGTTTGGTGGCAATAAGATGGTGTTAGCTAGCCAGGTGGGCTTAGAAAATGACCTTCCATCAACCAAACCGACTCTTCCAAAGTTGGACTCCGCCGGGCATCGAACCCACGACCTCCTGATGTAATCCTAATGGACTCAACCATCACGACACGGAGGCGGTTCAAACTTATGTAGGGTATCATTAAAAAAGTATTTTCAAATGAAGCAGTGTTTTCGTACACTATTTTTTTATCAGGCGTACTCTTTGCGAGATAATACACAGTAACATAGTCACTATATCTGGATACTGGCCAGCCGCATGTTTGGCGTTTTCCTTTGTCTAAGTATAAGACTGACAGTCCGGCTTGCCGGCAATGGCTTTCTGGATTCCGTAGGTGCTGCCTCTCACAAGTCGCATCAGGGAAGCGACTTCTGCACACAATTGCATGGAAGCCGTCAATGCGAGCTTCTACGAACATCCCTGACGCGATGCAGTACTGGGCCAACCCCATCAGCACCCTGAAACTATTTACAGAGCGTTGACGGTCTTCTTTGTATAATTGAGCCACAGGCTGAACGTGTAAAACGACTGGCAGAACGCTTTTAATAGCGTTATTTTCACGCTTCTTGTAAAACCTGCGAGTCAACATTTGCATCGTACCGCCAGCGCTCTGCAATCTCTTTACACATAGAGTCATCACATAAATTATCATCGGTGTGTTATAAAAAAATATTACCTTGGGAAAAAAAAAACGTTTAACCATATTTTTTGTCAGCAATACGAATACGGAGCACGGCAGCGGGCGTTACACAGGTTTTGGAAATACCACGCAGTCTCAGTCCACTCCGATGTCGCCAATACACAGCGGCAACGAAATGGTAGACAACACCATCGCTTCGCTCGCCACGGTGTGTATTCTTCACTCCTTAGTGTTAGAACGAGATAGGAGTCCACTCCGGTGTCGCCCATACACAGCGGCATTGAAATGGTAGACAACACCATCGCTACGCTCGCCACGTTGTGTATTCTTCACTCCTTAGATTAAGAACGAAATAGCAGTCCACCCCGTTGTCGCCCATACGCAGAGGCAACGAAATGGTAGACAACACCATCGCTTCCCTCCTTAGAGTTAGAGCGAGATAGAAGTCCACTCCGATCTCGAACTTATACGGCGGCAACGCGAAGTGAACCATCGCTTCGCTCGCCTCGGTGTACTGGTCTCTTCTTAGTGTTAAAAATAACAGGCCTCTCCGATGTGGCCCATACACAGCGGCAATAATATGGTGGACAACACCATTGCTTCGCTTGCCTCGGAGTGTACTCTTCAACCCTTTTGTAAGTTGTTTATCATAGCCCAGCAATCTATTTGTTTTAAATAAGTCATTTATATTATATGGCTCCGGATTTCAATTTTATATAACGATGGTTTAGTACAATTGGACACGCTAAACACTTTCAAAAAACCGGCTTCCATCGCAACAACTTAATTAGTACAATTTTGCATGCTTTTTTGTTTTTGTTAATTTTATAAAAATGTTCTTAACCGATTTTCATGAAATTTATATGTGACCAACCTGGCAGCATATTATTAAATAAAAAAAAGGATCTTGCAAATCGGTTCACTGTCTAATTGAGAACCTCTTCCTTTTTGGAAGTCAGTTGAGACGAATGAGCTGTAACTCTTAATACTGTAATAATTATTTTTATATGTTGCCGAACAAACTTCAATTAATTTCTCTTAAGTGGAATAACGACAAAGGGGTGGAAACCCTCCCTGCGCCAGGGTCTTCCGATGAAGGAATGGAGAAGTGGTATGAGGTCCTATAGCTCTTTTGTGGGTAATAGTATGGTGTACCTCCCGCACAGGGGTGGTCGGTGTTCGCGTCGTCGTTCAGCAAGGCGGCGCGCACGGCTACCGAGAGCGCTGTGCGCTACGGCGGCATCGCCTCGCAGAAGGTCTCCGAGATGGCCTCAACCGTCACTGAGAAGGTGAGTGAGGACAAGCATAGAGTGTAATTAAATTAAAGTCCACGTATTCAATTCGTCAAAAAAATTTTCCATTAGCTGATTGACGAGTTTTGTATTCGTATGTAGAGACTATTTTTTAGAGAATATACTATGAGTTCCTTGGGAAAGGTTACAATAGAACCCCCCACTAACGGGTCCTAAATCAATTGTGCTACAACTAGTATGTCACGTGTGAGAAATAACTAGATTCATATTAGCCGAAGGACATCCACTGCTGGACAGAGGCCTCCCCCAAGGGTTTCCACGACGATCGGTTTTGCGCTACCCCATCCAGCATCTTCCTGCGACCTTAACCAGGTCATCGGTCCACCAAACGGGAGGCCTGGCTGCGCTGCGTCTTCCGGTGCGCCGTCGCCACTCAAGAACTTTACTGCCCTGTAGCGACATAAACTACTTATTCTATTTGCGCTGCATAAGCAGCTAACGCATGCACTGGGCTCGGCTCGCCAGTCGTTCCCTACTCGCGACGACGTAAAGTCGTTCCCTACCCGCGTCTCGCTACACACTCAACCACGGACAGTAAATTAATTCACGGACTTACTTCCTGTCGTATCGGGAGCGACACAATTTCGTCTGTAGCAAGACTTCAAGCACAGTACAGCACAACCTATACCTACTCAGTAATTAGGAACCTATTTGTACAAATCATGGCAAAAGAACATCGACACACCTTCAGCAGCAACTAACTACTCAACCTACCGGCTGGAGGGTAAAGCAAGCCGCAGCAGTACAGCAGTCCAATGCAACGAAGGCTCATCAGGTTCGCAGTTATCGACGATAAATCGAACTGACGAACCTACAGCTTCACACTCCAGGCAGCAAGTTGTCGGCAGCTCACGCACCGAGCAACCTGCTTCCCTTGCTCCATACGCCTGAAGCACCAACTTCTCGTCTCGACTCACCTTCTATTCGTCTCGACTCTCGACCGAACGTAAGTCTTGGACTCGAGTAGATCACATCGGCCCAGCGTCTCGGCCCAACGCACATGGCGCATCGCACCATTGGACTGCCAACTCAACATGGACCAACCTCAGGCTCGGAAGGGGAGTTACGTTACGTGGCGAAACCTGCAGTACCCGCCATAGAGTTCAGCCAGGTATCAACACATGTCAAGCCACATGCAAGTACCATACGCCGCTAAAACCGACACAACGCACCCCCGTGGTCTGCGGATGCTGAATCAGCAAGTGAAACTGGGGAACGCAGTCACACGTTGCCGTACATACCCGTATTAACGCTATCACTGCATGCCGACGCACCAGAAACGTGCACAGGGAAAATCCACACTAACTAGTTTACAGTGTGTAGAACCCCCATGTATTTCTTCAATCGTTTCTCGTAAGCTCAGCAACTTTTCGGTACATACAGAACCAATCACAGTACCACCTCGGTACCAATAATAGTAATTTATTTATTTATTTATTTATTTATTTATTTATTTATTTTAGGAAGACTAAAATATAGATAGGTTAACTCGCAATGTTCACGATTGGTAAAAACTTTTTTTTGAGTACCTACTATACTATTTGTATAGAAACAATTATTTACTCGTATCGTAACTGCAACAATATTTTGTACTAATACTATTTTTTGTTTAATATAATTTTGAATCGACCTGTATGTAAAGGTAATGAAACTTTTTACATCAACATGTATAATAAATTTTCGAGTGAGTTATAAACCAATTTACTTATTATGTTAGCTCGTACCTACGTATTAAGCTAACTAAGCATTTTCGTATTGCTGTATCGTGTAACAATAGCATATAGTGTATATACCTACTACTATTAAATTGTAATTGTTGTTTTTACAAATGCTCGCCCCGCTAGATCATCATATTTCAGGCTTGCCTCTGTTCAACATTTAATAGACATTGTTTAAATTGTATGAAGTAATCTCTGGAACTATTGAACCGATTTTGAAAATTCTTTCACCAGTAGAAAGCTACATTATTCCTGAGTGACACAGGCAAGCGGCTCGCGCACCACTCACCCTCAAAGACAGTCATAAAAACGATGCCCACGCGGGCGAAGCCCCCCATGTTTAAAATTCATTTATTTACGTTACACGTCCGTCTTTGGGTCACTGACTTATATGTATGTGTACCAAATTTCAACTCTAGTTTCGGAGCATTTGACAGACAGACAGACGAACAGATACGCGAGTGATGCTATAATGGTTCCGTTTTTTTTTCCTTTTGAGGTACTGAACCCTATAACCCTTTAGATTTGTAAGTTATTGTATAGCACTAACATTTATGGGCTGTGCTGTGCTGTGCGGCCTGCAATAAATTTATTTGATTTGATTTAACCTTTATTTCACCTTTTTGTGTTATCCTATTTGAAATGCATAGATCGCGTTACGCGGTGTCGGTTGGATGGTGCGGTGGTTAGACGAGCCATGTAAGCTGGTTGTAAAGATTAATTTCATGGCATGTGAAAATACCGCTCCCGTATACTTAGTGAACAAACCGCTCCCGTAAACTTAGTGAAGATACCGCTCCCGTAAAGTTAGTGAAAATACTTCTCTCGTAAACTTAAACGGGGGGTTCTAAACATTAAACTAAACAGATTTCTTCGAGGAACCCATACTGAATTTACATGATAACTAAAATAATTAATTAAAACTTAAAAACAAGACTGCATAAAAACTTAACCCCTCTTCTTTGGCCAGTTTGCTAAAATGCATCATATGTCATTCACGGGATCAAGACGAATCTAACGATACATCCCACTCCGAAATCCATCAAGCCGTTTAAGCTACAGAGCGTACCAAAGAAATATACATACATACACTCGAAAAACATAACCTTGCTTCTGGCGCGGTCGGGTAAAAAAGGACTCCATACGAATTTGGCTGATCGAATTGTAGGAAAAGTCCAAAAAAATACGATTTTTTAAATCTACAACTGGCAAGCTCTTGACATCATCTCACCTGATGATAACTAACGGAGATGCCTGACTCACCAAGATTCCTCAACGCAATGGGGAAATAGCTATCTTATCTAGAAGCCGGAGCACATCAATGCTGTTAAAGAAGTTTGGCGGCAAGACTTAGATAAGATGGTGATAGCTAGCCAGGCAGGTTAAGAAAATGCCCTTCTACTAACCAAACCGAGTCTTACAAAGTAAGACTACGCCGGGAATCGACCCCTTAACCTCCTGATGTGAAGCTAATAGACTTACCATTATGCCACGGAGGTGGTTTAAAAATTCCGAATTTTACTTGCTTTGCTACTATAAAACTCATTCATAGTTTTCGAATGCATAGGTGAACAACCGTAGCGGCTGGAGCTCGCTAGGCGGGACCAACAACGAGACGCGTCGCGGGAGCAGCTCGTCCCCCTACCAAGGACAGGGCTACGGTGCCATGAAGAGCTCCACCTCCGAGCCCTACTCGCAGTGGTAAGTCACAGTTACAGCCCTACTGGTAAACAGAGACTGAGGTGATTTTTGTGGTAGTGAAGTTATAGAGTGGTGACCAGAAACTGGAAGACGTAGCCCACTCTGTGGACCAAAGGAGAAGCCGCTGGATGCGGGCAGTGTAGGAGCTGTCGTTGTGGAAATCCTTGGGGAGGCCTTTGTTTAGCAGTGGACGTCTTTTTTAACCACAAAAGATATAAGCTCTTGGCATCAACTCACCTGATGGTAAGTGACGATGATGCAGAAGATAAAATCAGGCTTTCCAAATTTCCACAAATTCCGGCATATTCACGCCGGAACGCTTTAATGTTGTTAGTTAACATTGATATTTGACGGCAAGACAGATAAGATCGTGGTAGCTAGCAAGGCAGGCTTATAATATGCCTTGCCTATAATCAAAACGAGTATTACAAAGTAAACCCAGCCGGTTATCGAACCCGCGACCTCCAGATCTGAAGCGATAGATCGGACTAACCACTACACCGGCTAATATCGTCTGATTTGATGATGAATAAGTTGGTTGTGCGGAAAGGGGAGAGATATCATACACATAATATATAATACAATCACTAGCCGACTGAACACTAGCGTGAAATTAGCAATGTATTTCACATGAGAACCAATAAACTTTTAATATGAAAAGTAGAATATATATGGGGCAATACAGTACCAGTGTACCAAATCCCATCAAGATCGGTTAAGTATTTTTTCCGCGATTGAGTAACGAACAGGCGTTGAGATCAATAGTGGACCGAAATCTATAGACAAATCACACGATTCAAAATCAACCCAGACCACGATTCATAGTAATGAGGGCCGAGCAGAGAGAGAGAGAAAAAGAACTGTAATTTGTATGATAGAATACATAGTACAGGCACAGTGTAAGAATTTTTTAATCCATACAGTAGCCCAACGCTATTATTGATGTTAGCATGATTACACCAATAGTCTCTGGTCACCTCTGGCGCTGCACGCTTGCGTTGTGTCGGCGCTCTAATGAATTGTCCCGAACGGTGACTAGGGCAATGGGGCTCGACCACCCCGTCTCGGTCTCGCTCGATTTTCCTTTCTAGACGTCTCCGTTGCTCTGTGTGGATTCTTTAGACTTCGGTACAGGTACACAACAAAAATAACACGTATCAGGTTCTTTGTAATAAATACCCTAAAAAGATATTTTTTGTAATAAATACTCAAAAACATATTTTTTTGATAAACCTTATGGATTTGGCCCTCAGGAACGAGCAAACGCAGCCTTGGAAGGAGTCTGTGGCGGCGCGCAATAACCTGGACGCGCGAGACCTATCCACGGTGGGGGTCGCCAGCCCCCCACCCGATATAAAAGATATTAATATCAAGAAAAAGACCGACGACGAGTCCTGGGACTGGCTCAATAACTAGAAAGGTAATTTGCACCGAAATTGATCAGTTGTCTGCAATAAGTTTCTATATCTCCAGAGGGCGAAGGAGATTTTATGTCACGTATGTACAGATGCCAGCACATCAAGCTAGACACTTTGGAATTTGTACCGTTCTTATGCCGTATGCGTATGGCTCAGAATCGCACTACGAGTGTCTAGCTTGATGTGCTGGCCTCTTTACATGGATAGCCTCACGTGAAATATACCATATAGCTGTTTTTAACCGACTTAAAAAAAAGGAGCAGGTTTCTCAATTCGACCGTATATATATATTTTATTATTGGTGTTCGCGGATAACTTCGTTGTTTATGAACCGATGTTAATGATTCTTTTTGTTTTGGAAAGGAGATATCCCAAAGGTGGTACCATGATAAGGAAACTAGGATTTGATGATGGCATCCCAGAGAAATCGAGGGGAACCTTAGTTTCCTGTTTGAAGTCGGTTTTTTTGTTCAAAATTAAGATAGAGAAAAATGAAGTGTAATATTTACTTAACTCTTCTTCTCTGGCGATATACTGAAACTTACTGATTGTCTTTAAATTATGAACTAAACTCCCACTGCAACTTATTTTGTTTTCAATCACATCTCTAATTTTTAACTTAACTGCCTCCGTGGTGTAATGGACAAGTCCATTAGCTTCACATCAGTAGGTCGCGGGTTCGATTCCCGGCTGAGTCTAACTTTGTTTTACTCTTTGTATGTCCTTGGTGGAAGGGCATTTTATAAGCCCGCCTGGCTAGCTACCATCATCTTATCTAAGTCTTGCCGGCAAACATAAAAGTTAACAGCATTGTTGTGTTGGGGAATCTAGGTAGGCCCGCTTCCATCTTCGGCATCATCGTCACTTACCATCAGGTGAGGTGCAGCCAAACGCACTCAAATTTTATATAAAAAATAGAATATATAACCAAACAAAATGGTGTTTTTGACAGATGATATGCACAGACTTAGGATCCACTAACGTAGTAAGTTTAAAAAAAAGTTATTAAGTTTATGTTCAAATGGTTTTAGTAACCAACAATTGGACAAAAGCGTCGGTGGCTTAACCGGTAAAAAGCGTCGGTGGCTCAACCGGTAACGACTCGGTCCATCTAACCAGAGGTACGGGGTTCAAATCTGGACGGCCAATGTACCAATGAGTTTTTCAAAAACTTACGTACATACTTACCGATTGCTTTAACGGTGAAGGAAAACATCGTGAGGTAACCTGCACACGCCTGCGAAGAAACTCGAAGGTTGTGTGTGAAGTCGACCAACCCGCACTGGGCCCGCGTGGTCGACTAAGGCCTAATCGCCCTGATTCAGGGTAGGCTCGAGCCCCTCGGTGGGGACGTATATGAGCTGTAATGATGATGATGAATTGGACAAAACTAAAAATTTCGTCTTGTTACTTCAGTCAATGTTTTTCTGTGGAAATATAGTTTTTTGTAATTGTTTAGGGTTTCGTAGTCCAACAAGGTACACATAATAAAATTATTCAGTGCGTCCGTCTGACCCAGTCTATACAGCTTAAGTTTTACGTATTTTTTTGCGTGCTTCTTCTTTTCGGTTAAGTAGGGATTTTCGTATGAAATATGTAGTAGATCAAAAGTTTGTGTACTATTCTTTGTTTTTCTTTAATAATGGTCTTTACGTTTGAAATTGCCAATTCAGTTTTTATAGTTCAATGCCAATTTTTATGGAAAATAAAAAAGTTATTGTTTTTTATTATTGACCTTATCGGGACATTATCGTATTACTTATGGTCATTTATTAGTAACTTGTGGCATGTCTTTCATGTTCCAATCCTCTGAGCTATGTACCATTAAATAGAACAAAGGCGTTTTCTTAGTGATCATATGGGGCAATTTTTTAGACAAGTTAATTTTCTTGAATTTTCCTGAAAGTGATGGAGTCTTATGCGGAGTATTCTCAAATATGACATTAGTAACGAAGAAACTGCAACGATAACTCTAGAGCTTTAAAATAAAAAATGTGCATCTTTTGCTTCATTAAAGGCATTTTTTTCAGGTGAAAAAACCCGACTTCATGGGGTTAAAGCTACCGTGCTCTCAAAATATCTAAACAATAGGCATCATTTACCACTATTTTATTTCTAATAGTCTAATGCTATTTTGAAAACAAATTTTGTTTTAATGACTTTTGTTCCTAATATGAATTTTCATCTTTAAACTTTTTTCTACAATCGGCAATTTCATAGTTAAGGACTTAATATAATAATAGTTCCAAAAACAAATTTTAAAATTTTGAAATGTTGCATATCACTGCTTTTAATACGAAGTTAGCGACAACTTTTGGTTGTAATAAATATACGTAAACTACGTAAAATACTAAACTTCCGAAAAGAACCACCTCAGTGGCGTAATGGTTATTCCATTCGCTTCACACCAGA
Source organism: Coleophora flavipennella (assembly GCA_947284805.1). Classification (NCBI taxonomy): domain Eukaryota; kingdom Metazoa; phylum Arthropoda; class Insecta; order Lepidoptera; family Coleophoridae; genus Coleophora; species Coleophora flavipennella. The sequence goes on from OX369308.1 coordinate 12,333,890, forward strand.
AGGTCGCGGGTTCGATTCCCGGCGGGGTCAACTTTGTAAGACTCGGTTTGGTTGGTGCTAGGGCATTTTCATAGCTCGCCCGGCTAGCTACCACCGTTTTACTTTTCGGAGATTTCATATAATTTTCGGAAATTTTGTTACTACTTATCAGTTTTTTTAATATCATTTATAAACTTCTTTCTTCTTGCTTTTCAGGTAGTAGCGTATCAGTATCAAAATGTCCGATCGAAGAAGTATTATATAATATGTAATTAATTACAATCGCTGTGCGAATTTCAGCCACATCTTTATTTAATTGAAATTAGTGTAATAGTTCATATGGTAGATTCAAAGGCGTTTTAATCGTGTCTAGATACAATAACACTGAGTTTCTGATATCTTGAAACAAGGCTCCAAATGGACTTCAAGAAACGGTGCCATTTCCAGTGATCGAGAGGCCTTGTCCATAGATAGACGCCCTTTGACTAGAAACATGATTTTATGACCTTACGTAGGTCTCGACTGAGCCATAACACCACTGCAATTTGAGTAAATTAGCCGCCTTTTTTATGACTCACAACGCTACGTGGTTCACAAGACGCCTACAGAAATTCCACTGTGTTATGCCACACTAATTTTGATTTCTTCACTTTTTTAAATATATAAATTTGTGGAATCACAGCGGGCAACATGGCACGCCATTAAAGTATTCCTGTGGCAGTCCACATGTCCTGCTACAAAAGTTCCTAAAAATGAACGAAAAGGATGCGTAGGCTGCGCCCTACATTGTCGCTGTTTCGAACAATCGTAGTAAAAGTTGGTACAAGTTCGGTAAAATAGCACATTTTTGAGGGCCCTTTTCATTAAACTTCACAACTTTTGTTCTACAAGTTTGGTGAGATTTTTAACAACAATTAAGGACTTTCGTACAAATTTGACTAACTAGCTTATTGAATCATATGAGAAGTCCATTTGTATAGCACAGTGTTTTTCAAACTGCGAGTCGCGATCCTTAGGATAGTCGCGAAGCCTTAATAGGGGGGTCGCGGACTAAGGAAAAAAGTGTTTCTAGTAAACTACAATAAAATGGGACGTATATAAACTGAATATGGACTAAATAAACATCTGGAACAAGTTGCCTTAGGGTGTGGTTGATACCCCCTCCGTGGATAGTTTTAAAAGCAGATTGGCCTGACAAATGGTGCAAAGACATTTCGATTTAGTGCAGTAACACTAACACAGATATAGGCACAACATAATAATAATAATATTTTTGATGTAAGTCCCAAAAAAAGAAATAAACGCGGTTTTTCAAATCACAAAAATTTCGTTTGTTTAAGGCCCCAGGAGGTCGCTAGAATTTTTTAACATGTAAAGGGGTCTCGTACTCAAAAAGATTGAAAAACACTGGATAGCACATTAGCCTACATCAAAATCGATCCTTGATTCTGGATTGATTAATTTCCTTACCAACTCAACGTCCCTACTCATGGGGCACAGGGTTCTTCCCAAGCTCGAGAAGATTAGCCCATACTCCACCCACACACGGGGGCCAAGTCCGGCTTGGTGGAGTTTGTCGGGCTAGTGGCGAACCCCGCTGTCACACACAACTTTTCCAAGCCGCCTATAAAGCATCTGACACGGTTTATCGACTGCCATCTAGTGATAGCAACTGGCACCAACGGATTAGCGTGCCTTGCAAAGCACGGAAGCGGTCGAGAAAGAAGCCACTAACAGTCAAACCCATCTTGGTAATAACCGTGCTTCCGGTGATGTGCGTGATTAATTTCCGATTCGACCATTTTTGTATAACAAAATTTGTCCTTTCGACGCCCTTACTGGTTTCTGTGTTAAGTATGTGAAGAAACGATAACAAACGTTTGTGGGTGTGAAACGTTCTCAGTAGATCCATTGAGATCTATTGAGTTATTTCTCGTTTGATCTGTTTTAAAAAAACTAAAGAGAATTTCCTTTCTCAATTGGTCTAATGGTATGTACCTATCGCTAGACAACGATATGAAATGTAATATAAAAAAGAAATATTAAGGTATAATATGTTCAGTTTAAAAAAAATAAAAGATTCCGACGAATTGAGAACCTCCTCATTTGTTTGAAGTCGGTTAATAAGGCAAAATTTCTGTTTCGTTAAATTCGGTAATTTTTAAAAAAACTAATTTCTCAAGCATTCTAATTTCTCAAGCATTTTCTAACGAGCTCATAAATTTGACCGCAATATTTCTTGTTTTATTCTATACTCCATCTCGTTCACTATCGATAGATATCAATTTTATTTACAACCGTAAACTTTTGTTATCGTTTTTTTACGTAACGCCAAACTGAGGGCTAAATCTCAGACCCATAATAGATTTCTGGTGAATTGCAAATAAAAATCAATTATTTATAATCTTCGCTATATTTCCAATCGCTGAAAAGCTAAAAATTTACTACTGAGATATATGAAAAATGCATTTACTTAAATAAATTTGTCTAAAGAACTCATTGTTGAAAACCTTTGAAAAAATTATCTGGAGCTTCTACTCACGAGCTGAATACCTTTCCTCAAGGAACCTGTAGTTAATTCGTAAAAAAAATAATATTTCCCATAGTCCTATTGCTTGGAATTGGCACTACCAGGGTAATTTTTCTCTCTCGCGACACTACCGACCGGTTAGTTTGTTAGGTTTCATTATGATACTACCATGGGTGATGGTGGCGGGTCTGAGTTGAGCGAACGAAGCGAACGATGATAGGTTCGTTAGGTTTGATTATGATACTACTATGGGCGATGGTGGCGGGTCTGACTTGAGCGAACGAAGCGAACGATGATAGGTTCGTTAGGTTTGATTATGATACTACCATGGGTGATGGTGGCGGGTCTGAGTTGAGCGAACGAAGCGAAGGATGATAGGTTCGTTAGGTTTGATTATGATACTACCATGGGTGATGGTGGCGGGTCTGAGTTGAGCGGACGAAGCGAACGATGATAGGTTCGTTAGGTTTGATTATGATACTACCATGGGTGATGGTGGCGGGTCTGAGTTGAGCGAACGAAGCGAACGATGATAGGTTCGTTAGGTTTGATTATGATACTACCATGGGTGATGGTGGCGGGTCTGAGTTGAGCGAACGAAGCGAAGGATGATAGGTTCGTTAGGTTTGATTATGATACTACCATGGGTGATGGTGGCGGGTCTGAGTTGAGCGAACGAAGCGAACGATGATAGGTTCGTTAGGTTTGATTATGATACTACCATGGGTGAAGGTGGCGGGTCTAAATTGAGCGAACGAAGCGAGCAATGATAGGTTCGTTAGGTTTGATTATGATACTACCATGGGTGATGGTGGCGGGTCTGAGTTGAGCGAACGAAGCGAACAATGATAGGTTCGTTAGGTTTGATTATGATACTACCATGGGTGATGGTGGCGGGTCTGAGTTGAGCGAACGAAGCGAACGATGATAGGTTCGTTAGGTTTGATTATGATACTACCATGGGTGATGGTGGCGGGTCTGAGTTGAGCGAACGAAGCGAGCCTCGTGAAGCAAGGCTGGGAGGCGGATCTGACACGTTACGAAAGAAACACCGCAGTACCAGTAGGGTAACGGGATTGAAAAATGTAGTGCCAAGCAGTAGGACCACGGGAAACATAGGAGAAATTGGCGTTCCTTACATTATTACAAACAACTGATCAATTTGGTTCCTTGCAAAAGTTGTTTAGTTTCCCGTTCCAGTTCGCATATTTCATAAAGATCCTTTATAATTTTGAATCTATTTTACATAGTAAACAAATTAAATTATTTATATTGAAACGTAGGTACAATGCCTAGCTTAAGTTTTATTGTTAAATATATATTTTTTAAGACGAGGCGCCGAGGCCTATTACGAAGTATGTGTGATTAGATTATAGCTTTATTTTTCTTTCCCTATACAGGGTGTAAAATAAAGGTGTGGTGATACTTGAAGGCGGCCTTGTACTCAACAACTTTTGCTCTACAACTTTGCTTAAGTCGCGATTTTTTTTTGGGTTTTTCATACTAATCGGTCAGCTGATTGCCGGGATTCGTATATTAACTTGTTTTAGCGAATTGAATTGAAGGTTTCTTAAAGAAAGTTGTTCAATTTGAAAAGTGGAATAAGAAGAATGGAAGAGAGTATCACCACACCTTTGTTACACTTTGTATAGTATTTACTGTGTTGTATGTTTTTTCTTAAGAATGAATCAGTTGTATAGAACCTGTAACTTTAGTTATATTGATATTTGAAAAAAAATATGTTTATACGTATTTAAATATTATACAGGGTTTAATTATAATTGTTTTTCCCTTAGCGAGTGTAATGGCTTTTTCTGTATCACGGTATCTAAAATAGAGCTTTTTTAATTCGACACAGTATTTTCTATGGAACGTCGAAAGATTATCGTTGCAATTTCTGCGCTCCAAAATCCAAGACTAAGACGACTTAGTTCACACTGTTAACCAATACTTTAGTGAAAGAGCGCATGGTAAAAAATTTGTTGTCTTAGACTGGAAATGTATGCGTCCGCGCAACCGAGCGGCCCGGCCGCTACGCCGCGCCGTGATAAACACGAAACTATATGCAACAAATTATTAATGTGTTTAGTTGTATCGGTGCATTTGAAGCAGACGCAAACGACTCTGTCGCAAAGTGACCATATTAAAATAATATTTAATAAAGAATTTTTTTATACAAAAAAGAGAAAAAACCTTTCATTGGGGATGTTATTTTTCATCTACAGAAGTGTAACTTTTTAGAATTTTCTTCCAATCACTCGTCGAATAAGTTGACAAACATTCGGTGCAAGAAAAACCGGTTAGGGATGACGACAGCATCAGAAATAAATTATGAATTCTTGACCACTAAATTGCTCTCCTACTTAAACTTCGGAAAACTTTACTCGTTTTGTTTTCCATCAAGCCTTAAATTTTTAAGTAATCAAAATCACAAAATGAGTACATAAATGACGCTGCTAAACTATGTCGTTACGCCTAGGTATTCTAACATTTTTAGAATTAAATGTCATTTTTGACCGATATTAAAAAGTAGCTCAGATGATTAGCATTCGTCATCCCTATTGGTTGTTGGTTGCAAAATTGGTTATGATAAAATCTGTTATTAGGATGTATCCTTTTAATAAAAAAAAAGCAATGATAATATCCATATCTGTTTTTCATGTTTACATCTATCCATCTCAAACAGTGGAAAAGATGTGAGCGGAGGCCGCTCGGCCGCTTTAAATAAATCAAAACACAGTGCGGCCGCGATCACTGGAATAAGCGGCCGGGCCGCTCTTAGTCGCGCGAGCGCATATGTTTCCAGCTTTTTAGTCCACCCATTTGGCACACCTAGGTGGACCATTACCACTGCTTTTTTCGCAGCTCACTTCTAAGGTAAAAATAAAATAAAAAACCGGCCAAGTGCAACAAAGGGTTCCGTACTATCATACTAGATGTCGTTAATTTCTTCATGATTAAAAAAACACGTTTTTTGTATAGATACCCCTTATTTTTTTGCGGCAACAAATACATCATCTGTGATAATTTCAACTGTCTAGCTATCACGGTTCATGAAACACAGCCCGGTGTCAGACAGACAGACAGACGGAAGGGCAGCAGTCTTAGTAATAGGGTCCCGTTTTTACCCTCTGGGTACGGAACCCTAAAAAAAAAGCAACAAATAAATAAATAGGTAGGTAGGTATATTTCCATCATTGTATTTTATTGTATCACAAGCTAATAGATGATTTGGTTTGTAGACTTGTCTAGTTTATCTTAAGAACGCCATTAAATAGTTACACAAGTAGCTGGAATTGACTACAAATTACTACTGTTAGCTAAAAATAAAATATTCGGCATCTGATTATTGTACAGTCACGGAATTTATATGTTTAGCGGATTCAAAGATCGGAAGTTAAAGAAAATGTAGTTTATTCTTGGTAGATATAAAAAAATATTAAAAAATCTGATTCTTGAAATTAATTTTGTGTCAACTTTTAATTTTATAAATTTCTGCTAAAAATATTAAATTCCTTGACTGTGTACTATCTTACGCAGCTCGCAGCTATGATAGCTAAAAGCTATGGCTTGTATAACAATTAAAAATTATATTAGTACAGCTCGCGCCAAACTTTATTACTGATTTGAACTGTGATGCGAGTGCTTAGTGCGCCGGTATAACCGAGCAGTAGGTACTTTTACGTCCTGCTAACACCCAAAGTTTGCTACTGAGACGCGTCTTGCGATCAACTTCAGAGCCGTTAAACTTTGGCGTGACCTATATGTACTCGTATTAGGACAAAAACTGCTCAACATTGCCTGGGGTTATTAAAAAAATAAATCATGCATACATGGTTTTTTGAAAAGCTATTAAAAATTACTTAGGACATGAGCAATTGTGTATAAAACCACAGATTACTAAGTAGTTACTTCGTAAATAAAACCGTGTAATACAGTGTATAAAACCTTTCAAGATGGGCAAGTGGTATATTTACGAGTACCTTCTCAATTCTTATGGGTTCTACTAATTTCATACAATCTGTGCCATCCTTCTATGAGAATATAAAAACACAGTTTTAATTTTTCGCACGTAATTTATTATAACTGAGAGGGTACCTATAGCACTTGCTCATCTTGATAGTTTCTGCTCTACACATGTCCTAAGTATTTTATTCAATACAGTTGCTCGAAAAGTGGTACATTGTAATATGCTAGTTTACTGTGCGCAGAATTGATTTTATTTATTTAAATGTCCGGGGCGTAAGTATCACTTTGTTTTTTCCTATACGTAAGTACATATTTTTTATTACACGTATATTAAATGATCATATTAACTGATCATAATTTTATTTGTATTCACAACTAAAACAACTCAATTTAGTTTTACGAAAATTGCGCCATATTTGATTTAGCTAGGCACATGTACGCATGCGTAAGTTTTTTTTTAATATTACCATAAATAGATTACAATATTGTAATGTAAGCATTAAAACCTCCTTGGAAAAGATGAACTATTCCTTCCTGTAACCTAAGTGCTTCATTCATATTTTATTCTCCTTTCTTAACAAAGATATAACCCAAAGAAAATCTAATCATCTAGTGTTATATCTCTTTTGAAATTCTCCATTCAAAAGTCTTTAAGAAGATTCTGTGTCTTTGGTTATTATATTTTTTTATTTGCTACAAATGTCTTGTTTTTCAGAGCTACAAATTAAAAAAAGTGGTAAAGTAAAAGCACGTGTGCGGTAAAATCAATTTTGCGCACACTTGACTGACATATAAAGGACCACTTTTCGAGCAACTGTATTGAAAATATTTTATAGTTCTTCAAAAAAACATGTTTTGTATGAAATCTAAAAATATCCCTTATGCAAATGTATATAGCAAATGTATATATAATTTATCCTATAAAGTGGATACCTCGGTACGCTGGCCTGTATAATGTTGTATAATAATTATGAGTTTTATTTTATTATAGGAATGTATAATTAATAAAAAATTCTGCATTTCAACAACTGCGTATGAATCAACCAGAAACAATTTGCACGAAATGAGACTCCTAATAAGGAGCCATAACTTGAGAAGAGGATCTGTGATATAATCGAACTCCAAGTATTTAGATAGGTAGGATTCTGTTCTACTACGTAATATGAGCTTGTTGGGGATCTACAAGTAATAGGAGAACTAGGATTTATTTTTTGACGATCATCATCATATCACTGGACATAGGCCTCCCCCAAGGATATTCACGACGAGCGGTCATCATCATCATATCAGCCGAAAATCGTCCACTGCTGGAAAAAGGCCTCCCCCAAGGATTTCCACGGCGACGGGTCCTGCGTTGCCCGCATCCATCGGCTTCGTGATCTTCACCAGGTCGTCGGTCCACCGCGTGGGAGGCCTGCCTACGCTATGTTTTACTACCTACTGTCCAGGTAGGTCCCGGAGCTGTAGGCACGCTCACCTCCCGCGGCTTTCGCTGCTGGCGGTTCGATCCCCGCTCGGGACGCCAGAGAAGCTGGTAGGAAAGTGGGGACGCTATATCATAAACCTGGTAGTTTAGCGTATTTGGTAGATATACGAGAGGGAATGCCCCATCGGCCATCTGTTCTACGAGGTATGTGACGACCGGTAAAAAGACGATAAAAATAAAAATAACATTACAATAAAACATTCACTTTATTTGTTCGGTAACTGGTAGTGACGATAAAATATGGTTCAAATAACATTCAAAATAAAGTATGGGTGCTCTGGGAAATACCTACATACACAAAGTCTGCTTCTTGTTATGTGCGTACGGCCGCACGCACACATACAAGTTATTGAGAAGTCGATTGGTTCCGATTGAGTTAACGCGTGGTACCTTATTCAACTTTTTTTCGCTGTTTAGATGTAGGTAGGCTAATTGTTTTTTTATTTTATGACATCGGCCTGAAATTTTTAATTTCCGACGTGGTCCCTCTAACTTTTATACTTTCTAACATTGGCTGTATACAATAGGGGATCGGACTGCTAGTCATTTGAGTTACTTTTTATAATCTGTCAAAAACGAAATTTTGTTCTAAAAATGTTTGAAATACCCACAAGTGACGTCATAGATTTTAAGCGTCATTGACGATCTTATTTTGTGAATTTGATCAATTAAAAATTGGAGACGTGATGGAAAAACAAAACAAGTAGAGATTTTTGAAACTTCAAGAGGAGAGCAATTTTGGAAATCATATTTCAGGATTTATTTTTGATGCAGTCCGATCCCCTATTTGACTTTATGACTGAAGTAAATGTATCTCAGTCAGAGTTAGTAGTAGTTATCTATAGCAGGCGCGGTCGCAGCCAAAAACTTTGTAGGGGTAGGGGGCCTGAACATTAAACAGTAATCTGAGGGTATACATAAGCCGATCTTCGTAAATTGTCTGGACGTCTTCGATTTTTTTATGACTCACCCCTAGGATCGCCACTGATCTATAGTCAAGTCTCCGGCGCTTATTTTTCACTGTGACGAATTTTTTGAACTTTGAATGAGCTTTTCTGTAAACGAAGCGTCTTGGGATGTTTGTCTTTTTACGCCGCCACCTTCTACACACACCGCCGAGCACAGCTGTCTTAACGAAGACCCCAGCGAGACGATGGCCTGGGGCATCTCAGCGGTGCCCTTGGCCTCTATCTGCATTTTGATGCCTTTGCCGCCGACTCTCAGGCCGTCAGATTCAGGTTCGCACTGGCACTCAACAGTAGGTTTTGGCACTGTAACGATTATTTTTTCTGTAGGCCCGTTCTGTGATGATGACCGCTATGACATTACCTACATTATTTCAGATTAGACTCTTTTTGCTGTCTCTGGGATGAATCGCAGATAAAATGTGCTGCCTTTTGCTTGCTTTAAAAAATAAATTGTACAGCCACGTTGTGCATACTTTCTCGCGAAACCTTCACCATCTGTCGTAGTGGGGCATACACAAATCAGCAATAAACAATACACTTACTTAGTAGCAAAGAATAGAGCTACGAGTAGGTAAATGAAAAATTAAATAATTTGGGTTTGTATGGGAGGTTTCTTAGTCAGATTTTTCCTGGAATAATGAAGTACATAGTGCAGTAGTCCTTTTTAAGTCCTAATTATTCACAAAGTTTTATTAAAATCGAGAGAGCCAATTTTGAGAAAAAGAATAACCTGACTTGTATGGGAGGTACCTTAATCCGATTTTTCTTGCAGAACGGACTGCCGCGTACTATTGTATTAACGCCGAGTTTCATCAAAATCTTAAAACCATTTTTAAGTAAAAAAAATAAAGAAAATTAAAAAAAATCGCCTAGAGATATAAAAATAATATTGCCCTAACCCTAATTTTACCCAAATCCGTCCAGTAGTTTAGGAACTAGAACACCGGAGGGACGTACAGACACTCACACACACATTTTTTATTTGTTTTGCTTTTCAGACTCTTAGTGTAAGACAATCGATCCCCATCAAATCTCTATCTATCTCTCTCTTCGATTTTTTTGCCACACAATACCTTCTTTACTCCTTCGTCGCTTGAAAGTCAAAACCGGCTCAATGAGAGTCGGACTCGCGAACTGAAGGTTCCGTACCAAAACACATTTGAATACGAAACCCTAGAAACATCGACGAGTACAACAATCGGATTGAAGGACATCATCATAGACCGTCCGTGAGGGGTTAGACCCATATGTCCCCGCGCGCTTGTCCCCGCGTGGGGACATGTGGGACTTTTAGTTTTGTATGCCCCCAAATTTTTATTTGGGGACATATGGGACTTTTAAAGTTTTGTTTGTCCCCGAATTTTATTATTTTCATTCAAAATTTAAAAGACACGTGTACGGTGACAGTATAATTGTTATTTATTAAATAATGACAAGAGAATTATTATTGATTTAGGAATAGCAAATAAAAATCAGTTTTTATAGGTAGTCAACAAACGAGCGCTTTTAAAATAATCTACAAAATACGAAAAACTTAATACAACACAGTTAAATTTTGGATGAAAATAATAGGATTCGGGGTACAAACAAAACTTTAAAAGTCCCATATGTCCCCATATAAAAATTCGGGGACATACAAAACTAAAAGTCCCCACGCGGGGGACAAGCACGCGGGGACATATGGGACTAACCCTCCGTGAGACCTTGCTTCTTGCCAAACCTAATGATTCTAGGCCGAAACATTGCCGTATCGTCAAGTAACTATTTAGTAATCTGTGGTATCGTTTTATGGCTTTGACTTAGAAGCTTAATTTTTTCACAGCTTCATGGGACTGCAGACCTAAGGATTTGATGTTAATTTAAACTTGATAGAAATAGAGACATAGTGGTCATCTTATAACGGACTTACTAAATTAATTCAGTCAGGTCCATAGATCCCTTATTAGAGAACGAGATTCACGGTCACGAGGACAAAAGTGTCCGAACTCAAAGTCACCCTTACCCTTTTTTTAGGTTTTTCGCGGTTCTCTCTCAGTGTAATAACTTTTGAATATTTCTATTCTTGTAAATAATTTCGGGACCATTATTTGACAGGAATAATGATTGTAGAATAAAGATTGTAGATGGGTGATCTACTGACCAAGAAATTCCAACCAACCTAAACGACTGTAGATTTTCTTAACGTCAATCCATTTCCTCTTCTTATCGCAAACGCACGATAAACATTCCTCGTAGAACTTGTTCTGCTGGTACCTCACCACATCTTTGCCCATCATCATCTCGAACCCGGATATCGTCTGGCTGATTATCGAGTTCATCTTCATAACGTAACCTAAAGTAAAAGGGAGAGGCTGTATATGCAACTTAAAATTACTACTTCTTCAAAATGGATGGGCCAATTCTAATAAAACTTTATTTACATAGGCAAGTCACGAAACTATAGTTGGTGGATAGATTTTAAAAAGAAATTTCAATAAATGTGTTGTCACTATAAATAATGGTAATTTAAGGTTTTTCATAGTTATTTTAAAATTCCCTAATCTTTTTAAAAATCAAGTATTACGAAAATGTAATTTATCAATAAAAGATAATTTCTTTTTGTCTTTTTGCTTATGTGTATAAAGTTTCAGTAGAATCGGCCCATCCATTTTAAAGAAGTAATTATGTATTTTAAGTTTGTATGGGAAACGATTTTGTGAATACGCTCTTAAATTAAAAGCAACATAAATAGAAGATAGCGTAATGATTAGAAGAAGCGGTATTAATAGTCATCATCATCATATTAGCCGAAAGACGTCCACTGCTAGACAAAAGCCTCCCCCAAGGATTTCCACGTCGACCGGTCCTGCGCTGCCCGCATCCAGCGGCCACGCGGTGGACCGACGATCTTCACCAGGTCGTCGGTCCACCGCGTGGGAGGACTTCCTACGCTGCGTTTTAAGTAGTATAACATAAATGATAAACGTAGTTTGAGCTCTATTGATTTGTCTCAATGAGTTTACATTCGTTTGGCTGTTAGCCGCCTTAAAATTACATACCTAAGAAGAATTTGGATTTTTAGGGTTCCGTACCTCAAAAGATAAAAACGGAACCATTATAGGATCACTCGTGAGTTTGTCCCTTCGTCTGTCACAGCCAATTTGCTCCGAAACTACTTGAACGATTGAGTTAAAATTTGGTACACATATGTAAGTCGGTAACCCAAAAACGGACGTGTAACGTAGGTAACTGAATTTGAAACATTTGACACTTTTGGGGGGTAGAAAATAAAAACAAAGTTTTTCAAACTGTCTGTGATAGTTCCTGCGTGACACCACACGGAACCCTTATAATAACTTTTGTAATAGAGCTGCTGCGTAACACCACACGCAACCCTAATAATAAAATTGAATTGCTGAACGTTTGCGTTTGGGCTGGGGGGGGGTCTGGCGCCGATTTCCTTAGCTCAAGTATAGAAAGTGTTAGCACTTAAGACCAATGAAATACGGTTTAGGTTTGCACGAGAGTGCAGATGAGAGCGAAAGAGTAAGATGATTGGACTTGTGATGTTGTGTGAAAGGGACAGGACGGAGGGCTGTTTCTTGGGGATGCGTGTGCGCAAAAGGAGACTGGATTAGATGGCGGATCGAGGGGGTCGTGTATCGAGAGATTGAATATTGTTTTTTTTACTGTGCGACCTTTGGTGTGAAACGTAACAGGTTGTGAGCTTCGACACGTGTCTAGGTACGTATTAAATTGGTCTTATGGTTTCATTGTACAATCATTTTGCAGCTACGTGTAACTGAAATTACACACTAAATAACCATGTTTGTTGTAGGCATTATTAAATTTGATTTCGTGTCACATTCTTATGAATATAAATATGGAACACTCGAAAGGTTCTCTAAAAATTAGGGTTCTCTGTGAGTTATAGATTTGTACATATAACTACGCATAAGGTGGTTGTAGTATCGTTTGCTTGACAGAAATGTATAATCTGCGATATTTGAAATTATCTAAGGAATTGCTAAAAGCAACAATTTTAAAACTGTTACGGGTTGGTTGTAATCACTGAACGGACGATGCTATATAATATTAATAACGTCCATATTCACTTATAATAATTCAAAGAGATAAAGTTCGCATTCGCGGCTAGTTTTCCTTATATTTTAGGTAATTTTTCGCTAACTCGCCTAGGGACGAACGACTTCAGCACTATAACTAATCTATTTATTTTTTTTTACCTTTGATTTCTATTTTTATAGACAAATTTAATCCTAATTAATATACGACCGTAGGACTGAGCGAGACATCGCACAGAGCTTGCATAGCTCAATATCACGTTAAATTTGTACCGTTAAATGCACTATCTGAGCTCTGTAAGATATAAGAAGAAATGTGATATCTTCTTGAGCCAATAATCTTCTACTATATAAAAATAAGTCGGGTTTTCCTTCCTGTCTCTATAACTCCAGAACAGCTGGACCGATTTGGCTAATTCTTTTTTTGTCGAGTTCGTTATTGTCAGGAGAAGGTTCTTATGTAGGGTAGGGTAGGGTAGTGTAGTGTAGTGTAGGGTAGGGCAGTGTAATGTAATGTAAGGCGGTACGAAAATCGCCGGGACAGCTAGTTAACTATAAAATATAGAGTTGTAACTAACTTATCCATTGACATTAATTCCTCTGCAAATTTTAGCGTAACGATCCTATCATACTTGTGTAGAGGAGAATCTTACGATTCGAAAATGAATTGCCAGTTAAGTATGTAATTAATGTATGGCCGTACTTATAATATTAAATATCGAAGTTAATATCATGCCGTTGCATTGGGGCAACTATCCACGTCGTCCGACTAGTCGGACAAAGCAGTCGGACTACGTGGCTACAGGGACTTTTGCAATGAAGTTTCTGTGTACACAAAACAATAACGTTAATTAATCGATGTAACGTGGAGTTTTACGCCTATATAAACAAAGGTTTCTCCACAATTTGAGTCCAATATACCTACTGTTGATTTAATTAAGACTCAACCAAGATATTTTATTTATTGTACCCTCTGCATGCTACATTGGGGCTTCCTAAGAGCCTACGAATTCCCTTCACTTAGAATTGAAAAAACCAAGAGTAAGTCGCACTTTGGTAATTTCTGAATTGTCCGAAATTAAGTGATCGGCAAGGCAAGTTTGAGCCCCTCGGTGGGGACGGGGATGAGCTGATATGATGCTAGACGATCAAATTGACACTAAGACACAGGCCTTCACTCCCATCAGTCTCATTGGGCCAGGGATGGAACAGCACATGTCATGTGTTATAACTTATAAATGTGAGAATCTCAAATATTTTTTCTACAGTTAAAAGAAAACAGTTTTGGAGTTAAGGAAATAGGCGAAAATTAAGATTGGCCCAGCAGTAGTTTCGGAGATAAGGGGGAAGCCAATTTTTGCCTATTTTCAAAATTAAATAACTTACAAATTATTTATTATATATGAGATTCTAATAACAACAACAAGTCCTTTATTAGATATGTCACACGATATAGTTGTTTACAATACTTTTTTACAAAGTATTATGTACTGAAAGGTCTTGTTCTGTTGGTATTCAAAGTTCCTGTGCGGAATACAATGTTTTTCAAACCCGACCACAGGTACTACAAAGTGGGATAAAGTTATTTTATGTACCTATTACAGTAATTTATAATCTTTATTCCTTAAAATGGAACCTATCTAATTTATTTCTTTATTGACTATAGTTGGCGAATAGCGAGTTTAAAAAACCGCCAAAAACGTAAAATCGATTTAAGCGGGGTTTCCCCGTATCAAAAAGCCAAATGAAAGACGTGGTATTTTCTTTATAGGTCGTGGCCGTGGAAGGAAAAAAAGAAGGCTCAATAATAAAGTTTCCAAGTTGCGATCGAGCACCGGGGACTGGTCATTGTGGGAATCGTTATCCTGTGATACGTTATGATGACAATGATGGACTGATGAAGGCCGTTATAATGACGTTTTTTGACCGCCTCCGTGGCGTAATGGTTAGCCCATTCGCTTCACACCCGGAGGTCGCGGGTTCGATTCAATTTCAATTTGCTCAAGGTCAATTTGTAAGACTCGGTTTGGTTGGTGGTAGGGCATTTTCTAAGCCCGCCTGGCTAGCTACCACCATCTTATCTAAGTCTTGCCGCCAAACATCATTGTTAACAATATTGATGTGTTCCGGCTTGAAGATAAGATAGCCAGTTCTCCATTGCGTTGGAGAATCTTGGTAAGCCCGCTTCCATCTTCGGCATCATCGTCACTTACTATCAGGTGAGATGATGCCAAGGGCTTACCAATTGTGAATAAAAAAAAACACATTTAGTGCGATCTTAAGCCACGGATTTCTGTCTGCTAGCCTAGCCTCACTAAAATAAAACTTACAATTTTTTACGTAATGGCCACAACAGCGTGCCGCTACTGTACCTAGATTATCCGCTGCCTACCGCACGAAGCGAAAAAAGTGGCCAAGTGCGTGTCGGACCACGCGAAATATATGGTTCCGTTATTAAAAAAGAAAAAAAAGGTAATTTAGCACTTGTTATATGCAAATTATGTATAAAAAAAACTATGAACTTTAATTAAAATGAATACAATCCGGCGGTAGCCCAGAAGCACATGCCCAGTGATAAAAGTTAAGGCGGTAATATTACAGATTTTCGTTATTTTTGACGTCAGTTACTCCTAAACGATATAAAACCCAAGGTTGAAAAAAAATACCCTTATTGTTGATGATGTTCCTTAAAGTCTAAAGCTATTAGAAACACGATTATGCAGTTTTGGCTCGATAGAAAAAAAAACAAAGTTAGGTCTACACCGTTACTTTCAAGTCTAGTTATGACTAGTATTTTGAAGTATAAATTTAAAAGAAAATATACAACAATATTTGTTATGATAATACAAAGTGAGTAATGTTATTATTTTTTATACTTTCATTGTAGTTTTTGATTGAAACGAAAAACCATTGAAAAAGTGAATAAGTGTGGTTATTTTCTTTACTCTTTACATGTAAAGAAAAAGACAGAGACAACTGTTCCAATCAATACCTTACCTTCAACCGCCTCCGTGGCGTAATGGTTAGCCCATTCGCTTCACACCAGGAGGTCGCGGGTTCGATTCCCGGTGGGGTCAATCTGTAAGACTCGGTTTGGTTGGTGGTAGGGCATTTTCTAAGCCCGCCTGGCTAGCTACCACCATCTTATCTAAGTCTTGCCGCCAAACATCAGTGTTAACAACATTGATGTGTTCCGGCTTGAAGATAAGATAGCCAGTTCTCCATTGCGGTGGAGAATCTTGGTAAGCCTGCTTCCATCTTCGGCATCATCGTCACTTACCATCAGGTGAGATGATGCCAAGGGCTTACCAATTGTGAATAAAAAAAACGAAAAAAAACGCAAACATCAAAGACGTTATCACGATATGGATCTTTACACTGTGGCATCTAGAACATACCTCGGCGGGGTGCGCTCCTCCGTTTGCTGATGGGTGGTTTTAATGCGCCCATCTGAACTCGCTTGCCTTTATAAGGCAGTTGTAGCGAGCCCTCGTCGCAGGAGCAGGAGGCTTCGTGCGTACACCCGGAGGTCCAGGGGCTCTTTGGCTCGCACTCACGGACCATGCCTACGCGGCGCAGGTGGCGGCGGCTGCCGGTCGGCGAACGTGCATTCCAGCAACCTTCGACACCTAAAACCCAGGCACCGTTATCAATCTGCAGTAAAGGCGGGCAAAACCGAAAACCACAGACTAATGAATCCATACAATCCCCCCCCCCCCTTGTAAGATGTGGGGAGGCCAAGTAAGGGTTATAAGTAACCATGTTTTTGTGATAATTGATAAGAGCGTCAGTGGCGTAACGGCCAGGACCGCTACCTCCTATCCGGGAGTTTTGATTTCATATGTCCGTTTATCCGACACGCTTACTGCGAAGGTAAATATCGTGAGAAAACCTGCACACGCCTGCTGTGTGTGAAGTCGATCAAACCACACATGGGCCCACGTGGTCGACTAAGGCCCGATCGCCCTCGCTCAGGGTAGGCTCGAGCCCCTCGGTGGGGGGGACGTAATATATAAGCTGATATGATGATAATTAATAATAGGTTGGGGAAATAGTTTCTTCGTAATTTACAAGTACATATAAATTTGTAATCAAATGTCTGCTTGTGTTATTATAATACAATTAAGATGGTAAACATTCGAATTTCGATAAAAAGACCCGCCATTTTTCGATTGTTTTTCTTTCTACAAAATGAATGAAAGTGACGAAGAAATTAGATAATTTTTATATGTAAAAATGCAACACGGGCCGCGAAATTAATTTGTGCTATTTATGGACAACGCTTTAAATCAGTCACTAACACAAGTACAAACTTGGTTCAACTGTTTCCAGTCTGGAAATTTTAACGATCAAGATGCAGCTCGCTCTGGTCGCCTGGTTTGAATTTGCATACAAACTTTTCCCCCAACCATAATATACAAAGTAAAATTGTAACTCTACTAACCGAACGTCACTTACCAGGAGCCTTCTTACGAGGCCTTGTCCTACCGTAAGGGTCTACCGGGGTAACGTTAGACAGTTTCATAAATTCTGAAAAAATAAGATAATTTTTAAGTTTATCAGTTACCCTAAGCGTAGTTTAAGTACAAACAGATTTTAAACGTTACCTTTAGCTTTGCAACCAATCGCGGATTTAGATGTGGAAGGAGTGTGGTAGAGTGACTGGCAAGACGGGAAGTTCTTGTATATGTCTTTGTGACTGTCGCAGCACTCGTCTGGGTGGCGCATTTTTCTACGAGTTTCCAGCTTTATTTGTTCACCTCCGTACACAACCATCTGCGGTTTCCACTTGGGTTTCGGGGGAGGTTGTTCTTTCTTCTTCCTCGGGGCTGGTGGCTTTGCGCACTCGTGGGCCTTTTCCTTGACCACCTGTTGCACTGTGCGTTTTGAACAATCAATAGCAATATCATACTCCAAATCATTTTTCGATGAACATTTGTACTTTTTATGGCAGCCGCTCTCGAGAAGCAAGACGCTTCCGCAGCCAGGCTCCACCTTTGTTCCATCCTCATCTTTTGTTACTTTATCGCAAGGTTTCCTTTCTACAACACAGCCACAGGGCCGGTCTACGGTCGTGTCTGTCTGCCTATGTTGGGTAACGCTACAGAGGCCACTGCCACTGCTGCTGCAGTCGAAGATCATGGTATGAGGGTAAGGGATTAGCCCCGAGTCGCTGGAGCTTTCCCAGTACCCCAGAAGTTCCTGGGGCTCAATGTCTAAATCACGGTAAAATCTTAAAGAATCATCTTCTTGTCTTAGTGAAGGTGTTTGATTGTAATCAAAATCAACTTGGTTCCTGTATGTTTCACTTTGTGGACTAGTTGGCACGTTTTGGTCTAATTTAATTAAGTCTGCAAGAAAAAGGCCTGTATAATAAGAACGATTTAGAATTATAAGGATTAACAATGAGTAGAGATTCAGGGCCAAGAACAACTTAAAAGAAATGATTTAAAACAATGAGAAAATTTAGGCCCAATACTAAAGTTTTTTTAAAATATTTTCCTTGTATTCTTTACTCTACACTGCGTAGCCCTTAAAATTTTACTAGTGCTTTTTTTTACACATCATCTTTATCATAATATCAGCCGCAAAAAGGTCCACGACGACCGGTCCTGCGCTGCCCGCATCCATCAGCTTCCCGCGATCTTCACCAGGTCGTCGGCCCACCGCGTGGGAGGCCTGTCTACGCTACATTTTCCGGTTTTCTTTACACCCTTTACATAAATTACTATAACTCTTGCATTCTATGACTGTCTTTGAAGGTGGGTGGTGCGTGGAAATGAGTTTCTCCATGCTCTTTTAGGAACTATGTAAAGCTATGCAAATTAGTAGTCTATAAGACTTCTATATGTAGAAAAAACACCTCAATCGGCTGCTCCTATTGAGACATGCGCTAACGTGGAAATGAGTTTCCTCCAGATCCCTCGGGAACTTTATACAAATTAGTAGTTTTTGTCACTTCCCACCGCCCTGTGTATCATGTCAATTCTATGCTCCGTTGCAGCGTGAAAGAAATCAACAAAAAAGTGAAGGTTTTTAGTTTTCCCCCAACTGTGGCGGACTATACTATTTTCACGGGATAAAGGTAGACTGTGTCACTTTCTACTTCTTCAACCATCTCTATGCAATCAATCACATTGACTCGTTGTGACAAACAAACAAACACGATAAAATATACTTAACGGGCTTTAGAGCTTTATTACGATGATTTACCTTCGTAAATGCCTCGCCACATTTCTTGGCTGTGCCGCCCCGTGCCCGAGGTCTCGGCGCTAGGAGACAACGCTATTCGTAGAACAGGTTCCTTGGTTTGGCAGGTGCCACGTTCAGCGTTGTCAAACTCTGAAACTGTAGATTTTTAAAACAAATTCACCATAATCTATAGACATTAACACCGACTTTTGCAGGAATGGTTCTGCTCATGAGACTGAAGACCCTGATATTCTGCATATCCAGCCACGAGGGGAAAGAGCCGATAATGGCGAAGGGGAGCTCACGCCTCGCAGTTGTGTAGGAACAGGAGATGGGAAAATAGCTAATAAGAAACTTTTTAGCAGGATTCTATCATGTAAATAAAGAATAAATAAACAGTTATCGGTGTGTTTCGTTGAAGGTCGGAAGATGAAGCGTATCATAAATAAATGATTGAATGATGCAGTGGCAGGAGTTTGGACGAGAAGTAATCAAAAACAGAAAACAAAAAGAGTGATCGGCAGGACGGAAGAGTTCCGTAGCAAGGTAATATATAACTTCGCCAAAAAAAAAAACGCTGATATTTGTACATTTCTGCAGCGGCCAGCAAAAGAGGCATTGATGGATGAACGTGTAAATGTGGGCGGAGGCGAAGCGGAGGCACACATACGTGAGTCCATCAATGCCTAGTTGTGGCCAAAGCTTGTATAGTACTTTTCTCAAATAATGAGCGGATATTAAAATACTTTTCAAAATCAATGACAAAACACGAACAACAATATTTTTTCACGCGCCAAAGTGTTAATTTGTTTTTTTTTCATTAAACAGTTTTCTATTTGCAAGCCAGCTCGAAATTTAAATAAAACCTTTGATAAAGTTACCTTCTTGGTTGCCATGTTTTGGAGTAAAAAATCGTTCCATTTTTAAACTACACGACAGATATGAGTTTACATAGTAATTTATTTAACCGCTAAAACGCTACAGATATGGATTTTCATACAACCGCTGCTCGCATGTATTTGGCCAGTACAGCAATTTGGATTTATCTCGAAGAAGGTTGTTAAAATGATGCTAAAATTTCCAAGCTTGTTTGAGAAATAGTACATTACTGCAGCGGTCAGCAAAAGAGTCATTGATGAACGAACGTGTAACGGACATACGTAGGTAAGTCCATCAATGCCTGTTTGTGGCCAAGGTTTTTATAGTACTTTTCTCAAATAATGCGTGGAAATTAAAACTAAGTGTACCTAGGCAGACAACATAACTTTTCACAAGCCAAAGTATTCCTTGTTTTTTTTTAATAAACAGCTTTCTATTTGCAAGCCAGTTCGAAATTTAAATAAAACCTTTGATGAGTCACCACTTTGGTTACCATGTTTCGGAGTAAAAGATCGTCATAACCATAGAATATTTTCGTTCTAGATCTATGAAGATCGTTCCATTTTTAAATTACACGACAGATATGAGTTTACATAGTAATTTATTTGGCCGCTAAAACACAACAGATGTGGATTTTCATACTATTTTCGCCGGCCTCTGCTCGCATGTAGTTGGCCGGTACAGGCAATTTCAAGGTTGTCAAAATAATGCTCAAATTTCCAAGCATGTTTGAGAAAAAGTAATTTACTCCACTTTGACGTTTTAAGTCATACTCGTACGTATGTTAACCGTTTTACCTCTAAATAAATCTTATCTAGTGTATTGGTTTCGCAATAATAGGTATAATTCATGGGGTTCCATTCCCTTCATGCTCACGTACTTAGGCACAACTATGTAAACCTTCATACCGAATTGTTTACTGTTGGCATTGAAGGAATGTTTTAAGGCACCTTGACTAGAGCTATTTTATTTAAAGGATAAGTGACCTCAAAAAATGCACCATTAATTTCTGAACCCATTTCTGAAGCAGAAGATTATATTATGAACAATAAAAAAGGTCCTGTCTAGGAACAGTAGGTTTTCAAAAGTTTACTCGATATCAAAAAACCCCACTTAAATTTCTTTTTGATGCACTTTGCGAATTTTTCAAAATTAATTTCTCAAATAAAGATAAAGTCTTTGTAAAAATTACACTCTTATTACGATTTCGGGGTAAATAAAGACTGTTTTTGTATTCTTCCAAGCTTACAATCGTCATATTATTATTATATTAAATCGCTTAGAAAAATTCCGATAATATCAGGTTTCTCGAAAAATCCAGGCAAATCTTTCATCCCTTGAGCGACGTTTACTGGAGAGGTGATACAGTGAAGGAAGTCAGATTGTAATTAATTCTAGAATTAAAATTAGATTGGTAATAGTTAAGTCCAATTACAGTTTGACATCGCCGCTACTACAAATCCAGTAAGATAAAACAGGAGCTTCCGAAAGTGGATAATAAAAGACCATGTAGTTTGAAATAGCTACCTTGACAAAGAGTTCCCTGGTCATGTCCGAAGACCATGTAGGAATGCGTGCTGGTGAAAGAATCCTGCAGGTTGGAGGCACTCTTAGCACCCCAAACTTTTCTTCCTCGAAACATTGAAGTAAAAAATTTAGAGTTACTTTCCTTTTTGTCTGTAAAAAAATTAGATAAATAAGTGATTTATAATGAACAATTTTAATCTTTCTACGATAGCTTTTAGATACTTTTATTCCCGTGATTTTAAACTTTTAAGTTAGGGTTCCGTAGTCAAACTAGGAAACCTTGTCGTTTCGCCATGTCGGTCTGTCTGTCCGTCGGTACGTCACAGGCGTTTTACTCAACTCCCCATTTCGTTGAGGAATCTTGGTAAACCCGCTTCCATCTTTGAAGCCATCGTCACTTGCCATCAGTTGAGATGATGCCAGGTGTTATTGATAGTGGACAAAAAAAGACCATTACAACTATAAAGCTGAAATTTGATTTGGTTTTACAAATATGTCTGTAATTTTTTGAAAGCTCCTCCCCTATATGGAAATTGAGGGCTATTTTTTAATTTACGTTTCCTATCGTGTGGGGCAGATCGTTGAAAAGATCTTCCAAAACTATGAGGGTTTGCCAAGAAATTTTTTTCGATAAATGATTTATTTACATATGAAGATACTGAGAGTATGGCTTCTGTCTGCCATGCCATCTGTTCCCCTGGTTGTCATAAGAGACGACTAAGGGACTAAACTGGAGGATGGGAGCAGTGTCCTTTCCGCGTAGTGTGGCACCACATCGCATACTGCGAACGCAACCTGCCTGCCAAGCGTGGCGATTACGGCAAAACCCTCCAACCCGGGGGAGGTCTAATATTTATTGCACACACTATCATTATAAAAACGAAATCTTGTATAGGTACTATAGCGGTTCAATTGGGCCGGTCTTATCGCACCAAGCATTTTTTTCTAGACAGCCCAAGATTTTTGTTAGAGATACATGTGTTTACCTCTTACCAGCTAAACCGCTATTTTAGGAAATCTGAAAGTATTGGAAGTAGAATAGTATTATTAGTAGTATAGAATAACTAATTCAAAAAGAAAATTATCAGGGATACGTAGCATAGGCTTTCTAAGTTTAAAAGTAATAGTCAACCTACTTAAAATACGCAGTTCAATTCATAAATAGTTTTATAGATTTTCCATACAAAATGTTCTTTACCAACTGCTAAAACAACTTTGTTTTTGACGTGATAACGCCTTATAAATTGATGACACGGGCTGCATTCACGAAAAGTGTGACGTCATTATAACGTTACGCCTGTGCGACGTCATGGTCGCGTTACGCCAATTGTCGTGTTACGCCAGTGTGACGTCATTGTCGCGTGACGCCTGAGCCGAGCGTGCAAGCAAGAGTTGTACTTGTGCTCGTACTTGTATAAGTACTTGTACTAGTACTTGGACTTGGACGGATGGACGGATGGACGGACGGATGAACCGTCAAACAAGTAATTAAGGGTTGGATGGAAGAGATCCCTGTTTGGGATAAGTCTACTGCTATTGTGTATCAGTAATTGTATATTTTGTTGTACAATAAAGAGTTTACAAACAAACAAACAAGTATGTCAATGGATAAAAAATACTAGGCTTCCAGGATCCTACAAGAGGTGTTCTAATGCAGTCAATTATCTGTGAGGAAAACACGTATCTGTCTGTGTGTGTCAATGGATTCAAAGTACTGGGCTTTCAGGATCTTACAAGAGGTATTCCAATGCGATCGATTCTCTATGAGGAAATGCCAAAGAGTTAACTCACCCGACTATGGGCGTTATTTTACATCTTCTTAAAGATGGCGCTAAAGAAGTTTTACTACAGTCGTGTGGTCTAAAGCACACAGGCGTTCGGCTTGTGACACTTTATCACGTAAAATTATCGTGCGTAAACCGACTTTACAGACAACAACGGTTTTAAATATACATTTATTTGAGTAGACTACGGAAGCCCACTTTGCGCGTGGTCTGACACGCCCTTGTTAGTATATATGAAAGAGGGTATGCATATTTGTATGACGATAGGATTTTTAAAATAGATGAAACAAAAAAAGAATTTATAATGTCTTTAGAGTGCCACCTTGAATAACCCTTCAACCTCTTCCAATCCCGACTTGGCCGAGTGGATTATGACCTAAGCTTACCTTGACATAGGAAAAGACCTTTGCCCCAGCAGTGGGAACGCTTTAGGTTGTTATCGAATCGAGTGCCTTTTAAATAGCTACCTGGATAACAAAGGGTTCCCTGGTCTCTTCCGAAGACCATATAAGAATGCGTGCTGGTAAAAGAATCCTGCAGGATTGTGACACTTTTGGATTTTGTCCCTCGAAATATTGATGTCAAAAAATACTTGCTCTTCTTTTTGTCTGCAACAAAATAATTCATTTCACAGTCACTTTGCATTTTAAGCTTTTACGTAGAAACAACCAGCATCAACGGCTTAACGTGAGCTGCGATGCAGTGAAGCAATCGAGAAAAATACCACACATTGCCAAACAGTCAAATCTCAATAGGTACTATAATGACCGGTTGCTATCACTAGGCGACAGTTGTGGCGTGTCCGAGGCCATAAAAGCGGCCTGAAAACATCAGTCGTCTATGTGACTTGATTCAAAACCAAAATTGTTTCTAAAATATATATTATTAATAATTATTTATGACCCATTTTGGGTAAGTTTTAATTTATGTTTCTTGTGAGTTGTGTTTAAAATTTCAGTGTAGGTATATTTTTTTCTAATTCTCATGTTCGTTTTAGGTCATTTACTCTATTATTAAATTATATTCATCTGTGAGCACCTTACTATACCTACCTACCTGTCGTGCCACAACCTGACTGTCCAATTTTAGAGCACTTAGTCTAAGAGGAATCGATTTATTTTGCGCATTGCGCATTTATTAGGAAAAGTCGTTAACTATGACGAGTAGAAGCCTTAATTAATGAGACCTGTATTACTTGTACTATTAATATCATCTGTGCCTGTAAAACTTTTGTTACACCCTGTATAGACCGTCGGATAAAGTAAAATACGCGCCGGTGCACCTCCAAACGGAGATCTGTAGCTGGGACACTGATACCCGTGTACCACAATCAAATAGCTCTTGTTTTATAGGTAAATAGATAAGACAAGACATTTATTGATTCCTTGTCACCAAACACACATACAATAATGTTGGTACCTACAAATAAAAATAACACGAGGAGAAAAATAATAAATTAACAGTACAAGTGGAAAAAAATACTATCAAAGTATGATGTGTGTGTTTGTGCGCGTGTGAGTTTGTGTGTGAGTGTGTGTGTGTGCGTGTGTTTGTTGTTGTTGATAGGATTTAATGTGTTCCTAAACTTACCTCATCAAAGCTTCCGTAATTTTGTTTAAAAAAACACGAAGTTTATTTTACCCGTAGTTTAGGTCCCAAATCTAACGGAAAAATACTGGTCTATTGGCAGTTTTCTCCTAACGGTTATACCATTTTTTTTTAATTAGAAAAAAAAACAACTGCGTAGGACACTTTTAAAGGGAAAAAGATGGGATGGCGCGGCGAGGTTAAGTCTCCACATCTGGGAGATAACTTGAAGATCTACTGAGCTTGACTCCTGACTGGCATTTCATACCAAAGTATCCTACGCCGCAACTTGAAGGTCTACTGAGCTTAACTCCTGACTGGCATTTCATACCAAAGTATCCTACGCCGCAACTTGAAGGTCTAGTGAGCTTGACTCCTCACTGGCATTTCATACCAAAGTATCCTACGCCGCAACTTGAAGGTCTACTGAGCTTAACTCCTGACTGGCATTTCATACCAAAGTATCCTACGCCGCAACTTGAAGGTCTACTGAGCTTAACTCCTGACTGGCATTTCATACCAAAGTATCCTACGCCACAACTTGAAGGTCTACTGAGCTTAACTCCTGACTGGCATTTCATACCAAAGTATCCTTCGCCGCAACTTGAGGGTCTACTGAGCTTAACTCCTGACTGGCATTTCATACCAAAATATCCTACGCCGCAACTTGAAGGTCTACTGAGCTTAACTCCTCAATGGCATTTCATACCAAAGTATCCTACGCCGCGCCGTGGTTTTTCTTCTATTTTTGACGAAATGAAATGTCGTTGCTAGTAAATCCCCAGCTGTAAATCTAATTGTAATTATAAACTCAACAATAGGTTGTAACGGGTACCTACTGACACCAAAAGAGGAGTAAAATAGTATTCTTTGCCAAAAGTATCATTTGAGCGTATGGAGGCCAAGGACATAGTAAGTTATACCAACCTGGGGAAGAATCCAGTGCGTTGCCGTCAGCGATGGACGGTGCCTGCTGACTCTGGCGACTTCGAGACACGCATCCTGAACAGACCAGTCTCCCCGCTTCATCGAACATTTGGTCAGCTGTATGAAATATACAGGGTGCATACATTATCATAAAGTTCACAATGGAGTGTACGGCAGTTCAAATGGAATGCTGAGCTTTGGTCACATTACGGCACACACAAAAATGATAAACTGGGCATGTCTGTCTGTCTGACCCGTAATATTAGGGTTTTGTATGGAGTTCTTGATAATTGGTCTCTGATAATAAAAGAACCCTTGTTTTGGGTGCCCCATCGTTTATTGATGGGGCACGGTTTTAAACACTCCTCCTGTAAAAGACTGACAGTAGACTGACACATAGAGTATTTCTTAGGGTTACGTTTCGAATGAAAACCTAAGAAATACTAAGTGTGACAGCTGTCTGTCTGTCCAACCATAAAGCCGGCTGAAATTTTCACGGAACATAATATTTTATTAATCTTATTAACAAACATTACAAATAAAAAAAAGATATAAATAAAGCGGGATTTTCCCATACAAGGAGCGTGTATTTACACATGTGAGCGTAAAAACATCTGTCGCCCTCGCCGATGTATTTTGATTGAAATGATATGGTAGTTTATAGCGCTAAAACTAAATTATGAAATGTTATTCCCTAAATTAACATCCTATTGATATTTTGCCTCCATATTGATATTTAAATAAATTGTGCAGCAGCCCCCACTAAACTTTCTCGAGAATTTTTTTCATACAAAAATTGAATTTAATAAAATTAAATAATGTTGATGAATTCATGTTGCATGATCAAATATACTTATTATTAATACATGACAATTCAATAGATCCAACCATTTGTGAGTAATTCGCAAGTTTCAACTTCATATGTTGGAGAACCGTAAACAAACACGATTTTTCCCAGACCAATCGGTATTACTATACTATGTAGTAGATGAACATATTAAGCAACTCCGACATGCAAAGTTTTATTAAGTTCGATAAAACTGTTTTCGACACAAAAAATATTTTCACATTTTGTTAAATGACAGCTACTCTTCGGTTTTACAGCACGAAGATACTTTTGATAATCCCTCGATGAAATAATTTAAAACTCCTAAGTCCCAAAACTTGGTCCAAATCAGACTAAAGATATAACCTCCAGAGCCAAGCGTAACGGATAGACTCACACACGGACGCACGTATGCACGGACGTAATTGAGTTAATCGGTTTTTTGTTATGTATGAAAGATATAGAACCCATTTTCACGAAAAATAAAAAAAATAAATTTTTTCGTGCTTACAATACTTCCTTTATCTACGTATACGTATACGTACCACGGGGTCGAAAAGTAAAAACCTTACTCGATTTATTTTACACTACGTCTTCAATTTTTAAAACAAAATTAGTTCACCAATGACGCTGAAAAACTATGACGTCACGCCTTGCTCTTTACAACAACTTTTGTTTTTTCATATGATAAAAGTAACATGAATGACTATCACTCCAAGTAGCTTATTGTTTACTTGTGTAGTGTGTATGTGGAGAAGTAAGGTGGTATGGAACTCTTGATGCGCGAGTCCGACTTACACTTGGCCATTTTTTTTTATTGAAAGCACGTCAAATAGAATAAATCATGATTCATGGACCTCCACTAAAAAGTAAGGAAACTCACATAGAGAAAGGCTTTTCCAAAGAGTTTTTATACTTACCCATATTTTTTGTAATAAAAAAACCTGAAAAAAATGCTTACACAAAAGAGTATACAGTACATGCACGCACATGCAGGTTTATTTTAGTCTACGTACATCGATCCCTATAATATGCTTATTATCCCTACTAATATTATAATCCCTACTAATCCCTACTAATATTATAAATGTGAAAGTAACTCTGTCTGTCTGTTACGCTTTCCCGCAAAAACTACTGAACGGATTTGGCTGAAATTTGGTAGGTAGACAGATTAGGACCTGGGTTAAGACATAGGCTACTTTTTACCACGCTCGCGAGCCGCTTGCGGCTCGCGCACTGCGCACCCTCGAAAAGTCATAGAAATGTGGTCCACGCGGGTGAAGCCGCGGGAATCAGCTAGTATTTTATAATGTATTATTTTGTATTTGTTTTAGGTACACACGGCGCCACATCAAGCTTTACAAAACCATTATACGCGAGCCTCGCGTATGTTGAAACGCACAGGCGTCGCGCGACTCGCGCGGCCAGCTTATACTCTTTTGTTTAGCTTGATGTGCCGCCGTGTGTACCTACTTAGCTGGTGTAAGATATAATAACATTACAATTTCCTAAAAGTATTGCATAATTTAAAATTATCCCTTGTTTCTAATTTGATCACTTAAACTGTGATTTTTCTTCCATAGTTCTACATTGACATTGGCGGAATTATTGTGCCTTACCACAATAGAAGGCCAAAAAAAATATACATCGCCCGCCGTCATTTACTTAAAATAATAACCCCTTACGCAATAAGAAGTTTTACGTCAATGACTGTGTGTGTGTGTGTGTATGGACCGATTTTTTTTATTTTTTTTAACGTGCAAGCAAGTTTCTTTGCGGTGGTTCTTAGCTATAATTTATGAAGATCTGTTCAGCCGTTTGAGGATTATCAGCTCTTATCTAGGTGATAAAGGGATGTGGGCAACTTATACAGGTCTGATTGATTCAAAATTTGGTGGCCTGTTACTGTAATAATATTTCAAAACCATGGTAACCTTGACCTGAGCATCTCGTGGAATCTGCAGGATACCCAACCACAGATGAGATACTAGTTACACCCAACTTCTTACCATCTTACAGCAGAAGCATCGTATTTGGGCTCATTGGAATAGTCTCAATGAATAGGTGTTAGATAGAACATGGTAACCTTGACCTGTTGCTGCAGCATCTCCTGGAATCTGCAGAATACCCAACTCCTCGCCAACTTACAGCAGAGGTATTGTGTTGGGGCTCATCGGAATAGTCTCAATGAACATGTGTTAGATAGAACATGGTAACCTTGACCTGATGCTGCAGTATCTCTTGGAATCGGCAGAATACCCAACTCCTCAACAACATACAACAGAAGTGTTGTGTTAGGGCTCATTGGAATAGTCTCAATTAATAGGTTTTAGATAGAATATAGTAACCTTGACGTGATGCTGCAGCATCTCCTGTAATCTGCAGGATACCCAACTTCTTACCAACTTACAGCGGAGATATCGTGTTTGGGTTAATTGGAATAGTCTCAATGAATAGGTGTTACATATAACATGGTAACCTTGACCTGATTCTGCAGCGTCTCCTGGAATCGGCAGAATACCCAACTCCTCAACAACTTACAGTACAAGTATCGTGTTTGGGCTCATTAGAATAGTCTTAATAAATAGATGTTAGATATAATATGGTAACCTTGACCTAATCCTTGGCAGAGGTAAAAAAAGTGAAAAACTTCCACAGGTCCAATCGATTTGAAGGTTACAGTTATAACATATTAAATTGCAGCTTGAAACAAGGGAGGTGAGCACTGACCAACTTCCACAGGTTTAATCAATTCAAAATAGACTAGATTTCATGTCGCAATGTCTTGTTTCGTTCCGGAAACTATTTGAAACTACTTATTTGTGTGTATATAATAGGTATGTAAAGTTTAAAAAGCACGAATTAAAAATGAAATTAAAAATTTAAAAAACCCCCGACAAAAACCTCTAAAAAGTAAAAAATAATATGTATTTGCCCTTTGAGTTGAATTTAAGTAGTAATATTTTGATCCAAGAATCGTCGCGTAGGGAACCGCTAAGTAAATAAAATAAAACCAGAATACAACTGATTTATCTTACTTCAACTAAATCCCTACTAATATTATAAATGCGAAAGTAACTCTGTCTGTCTGTTACGCTTTCCCGCAAAAACTACTGAACGGATTTGGCTGAAATTTGGTAGGTAGACAGATTAGGACCCGGATTAAGACATAGGCTACTTTTTACCACGCTCGCGAGCCGCTTGCGGCTCGCGCACTGCGCACCCTCGAAAAGTCATAGAAACGTGGTCCACGCGGGTGAAGCCGCGGGAAACAGCTAGTTATTAATAATTCCACAACTTAGCGGTCCTTCTACGCGACGACTCATGGATTAAAATATTGCTACATAAATAAATCCATAGGGCCAATACATATTATTTTTTAATTTTTGATTTTTTGACGGGGGTTTTAAATTTTTTAATTTATTACACAGCACGGATGACGATAAACCATTTGAAGTCGTTAAGTAGTTATTGTGAAAACCTGGTTTATTTATTTGCCGTACGTAATTAACTGTTACGTAAATCAAACAATGAATCATTCATAAACTGTTTAGAGAAGAAGGTATTTATTGCTCATTTAACTTACGGTTTTCATCCGGAGATTTTATTGGATTCCTGCTGGTATAAACCCTGTCGAATGCACTATAAGAAGGTTCCTTTCTGTGTTGCCTACGCCATTGATCTAGTTACGGAAAAAAGGGAATACGTGAAAGGATCATAAAATACTTTTCCATGTAGCTGTAATTGAGAAGCCGTTGCTAACTACGCAAGCGTGTGAAAAAGTTTGTTGATGTCTTTTGTATGGCGCTACGCAAGATTCAATGTATGAATCGTTTATGTCTTATAAGGATGATATTAGAAATGTGTAGCTAGAGTTCTGGCATGGAGACTGCGTTTAGTTAAACGGAGAATTGGGCGCCTCCCGTCCGAGTGACGATGTTGATAAAAGGGATGGTTCATTATCCAAGATTTAGGCATCGACACAGGCGTTAGTCTTTACCGCCAAGCCACCGTAAGTGCTATATAGCGAAGAAGTCCTAAGTATTAGGTATTTTGTTGCACCTGCCTATATATTTCCTTACCTCTCCACGGTTCCTTCTCCCATTCTGGTGATTCTCTCTCTGGAACTTTGACGCGCGCTTTTGCATCTTTCGGTAACCTTGTGAAAGTGAGACCTGGAGGATTTGGCCTTACCCTCCGGGGGTGGTGTGACGTTTCGTACGTATCGTAATCTGTAAGAAAAGACATGTAGTCGTAAAGATAATTGGACATTTAGTAATTAAAGACGAAGGCCATAGACGGGATCATCTCAAATGTTCGCATACTATTATAAAAATAGAACGAGACCCGGGGGGAAGGCTTTTCACTGTAATAGGCAGTGAAAAAATAACATATCATGCGAAACGAACCTAACCTAAACTACCTTCCACCGAAGAGAGACATATGTGTGTCTCGCTTCGTGAGGCTCTTCGACAGTATCATTATGTCTTCTACAGTATCATTAGCAAACCTGTCTTCGACATTATAATTATCATTAACGAATCTTTTATCGCTCGTTCAACTCAGATTTTCATGATCTCGCTAATATCCGCCCGACCATTTCATGAAATGGCAATTTTCAATGATATCGCCACGACATCGATACTACCTACTTGATTTTGTCTTACTAATCCATATTATGCATAGCATGCGATTTATTTTGTTCTCACGTTTACATATTGACCTTCACTTTTGTGTGACACAGTGGCCCAGTGGTCAGAGCTCTTGCTTGCTGGATCGAGTGTCGTGGGTTCGATCCCTATCTAGGGCAAACATTTGTAGGTTTTTCTGCTCTGTGTCTGAGTGTAACATATATTCAAACTTATAATATCAGTCTCCAATTCCCATAATAATACAGATGATGCTAGTTTGGGGCCACATGGTCGTGTGTGATTTGTTCACGAATATTATTAAAATTAGCACAAGCGATTCCGAGTCATATCCTCGAGTCTAGGGCTTTCTGAGAGTTTACCAAAGTTTCACTTAAAAAAATTTGTTGCGGAGCTAATGTGTTACCAGATGAACTATAATAATTAATCTCTTTTCTAAATTAAAAGTTTAAATAAACCAGTAAATAATCCCGTAGAAAAGATAGCCGTTGGGGCAGTAAAGTTCTCGAGTTGCAACAGCGTACCGGAAGACGTAACGTAAGCAGGCCTCACACTCAGTAGACCCACGCCCCCTGGTGAAAATCGCGGAAAGCCGCTGGATGCGGACAGCGAGCGCAGGAATGGTAATTGTAGAAATCCTTGGGAGGTGGACTTAGTCTAGCAGTGGTCATCTTTTGGCTGATATGATGATGATGAAACCAGTTTACCGTAACCTTTCCGAAGATCCTGGTGTAGTGGGTGCGTGTATCCACTTTCCACCTCGTAAAAACTACCGGGTTTAAATGACCCTTGATTCCTCGTGACTTGTCTTCTTGAGTTCCGGTGACTTCGGAAAGTGGAGTAGAGCATTGGAGAGTTGTAAGCGTTTTCTGTGCTCGTAGCCTCTATTAAAAGTGAACATGAAACAGTCAAGTTATTTAGGTCTAACTTCGATAAAGAAATCAATCGTCGAATGCAACTCGTCTGGGCAGGCTTCGGGAAGCCTCGCAATATCTTCACTATCACAGAATCGCTTAACTTAAGTGGCAGAGGGCATGGCACAGCTCGTAGAACAGATGGCCGTTAGGACAAGCCCTCTTGTACATCTACCAGATACGCTAACTACCAGGTTTATGATATAGCGTCCCCACTTACAGATCTTTAGGGTATAAAGTGAGGGCCGCTATTACTGCCAACTCCTTGAGGGGAAGGCGAGGACGAAGTGCGTTAGGTCTTGCTGCAAATACGCTTGTCCTGGTACTCCGCAAGGCGAGTGCCTCGTAGAAGGAACCACCACCTGCTCTCCAGTTAAGTACAGGAGCTGTAGGCACGCTTATCTCCCGCGTCTTTCACTGCTGGCGGCTCAATATCAGCTTATCACACAAGAGAAGCAAGTAGGCACGCTCACTTTCCAGTTTTTAACGCACTTGTGCAGTCTCACTCCGACGCGTCTGGATCGGCCTGAGCAGTTCTACTAGCGTAGTTCTGCTTACTATCCAGGCAAGTTCCAGAGATGTTTCCCCGCCATGAAATAAACCAGCGCTTTCACTTAATGCATAACTCACGTGCTTAACGTTGCTTTCGCTCAGAGCCCACTTGGCCGGATAGAACACTTGTTGCGCGCGGAGGAGGAAACATGGATGCAACGTGCTTGCCAGGCAACATACATTGCCCAACATCTGCAACTAACCCTACGAGTCCATGACCCAGTCGAGGGAGCGACAACCATATGCGAAAGCATATCCGACAGCAGGCGAGTGGTGGGCTACCCCTGACCCCATAGTACCCTGATCCAATAGTCGGACCCGTAATTCCGGCTGCGAACTCCACCTAGCCGGGTAGCTCTGGCGGCCGTTGGGGTAGTAATGATCTTGGGTGGTGACTGCGCACCGGAAACGTGGGCAGGCCTCCCACTAAGTGCACTGCAGACCTACCGTACCCCCGGCCACACCCCTGGTGTATAGTGCGTTACACCGAAGACCGGTGAAGATCGCTAGAAGCCGCTGGATGCGAGCTGCGTAGGACTGATCGGTCGTTACAAAAATCCTTTAAGGTAACAAATTATTTCAAATACATTTACAGCATAAAAAAAAAGAAAACTTTTATAGCTGTTTTACATCTACAAGTTTGCTGAAAACTTATTGCAAATTCTGGACTCTCCTTTATGTATGTGTTTATAGTATCAAGCTAATCGTAGAAAAAAAATCACATACTGGCTGCAAGATTTACAATCGCAAGATTTAATACGAGACCTTTCCTTTGTGTTAACTGTGTTTAGCAAGAAAATCCCTGTACGAATAAGAAGATAATAAGACAATTTAGTGCATCTATACCTTGATAAAAACCTTTGTGTTTTGATTGGGCTTGATAAGTATTTGTAAAATTATGTGCTTGACCTGCTTGTGTACTATTATTTACCATATCAACCATATCTGCAATAAATCACGTAAAAATAAAACGGACGGTTATAAAGTGTACCTAATTAGCTAAAATAAGTGGAACTTCGTCTGAATGAAGTGGTATTTTGGAACCGAGAAAAGCTGATTCCGATGCCCTAGAAACTTTGTATAAAATTTTCTGAGATATAAACCGCACTACGCGGCAGCGGAACTGCGCGCCGCGGCAGTGCGCAACAAAGCAAACTCACCAAATGTGAAGTGCCGTGGCGCGTCGCGCAGTTTCTTTGCCGCTAGTACGGTATAGCAAACAACAGCAACGCGACACTGAATCACAGATGAGATACTAGTTACACTGCAAGTCGTTCAACAGTGTGGCTATTGGCATTAGATTTCTACCTTTCATCATCATCATATCAGCCGAAGGACGTCCACTGCTGGACATAGGCCTCCCCCAAGGATCTCCACGACGACCGGTTCTGCGCTGCCCGCATCCAGCGGCTTCCCGCGACCACCACCAGGTCATCGGTCCACCAAGTGGGAGGCCTGCCTACGTTACGTTTTCCGGTGCGCGGTCACCAATCGAGAACTTTACTACCCCAACGCCCATCTGTTCTACGAGCAATGTGCCCCGCCCACTGCCACTAAAGTTTAGCAATTTTGAGAGCTATGTCGGTTACTTTGGTTCTCCTACGGATCTCCTCGTTTCTGATTCGATCACGCCGAGAAACTCCGAGCATAGCACGCTCCATTGCCCTGTGGGTGACCTTGAGCCTTCTTATGAGGCCTATAGTAAGCGACCATGTCTCAGTTCCGTATGTCATCACTGGCAACACACACTGGTCGAATACCTTAGTCTTAAGACACTGCGGTATCAGGGACGTAAAGATATTGCGAAGCTTCCCGAACGCTGCCCAGCCGAGTTGGATTCGACGATTGATCTCTTTCTCGAAGTTGGACCTACCAAACTGGACTGTTTGTCCCAGGTATACATATTCGATAACAACTTCGAGTGTAGAGCCTCTAACCTTCAGAGGAGTAGGTATGACACGGAAGTTTGACATAGTTTTCGTATTGTCCATGTTCATTCTAAGACCCACTTGTTGAGAGGCTCTAATGACGCCATCGAGCATTGTGCCCGAGTCGTCCATAGTCTCAGCCATGACCACGATATCGTCAGCGAATTGAAGGTGGGTGATGTACTCGCCGTTTATATTGATGCCGAGTCTATCCCAGTTCAAAAGCTTAAAAACATCTTCCAGGGCGGCGGTGAACAGTTTCGGAGATATAACGTCTCCCTGTCTCATCCCTCCCTGTAGCTGGATAGGTTCCGAGTTTTGATCCTGGAGGCGAACTGACATGATGGCGTTTTCATACAAACACTTCAGCACTTCGATATATCGATAGTCAATTTGGCAGCGCTGGAGAGACTGTAGCACTGCCCAAGTTTCGACCAAATCGAAGGCTTTCTCATAGTCCACAAACGCCAAGCATAGTGGCTCATTGTACTCTTCGGTCTTCTGTATAATCTGCCGCAGCGTATGTATGTGGTCTATGATACTAAATCCTTTTCGGAAACCGGCTAGTTCGGGAGGTTGGAAGTCGTCAATCCTGCTTGCGAGACTCGCGAAAACAGTTTATAAACATGGCTCAGAAGTGAAATGGGTCTGTAGTTCTTCAGCAGGGTATTGTCACCCTTTTTGAAAAAAAGCACGACCACACTTCTGTGCCATGCCTTAGGCGTTTGTCCCTCGAGTATAACAGAATTGAATAAATTCTGAAGAGCTTTAAGTACTGGTGTTCCACTTGCTTGCAGAAGTTCAGCCGTAATTCCATCATCACCCGGTGCCTTATTGTTTTTAAGCTGTTTAAGAGCCATTCTAATCTCGTACAGGCTGACGTCCGGGATATCTTCGGTATAATGTCGGGTACCTTTACCTTTACAAAAGATTTTTGGCGTAATTTTTACTTTCATGCAACGAAGGAGTAAAGATATTGTAACAGCAAAAAGTAAAAGTTGAGGTTTTGATGGCAATCGATTTATAAAAGCCAGCCAAGTGCGAGTCGGACTCAGTGCAGTGCCACGGCGCGCAGTTCCGCTGCCGCGTAGTGCAGTTTATCTCATTAATTTTCATACAAATAAACAAAGAAATGCGCATCATACTAAGGATTTCGCGTGAATATCTTTACGCAACCTACGTCTTTACCTTTGGGCACAGTATATATATTATATTAGTACGTTTTTGGGTGTAAATGCACATTTTCGTTTATTGTAGGAAAATTTCTTACTGTCGGTATTTATATGATGCGCCTAACTTATATAATGTAGGAGAAAAATCCAGTAATCTCTCAAAACTACATTGTTAAAACAATAAAAAGTGTTGAGCGAAAACAAATCAATCGTATTTTTGTTTTAGCCATACGAAAGAAAAAGGTTCAAAGAATCAGCCGCGCAGTTTTTACGTTCAGCAAGTTTGCGGCTGACTCAACATATTCTAGCAAAAATGCACAAATTTTGGCAACCTGCTCTTAATAGGGAAGATTTTCACTGTACCTGAGTCGGTTCGATTTGAAAATATATGGCAAGCCTACATTAATGAAGAAAAAGCTGTACTTGTTCCACTTACTGTTATTAAGAAAACGTTGATCTGAAAATCTTCTACACAACTGAAGAAGCATTTGTGAAGTACTGAGAGTAGAGTCTTCACTGTTCTGATCATCAAACGGTATTAGTAACAATATAGAAGACGTGTCGCTTATTATTTCGTTTAACAGAAAATCATTAACAATTTTGGTAAAATCTTCAGTAGAATCTACACCCACAACTGGTTTAGGGTCAGATATTTCCTTTTTTTTGTTAAATTCTTTATTTTCAGACATTTCTAAAGAGATCTTTATTTCATTTTCTTTGTTGTCAATCTCAAAGTTATTGCTTGAAACGGAAACCCTTTCTAAACAGTGTCTGAAACTATTGATCGCTAAAACTTTTTCGGAGCAAGCCTTGTTTGAGTTATCTAAAGATTTGGCTGAAAATTCTCTTACTTTCACTGAGGTCTCATTTTTGCTACTAGATTTTTTGACAGTAATGTCAGAATTCCCACTCTCATTAGTCTTGTCGGAAATTCGATATGTCCTATCGAAAACCTGTAGCACTTCTTTGTAGTAATTCTTGGTTGCTGAGTCATTCAGTGCATCAATTTTAATTTCATTATTGTCAGTCACTTTTTGTTTGAAATTAAAAAGCTTAAGTACTGTTATTTTTTTATTATCCATGAGTGTAATGCAACTATCACGCGTACTATTAACGTCCAAATCACTGTTTTTTATTGCTCGTATATTTGATTTGCTTTTACTGTGAAAGAATATTAAACAATTTGAATATTTCTGTCAGACACCTATAAAACACTTAGCACTAATTATTAAAAGTATTTAAAAATATGTAAATATAAGATTATTAATTGTAGAAAGGGTATACTCATATTTTTTTTCTAGTCAGATTAGTATTTCTAGTTAGACACAAACACAGACACCAGCACATAGTTACTTACGTATCAAATGTTTTAGATTTGATGGTTTGCTGACATCGACCTCAAAAAATAAATTTAAGCCCCTAATTTAATTCGTACCCACCTTTGATTTCGTTATTGTTGGTTAATGTTGTGTATTTAAGTATAATAATATTATTTCATACTTTTGAGTGAATTTAATTTTGAAGTCGGTTTTTAGTTTTTTCAAACTTTTATTTTCATTTTCTTTATTTTTAGTGATGGTGCTATCTATCTAACAACGTTAAACCCAATCACCTACTCACCAATAGGAATTATTAAAATATAATACATGTGTTACATTAACAGAGTCCTGTGGCTTCCATCATCATCTCACTCAACACCATGAAAGTTAAGGAGTTAAATCGTCCATCATCAGCTCATCTGAATAACCTGAAAGAATACAACTATCGGTCTATGCATACCTACCTACGTATATATCTAATATATAAAATTCTCGTGTCACAGTTTTCGTTCCCTTACTCCTCCGAAACGGCTTGACCGATTCTCATGAAATTTTGTGAGCATATTGAGTAGGTCTGAGAATAGGCCAACATCTATTTTATTTTAGGGTTGGGTAGTGTAGGGTAGGGTAGGGTAGTGTAGGGTAGGGTAGGGTAGTGTAGTGTAGGGTAGTGTAGGGTAGGGTAGTGTAGTGTAGTGTATGTAGGGTAGGGTAGTGTAGGGTAGGGTAGGGTAGTGTAGGGTAGGGTAGTGTAGGGTAGGGTAGTGTAGGGTAGTGTAGGGTAGGGTAGTGTAGGGTAGGGTAGGGTAGGGTAGGGTAGTGTAGGGTAGTGTAGTGTAGGGTAGTGTAGGGTAGGGTAGTGTAGTGTAGGGTAGGGTAGGGTAGTGTAGTGTAGTGTAGGGTAGGGTAGGGTAGGGCAGTGTAATGTAATGTAAGGCGGTACGTAGTTCGCCGGGACAGCTAGTATATGTATATAATATTGAAAGAATTTTCCTCCAACTCATAACCGTTAAGGAGTTGTGTCTTTTTTATTTAGCTTATCAACATGAGATGATGACTAACATACGCAAGTATTTTAATAGTTTTAATAATATTGAAAGAATTTCCCTCCAACTCCTAACCGATAAGGAGTTGTACCTTCTTTCATCGGCTTATCAACATGAGATGATGACTAACAGACGCAAGTATTTTAATAACTTTAGAAAACATATGAATCACGTAATAAGAAGTGCCTATAAAATTTGAGGGTCGCCCTCGATTTCCCCATCATCAGATCCTGACTTGGTGACAATGTGACCCCCTCGGGAGTATACTCTTTCGATTAAAAAAAGAATTGTGAAAATCGGTCTATAATTCGACGGAGAAATCGGTGAACATACATAAAAAAAATATACAGTCGAACATAGAACCTCATCCTTTTTTGAAGTCGGTTAAAATATGTAAATAAGTGATTATTAATTGTAGAAAGAGTATACTCATATTTTTTCTAGTCAGTTTAGTATTTCTAGTCAGAAATGATACTTATTTATAACTATGTACCTTTGTAAAGAACTAGTTTGGTATTCAGAGTGATCAGAATTTTCTAAGTAGTCATGTTTACAATTGTCATATTCATAAGAAGAAGTCGATGTTGTTGTTTCCAATGCAGAGTTTACGCTGACTATTTGTATGCCACTATTTAGTGGTGGGATTGATAAACTATCCAGTGACTCAGATTTCTTAATGTTCAATGACTTAGGACTACTTTTTGTAGACAGTTCAGAATAATTTAAATAATGTAGGGAACTGCGACATATAACTGTGCATGACACACATTCTCGGATTTTTGCACCATTTATCCCATCACATATTTTGTTAGTTATGCAAATGGAGTTGTTATTTGGTTGAAATATCTCTTTAAAATATCTGGATGATGATTGCTCTTCATAAGATTTTTGTATCAAAGATGAGCGAGACTTGTACCAAATACTTTCATATGTACATAACGGAGCACCTAGAGCCACACCAATCGTTACCGCAATTCCATCATCATTTACCACAACTCCACTTGCGATGCCTGTTGAAAAGCAAGGAGGATCTTCCGGACAAGGACAAAGGGATGATAAATCTGGTGAAACAACATGTATTTTAATGTAACTGTCTTTAAATCTAATTTTTTTCATATCACATCCACATGCTCTGTCACATTTTGTTTTGGTAGTTATTTCTTGTATTTCCTGGGCTGCAAAACCTTTCAGCGAGCTTATTTTTTTCTTTGCATATTTTCTGGCTTGCTCACTTCTTCCAGCGGGTTCGCTTTTAGACGCACCCACCTTTGTAGTTTTCTTTCTAACTATTTCCGAGGTTCTTAGTTTTGGTGAAGCTTTCAGTTTTCTAGCTGCATCGATATCTGAGGCTGCTTTTATTTTTGTAACAGCTCGCTTTGAACCAATTAATTTACCTCCTTGAATTGTTTTCCTTTCTTCTTTAAGTAGTTTGTCAATCATTTTTTTTTCTGAGGATGTCTTAGGTTCTGGTAATGGAAGATGTTGTTGTGCCATAGTTCTTTTCATAGCCGACTTATCTGATGTTTGAAGTATTTTCTCTAAGAGCTGCTTCTGAGATGTTGTCTCAGGCTGTGGCAATGGAAGTTTTTGTCTTGCCATTGCTTTAATATAAAGTTCTTTTTCCGATGCGGTTTTATCTTTTAAACTTGTAAATGAAGGTCGTGGTAATTCCTTCTTAATTTTTTCCAAAAGTTGTTTTTCGGAGTCTGTTTGTGGTATTGGTAAGATAAAATGTTTTTTGGCAATTTTTTTAATAATGTCTTCTTTTTCTTTGTTAGATTTGTTTTGTAAAGCTGTAAATGAAGGGACGGCAATTTCTTTTTTTACTTTCTCTTTAAATTCTTGTTCTGACACAGTGCCCGATATAAGCTTGGCTTCGTCTATTCCTTTAGTTTTTTTATCGTTTAATATATATTTTTGAATCTTTTCATTTATACTTTTTTGTGATTCTGTTTTGGGTTTTGGTAAAATGCCTCCGTGAGCAGCAATGCTTTTTAGGATTTTTTCCTTTTCCTTAGGACTTTTATCTTTTAAATCCGAGAAGGAGCGAGGTGCCATTTCCTTCATAACTTTATCGTATATTTTTCTTTCAGACATAGTTTTAGGTTCTGGTAATATAAAATTTTGCCGAGCTAAATTTCTCATAATTTTTTCTATTTCACTTGATGTTTTTTCTTTAAGGTCCGAAAAAGTCGGGGATGTTATTTCTTTTTGCAATTTCTCTACTAATTTTTTTTCGGATACGCTTTTGGGTATAGGTAAATTAATATTATGTTTAGCCATAGTTCTTAGAATACCCTCTTTGTCTGAGGGTGTTCTGTCTTTTAGAGTTTCAAATGTGGGAGGTGGCATTTTTTTAAAAATCCTATCAAGAAGTGCCTTTTCCGATATTGTTTTAGCTTTCGGTAATGGAATGTTATATTTGGCATATTCTTTAAATATTTTCTCTTTTTCTTCAGGTAGTTTGTATTTCAATTTACTGAAAGTAGGAGATGGAGTTTCCTTTAGTATTTTCAGTACAAGTTTTTTTTCTGACTGGGTTTTGGCTTCAGGCAGAGGCAAGTATCGATCAGCTATACTTTTTAATATTTTCTCCTTTTCTTCTAATGTTTTACCATTCAATGCAGAAAATGAATAAGGACGTGTTTCTTTAAGAACTATTTCAAGAAGTTTCCTTTCTGATGGTGACCGAGGTTCAGGTAAAGGTAAATTCTGATTAACTATTGCTTTTAAAATATTTTCTTTTTCTTCAGAAGTTTTACCTTTTAGGTCTTGAAAGGTTGTTGGTCGTTTTTCTGCTTGAATTTTTTGTATTAACTTTTTCTCGGATATCGTTTTTGGTTTTGGCAATGTAATGTTTTGTTTTGCCATAGTTTTAAAAAACTTTTCTTTTTCCGACGCTGTTTTGTCTTTTAAAATCCCAAAAGAAGGTGGTGGTATTTCATTAAGAATCTTATTAAGAAATGCCTTTTCCGATAGTGTTTTAGCTTCTGGTAATGGTATGTTATATTTTGCATATTCTTGTAATATTTCCTTTCTTTCTTCAGGTAGTTTTTGTTTTAATTCACTAAAAGTGGGAGGTGGAGTTTCGTTCAATATTTTTTGCACAAGTTTCTTTTCTGAATGGCTTTTAGCTTCAGGCAGAAGCAAGTGTTGTTTGGCTATATTTTTCAATACGTTCTCTTTTTCTTCTGGTGTTTTTTCTTTCAATGCGGAAAATGAACGAGGGCGTGTTTCTTTTAAAATTTTTTCAATGAGTTTAACTTCCGATGGTGACCGTGGTTTAGGTAAGGGTGAATATTGGTTAGCTATTGCTTTTAAAATCTTTTCTTTTTCTTCCGATGTTTTACCTTTCAAGTCTCGAAAGGTTGTTGGTGGCATTTCAGCTTGAATTTTTTGTACTAATTTTTTCTCGGATATTGTTTTTGGTTCTGGCAATGGAACATTTCGTTTTGCCATAATTTTGAGAATCTTTTCCTTTTCTGATGCTGTTTTGTCTTTTAGTGTTCCGAAATCGGGAGGAGGCATTCCTTTAAATATCTTATCGAGAAGTGCCTTTTCCGATGGCGTTTTTGCTTTTGGCAATGGAGTGTGATACTTAGCGTAATCTTTGTATATTTTCTCTTTTTCTTTTGTTGGTTTGTGTTTTATCTCACTGAAATTAGGAGCTGGAGTTTCTTTCAGTATTTTCTGTACAAGTTTCTTTTCTGATTGTGTTTTTGGTTCAGGCAATGGTAGATGTTGTTCGGCCAAATATTTCAATACTTTCTCCTTTTCTTTTTCTGTTTTATCTTTTAATGCGGAGAATGAATGAGGACGTATTTCTTTTAGAACTTTTTCATAGACTTTTCTCTCAGATAGTGATCTGGGTTCAGGTAAGGGCGAATACTGGTTAGCTATTGCTTTCAAAAGCTTTTCTTTATCTTTAAAAGATTTTCCTTTTAAGACTTCAAAGTTTGGTGTTTGCATTTCTTTAAGAATCTTTTCCATAAGAGATTTTTCCGATAGCGTTTTAGCTACTGGTAATGGAATATGATGTTTCACATATTCTTTCAAAATTTGCTCTTGATCATCAGGCGCATTGCGTTTTAACTGACGAAACGTGGGAGGTGGAATTTCCTTTAGTATTTTCTGCACGAGTTTCTTTTCTGACTGGCTCTTGGGTACGGGTAAGGGCAAATAGCGTTCAGCTATACTTTTTAATAATTTTTCCTTTTCTTCTGGTGTTTTATCTTTTAATGCGGCAAACGAACGAGGACGAGTATTTGTTAGAACTTTATCAAGGAGTTTTCGCTCCGATGGTGACCTAGGCTCAGGTAAGGGTAAATTCTGGTTAGCTATCGAAATCAATATCTTTTCTTTGTCTTCAGGAGTTTTACCCATTAAGTCTTGGAATGTAAGCGGTGGAATTTCTAAATGGATTTTTTGAATAATTTTTTTCTCAGACTTTTTTTTTGGTTCTGGTAATGGAACATTTTGATTTAACATTATTTTGAGAATTCTCTCTTTCTCTGATGGTTTTCTGTCTTTTAAAACTGCAAAAGTGGACGGTGGCATTTGTTTGAAAATCCTATTAACGAGTGCTTTTTCTGATGGCGTTTTAGCTTTTGGTAGTGGAATGTTATATTTTACGTAGTCTTTTAATATTTTATCACTTTCTTCAGGTGTTTTGTGTTTTAGTTCACTTAAAGGGGGTGGTGGAATTTCAAGCAGTATTTTGTGCACAAGTTTCTTTTCTGACTGGCTTTTAGGTTCAGGCAAAGGTAAATGTTGGTGGGCTATAATTTTTAATATTCTTTCCTTTTCTTCTGGTGTTCTATCTTTCAATGCGGCAAATAAATGAGGTCGAATATCGTTTAGAACTTTATCAAAAACCTTTTTCTCCGATGGTGATCTAGGTTCAGATAAGGGTATATTCTGGTTACCTATTGAAATGAATATCGTTTCTTTGTCTTCAGGAGTTTTTTCCTTTAAGTCTTGAAAGGTTTGCGGTGGCATTTCTAGTTGGATTTTTTGAATTATTTTATTCTCAGATATTGTTTTAGGTTCTGGTAATGGAACATTTTGATTTAACATTATTTTGAGAATTCTTTCTTTCTCTGACGGTTTTTTTTCTTTTAATGCTGCAAAAGTGGACGGTGGCATTTGTATAAAAATCCTATCAAGGAGCGCTTTTTCTGATGGCGTTTTAGCTTTTGGTAGTGGAATATTATATTTTATGTAGTATTCTAATATTTTATCACTTTCTTCAGGTGGTTTGTGTTTTAGTTCACTTAAAGGGGTTGGTGGAATTTCAAGCAGTATTTTCTGCACAAGTTTCTTTTCTGACTGGGTTTTAGGTTCAGGCAAAGGTAAATGTTGGTGGGCTATAATTTTTAATATTCTTTCCTTTTCTTCTGGTGTTCTATCTTTCAATGCGGCAAATAAGTGAGGTCGAATATCTTTTAGAACTTTATCAAAAACCTTTTTCTCCGATGGTGATCTAGGTTCAGATAAGGGTATATTCTGGTTACCTATTGAAATGAATATCGTTTCTTTGTCTTCAGGAGTTTTTCTCTCTAATTCTTGGAAGGTTTGCGGTGGCATTTCTAGTTTGATTTTTTGTACTAACTTTCT
The DNA here is from genome assembly GCA_947284805.1 of Coleophora flavipennella. NCBI lineage: Eukaryota > Metazoa > Arthropoda > Insecta > Lepidoptera > Coleophoridae > Coleophora > Coleophora flavipennella. The sequence goes on from OX369308.1 coordinate 12,377,801, forward strand.
CTCAGATTTTGTTTTTGGTTCTGGTAATGGAACATTTTGATTTAACATTATTTTGAGAATTCTCTCTTTTTCTGATGGTTTTCTGTCTTTTAAAGCTGCAAAAGTGGACGGTGGCATTTGTATAAAAAACCTATCAACCAGCGCTTTTTCTGATGGCGTTTTAGCTTTTGGTAGTGGAATATTATATTTTATGTAGTATTCTAATATTTTATCACTTTCTTCAGGTGGTTTGTGTTTTAGTTCACTTAAAGGGGGTGGTGGAATTTCAAGCAGTATTTTCTGCACAAGTTTCTTTTCCGATTGACTTTTTGGTTCAGGCAAAGGTAAATGTTGGTGGGCTATAATTTTTAATATTCTTTCCTTTTCTTCTGGTGTTTTACCTTTCAACTTGGAAAACGAACGTGGAAGTGTTTCTAACAGAACTTTATCGAGAATTTTTTTCTCCGATGGTGAACGAGGCTCAGGTAATGGTAAATTTTTGTTAGCTATTGAAAACAAAATATTTTCTTTGTCTGCAGAAGATTTCCCTTTTAAATCTTGGAAGGTAATTGGCGGCATTTTTAACTGAATATTTTGAATTAACCTTTTCTCAGATTTTGTTTTCGGTTCAGGTAATGGAATGTTTTGATTTAACATTAGTTTTAGAATCCTTTCTTTTTCTGAAGGAGTTTTTTCTTTTAAAGATTCAAAAGTGGGAGGTGGCATTCCTAAAATAATTTTATCAACTAGTGCCTTTTCCGATGGTGTTTTGGCTTTTGGCAAGGGAATTTGATATTTTGCGTAATCCTGTAGTATTTTGTATCTATCTTTGGGTCTTTTGTGTTTTAATTCACTTAAAGTGGGAGGTGGAGTTTCCAGCAGAATTTTCTGTACAAGTTTCTTTTCTGAGTTGGTTTTTGGTTCGGGCAAAGGTAAGTGTTGGTTTGCCATTATTTTTAATGTGTTTTCCTTTTCTGCTGCAGTTTTGTCTTTAAATGCGGAGAATGAGCGAGGAAGAGATGTTTTTATTAACTTTTCATTGAGTTTTCTCTCCGATAGTGACTTAGGTTTAGTTAAGGATAAATTATGCTTATTTATTTCTTCAGAGGCTGTTTTTATTTTTTGAACTCCTGGCTTTGTCTTTCCAAATTTTTCTTCTTTAGTTCTTTTGCCCCCTTCATGCGGTAGAGGGACTTCTTTTAGTAGTTTGTCAATAAGATTTTTTTCTGAGGATGTCTTGGGTTCCGGTAAAGCTAAATGTTGCTGTGCCTTAGTTCTTTTCATGGCGGACACATCTGACTTAAGTTTTGTTTTGCCTGTTACTTTTGGTTTTTCTTCTTTACCAAGTTTTTTACCTTTCCCTTTTATTGTCTTAGGTTCTCCGGAAAGTTTTCCGTGTAATGCCTCATCAAGCGCTTTTGCATCTTCTTTAACAAGTTTCATCTCCCTTGAAGTAGTGAGATCTCTTAGTAATTTGCTGGGTGGTGGTTGTGTTTGTTTTTGAATTTCGTCGATAAGCTTTTTTTGAGATTCTGTTTTTGGTTTTGGTAAAGGCTGTCCTTGATTAGCAATGTTTTTCAGGATATATTTTTTTTCTTCTAGACTTTTACCTTTTAAATCCGAGAAAGAGCGAGGTGTCATTTTTTTTGTAACTTTATCGTATATTTTTTTATCTGACGAAGTTTTCGGTTCTGGTAACGGTAAATTTTTCTTGGCTAAATTTCTCATTAATTTTTCTATTTCTTCCCTCGGTTTGTCTTTTAAGTCCAAAAGACTTGGAGGTAGCATTTCTTTTTGCAATTTTTCTATTAAGTTTTTCTCCGATGCGCTTTTAGGTGTAGGTAATGGAACATTATGCTTAGCCATAGATTTAAGAATCATTTCTTTTTCTGCAGGTGTTCTATCTTGTATAGTTTCAAAGGTGGGAGGTTCTATTTCTTTAAGGATCTTGTCAACGAGTGCCTTTTCTGATGGAGTTTTTGCTTTTGGAATTTCATTTAGTATCTTACTAACAAGTGCCTTTTCTGATGGCGTTTTAGCAATTGGTTTTACATATTGTTTTATTATTTGGTCTCTTTCTTCGGGTAGTTTGTGTTTTAATTTACTTAAAGTAGGAGATGGAGTTTCTTTCAATATTTTTTTAAGAAGTTTCTCTTCTGACTGGCTTCTTGGTTTAGGTAAAGGTAAATGATGGCCAGCTATACTTTTCAATATTTTCTGTTTTTCTTCTGGTGTTTTATCCTTTAATACAGATAATAATGGAGGACTTGTTTTCTTTTGCACCTTTTCAATGAGTTTTCTTTCTGACTGTGACCGGGGTTCAGGTAAGGGTAAATTCTGGTTAGCTATTGCTTTTAAAATCTTTTCCTTATCTTTAGGAGTTTTAACTTTTAAGTCTTCAAAGGTTGGTGGTGGTTTCTCTTTTTGAATTTTTTGTGCCAGTTTTTTCTCAGATTTTGTTTCTGGCAATGAAACATTTTGTTTAGCCATAGTCTTAAGAACCCTTTCTTTTTCTGATGGTGTTTTGTCTTTAATAGATGAAAATGTGGAAGAAAGCTGTTGTTGTAAAATTGTTTTAATAATTTTTTTCTCCGATTGAGTTTTGGGTTCAGGTAATGGAATTAATGCTTTTGCAGCAGATTTCAGTAATTTCTCCTTTTCTTTTTGTGACATTCCCTTTAAATTTGTGAAAGATTTTAATTGATCTTTTTTTATTTTCTCAATCAGTTTTTTATCGGAAGCAGTTTTTGGTTCAGGTAATGGCAATTGTGCGTTTTGCATATCTTTAAGTATTTTATTCTTTTCTTCTGGACTTTTACCTTTAAGGCCGCTATAAGACTGAAGTAAACCCTTCGCTTCTTTTTTAGATTTAGTCTGATCTTTTTTCATTTTCTCAATAAGTTGTTTTTCAGAAGCCGTTCTTGGTTCAGGTAGCGGCAATTGTTGGTTTTGTATGTCTTTCAGTATTTTTTCTTTTTCTTCTGGACTTTTACCTTTGAGGCCGCTAAAAGACTGAAGTAAACCCTTCGCTTCTTTTTTAGATTTAGTCCGATCTTTTTTCATTTTCTCAATTAGTTGTCTTTCAGAAGCAGTTCTTAGTTCAGGTAGCGGCAATTGTTGGTTTTGCATGTCTTTCAGTATTTTTTCCTTTTCTTTTACAGTTTTACCCTTGAGACCGCTAAAAGACTGAAGTAAATCGTTCCTTTCTTCTTGTACTTGTTTCTGTTTAGATTTAATCAGATCTTTTTTTACTTTTTCAATGAGTTGTTTTTCAGAAGCTGTTCTTGGTTCAGGTAATGGCAATCGTTGATTTTGCATTGCTTTTAATAGTTTTTCTTTTTTTTCTTGACTTTTACCTTTCAGAGCGCTAAAAGACTGAAACAATCCCGCCATTTCTTCCTGGACTAGTTTCTCTTTTATTTTTTTCTCAGATTCTGGTAGGGAACTTATCTTTTTCATCGTTGCTTTTTCTTGACTTTTAGTTACTGTAAGATAATCGAAATAGAAGGTGTTGAAAATAGAAATATGGCAAAAGTATGTTCCGCTTTGAGGTATATTCATCTTATTAAGATAAGTTCGTACCTGCGCATTAACATTGAAGTTGAAAAGAGATGTACAATATGAAACCAATTAGAGTGAGTTCCTCGTGGAATCTCGTGTGTAAAATTATACAGACCCTATTGTAACATAATAATATACGTTGTATTTTCGGGTCCCAGGTTTCGGCCAATATAACTGATGTTGCCAGAGTGTTATGTTAAAAAAATATAAGGGGTGCTACCGGAAAGAGTGATAGGGCTGGGGATATTTGATTTAGTACTTCCCCTCTTGCGGGGTAGGTACCTTAAATAAGTATTTTTAGATGATGTTTTGTTTTTTCAGACATATTTTTTCAGATGGTATAATTTGCAAGGTACAGAGGTCAGCACATCAAGCTAAACACTTTGAACTTTGTACCGTGTTCTTATGTCGTATGCGTATGGATCAAAATCGCACTACGAGTGTCTAGCTTGATGTGCTGACCTCTGTACATGCCGCGGATTTTATACTCTGCTACCTTAGTGATTGTAAACTGTTTGACCTACAAACTTGAAATCACCCATGTAAGTGTGCCTCGGTAAAAGCTAGCAATGTAACTTATCTAGATATCCTTTTTTTTTTTAAAGTTTTTGAGTAATGCTGTAAACATCAGCTTTCCATGTATTTATCTGCGTGTATGCGCCATCCAAGTATTTATCAAAACAAACCTGACACCCAGTGTGTGTACCTAACACCCTATGTACCTAAACATTTATTTATTATACTTTTGATTTAGGAAAATTAATGAGTTTCCTCAGGAGACGCAATGAACAACGTATATCAGGAATCAAAATGCGGTCTGCATACTTTAGACACGAAACTCCACTTGGAGTTCGTACTTAACCAAGTAACTTCAAGTCCACATCACATCTTCGCTCTACTTTAGTGAAAACAGTGAGCGAAGAGAAAAATAATTTGTTTAAAAAGAGATGGCAACTACAGCACCAAACGGGACCAAAAAACCCTAAAAACTTATTCTATGGTAACTAACAAAACCTTGGAACAAAGTGTGGACAGGCAGTTAAACAATATGTATCCAAAACATTTTGTTGATGATTGAACATCACAAATTTCAGCCTTAGCAACTTTATGTTGTTGTCAATTGTAACATTGGGCCATAGATAGTGAATATACTTACTCGAAGTCTGCGCATGTGATTCTTTCCGAATTTTTTCAATGAGTTTTTTTTCTGATTTAGACCGACCTCCAGGTATAGCAACACCTTTTTCTTTCCACGAACGAATTATTTTTTCCTTTTGTGAATAAGTCTTTCCATCTAATTGCGTAAAAACTCCTTTGTCCATAACCTTTGATCTTGTCTTCATTTCTTTTATTATCTCGGGAGGCATATGTGAAAAATCTACATGGGATTTCTTACTTTCCTTAAGTTTCTGATATGAAATCTTTAAATCAGCTGGTAATGGTTTACCCGATTTCATAAAATTTTTTAATGCTTCAGCTTTTTCTGATTGAGTTTCAGCATCTAATCGGGAATGCGATTTATGCTTTAGATAATCTTTAGCTTTCGCTATAAGTTCTTCCTCCGATTCAGAGCGTCCTACTGGCAAATGCATCCCTCCTTTTGCTATTTGAATAAGACAGTGTAAAATTTTATCTTTTACCTCTTCAGGTTTGTTTCTAAAAGAAATTTTATCAAGAGTCTGCAAATCTTTTCTAGATTTTGACAGCTCGCCTAGGTCTTCACATGGTAGGTGCCCACACAATATGCACTCGCACTTGTCGCCGTCCCTCGATTTGTAACAATCGTAAAGACCCCTCATAACTTTATAAATGACATCGGAGTTGCAGGCACAACAGCATTTTGCTCCAGCTGGTCTCATCAAGCACTCAAGTATTTTAGCTCTTATAGCTGGATTTTTCAAAGGGTTAACGCAATCTGGCGTTTTACAAGAGTGGCATACAGTACCTGTGGCTATAAACTTTTCTAAAGCTTTACTTTTTTTTGCGAACATTTCTCTCACTTCCGATATCAGCTCTTTCTGTGATTTGGTGTGACCTTCCGGCAATTGTAGGCCATGGTTTGCGATGTAAACTAAACAGTTATGTAATACTGTACTATGCTTACCCATTCCGCTTATATGCTCACATGGAAGGTGTCCACATAGAATGCAGCTACAGTTATCGCAATCCTTGAATTTGTAGCACTCGTAGAAACCCTTCATTACTTCGAAGAGGGTGTCAGAGTCGCAGGAGCAGGCCCTCTTTTCCTGTGCTACCTTCAACTGGCATTCGTATAGCCGCGCGCGCACGGCAGGATTGACGTAAGGATCAACGCACTCTGGAGTACTGCATTTGTAGCAGACGTTACCAACTACATATTCGGTATAAAAAGGCGGAACTGTGTTTTTCACTGCAAAACCGAAGCTTCTAGACTTTTTCAAATAATGGCTAGATTTTCTAGCCTCTTCACTTTCTATATGACTTATGCTGTAAGGATTTTTATTTTTTGAATTTACTGCTGAATGAGAACCCTTTACTGAATTCATCAGTGATAACAGCTCTTGCTTTGAATATTTCAGAACTTTATACTTTCTCCGTCTTTTCTGTATGTTATGTTTGTTTTTTAAAATGATTACGTATGTACTTTCACTGACGTTAGAATTAGAATATTCAGATTCATTTCTAATGTTAGTTATTGGACGATTTTCAGGCACAGTATTATACAATGGACAATATCCCATCCCTGATGTTTCAGAAATGTAAGATTTCTTTACGTAATTTTTACGAGTATACAAACATTCTAAGGTTCTGTCGTTTGCCATTTTGTTACAACTTTTAGATTTTTTAACAAAGGGTTTATTTTGCATTAAATTCTGGAATAGTTACAAGAGTTAGAATTTTAATCTACCAATTAAGTACGTATCTCAGAAGAACCTTCCTGTTAAGAAAATATATTATCGGGTTGTGCGAGGTTTTTTATACCGTGCTACAAATGAGAATAAAAAAAATATTTGAAATTGAAAACACTGACCAAATTTCAGCTAAATAGGAGCAAGTTCACTTTTGGCCATTTTGTTTTCCGCTCATTTTAATTTTTTTGATGTGTATCATCTTTCCTCTCGCTTTCCTGCACTCTGTGAGATCGATTTCGTGAAAGGGGACGGAATTGTGTAACAGGTAATGCGTTTTATCAGTTACAAAGGCTAAAGAAACATGGCCATGCTGCCTAATGTGAGGCCGGAGGCCGGAAGGCCGGTAGGTTTTTACTTATGTCAGATGTTATACATCATATGCGAGTACTTTAAGGCTCGCTCGTTTTTTATTGCACCTTTAATTTGCCTATGGTGCACATTATTTTAGTTAACCCTTTTACGATCTTAGGCAATATGTTTGCCAGGGATGCTGTGTCAACATTAATCAGTATTGACCACGAACAATTTTCATTTTGCTCTTTTTTGTCATAGATGCCTTGCTCGTGAAAGACTCCTATAATCTCTTACCATATTGGCGGGAAGTTTATCATCACTGAAAACGGTTGAATGGATTTCATTGAAATATGGCTACAATAAGGACCTTCTCGGTTAATCTAGCTTTCCACTAAAAATAACCGCATTGAAATCGGTCTAATAAAATATAAAATAAAAGATAACATTTCTAGAAAAACGTAGTGTGCTAGGACTACCTCGGCTAGAGGTGGGAAGGTCACCTGCTTAAGTCCGCCGGAGACCTTTGCCTCCAACCGTCCGGATTGTTGAAGCAGAACCCCGCAGCCTGTGGAATGCCTTTCCCTCTGTGTTTTTCTCGAGGGAATGCCGTATGAGACACTTCAAGAAAGGATTGTCAAGGTTTTTAAAGGGTTGACAAAGCATTAATAACACCCCTGGTGTTGCAAATAGCTAGAAGCGGTGGCGGCGGCGGCGGTGGCCACTTCCCATTCTTACCTTTTGAAAAACTTGTCTCTCTTATCGTGTGGTACAATTAACCGTGCTGTCCAAGGGATAGACGACGATTGCCTGTTGTATGTGCTACAGTGCTCAGGGCTTTAGGCTGATGATGATAAGACTACAAATAGGCGATGATGATCACAGAAAAAATGTCGCTACCAAATTGTTAAATTAGCCATTTTATCGCTGAGTAAAAATATCGCACAATCCTGACTTGGACGGACGACAGACGTTAAGGTAAGGTCAGCCTCCGCTTTGACCCAATAAATGGAGTAGCGATATATATCCGCTCCTCTCCGCTTTGAGTGCCACCGAAGGGACCGGTGTCCACCAAAGCCGGAGTTTCATTTGAGCTCGGCGTTTCTTCTCATAGTAACACTTCCCGAAATATTGTGTATGTACATGTTCCGCACAGTAGGAACTTCGTCTTAGGTAGCAAAAATACGGCTTTCAATGAGTGTAAAATTTTGTATAAATGTAATAAAATACTTTGAATTTGAAGCGGAAATATGTCGCTTTACTATTTAGGTGTTTTGCAATATGATTGGTCAATTTTCGCACGTCTCTTCTCTGTATCGCATACGTACGCAGCCCGGACTAGCCCATTTGTGAAACATGCACTTAATTTACAATTTGGCCGCGACATGCACAAAAACTATTATGACAATCACGTCTCATCATATCAGCATCCAGCGGCGTGCCTACGCTACGTTTTTCGGTGCGCGGTCGCCACTCGAGTACTTTACTGCCACAACGGCCACTGCCCACTGCCTCTTCAGTTTAGCGATTCTGTGAGCAATGTCGGTTACTTTGGTGCTCCTGCGTCTCAAACGCGGCTACTTGAAAGGAATTTGATGTACATATTATCTAATTAATAAATATTACTACAATAGGTACAAGTAGAAAGCCTAATAACTTATTAAGTTACAACGTAGACGTCTTTATTTACTTTACTTACACAATTCAAAGAAACCTCTCATATTCCTTGAGGTTTTCTTTTGATATTATCTTCGCTTAGTTATCGATCGATGTTAACATTTCGAATTTTTACACTACCTACTTAGCGCTGTTTTTAGATTGTTATTTATTTATCTTCCAACCATAATTTTTTTTACGTGAATGAATTATTGTTCTATTTAAAAATTAGATTTGACAAATTAACACTGTACCGTCGTATATGGTCTATATTGTACTAATTTTTGGTCGTGAATTATGGAGTTTCAGTCATTGTAGAAACCGCAAAGTACTAAGAAGATCTGACAGCTTTGTATGAAAATCTATACCTAAAATAAAACTGTAACGGCGCAGGGCCGTGACTGCAAATGAAATATTTATGGAAAAAAATAATAACTGTGGTGGACATTACTAACGATATAGAGGCCAAAACAACAACTTTTGTATTTTTTGTCTGTCTGTATGTCTGTCCGTATGTTCGCGCATCACGCAAAAACTACCAGGCCGATTTTGATGAAATTTTGTATGGGGTGGTTCCTTATAGCCCGGGTTAACATAAAGGATAATATTATCCCGAAAAATTCAAGAGTTCCCATGAGAAAATTCAAAACCTCCACGCGGACGAAGTCGCGGGCACAGCTAGTTCACATAATAAGACGCTCGATACAATGATAATAGTATCCCAACTAAACATAAATGTGAAATGGAGCCAACTTCGATATGAAAAATTGGGTAGGTACCAAGTTCTATAGTAGTTCCTAAATCATGCCTACGGAACTTCAAATAGAAATATTTGTTTTAGACTTCTCCAAATAATATATTTCAGTTGCTTAAAAGAATATTTGTTATGTTTTGCGCTACTAAATGGGGTAAGTTGCCAAGTTTTCACTATCCAATTTTATTCTATGTTAATATTTTTACTTTTAAAAATAAAAGTTAAAAAAAATAAAACCCGACTAAGGAAAAGTATGAAAACAAGAGTTTCCCGCCTGAAATCAAAGCTTTTTATTTTTCATTTATTTTGGGTAATAGTCGTGGTCGCAAGCCATAATTTTTGATTACAATAGGGCTTGCGACTACGGCTATTAACCCAGATGATGGGAAAAATAAAGGCTATGATTTCAGGTGGGAAACTCTTGTTTTCATACTTTTCCGTAGTCGGGTTTTAGTTTTTTTTAACTTTTATTTTATTTCCATATTTGTTGTGCTCATAAAAAACGCCAACCCACCTCGCTACATACGGAGCCCTCAGTGCGCGAACCAGACTCATATTTGGTCTTTTTTCGAATTTTCCCTTTGTATACGTCCAATAACCTACCTCAATGCCAAATTTCAAGTTTCTAAGTTACTTGAAAGTGGTCTATAATTTTGATAATCAGTCATTCAGTTAGTCATAAAAATAGTGATTTTCGGACGTCAATATCTCAGAAATGGTAAAAGACATATTTAAATTTGAAAATTGGGATTATAGGTGATCGAGGGGGTCTTACTAGACACACAAAATCACAAGTATTTAATTCAAACAGGTTTTAAGTTACATGTAGGTCCAAAGTGGCCCGAAATGTTTCGTGTAATATAACCCACGGCCGGTGTCGCCTTTTTCTTTTCGAACTTGGCGCACACACAGCCGTGTGTCTAGAAGACGCGCACGTGATTCAAAAACTCCGTGCCTACCTTTCCGTTGACTGTAATTGTGCTATTTTACCTTTGTCGGATTTGAAAACTTTTTGAATAAGGTACAGCTCGCGCCAAACTTCATTACGACTCTGAAGTTGGTCGCAAGACGCGTCGCAGAAGCAAACTTTGGGCACAGTACAATAAAGAGTACTTGATTTGGGTGTTAGTAGGACGAAAAGGTACTACTCGGTCAAAGTATATATATTAGAACTCGGTTAAACCGGCCCAGTAAGCACTTGCATCACAGTTCACTGTATTACGGGCTGCATTTGTGGGCAGGTGCAGTCCACTCAACACCTCAAACAATGCCCGCAGTGCCCATTCAATTGCACTGACCAGGACCTGGCGTCGGCCTCGTGGCGGTCGTGAAACATTGGCTCAAGCAGCTGTGACTCTGAAACGAATAAGAAGAAGTAGTAGGGTTCCGTTAGTCACCCGTGACTGTACAGAACCCTAAAAAATGCCTTCAATCGCAACAACCACGTACAATTTGGAAAGGTTTTTTTGTTATTGGTAATTTTCTAAAGTACATAACTGATTTTGATGGAATTTATATGGGACCAATACCACCCTATCAAATAAAAAAACCGGTCAATTGCGAGTCAGAACCACACACAAAGGGTTCCGTACCATCATACTAGATGGCGCTATTTTCTTCACGTTTTTTTGTATGGAGACCCTCTTATTGTTTCACTTTTTCTAATTTTTAGTATTTGCTGTTATAGCGGCTACAGAAATACATCATATGTGAAAATTTCAACTGTATAGCTATCACGTTTCATGAAATACAGCCTGGTGACAGACGGAGATCAGAAACGAGGAGATCCGCAGGAGAACTAAAGTAACCGACATAGCTCACAGAATCGCTAAACGGAAGTGGCAGTGGGCAGGGCACATAGCTCGTAGAACAGATGGCCGATGGGGCAGTAAAGTTCTCGAGTGGCGACCGCGCACCGGAAAACGTAGCGTAGGCAGGCCTCCCACGCGGTGGACCGATGACCTGGTGAAGGTCGCGGGAAGCCGATGGATGCGGGCAGCGCAGGACCGGTCGTCGTGGAAATCCTTGGGGGAGGCCTTTGTCCAGCAGTGGACGATTTGTGGCTGATATGATGATGACAGACGGAGAGACAGCCAGACGGACGGAAAGCGGAGTCTTGGTAATGGCAAAGTATATATATTAGTACTAACATAATTACAGTATGGACACTCCCTGCCGCTCTCTAGATTGCGACCTCAACTCCTCGTCACCCCGATTGATACAGATTGGTTACAGTTTGGTTGTCGAACATAGTGGATTTCGCCGCCATTTTATTTGTTCCGTCATTCCTTTTTTGAAATGTTATTTCTGGCCCGTTGTATGAAGTGTCCAGGATGTGGTAATAGGGTCCTGTTTTCCCTTTGGGTACGGAATCCTAAAAAAAGAATTATCAATATCGGACTACTCTGTAAAAAGTGATGCATGGTCATACATTTAAAAAATATGTACATATGGGTCGACGTGAGAACCTCCTCCTTCTTTGAAGTCGGTTTAAAATGTATAGAAGCGTTGCAATGAAAGCCACACAGAAGATCTTCTTCTTCTTAGCGTGTCGATGGCAGACACTACACTGTAGCATAGCCCAGAATTTGGCCACGTTAACAGCATTATCAGCCGCTGTCATAAGGTCTTCCTGCGTGAAGATGTAGGGGCACGCAGGGCACGATTTTAAGTGTTTCATCGTTTGAACTGCACCGCACAAACAGTTTATATCACAGTCACCCAAAAATCCCCACCTGACCATGTTTTCTTTGCTCCGACCGGTCTGGTCTGTTTAAAAACTTCCAAACCGGCCAAGGCAAGTCATGTCACACACAGAAGATACGCGGCGGAGACAGTGTATTTTAGTTACTTCCATAGTATAATGTCTTATGGCATATTACTGTGGCTGATATAGAAACTATTTTCATCCTGCAGAAAAGAGCTATCCGCGCAATCTATCAGATGCGATCACGTGAGTCGTTACAGAATAAGTTTAAAGAAATCAATATTTTAACTGTTGCTAGTCAATTTATATATGAAAACATCATGTACGTTCGTAAGAATTTGCATTTATTTCCTAAAAACAGTGACAGGCATAATTTGAATTTAAGAAATGTAAATAAAATAGATATTATAGCCTTTTCGAGACTGAGTAAGGTTAAGAAGTCATTTGTGGGGCAGTGTATAAGATTCTACAATAAAATTCCAGAAAATGTAACTAGTTTGTCAGAGAATAAATTCAAGACTCATTCAAAAAGTTTTGTGCTCTAGAGGATATTATAAAATAATAGATTATGTAAATGACAAAGATATATATGTTGATTCTATATCAAATACTATTACCTGAGACTGTAATCTGAATCATGACATTATTTGTAATATACAGTATTTTTTTTGTTTTGACTATTTAAAAGTGTGTGTAAACACCTATTTGAAATAAATTGTTTTGATTTGATTTGATTTGACAGTGCCAGGGTGCTGAAGTCGCTGAAGCGTCGTCGTGCGCCCTGTTTGCATTGAAAAACACCCTGAAATGGAAAGATGGGGCGCGGGCGTGAGATAGGGAAGATATGGGCGTCTTTGAAGAGATGCACATACAGTGTAAACTCTATTTAGCGACACTCAAGGGACCGGGCATTTTGTGACGTTATTGAGAGTTTTCGTTATACAGAGAGAAATAAGCGTCAAAGTAAACCAACTGGAGCCGGAAAATTTTGACGTTTCAAAGAGTGAATCGTTATATCGAGTGACGTTTTACAGAGTTTTCACTGTAATATATTTATCATATGACTTTTGCTCGCGGTTCCCCTAGTGTGGTGGACATCATGTTTATGACTGTTTTTGAGGGTGAGTGGAAATGTGTGCCCTTCAGATTCTTCGGGAACTATGTCGAGGCTAATTAGTGGTCACTCTCACTTCCCCATAATTTAATTAATTCATTCAATATCAGCCAAAGGACGTCCTGTGCTGGGAAGGCCCAAGGATTTCCACGAGGACCGGTTCTGCGCTGCCCGCATCCAGAGGCTTCCCGCGACCTTTACTAGGTCATCGGTCCACCGAGTGGGAGTCCTGTCTACGCTACGTTTTCCGGTGCGCGTCCGCCACTCGAGAATTTTACTGCCCCAACGCCCATCTATTCTGTCGCTAGATGCGGGCAGCGAAGGACCGATCATTGTGGAAGTCCTTGGGGGAGGCTTTTTTTCAGCAGTGGACGTCTTTCGGCTCATATGATGATGATGATGGTGATATCTCAATATAGAAGAAGAAGCATATGTTTTTCTTGCATTCAGTTAAGGCCTTAGCGAAAGTCCGACTCACACTTGACTGGTTTTTATTATTTGTTCGTCATATCGATGTCACCCATTAGCCCAGCAAGGATAATGGAAAGTGGTCGTCGCATTCCTGCGCGCGCACCATTAACATTCACAATCAAAACTACTCCTTAGCTTTTTCAACGATAAGCCCTCCTTCAAAGGAGTGTGCGCTGTCAAATCCAAAGACATTTCATATCCGACAAATACAGGCTGTAGGCAAATAAGTGTAATAACAATAATATAAATAAGTGACAGTGTAATTACAATAATATAAATAAGTGTAATAATAATAATATAAATAAGTGTAATAACAATAATATAAAAAAAAAATTCGAGCGAGACCTACAGTACTCGCATATGATGAACATGTGATAAAATACTTTATAAACGGACGGCAAAGATACGGCAGACTAGGCTGTATGGTCATAGATACCTTTGCCTTTTCCGCGCTTTTAAAGCCTGAAAAAAAGACGGCAAAGATACGGCAGACTAGGCTGTATGGTCATAGATACCTTTGCCTTTTCCGCGCTTTTAAAGCCTGAAAAAACGCGACTTCCTGTTACACATTTCCGTCCCATGGGACACATTTCCGTCCCATTTCACGAAATCACTCCCACAAATTGCAGGAAAGCGAGAGCAAAGATGTTACACATCAAAAACCAGCAAAGTTATAGTTGGACTCGCGCACTGAAAGTTCCGTACGAAAACTTCTTCATAAATCAACTACATAAAAGACACTACTAAAGCCTACTAGATGTCGCTGGTTTCTTCACGTTTCGAGAAAATCACGTTTCTTGTATAGGAGCGCCTTTTTTATTATTATTTGTTTTGTTAGCGGCAGTAGAAATACACAGTGTGTGAAAGTTTCAACTGTTTACCTATTACGGTTTATCAAATACAGCCCTCTGACAGACAAACAGAGGGACAGCGGAGGCTTAGTAATAAGGGTCCCATTGGTCACCCTTTGGGTGTACGGAACCCTGAAAGACGAAAGGTATCGTGGGACACCCGGTTAAAACGTAGTTGAGCAACACAAAACTCACTCATAAATTATAAGCAAAAAAAAGTCTTAAAACATTTCGGATTTGATCCCGAACCGCAGACGAGTTATGCTAATTGTTTAACCGCTAGACTACCGCGGCTTTATGAATGTATCTGAAATAGTCTATCCCAAGGCACCCGACAGCATCGTCCACAAAAGACGAGAGCCAAAGTGTCGGTGTCGGACAAGTTTTTCTGCCTAGCTCTCATTCTCTTTTGGGTAAGAATCTAAATCTTAGTTAGATAAAAAAAATGCACACTGTTTAAAATGCATAGACAATACGAATAATGTACATATAAAAAAACAACAAGTATCTACTTAAAGCCCTATTATAGTCCCATGTATTAAATATAGAGGTACATTATTACAAATATTAAACAGTAAAAACCACTTAATAAAGATGATGGCCACGATTGCACCGTCACACAGAACTTGCGGCAGTAACCATAAGCAAGCCAGAAGCAGATAATAATAATAAAAACGACTGTGCTTCCACTGGAGCTGCTCCTGCCACTTTGCCTCGTGCCAAGTGAGCAGGAGAGACCTTGTTTTTATATTTGAAAATAATAATAATAATAAACGCGCAGGAACAGCCTGACTCCAGAGGGCCCGCGTTCATTTGGCCCTAGAGAAAGCAAGAGCGGAACCTATGCTCCAGGTTGGAAGTGTCAAATTTATTAACGCCGGGGGCCTGCTGACCGTACAGGGATCTGACCTCATAGACTCACCTCTCGACAACCTTAGACGCTCACACTAATGTTGCCACCCTGCAGCCATTTGGTAGCATTTATAGTGGGTCCATTTAGTAAGTGGCAAGTCACCGCCTGCTATGGTTTCAAGATGAGATCATTGATATGGCAGGCGTCCCGGAGTCACATCAATATCCCAGCAACCAGTCCAGCAATTATCCACCCATAACCATTTCTGCAATAGTCCTTGCACCTGGCGGGTGCTGTCTTTGTAAATATATTAGTACTGACATACAGTATGGACACTTCCTGCCGCTCTCTAGATTGCGACCTCACCCCTTGTCATCCAGATTGATACAGATTGGTTAGAAATGTCATTTCACGACCGTTGTATGCAGTGTCCGGGGTGTGCTTTGGGTGAATCTCTATGGTACAGGCAGAGACGGTACCGGCCGCTTGGTGTACACATCATAACACATTTTATCTCAAACAGGCCTCTGCGTATTGGATCTGTATCCCCATGTACGCCTTTCAAAGGACCGGCCTTTTAAAAAGCCGAGTTTGAAAAGCAAAGATAATAATAATATAGGGAATTAAAACACCCCGCAATCCAAAACAGTTTAAGGCTTTCAGGCTCAGTCGGAAAAATAGACATACATGTAGCCGAGAAACATGATCCTGATTTTTTAAAAGTGGGGTAAAAAGGAAACTAGGTACGGTCAACCGCAATTCAAAGGTAACACAAGCCAGTCTTCATGGACAGTCAGATAAAAAAATAAAAGTGTCAAATGTCAATTGTCTATCTATTAATGAATGCTATTTTATCAAAGCTCAAAATGTCTTAAAAAAATATTGTTTACAATTTTATAGGGATTCGGCTATTACGTTCACTACTCGTATAATCGAATCGTTTCTATTCCTTGCCCTGGATATCTCAGCAAATTTTAATGTTTTCAAGTGCCCAGATTACAAATGAATTCATATTATGAAAGTATTAAATGTGCTCTTGTTTTTATGATTATTGCATGTCTTATATTGTGATCAGTTATCGGTTTGTTAATATTTTTTTTTTTTTTTTTTTTTTTATTCACAATTGGTAAACCCTTGACAACAATAATACAATTTATTTTCCCAGTCATGATTAGAGTTCAGAAAGAGACCAAATCTTACAAAATCATTGATAATTTCATGAATTGCAAGCATAAATATATTCAAAATAAATCTTATAGGGCAACAAAACCACTGTAGACCAGTGTTATATATGATTTACGATAATCTGTTTATGAGCATATAACTCAATATGTTACCCATGTTTACATATAAGTAGGTAAATGTTTATCCAGGCCAGGCTACGTGACTTTCGTCGTAGGACATTTACGATTTAGACTAAAGATGCATTGCAACGATAACTGTAAAAACCAGTGCACCGCATCGTAATCATTACATCCCAAAATTTTTACATTGGAATAACACTTTCAGGTTGAAATCAACGTTGTTGTTTTAAAAAAGAATATTTTCATCTTATACAAGTTTGATGAAATAGCAAATAAAATTTATGACAACATATAAAGTAGGCTAGTCAGGGAGATATAAGGCATGTAAAAAAAGCATTTGGAGAAATAACGGTTTCACGCTGTTTAATGATGGGCAAATTGGCCTGCATATCCAATACGAATCGCATGTACACCTAGTGAAAGCTAGTTATTTTAGCTTAATTTTCAACTATAGAAACACACTTCAAAAACATCGGAGAAGCGAGTTATCAGCCCTTATATATTATAGTGTACAATGAGCTTACAAGAAAAGTTAAAGAAAACGAAGTTTGAAAAAATTCCAATATTGAATTTATATGTCGATTCTCCCAGCCTTCACAGTCTAGTCGTCTTAATAAAAAAAAAATCAAATGGTGAGATCAATAATTGGTGATCGATCACTTGATCAGGCTGGGTTCCATACATAAATGCTCATCATTTAATCGTCAATTGAAATTAGTATTTAAAGTATTTTTCATTCGAATTTTCCAACAATGTAAACAAAACAATTTATCATCACATTGGCTATGATTATTATACGATCACTTACAGTTGAAGTTTTATGATATACTCGTACCATTAACAAAAAACCTAGCTTACCATATTTACTTACTAACTTACATAACATAGTAACGTTAAACGATTTAGTGCCAATTTCAAGTAGTGATATTTGTTTACATTGTTGGCAAATTCGAATGAAAGGTCCTTTACTGAGATCGTTTTTAGGGTTCGCTGTCCGTCTGTCTGTCCGTCTGTCTGTCACCAGGCTGTATGTCATGAACTATGATAGCAAGACAGTTGAAATTTTCACAGATGTATTTCTGTTGCCGCTATAACTACAAATATACTAAAAAACAGAATAAAATAAATGTTTAAGGGGGCTCCCATACAACAAAAGTGATTTTTGTGCTTGTCATTGGCAACAGGTAGACGCTGAAATATTCACAGAATATGGAGTCGTATTGTTCTCTTTAAAAGTAAATAATAAAATTTAAATAAAATTAAATTTTGGGGGGGCTCCCATACGACAAACGTGATTTTTATAGATAATGGTACGGAACCCTTCGTGCGCGAGTCTGACTCACACTTGGCCGGTTTTTCTCATACTATTTGGGCCAAGTCATCACTTTTTAACATTTGAAAAATTATAAAAAAACGAAAAAATATGCAAATAAGTTTCTTAAGGCGGTAATATTTTATCGTTATACAGATTTTCGTTAATATTGACGTCAATAATTCTTAACGATAGAAAACCGAAGGTTGAAAAAAAAACCCTTATTGTTCATGATGTTCCTTAAATTTAAAAGATATTTATAAACACGATTGAGCAGTTTTGGCTTAATAGAAAAAAAATCCCAAAGATAGGTCTACACCATTACTTTCAACTCTAGCTATGACTAATATTTTAAAATATAAATTTTAAAAAATATACAAATATATTTGTTATGATAATACAAAGTAAGTAATGTCATTATTTTTTATACTTTCATTGCAGTTTTTGATTGAGACGAAAAACAATTGAAAAAGTGTGGTTATTTTCTTTACTCTTTACACGTAAAGAAAAAGACAGATACAACTGTTTCAATTAATACCTCGCCTTAAAATAGTCTACACTTTCATATAAAAAAATTCGAATACCCATTTTAACAAAGCCAATCGGTAAGCCCTTTACATCATCTCACCTGATGGTGAGTAACGATGATGCCGATGATGGAAGCGGGCAAGATCCCCAACGTAATAGTGAATTGGCAATCCTACCTCCACGCCGGAACACATAATGCTGTTACCATTGATGTTTGGCGGCAAGTCGTAGATAAGATGGTGGTAGCCAGGACTGGCTTGGAAAATAGCCTACCACCAACCAACAAAGATCAAGACCGCCTATATGTACAACTTTTATAATTATTGTATCTTTTTTTCTCTTATGTTGTGCAATAAAGTGTTTTCAATTAATCAATTAACCCGAGTGTTAAAAAGTTTGATTCCGCCGGGAATTGAACCCGCGACCTCAAGGTGTGAATCGATGTTTTTGTAAGATTTCAGCAAATTTATTGAACAAATGTTATTCTAATCCATGTTAAAATAATAACACAGTTTTTGTTACACGCTGTATAATCCATGGTGATTGTCGGTTAAGTGCTAAGTAGAATAGTTCTTCCTTATAAGTAGAGTGTATTAAGGATAACTATGTGACGGAATGTCTCTGGGGCTACTGCTGCGGCCACACTAACGTCCCATGCCACTATAATAAATTATATTTATCGATAAAGACATAAGCTTACTTCCTACCTAAGTACTAACGCTCAGCAAAAACGTCGCAGTTGCAAAGAATAAAAAATATTACTTTTAAAAGTAGCAGTAGGTCGCAGTACCGTAAAATCGCGTCCATTTTTCATTACAAAGTTGTTTTTGAAGTGAAAACTTCTTTAGGCGCGTTAGACATTTTTTGAGATGAGAACTCGCGACACTGTAACGTAATGTAACGTAACCGACACCGTACCAGGAACACTCGGAGCGTCAAAACTTATAAAACTGTAATAAGTTTTTCTTCGGTCGTCACTCCCGAAATGATTAGGTTATTTTTTTTACCACAGGGCAAGAGGGCTGTAGCGGAACAACATTTTTTGGAGCCTTGCTATACCTACTTGCTAAACTACCTTACTGATAGAACAAGCTCCCGTTTGAGATGTAACCGATACTTTACTCAAGAACAAGCTCCTGTTTGAGATGTAACCGATACTTTACTCAAGAACAAGCTCCCGTTTGAGATGTACCCGATACTTTACTCAAAAATAAGCTCCCGTTTGAGATGTAACTAATACTTTACTCAAGGACAAGCACCCGTTTGAGATGTAACTGAAACTTTACTCTAGAACAAGCTTCCATTTGAGATGTAACCAATACTTTACTCAAGGACAAGCACCCGTTTGAGATGTAATCGATACTTAACTCAAGAAAAAGCTTGCATTTGAGATGTAGCCGATACTTAACTCAAAGACAAGCTCCCGTTTGAGATGTAACCGATAATTTACTCAAAAACAAGCTCCCGTTTGAGATGTAACCAATACTTTACTCAAGGACAAGCACCCGTTTGAGATGTAACCGAAACTTTACTCAAGAACAAGCTTCCGTTTTGAGATGTAACCAATACTTAACTCAAGAACTTGCTCCCGTTTTAGATGTAACCAAAATTTTACTCAAGGACAAGCACCCGTTTGAGATGTAACCGAAACTTTACTCAAGAACAAGCTTCCGTTTTAAAATGTAACCAATACTTTACTCAAGGACAAGCACCCGTTTGAGATGTAACCGAAACTTTACTCAAGAACAAGCTTCCGTTTGAGATGTAACTAATACTCTCAAGAACAAGCTCCCATATGAGATGTAACCGATACTTTACTCAAGAACAAGCTCCCGTTTGAGTTGGGCCGTTTAGGCCACAGTAAACATTACCCTCCTTTTCGGGAGTCGGGTAACTAAACGTCCTATGATGATTCAATGTGAGATTTTTCGATTTTTCGTGAAAATGCTGGAGTTCGTTCGCGCAAATTTTTTCTTCTTCGATTACTTAAAACTAAAGAATGAAAGGGTAACAAACAAGCTTAAGTTTTTCCTAGATCTCGCGGGGACTATGCGTTTTTACGGATTAATAAGTATCCGATGATTTGTACCCGTTACTTTAGCTCCGAGCTAAATTTCAACAAAATCTGATGAGTTATTTAAACGTTAAAAAGTGATAAACCGGCAGACAGACATACTTTCGGATTTTTATTATTTTGCAAAGATCTTTGCTCTTTTGGGAAACGTAGAAGAAAAGTCACATTTAGCTTTCTGCTTGACGGTTACTTTATCGATTAATGAACAAAATACATGCATTAATCATAAATTGTGGTGACTACCTTTTTGTGATTTGACTCTTTTCATTTTACTCTTTTCATTAACCTAACCACTTTATTAAAAAATACCGAACTGCTTAAAAATCATTACCCTTCTTTTTTGGGAAGTCAGGTAATAATCTATTATACTATAATACTGTAACGGGACCGTATCTGTACATGAAATATTTTTGGAACATAATAACTATGGTGGACATTACAAACTTTACAGAGGCCAAAAAAACAACTTTTGGAATTTTTGTCTGTCTGTCCGTTTGTATGTTCGCACATCACGCAAAAATTACCGGGCCGATTTTGATGAAATTTTGTATGGTGGTTCCTTATAGCCCGGGTTAACATATAGGATACTATATATCCCGGAAATGCGAGTCGGACTAGCGCAAGGTAGGTTCCGTAGTATTTTCGAAAAATAAATGTATATTTTAAACAAACAAAATTATATTTTGCAGTTGATAATTGAACATTTTTTATGGAAAATCAATGAACTTTTTACAAATCTAACTGCACATTTTAAGTTGGTGGACTCCTTAACTAAGTAAGCCTAGTTAGCCGTGATAGTTTTACTTTTAAAATTTATTTTATGTCCTACTATTTACTTTTTTTTCAGATCTCCTGAAATAGCAGTTTATCTGGAAGGGTGGGACATGACTCTAACAAAACTTAGCACTCTTTAGCAAACTCTCCATAGATTTAAAAGACCTGATAATATACTATGTTAATTTAGCTGGAATTATACAGTTCAGACTGTGAGTAGTAAAATTTTACAATTCTCTTAGCAGACAAATCTGACTAGAGCACCCACCTCCGCCCCATCTTGGTTCTCTCTTGTCCCGGGACTCACACTTATATTATAGTTTTTCAATTAATTTAAAGGTTTAGCTTGGTGTTATCGTTTTTTAATATGAAACTCGTTGTTTCTTGTGTCTTGCAGATACAAGAAGTGATTTTTAGCGCCCTCTGTAGGCGACTCGGCGAAGTCTTTTTAGCTTCGAAATATGGCGGTTTTGGCGGGATACTTTGAACGCTCAGAGTTCCAACAAACCAAACAAGACCTATTCAACGATACCCCACACAATAGTGTACGTCAAAAAAAAATCGGGGAGGATAAATATAGGGGATATATACGAGTATATACAAAAAAAATATTTCAAGATTTTGTTGTAACTCCTTATTGGCGTGATTAATATGTATACCCATTATCATATTAGCCGAAAAACCTCCCTTGATGTAGAAAGTCCTCCCCCATGGATTTCCACGACGACCGGTCCTGCGCTGCCAGCATCCATCGGCTTCCTGAGATCGTAGAAAACGCAGCGTAGGCATGCCTCCCATCACGTGGTGGACCGACGACCTAGTACTAATAGTCTCCGAGCTAAGCCGCGAACAGACTGGCATACAGACAGACGAACAGACACGGCGAAACTATAACGGTTCCTTTACGACTAAGGAACCCTAAAAAAATAAATAAAAAAATGGCTAAATCTAGCTCTAACAACATTTCTCTAAGCCGCGTGGCAGATATTGCGCAACGGATAGCTGAGACAAATCGATTCCTCGTGAAAGTAGATAAACTCGATTCTTCTATAAAATTATAACTATCGACAGTTACAATCCGGTCGAGAGAGTTCTCATCCAATGGTGCAAGTAATTAGTGAATTAACATTTGCATTTCCGTAACATTAGGAGAATAAAAGTGCTTATATAAAACCTTTTTAAATCCACTTTTGAACATCCATCGTTATGTAATGTGCTTGCAGCTTCACTCACGTGGTTATCGTTTTAAGGATTCCGTAGTCAACAAGTCCGTCCCGGTGATGATTTGTTCCTTTGGAGCGTAGGGAACACTAGTTATACTCGTAACTAGACGATCGGTTCCGTTACCAACCACACCTGCCCCTAAGCAGTCAACAAGGAACTCTTATAGTTGCACCATGGGCGTTTGTCCGTATATCTGCGATTTAACTCAGAGACTCTTAGAACTAGAAAGCTGTAATTTTTTTTTTAATTTAAAATTTGAGTGCGTTTGACTGCAACTCACCTGATGCTAAGTGATGATGCAGTCGAGGATGGTACACGCAGACTCAAATAATGCCTATTCACTCTTGCCTTGAAGATCCCCAAGTTATAGGATTCGGGAAACACTGACGCAGTCAAGGAGTTCCACTCCTGCGCTGTACGCATAATAAATGAAGAAGCATAACGATTCGTGCGAAAAGGTGGAACATCAACAACAAAGGGGTGCAACCCCTCCCTGCGTCTCGTTGACCGACGGTGGAATGGAGCCGGGGGAATGAGGTAGTGAAGTTCTTGCGCGCACTCTCCGAAATGAATTCGATAGAATACCGACAGACTAGCGACTTTCCGGCAATGCTCAAGGCTTTGGAGCCTGTCATTGACTAGCTCGTCGTCACCAATGAGTCTCCGTGCGCGTCGGTCGATGGCGTCCAAGGTATCCAGCTGATAGCGGGCTGATACATCGCATAAGTGTGACCAGTACTCCATACATGAGCGGAACTGTGCTTGATAGGTAAGCAGCTGTCCAGGTGTGAAGCATTGGTATATATATCAATCACAAACAAAAACACAAATCACGAAATATTGAGCTCATTTATAACCGACTGCAAAAAAGGAGGAGTTTTTCAGTTCTGCAGGATATTTTATTTTTGTCCCCTCCCCGCCAGTTAACCGCTATTTCAGGACATCTGAAAAAAATGTAATACAATCTATTTAAAAGGAAAACTAACACGACTAAGAAGGCTTTCTTAATTTAGGCTTTCTTAATAGTCGACTTAAGGATGTGCAGTTGGATTTGTAAAAATTTTGTAGATTTTTCATACATTATGCTCTATTACTAACGGCAAAAACATTTTTTTTTAAATATATTTTTTAAAGGACTACGGAACCTTACTTTGCGCGTAGTACTGTAGTTATGCTGTAGTTGAGGGTGCACCGTGCTTATTCCTGGATCTCTCGGGAACTATTTACGGAATAAAAATCATAATAATTATTAATAACAGAGGGAGAGGAAACCATGATCCTTAAATCCGGAAACCTGCTCTATTTCCGGGAGGGCGACCAACTGTCCCAGTGTGGTGTCGGGTTTCTCATCCACAACTCCACAAGTGCCTCATTATATTATTAACAATGTGGTCCAGATTGTGAGCGTTTTGACAAGGGTAGCAAACCTTATACTCAGAATCACCAAACGGTATTCGATGAAGGTCGTACAGGTATACGCGCCGACCACAGAACACTCCGACGACGATATTATTTAGGCAAGCCCCAATCCAAGCAAAAATTACTTTTTAAATTTAATAGGAAATGCCAATATTAATGTACTTAATTGGTTTGTAAAAACTATGGAATTTAAATATTTTTGTGACCAATTGTATGTGATTGATGAGTATAACACTGTTACTGTGTTTAGAAAACCTGTTTTTCGAAAATATTAAGGGTCCCCAGGAGGCTCGAGTTTACAGAAACATACATGCTGGATTGAATCCAAACTTTTCAAATATATTGAGTAGACACATATCGATGTTTGTAATTAGTTTTCGATGTACTAATATAAAACGGAAAAAAAATAAGAGAGGTTTCAAACTTTCAGTACAAAACTAAATAAGCCTTCATTTAGTTATGTTTCCAATTACTACGATGAAAACTAATTACTAACATCGATATGTGTCTACTGAATATATTCGCAAAGTTTGGATTCAATCCGGCATGCAGTTTTTGTATCATAGCGTATAAACTACGTTTGTATGGAAACTCGAGCCTCTCTAATGTGAAAACTTTAACTGACCATCTTTTTCGGTTTAAAAGATAATAATAATAATAAACGCGCAGGGGCAGCTTGTGGTAAGCTGTAGGTGAGTGGCGACGCCTCGCATCCCGACTCCAGAGGGCCAGTGTTCATTTGGCCCTCGCCTTTTGTTCTTGACTTAATTGGCCGGCCAAGAGTGGAGAAAGCAAGAGCGGAACCTATGCTCCAGGTTGGAAGTGTAAAATGTCATAACGCCGAGGGCCTGCTGATCGTACAGGGATCTGGACCCCGTAGACCTCGCGACAACCTTAGACGCTCACACCAATGTTACCACCCTGCACCCATTTGGTAGCATTAATAGGGTGGCATTAATAGAATTAATAGTAGCCCATTTAGTGAGTGGCGAGCGCCTGGTATGATTTCAAGATGAGACATTTGATATGGCAGGCGTCCCGTAGTCTCATCAATATTCCAGTAACCGCTTCCGTGGTGTAATGGTTAGTCCATTCGCTTCACACCAGGAGGTCGCGGGTTCGATTCCCGGCGGGGTCAACTTTGTAAGACTCGGTTTGGTTGGTGGTAGGGCATTTTCATAACCCATCTTATCTAAGTATTGTCGCCAAACATCAGTGTTAACAGCATTGATGTGTTCCGGCTTGAAGATAAGATAGCCAGATCCCGGCCATCGCGTTGGGAAATCTTGGTAAGCCCGCTGCCATCTTCGACATCATCGTCACTTACCATCAGGTGAGATGATGCCAAGGGCTAACCAATTGAGAATATAAAAAGACCAGTCCAGCAACCCGGCATAGTTCTCATCTTTTCTGCAATATTCCTTGCACCTGGCGGGTGATGTCTTTGGGCGCTGTCTATGGTATAGGCAGAGACAGCTCCCGCTAGGTGTATTATAATATCTCAAAGGGGCCTCTGCGTGTTGGATCTGTATCCCCATGCACGCCTTCCAAAGGACCGGCCTTTTTAAAAGCCGAGTTTAAAAAAGCTGAGATAACATAATAATAATAATAATATAAGCCATTTATTCCCATTACAAAAAAATCATTTACATTGTATTGCAAGCAAAAAGAATTACTTCAAAATTATCAGTACCTAGCCTAAATTAATTTTTTACCGTCTTCAAAAAGGAGGAGGTACTAAGTTCGACTGTATCTATTTTTTTTAATGTATGTTCACCGATTTTTTCGTCAATTATGGACCGATTTTCAAAATTATTTTTTTCATTCGAAAGAGTATACTCCCGAGGGGGTCCCATTGTCACCAAGTCAGGATCTGATGATGGGATCCCAGGGAAATCGAGGGCAACCCTTTAAAAATAATGAAAAATTTGAATTTTAAAGGCACTAATTACGTGATTCATATGTTTTCTAAAGCTATTAAAATACTTGCGTCTGTTAGTCATATTCTCATGTTGATAAGCTGATGTAGGAAGGTACAACTCCTTAACGGTTAGGAGTTGCAGGAAAATTCTTTTTAATGTTATACATAGATATATACGTAGGTATGCATAGACCGATAGTTCTATTCCTTCGGGTTATTCAGATGAGCTGATGATGGACGATTTAACTCCTTAACTTTAATGCTGCTGAAATGATGATGGAAGCCACAGGACATTGTATCTGTTAATGAAACACACGTATTATGATTTGATCATTCCTATTGGTGAGTATTGGTGATTGGATTTAACGTTGCTAGATAGATAGCATTACCATTAAAAATAAAGAAAATAAAAAAAAGTTTAAAAAAACTTAAAACCGACTTCAAAATGAAATTCACTCAAAAGTATGAAATAATATTATATTATACTTAAATACACAACATTAACCAACAATAACGAAATCAAAGGCGGGTACGAATTAAATTAGGGGCTTACAATTTTTTTGAGGTCGGTACCAGCACACATACACTTACGTATTAAATGGTTTAGATTCCATGTTTTGCCGACACCGACATTTAATTTGTACCCACCTTTGATTTTGTTATTGTTGGTTAATGTTGTTTATTTAAGTATAATATTATTTCATACTTTTGAGTGAATTTTATTTTGAAGTCGGTTTAAAGTTTTTTTAAACTTTTTTTTAATACATTTTTAACATTATAATAATTTATTTTTGTACGTGTAATATTAATTTCGGCGCAACAAAACATTCAATATTAATTAATTCATTACATTGTATCAAATCGACTTACCGTTGATCTTTAATTATAAAGAAATTCATTCATTTAGGTGTAACAATGTTAAAATAAATAAAATAAAAAACATTTAAATTAATTTCATTAAAATATCTGAATGCATTTTATTTTGCTATGTACCTAAAGACTTAAATTGACTAATTAAGATTAAATACTCTTTTTTAAATAAAGTAATTACAAGCAATAATCAATTCCAACAATATTTAAATTATGTCTATAAATTTCTATAGTTTTTACATTTATTTGTTTATATTTATACATATATTTGTTAAAGATATAGTTATTTAATTATTAAGACACCCTCTGTAGGGCGTAGGCTTCTTCCATTCGTTTCCACGTAGTTCTGTCCAGGGTGAGGCGGGTCCAGGTGCAGCCAGCTAGCTGCGCGATGTCGTACCAATGCAGCACGCGTTCGCTTCAGCGCCCCTCGGTCCTTCGCCCCACATGACCTGCTCATCTCCACTTTAGGCGGCATGCCATTTCAGCTGCGTCGATCACTTTTTTTTCCGGAGATCTTCATTTTATGCCAGTTTGTCTCTTAATTTTATGCCCAGCAAACTTCTTTCTGTAGCTCTTTCGAAAACTTTTATTTTCTTTACTATTTCTTTTGTATGAGGCCAGGTTTGACAGCCGTATAAAAATAGTAAAGAAATCTCTACGTGCCGTGTAGCAGAGTAGGCTGTATCACTGAGTACAGTGCTTTTCTTTTCAAATAGACTGGTGGCTTGATTTGAAGACTTCCTTCATTGACCAATATTTATTCCAAGCCTTAGCTATTCTGCGCTGTGCTTCTTTAACCGACTAATTTGAGTAAGATATAATTTGTCCCAGGTATACGTGGTCCTCTACATATTCAATTTAATTCCTTTGGATACGTATTATTATTATTATAATTTTTTTAATTAAAAATTTGAGTGCGTTGACTATACCTCACCTGATGGTAAGTGACGATGTAGCCGAGGATGGTACACGCAAACTCAAATAATGCCCATTCACTCTCGCCTTGACGATCCCCATTTAAAGATACAGTCTTTTAAATGAAGGACAGACAGACAGATGGACGAGGCATTGGCCTAGTTAATAGGATCTCGTTGGTACTCTTTGTGTACGGAACCCTAAAACAAATCTGCTTACTTCCAAGCTATAGTAACTCAATTTTAAAGGATATTTTATCCCAAAGGAAGGGCATGCAAGCTGTTTTTAGTAGTTATCAAAATGACCAAATAAGTGTGCGCCGATTTTGATTTCATCGGCGGCGGAGGCGTTTCCTATTTTTTGAATCAAGCTTAAGAAGATGTCTCTAAAACTACATTTTTTTGAATAAGATGAAGAAATTATTATAAAAACATATTAATCGCCAAAGTAATAATAATATTTTTATCCCATTTCTGCGTTGTACAATGTACCTACTTTTGAAAAGGAACAAACAAACATACATAAACAAGGAGTGAGTTCCCGAGGATCCGTAGAATGTTGTGCTCTAAGACAAATTTGTAGCCAAGAATTTAAGCCACAGTATTACGATATAGCTTACAGTAGCGCAACGTCGTTGATGTCGCACGATGCGCCGACGGCGCGGCGTAGGTAGGTACTAGCCCATACTAGCCTGTAGTCAGCCTTTGCCAGGCTGTGCCCCGCAGCCTGCTGTCCCGCAAGTACCCTTCCTTTGCTCTGCGTAAGCACAGTTTAATAAAGGCGTAAGTACATTCGTTGCGCTACTGTAAGCCGCTATATTGTAATACTGTGTCTAAGCTATTGATACCACTTCTTGTTTTATTTTAGTTTTTATTATTTAAATAAGTAATCGTGCTTATTATGAGCCGCCTTATGTCATCATCATATCATATCAGCCACAAATCGTCTACTGCTGGACAAAGGCCTCCCCCAAGGATTTCCACGACGACCGGTCCTGCGCTGCCCGCATCCATCGGCTTCCCACGATCTTCACCAGGTCATCGGTCCACCGCGTGGGAGGCCTGCCTACGCTACGTTTTCCGGTGCGCGGTCGCCACTCGAGAACTTTACTGCCCCATCGGCCATCTGTTCTACGAGCTATGTGCCCTGCCCACTGCCACTTCAGTTTAGCGATTCTGTGAGCTATGTCGGTTACTTTAGTTCTCCTGCGGATCTCCTCGTTTCTGATTCGATCACACAGAGAAACTCCGAGCATAGCACGCTCCATTGCCCTTTGGGTGACCTTGAGCCTTCTTATGAGGCCCATAGTAAGCGACCATGTTTCAGTTCCGTAAGTCATCACTGGCAACACACACTGGTCAAAGACCTTAGTCTTGAGACACTGCGGTTTCTGGGACGTGACGATATTGCGAAGCTTCCCGAACGCTGCCCAGCCGAGTTGAATTCGTCGATTGATCTCTTTCTTGAAGTTGGAACTACCTAGCTGGACTGTTTGTCCCAGGTATACATATTCGTCAACAACTTCCAGTGTAGAGTCTCCAACCTTTACAGGAGTGGGTGCGACACGGACATTTAACATTATTTTCGTCTTGTCCATGTTCATTTTAAGACCCACTTGTTGAGAGACTTTACTGAGGCCATCGAGCTTGTTCGGGAGGCTGGAAGTCGTCTTATGTATGAAAATGTATTTAAAAAATTAGATGATGCAGTTTTTTTTTCGCTAAATGTATTAGTACTAACGCCCATAATAGGTAGGTAGGTACCTAAGTACTTTGTGTGTGAAAAATTGTGAATCGAAACCACGACTGCAAGCCCAGGTGCCTTTTAACAAACATCAAACAATAAAAATAGATCGCAATATTTACATATTTGTGTGTTGTGTGTGTAAGTAATGAATAAAATATAACCCTGAATAAGTAAAAACTTACAAAAAGGCCTCCAGTCTTCGAATCCCATCGAAGGCTGTAGGCCGATGATTGTGAGTTAATTGCCGTAATATATAGTAATCGTTAAGAAAATTTTAATAGCGCGTTGTAGGATTATCAGTGTTTTTGGTTCAGAGGAGCTAATTTTGTGCACAATGAAGTAACTTACAGGCACCTATTCGCCAGTTTGTTT
Source organism: Coleophora flavipennella (assembly GCA_947284805.1). Classification (NCBI taxonomy): domain Eukaryota; kingdom Metazoa; phylum Arthropoda; class Insecta; order Lepidoptera; family Coleophoridae; genus Coleophora; species Coleophora flavipennella. Next base: position 12,407,391 of record OX369308.1, read on the forward strand.
AGCTTCACTAGTTTCACTACGTATAATTTAGGTTGTAGGTATTCAGGTAGGTACCTACTTTATTTCGGACATCTGTGACGACTTCTACCTACATTTCTAGTCGAGTAATGGCTCGGGAAGTAACTATTTAGTAATCTGTGGCTCGGGTTCGATTTCGTATATATTTTTTACATTTAACATGGATTTTAATTTTTGTGTTCGCCATCCGGTAGTGAGTACGTACGTAGGTAGTGATTTTAATACTCTTTGAGTACTCAAACGATGCCCTAGAAAAAAAAAATAAGTATTCAAAAGTTCAATGTAAATAAATAGAAGTGCGTATTACAGAAGCGAGCTTACCCCTGCGGATTAGTAACGAACGCTTAAATTGCAATCCGGGTGTTCTGGGTTCGAATCCCGGATTTCAACATACTTTTTCATTGAATGTGTTTTTTTTGCTCATTTATTTCGGAAATCCGTTTTCAAGCAAAAAAAATGTTTACATGTCTAGGAGACTGCGAGCATCGTTCATCGAAATGACATTTATTGTGTACTAAAATATTGCCATAACTATCACTTTAGTCGCCAACGCAGGCGAGGCGATGCGGCCCATCAAAATACGCCTGGCCAAAAAAAGCAGCAAATATTTTCGTCCACATTTTTTAATGGTTTGTAAGTATTGGTAACATAATATTTTTAACGACTTTTTAAGTATCTTTTACCTTTAATATACCATAGCTTAAGTAGTGGAGGAGCGATATCCCCTAACACAGGTACTTCCGTACCTAAAAGGAGGTCTAAGCCATACAATCTGTAATACCTTGTAGAGAAAATAATCTTTTTTTTATTTTTGAAGTGAAAACTTCTTTAGACGCGTTGGGCATTTTTTTTAAATGGGAAAAAACCATCGAACTCGCGACACTGTTCCCGCTACCTGTTACCGTTACCGTAACCAGGAACACTCAGAGGGTCAAACTTATAAAACTGTAAAAAGTTTTCACTTCTGTCGGGCACTCGCGGAGTGGTCAGGTTCTTCTATTTTATTTTTTAATGCAATAAGAATTATAAAATGAAGATTTCGGAAAAAGGAAGGATGTTCCATCTTAAACTTTTCGAAAATTACCCTTTTTTATAAAGTACCTATTCTACCGGAACGGGTCATACATAATTATTTTTTGTGACAAAATTTAATCATTGATTAGTTACAAAAACCTTATCAAATACTTTTTTTAAATTATAGTTTAACAAATGAGTATTGGTATGTTTGAAACAAAGTGTTTAAAACACTTGTTAAAAATAACATTTTCAATATTTTTGTTAAGTGTTTTAAATTATCTTTTATACAGTGTTTTGAACAGTTGATAACATATCAATTTAAACGTATCTAAAACAGAAACTATTTGAGTAAAATCAAATAAAAAAATCTTTCAATAAATATCATGTGGAGTGTGGACTATTGAGAAAACATCCTAATAAAAAAAAAACATTTTTCCGTTTCCCTTTCCCATTCCTAGATTGCGCTACTTTCCAGATTAGGTAGAATTTTTATATTCTGATATTTAGTAGGTAGAAACAACCGAAGACCTGGTGAAGGTGGAAGCCACGGGATGCGGGCAGCGGCGGTGGTTGAGGAAATCTTTGGAGGTAGTACGCCAGTAATATATAAGTCATTGAATAAAACAGAGTTTGTGCCCAACTTTTGGAACCTATACAACAGAGTTTGTGCCCAATTTTTGGATTTTAGGTGGTAATATCTTTGTTTTTAGTTTCTGTTAGTGTTTTGTGTTGTTCAATTTGTACTTGATTGAACTAGCGAATTTTTAAAGATTTTCCAATCACTTAATTTTTGGTTCCCAAACTAATGTTAACGCCATCTAGTGAACTTACCAAGAACTATTTTTAAGATTCATTTTTTAATAAAGGAAAATGTTAGGAATATGGTTAAGGTTCCATACCAGGTAACGGGACCCTTTTACGAAGCCTACGTTGTCCGTCTGTCTGTGTGTCCGACTTTTAAAAGGCTGTATCTTTGGAACTAAATAATGCAAGTCCGACCAGTCGTTCTATCCAACCGATTTGCTTTTTTTTTGTAAATAAATGCACAGATTTGTCATCACTCATTGGGAATCACCTTCGCGAGAGGCTAGCAGCTCGCACACCACGCCCACATCTAGAATGTAATACAAGTCCGTCCGGCCGTTCTATCGAATCGATTTGCTTAATTTTTTAAATGAAAGGTATTGATACACAGGTTTGTCATCAAGTATTGCAAATCACCTAACTTTCGCCCTTCTCAAGTTATAACGAAAGACTCAAACGCGATTTTCGTAGCTTCCTTTTTCAATATCTCCGGTTCTAATTGAAGTGTCTACCCAGTTCATTTTTGTCTAAGACTACTCGCTGGAATGAGTTCTTTCATTTAAGCTGTTGCCCATCTAAATTGGTTGAGTTGGAGGGAAGCTAGGTGCATTCTCGCACACCGCGCAACATCGAAGTCAAGCCGCTTGCCCGGGTTGCGGGGTTCCGCAACAGAACAATATCTACCAACAGAACATGACCTCTGCGCTAAAGATACTTTGCTCTGGGTAAATAGAGGTCTACTTATTCTGGACTTTAGATATTTCATTTTTCCTCTGTGAACGAAAGGACTTCAGATTTTTTCATAGATTTTCCTGTAATCTATATACGCATTCAACCTCATATACTGTGATTTTTTCAAGATTTTAGGCCTGGTAGTTTCAGAGATAAGAAAAGGGGGGGAATGGTAATTTTTTACCTATTTTCTTAAATAACTTCATAAATATTTATCTTAAAACTATAAAAAAATATATTTGAAATTCTCACAATAAGCCGCTTCATTGGTTATGTCAAACAAAAATTTTGTTTTAAAAAAAAATGTCTAATTTACCCCCTGAAAGTGGCCATCATGCTTAAAGTTCATTTACTTACGTTACACGTCCGTCTTTGAGTCACCAATTTATATACATTTACCAAATTTAAACTCAATCGGTCCAGCAGTTTCCGAGCAAATTGGCTGTGCCAGACGGACGGACAGACAGACACACGCGTAAACCTATAATGGTTCCGTTTTTACGTTTTTGAGGTACGGAACACTAAAAATTAATGCTGCTGTCAACGGTTTTCAGTTACTGTTCTCCGCTGTTTATTTTAGTTCTATATAGCAAATTTCAAACGATTGAGTATTTAAGAGTTGCAAACAGACAGGGATACGTTCGGTTTTATAATAATTATTAGTAGGAGTATTATACATATTATACAGAAGACCGAAGAGTACAATCAGCCACTATGCTTGGCGTTCGTGGATAATAAGAAAGCATTTGATTCGGTCGAAACTTGGGCTGTGTTACTGTCTCTCCAGCGGTGCCAAATTGACTATCGATATATCGAGGTACTGAAGTGTTTGTATGAAAATGCCACCATTTCGGTTCGCCTTCAGGATCAAAACTCGAAACCTATCCGGCTGCAGCGAGTGGTGAGACAGGGAGACGTTATATCTTCGAAACTGATCACCGCCGCCCTGGAAGATGTTTTTAAGCTTTTGGACTGGGGTGGATTCGGCATCAATATCAACGGCGAGTACATCACCCACCTTCAATTCGCTGACGATATCGTGGTCATGGCTGAGACTATGGACGACTTAGGCACAATGCTCGAGGGTCTCAGTAGAGCCTCTCAACAAGTAGGTCTTAGAATGAACATGGACAAGACGGAAATTATGTCACACGTCCGTGCCATATCTACTCCTCTGAAGGTTGGAGGCTCTACACTCGAAGTTGTTACCGAATATGTATACCTGGGACAAACAGTCCAGTTAGTTAGGTCCAACTTCGAAAAAGAGATCGAAAAAGAGGTCGAATCCAACTCGGCTGTGCAGCGTTCGGGGATCTTTACGTCCGATCAGATACCGCAGCGTCTTAAGACCAAGGTCTTCGACCAGTGCGTGTTGCCCGTGATAACATACGGAACTGAGGCACTGAGACATAGTCGTTTACTATGGGCCTCATAAGAAGGCTCAAGGTCACCCAAAGGGCAATAGAGCGTGCTATACTCGGAGTTTCTCTGCGTGATCGAATCAGAAACGAGGAGATCCGTAGGAGAACCAAAGTAACCGACATAGCTCTCAGAATTGCTAAACTTAAGTGGCAGTGGGCGGGGCACATTGCTCGTAGAACAGATGGCCGTTGGGGCAGTAAAGTTCTCGAGTGGCGACCGCGCACCAGAAAACGTAGCGTAGGCCTCCCACTCGGTGGACCGATGAACTGGCGAAGGTCGCGGGAAGCCGCTGGATGCGGGCAGCGCAGCACCGGTCGTCATGGAAATCCTTGGGGAGGCCTATATCCAGCAGTGGACGTCCGTCGGCTGATATGATGATTAGTAAGAGTAACCCGAAACATAAAGGATTTTTTACGTGGTGTGATAAATCATCACACCACGTAAAAAATAACCACTCCGGAAGTGTTGACTTAAGAGAAAACTTTTTACGGTTTTATAAGTTTTGACCCTGCGAGTGTTCCTGGTAAGGTGGCGATAACAGTGTCGCGAGTTCAATGGTTTTTTTCCATCTCAAAAATTTTTGATAAGTTTTGACCCTGCGATTGTTCCTGTAAGGTGGCGGTAACAGTGTCGCGAGTTCAATGGTTTTTTCCCATCTCAAAAAAGTTTTGTAAGTTTTGACCCTGCGAGTGTTCCTGGTAAGGTAGCGGTAACGGTGGCGGTAACAGTGTCGCGATTTCAATGGTTTTTTTTCCATTTCTATAATGCCCAACGCGCCTAAAGGAGTTTTCACTTCAAAAACATATTTATTTCTAAAACATTTTTTTTATAGTAGTGGTGTGGTAGGTATACCTATATATCGCAATTTTACCTATGGGAAGCGCGGAACCGGTCATGTGAAAATCCTTGGAGGAGGCCTTTGTCCAGCAGTAGATGTGCTTCGGCTGATATGATGATGATGAACCATCTCCTATCCTCGGTAACTTCACTTGATGCAGGCAGTACTGACCTAACATTATAGTTCAGACATCCTAATTTTCATCCTTCGTGATGATTTACCATAAATACTAATTGCCATTGTGGAAATCCTTAAGAGGGGAGGCCGTGTACATCTTTCGACTGATATGTAAAAGTCACGACAAGGGTGCCGCGCAGTAGCTCACGCACCGCGCACCTACTTGTTTTTAATATTTATACAGTTAATAATTCCAGAAAAGTAGTCAATTTAACATCAAGTCTGCTTAATTAGACAATAGGAAAAACTAGAAGCTTATAGCTCGCGTTGATGTCTTTTGTATGGAGTAACGGTTGTGACGTTGGTAATGTCGAAACTTTTTTAATTCATTACATTGGGATTACCAGCTCCCGATTTCGTTGGGGAATCTTGGGACGCCCGCTCCCAACTCCGACATCATCGTCACTTACAATCAGGCGAGTAGACGCTAAGTGCTTACCAATTGTTTATAAAAAAAAATGATTCTGAGTAAAACGTGGAAAACGTCAAGCGATCTGGAAAAAAATCTATTCAGCACTCGCTAGTCTAGTTGTTGCCCGCAGCTTCGCTCGTGTGGGCATCGTTTTTTTTATGACTGTCTTTTAGGGTGAGTGGTGCGGAGCGTTGATATATGTATAGCTTAAGTCACTCAGGAATAATGTAGCTTTCTTAATTTCTTAAATAATTTTCAAATCGGTTCCTACAAACTAACTCACAAGCTTACAAACTTTACCTTCTTTATATTATTAGTGTAGATGAAAAAAAACCGGTCAGGTGCGAGTCGGCCTCGCGCACCAAGGGTTCCGTATCACCACACCTCTCCAAACGAGTACAACAATTATATCTATTTATTTTAATCAAAACACATCAACAACAAAAAATGATTTATTTTTATTAAGTTCGGGATCCTTAGCGCACTTAACCGGTTTATGTTATTTGTTGCTTAAGTTTAGGGTTCGCAATGTAATCAGTATCCACCCACACCAAGCTTGGCGCTTGTAGTATTACAGTTTTTACGATAGAGCAAAATAATTTTTTTTAAATACGATTCTTGTATGGTTAATTTTTGTTTATTTCATCATCATCATATCAGCTCATATACGTCCCTACCGAGGGGCTCGAGCCTACCCTGAATTAGGGCGATCGGGGCTTAGTCCACCACGCGGGCCCAGTGCAGGTTGGTCGACTTCACACACACTCTCCGAGTTTCTTCGCAGGTGTGTGAAGTTTTTCGCACGATGTTTTCCTTCACCCTTAAAGCAATCGGTGAGTATATGTACGAGTACGTAAGTTTCGAAAAACTCATTAGTACATTGGCCGTCCATATTTGAACCCGGCACCTCTGGTTAGGGGGACCGAGTCGTTACCGGTTGAGCCACCGACGCTATTGCTAGTACTTAAATCGACCATAAAATAACACATTTTTGAGAAAATTTCAGCCGCCTGCCTATTACGGATCAAAAGACAGACTTTTAAAGGTTAAACAGACGGATGAATAGATTGACAGCGTAGGCTTGGTGATAGGGTTCCGTCACATGGTACGGTACCCTAAAACTATGCATTTCCATGCCGGTGAGGCCGCGGGCAAAAAAGCTCTTAATAAATTCTTCCTGTAGGAAACCTCTCTTTGCTTTGATTAGGGGGCTCAAATTTGTCAATACAAAAGCAACGTGAGAGTAAGGAGCGGAGGGGTGAGGGATAGGAGGAGGGGAGAAGCTACCTGCGCAGGGCACTATATAACCTTCACTCAGCGGCCTAGCGCTGGATGCAGCGGAAATAATTACTTTTTTAGAGAGCAATAAATAGGATTTATACATTACTTCGGAAGGTTATGGCTAGGAAGATTATGGATGATAGATGACAGATAAAACTTCTAGTGGATGAAGGAACTGTTACGATTATCATAACATATTTTTAAATTACTACAATATTATTATCTTCTTTGTATTTTTATACAATCTCTCCACCTGTATATGTGTATGCGGTGTATGCCTGTATAGACCTAATATTTTTTTTTTTTGAAACCACCCTATATTTCCTTCTATCTCTGTGGTTCATCAGAGGACCTTCTTTAAAGGTACCACCTCCTCATCTACACGACGTTATAATCACGATTCCTCTCAACATTTCCTAAGAAATTCCAATCCATCCATCCCAATCCATCCAATCCATTTTGGCCAATCTGTTCAAGTCAGTCAGCTGCTTTGAGTTTCGTTCAGCTAGCTAGAGTAGATATGTAGATACATCCTGTATGTCCAAAGTCTATAACCACTGACAGTTGTACAGAACTACATACAGGGTGTAAAAAAAATGGTATAGGTCCCGTTTGCTGGGGCTTCTACTTATCAAACTGAAAAACTTTTCGCAATTTTTTTTTTGGAATCTTTAGACAAAACGATCAACTGATTGAACATTTTTGTGCATTCATGTATGGAGCGTCGATTTGTTTTTGCAAATTGTCTATGGGTTCCTTGGGGAAAGTTGTTCAGTATGATGAGTAGAAGCCCCAGTTAAATGTTCCTACACCAATTTTTTTACACACTGTGTAAGCTGCCCAGAAAAAAATCTCATAATAATGCACATAGCTCTTCTTAATCAACCCTTATCATCCAGATATGTTAGTACCTCAATAATCAACATGTAACAATAATATAAAAAAAGACGTGTAGCACTCGGGGACTGCCGCGGTAAAGCTATTGCATAGCATTTTTTATCAACTTTTAACACTAAGAAAGTTACACCAGTAAAATTGACTGAGTCCTTATAGTACCGCAAATCGCTAATAGATGGCACTTTAAGTCTTTTTAGTCAGTAAAATTGACTGTCCTTTTAGTACCGCAAATCGCTAATAGAAGGTACTGTAAGTTTTTTTAGAACGCTGTAGTGTTAGGTTTTTTTCGTTACGGAATTTCTTGATTCGGTCGCCGTGCTCAAAGCCCGCGATAAAAGCTATGCATTAGCTTAATAATATTATCGTGTATAAATAATAATATTGAGTTGTGTGTGTTGCAAATAAAATTGGATCATGTAAAGTTTCTCCAGTTAATCTACTTGCAGCGGCTAACGCAGCTAGCGGCGCTCGAGCACCGTGCACCTGCGCCAGCGCCGCCGTCGCGCGCGCAGTCCCGCAGCAGTTACCCGCAATACCCGCTCGCGCCATGACGCTTGCGAACTGTCCGCGTGTGCGCAGCCAGTGAACACAACTCGCCGCAATGGATCTGATAAGCTTCCTCTTCTTCTCCCTTCTACAAGGTTCGTCGATATCATTTGTTTCTCAACAGCTTCAATTAAATTGTGTTTTGTCCCAAACTTTCTTCCGCAAGTGTGTCGGAGAAAACTTTCTCACAACAGTTTTCTGCAAAATCGTTTAGTTATTTTCTTATGTTGTGTTTGTTGTTTTGTCTTGCTTCGTTAAGTTAGTTATTGTTTCATTTTGTAGATTTGTTGATACACGAATTTGCGGTTCTCTTAACCATTATTAGCCCCCAGGGGTTTATTCGCTGACCTAATTTATACATTGCTTCTCCTTTACTTGATAACATACTTACCCATAAGGGCCCGATGAAACTTTAAATACATCAGTATTTATGCAATATTTTTTTCATCTCGAAACTTTCCTTTTATGTTATTCTAGCGGTAAATAATTAACAACTGGTCTCTGAATTCAACAGAGTAAATTCATACTTTCCAAATTATTAAAAACTTGGTAAATCTTACTATAACGTAACAGATGCTAAAATATACATATTCAGTTGTTTTGTATTAAAGTTAGTTGTGCTTGAGCGTAATTTTAATAATTTATTGGTGTCGATTAGGTAATGCAAAAATCAATTAAGTTTAGTTTAAATGTGTCAAAATTACGTTTGCTATTCGGAAATAAACAACTTAACATAACTGACAGTTCTAAACTATATTATTTTTTAACAACTCAACTACTTTTTACAAATCCAGGTGTTATCTTAAAAAAATACTTCCAACTGGCGCTTTCACTATTATTCATTTGACTCATTGGTGTTTTAAGCTCCCTTCTTTAAAGGTGCCAAATTTGAGTCAACCTAAGAAACAGACAGCATCTTGCTCACAGTAATAGGTAGTGAGATGAAATTTTAGCAGCATTACTATATGCGGTATCTATTATAAAAATATTACATGGAATGTAAAATACTAAAACGCACTTATGCAGTTTTTTGTGTGATGGAAGGACCGCTTAGGTTGATCTTAACTGATCGAATTCATTTCGTTGTGTTGAGTGTGCTCAAGAACTTATAGGTAACTTGAAAACTTCTTGCTGTAGTGGGGTTCGCACTAGCCCCAAAACCTTCACCAGTCCAGACTTGGCCCACGTGTGTTGTAGTATGGCCTATACTTCCCGAGTTTGGGGAGAAACCCGTGCCTCAGCTGTGGGGACCCACCCTTAGTGCCTATGTGAGCCCGACTCGTACCTTGTAGTGCAGGCACCTACTGATTTGTTCCAGTAAAAATAAAAACTTAAACGCGCGAAAAACAAACGGTCACTGCGGATATTTAGCCAAAAATTAGCTTCATATGGGGTGCTCAAATTAATTTTGAAAAAGGCGTCTTGGAATGTGGATTATCTGTGAGAATCTTCTAAATCATTAAGTATTTTGGAATGATCGTGTAGATATAAACCATCATCATATCAGCATAAAAACGTTCACTGCTGGACAGGGGCCTCCGCCAGGGATTTCCACGAAGACCAGTCCTGCGCTTTACGCATCCAGCGGCTTCCCGCGATCTTCACTAGGTCGTCGGTCCTCAGCGTGGGCCTACGTTGCGCCTTTCCGGTGCGCGGTCGCCACTCAAGAACTTTACTGCCCCAATGGCCATCTGTTGTAAAAACCATATTGGTGTTTTTTACCAATATGTTTTGTCTAATATTAAAATTACTTTAATAAACCTTTTTTATGGGAGGTAATGGATATCGATTAAAAAAACGCTGGCAGAGTAAACCGATATTTTTAAGTTTTTGAAATAACATGATATATTTCGGAAATAATTTACATCTACACGACCATTTTAAGTTTAGGTTTTATTTTAGGTTTTAACATGTTTTAACAAAATATGTGATCTTGATTTAGATTTATATTTTGACAACATTTTTACTGATTATCCATAGTCTGATTCTGTAATATTCTAATTAATTAGAACTAAGATATTTCCATTTTGCTTTAGGAAAAAGTCATTTCAGTATTTTTAACCCCCGACGCAAACAGAGGGGTGGTTTAACTTAACGTGTATATTTGTGTGTGGCATCATAGCTCCCAAACGGAAGAACAGATTTAAAATTAGTTTTTTAGGGTTCCGTACCTCAAAAGGAAAAAAACGAAACCTACATAGTATCACTCGTGTGTCTGTCCGTCCGTCTGTCACAGCCGATTTTCTCAGAAACTACTCGACCGATCAATCAAGTTGAATTTTGGTATACATATGTAAGTCTGTGACGAAAACACGGACATGTTACGTTACTAATTTAATTTAAACACTTTTGGGGAGTACCTAAATTAGAAAATACAAGAAAAAGTTTTTCAAACTGTATTGGTAACTGTATCAATTTTCTAGGAAACTACTTTACCGATTGAGTTTTGGTACACATATGTAAGTCAATAACCTAAAGACAAACGTGTAACGTAAATAAATAAATTTTAAACTTTTGGGGGCTAATTAGATTTATTTAAAAGGGCCCGCGTGGGCGACTAAGGCCCGATCGTCAGGGTAGGCTCGAGCCCCTCGGTGCGGACGTACCTATATGAGCTGATATGATGAGGGCTCTGTATCAGACAATCATAATGATTTTTTTGTTTGATAGATAATGCCTTGATGAACCCATATAACATGTATCAAAATCGGTTTTGTACTTTTTAAGCAAATTAACAAAATTGAAATTAAAGGGAAAAATAACGCAGTTGTTGCAACTTAAGTCGGCTGTTTTAACGTGTTTAGCGTTGTCAATTTAATTATTGCCCAACTAAAAGCCAAAAGAACAAGTTATTAATCTCACAAGCTATGTACCTATGTATGTAGGTATGTAGATTTGTACAACTTAAACTAGGTATATAGGGACTGATTAGGCTTTATATTAGCATCACCTGTATGTATCTATGTAACGGTATTTTTGAACGTGTGTCTCATCCGGTTTAAGAAATCAGATTAAATCGAAAATTTGCGCACGGAAATGATGTCAATACAATAATTTAATTAAAGGATTATTAGGTTCGGGAAAATGTTTCTTCGTATTTTGTAAATCGAATTCAAACAGGGCGCACAAAACGAGCTACATCTTGAACGTTCAGATTTCCAGACTAGAACTCTAGAAACTCTTGAACCAAGTTTGTGATACTGACTGATACCAAAGAGTAAAAAATACTAAGTACTTTAAAAAGCTGATACTGCAATAGGTCCATATACAGCAAAAATTTTATTCGCCGCCTGTGTTGCTTTTTTACCTTTTTTATTAAAAATTTCAAAATGTAGCGAATTTCTCGTTATTTACACTCATTTTTGTAGACAGAAAAATAACAATTGAATTTGCAGAAAATTGCGGAATTTTTATTTCTATTAAAATTTCGAATGTTTACCTTTATAATTTTATTATAACCAGCCAGGTACAAATAATACAAGCAAATTGATTTGATTACAAATTTATACCAACCAAATACGAAGGAACTTTTTCCCCGACCTATTATGTTTTGGAATTTCGATTTCATATGAACGTTTATCTGACGCTGTTATGGTGAAGGAAAACATCGTGGGGAAATCTGAACACGCCTGCGATGAAACTCGAAGGTTGCGTGTGAAGTCGACCAACCCGCACTGGGACGGCGTGCTCGACAAGGCCCTATCACTCTAATTCAGAGTAGGCTCGAGCCCCTCGGTGGGTACGTATATGAGCTGATATGATGAAACTATCAATCAGGTGCCGTGTATAACGTTACATAACGCCACATCATGAAATTTAGCACTTGACGACACTTTTCGTATGGGTTTTAACTTCACGCTTTCTAATTGTTCTGTTATTATTTCTATTTTTACCTTTGACAGGCAAGTAAACATTATATTTAAAGTGATATCCATTTACTAAAGGAACCCTAAGATGCTCACTGACTGACAGTCAATTCCGTCACGGTTTGTAGCGGCCACCACTTTTTTTCTTGTGAGAATAGCGAGGGTACATACCTAATGTTACATGAGGCTTCTTGACCTAGATAAGTTCATAAGTATTATACTTTCGAACGACGAGCTAAAGAAGTTTTGTAATTGTCTGATAATTCGATTTTGAAATTTGGATCAAATAAACGAGCAATTCTTATACATAATTTGTTTCTCGGAAACGGCTCTAGCAATTTTTCTGAAAATTGGAGGTTTTTGAGGGCAATAAATCAATATAGATAGGCCACATCTCTGCAAACCGCGTTTTTCAGAGTTTTTACATATATCATCTTTTCTGCGCAATAGGTATCATATTTTAATATATGAGCCAGCTCACCGGTTACTACGAGTAGTCTAGCCCCCAATCCAATAATTATTAGACCTGAGTTCGAACCTCGGCGGAGGCATGAAATTTCTTTAAGGCTTTTTTTATCTTATGGACAAATTACAAATTATATTTTCATGTTATATGGGTTGATTTCAACTTTTTAATTCTGAAAATCCGTTTTCACACAAAAAAATATTTTTAGTTTACATGCCTAGGAGACTCCGAGCTTTCCCAAGTACTAAACTCACGATAAAGCCCGCCAAACTGATAAGAATATTAAACATAGTACATTATAATCAGCAGGTTAGTCTTTAAAATTGGAGTTTTTTCCATACCTACGTTATCAAAAATGTCCAAAATTTAAATGAATTTCCCCTCATGCCCCGACGTGTCAACAAGTGTGCTTCCTGCCTGCTGCTCTCCCTACGGTGAGACCCGTTTCCGCTTCCGTTTTAAGGGTTCCGCACGCATGAGGTGCCAACTGGCCCTTAGAGTTCTATACTCATGGTCTGCTAACCTTAAGTTTTACATATTTAGTACTCTTTGGTTTTACTAAGCCCATATCAGCTGACTTTTTGTCGCTATCCTTCAAAAATTGCATATGGTAGGTACTAATAGATGGGGTAAATGGAAAATTTTAGCCTATTTTTTTTAATTAACTAAAAAATAGTTTTGACTATTTATCTTCAAACTATTTTTTTAAAAAACGGGATCCTCACAACAAGCAAGCCCTTTCATTTCCTTATGTCACACACAATATTTTGAAAAACTTAAAAAAATTTGTCCCCCAAAAGTTGCCTTCATGTTTAAAATTCATATATTTACGTTACACGTTCGTGTTTGACTTCCATGTGTACCAAAACTCAATCGGAACAAATTGCTGTGACAGACGGACGGACAGACCGACGAGTGATCCTATAATGGCTCCGTTTTTACCTTTTGAGGGACGGAAGCGCAAAAAGTGGTAAATTGCGTGTTGGACCACTTGCTAAGTGGGGTTTCGTAGTCTTTATAAATGTATGTTTTAAAAACAAAGTTATATTTTCACTTGGTATAAAAATTATTTAAGACAAATCTATGAAATTTTTACAAATCGAATTGAACGTCTTAAGTTGGTAGCTTATTACTCTTAAACTAGTTTAACCCACTTAGCCGTGATAGTGTTCCTTTTAAATTGAATATGCCCTACTATTTCCAATAGTTTTCAGATTTCTTGAAATAGCGGTTTTGCTGGTGGGGTGAGGAAATGCAGCTCTAACAAAAATCATTACTTACAACTTCATACTATGTAAAAAAAAAAACAGATCCTCTTCTAAAACTTTATATTTTGTGCCACAGATTTGCCACAGAGAATTATATCTACTAAAAAGCCTTATACCTGTAACAGTCTTAGAGAATAACGGCTGTGACATCTGACATACTGACAGACGGACATAAAGCGAAATTAAAGAGTTCCCAGTTCAACTACGGAACTCTAAAAATACGTACTTACTTACTTTGTGTTTTATGCAACATTGTTGAAACAAACTATATTTGATACGGCTAAAGGTGGGTGTGAACATAAACTTAAGATTAGCCGGCTAAAGTTAAAATTAGCAGGCTAAACTTCACCCAGGGGGAATCTTCACGAGGCTTTTCGACTGTAAAATCAAACAAACCTGCCCGAACCTAATAACTCTCCACCCAAAAAACATTACGCAGCCAGTGTTGGGTAGGCCTTGTTGTGTACGGTTAAACGCCGAATACCAACTAATAATCGGACTTTACCCAAATAACTTCAGCCGGCTAACCTTAAGTTTATGTTCACACCCACCTTTAGCCGTGATCTGAGGCCGTGACATATATATTAGAGGATTTCGTCGAGATTTTTTTTGCTCCGTCATTTGTGTCCGGGGTGTGGTTGAAGTCAGAACATTTACTACCGATTGAGAGCTTCGGTACTTTTTTGCCCGACTACGTTCGAAGTCAAACTGCAGTATCTGTGGTACAAAAAATTACTTGCAACTTACCAAAAGATGTCCACGGCTGTAAAAAAATCCTCAACGACCGGTCCTGCGCTACCCGCTTCTAGCGGTTTTCCGCGATCTTTGGAATTACCTACTATATTACTCTTTATAATTTACAGCTACCTCAAAAATATTATACCTTTATTAAATATGTTACCGATACCATTCTTAAAACAACACACAGCGCTTCTATTGACCCTCGACTCAGAAGTATTTTTAATCCCACCATATAATTACATACATATCTCCCATCCCATGGTTACTTTAGAAGGGTCTACCTACAGTGTACCTATTTAGTCAGGAATGCATTTTTTGTACAGACTCCTTGCTGGGATCACGCGATACCCTGCCTAATGTGCGGACGCATGACGCATCGGGAACAGGGATGTTATGGATATGCAATTTCGGATACGGATATAGAAATGATTATTATACCGGATACGGATACGAATATGAAATTATTTCGGATTATTCGTTAGTTTCGGTTAAGGATATTAGATTTTTAAGGCATTTCAGAAGTAAAATATAAATACATATAAGACGTGTGATAAGACGACAACAGAAGAAACCAAACAATGCGCGCGTGTGTCGACCGCTGCCCGTCCAATCAACAAAACAAAACCTGTCATAACGTGTCGCAATTAGGCTATCCGATATTATCCGAAACTTTACGGATTCGGTTACGGTTATTGATATTATTTTTTATCGGATATCTGATAGTTTCGGTTACGGTTACGGAGCTCCCTAACATCCCTGATCGGGAATACGACAATCGCCTACCTGTGTCCACTCGTATCTATAAAGATGATGAAGGAGCTTATTATAAGTATATAGCGGTGGCCTTCACGCAGGAAGCCATTGACATTCCGAGATTTAAGTGTCTATCTAAAAAGTTGAACAGCACAAGAATTAAGGTATTTATTACTGCGTAAAATTTTAATAAATTCAATTCAATAGTTTCCTTTGCAGAGCGTCGGTGGCGCAACGGTTAAGGCCGCTGGCCGCTACCTCCTGTTTGGGAGGTCGTGGTTCGAATCCTGTCACGTACCAATGTGTTTTCATATGTTGTTTATCCGACGCTCTTACGTTAAAGGAAAAATCATAGGTTCGATTCGTTTTTATATACTTTATTACATATTAGCTTCACATACCTATATGTATCTATGGAACTTTTAAATCGGTACCTTTTCCATTTTATCAGTTAGTGACAGTACACGGTGAAGCTGGCAGCACAGTAGAAACAACAAATGTTGTACCATTAATGTACATACTACTGCCCAACAAAACTGAGAAGATTTATCGGGTAATGTTTGATTTGATAACAGTAGCTGTTCCAGATTTTAAGCCAAAAATCGTACACGTTGATTTCGAGTTTGCTATTACCAACGCACTAAAGAATTACTTTCCTAATACTATAATATATCGATGTTATTACCATTACACTCAGAGTCTGTGGAAGAAGGCTAAAATGATTGACGGACGTGCACGAGCCAAGACCGTTAAAAGCAAAATTTTACGACGCCTCGTGGGCTTATGCTGTATCCTTCCATTGTTACCAATTGACATGGTATCTAAGGGCTGGAGTTCATTAATGAAGAATACCATGAAATCAATGACAAGAAAGTTAACACTTTTATTAAATACTTTGCCAATTTTTATTTAAAAGAAAAAATGATTAAGGAATGGTGCGTGTACAATAGAAGGCACAGAACTAATAACGTTTCCGAAAGCTGGAACGCCGGCATTAATAAGAAAGTGAATAAAAATTATGTAACGATAGCTAAACTTCTGACTAAAATATATTTAACGCCAAAATCTAAATTAAACGATTCACGGGATACATATTATAAATTAAGAGACAATCAGATACTTCAAGCACAAATGCAACTTATTCATGAAGAAATTAGCGTTGGTCATTTCTTGGAGAAGTTGCGTTAGGAATGGCTCTAAGGATGATTCTCAAATTTTCGTCATCGAGGCCACTTATTTAACTCTATTAATTTTTCATAGGAATGTGTTGTTTTGTTTGTATTACTTAATAAAGCATTTTTAAAATAATATTTATATCGATATATATTTTTCCTGCCTTATGCATAAGGTAGCAGTGGGTGCACGGGGAAAAAGAAATTCCCCATGCACCCACTGGTGGGTGAAGCTGGTGGGTGGACGAGTCGCCGCCGACGGTAACTTGGAAAGTGATACTCACCCACTTCAAGACGTCGTATTAATCGAAAATTTGCACACATATACATACTTATAGGTATTCGTTATCAACCCATAAACATCCCCACTGCTTGGGCAAGGGTGTCTTTCCAAACTCGGGAAGGTTAGGCCATACTCCACAAACGGGGGCCAAATCCGGGTTGACATACTTATAAACCTAAGTTCAGATATAAGCTATATATAAAGGGAGGTGAAACGCCCCGAAACAGAGTAAAAAAAACCTGTTAGTCACACGAATATTTGCCCTGAGTAGGAATCGAACCCACCAACTACGGTTCAGCAGGCAGGAGCATTGGCCACTGGTCCAGTGAATGTACCTATAATAGGGATGACGAATGCTAGTCATCTGATTTACTTTTTATCATCTGTCAAAAACGATATTTTGTTCTAAGAATGTTTGAAATACCTAGGAGTGACGTCATGACGTCATAGCGTCGGTGGCTCAACCGGTAACGACTCGGTCCATCTAACCAGAGGTACCGGGTTCAAATCTGGACGGCCAATGTACCAATGAGTTTTTCAAAAAATTTACGTACATACTTACCGATTGCTTTAACGGTGAAGGAAAACATCGTGAGGAAACCTGCACACGCCTGCGAAGAAATTCGAAGGTTGTGTGTGAAGTCGACCAACCCGCACTGGGCCCGCGTGGTCGACTAAGGCCTAATCGCCCAGATTCAGGGTAGGCTCGAGCCCCTCGGTGGGGACGTATATGAGCTGTAATGATGATAATGATGACGTCATAGTTTTGCAGCGTCATTTACGTACTCATTTTGTGATTTTAGTGAATTAAAAATCGAAGACTTGATGGAAAACAAAACGAGTAAGGTTTTCCGAAGTTTAAGTAGGAGGGCAATTTAGTGATCAAGAGTTCATAATTTATTTCTTATGCTGTCGTCATCACTGTACCATCGGTGTGCGAGTAACATTAATCCTTGCTCGATTAATTTGAAACCAAGAGTATTGTTTCAAACAGCGCTGTTAACAACCACGCCTTTAGGCGTTATAATTTTTTATCTACAATCAGCAATTTATAATTATCAAGTGAGGCGATCGTTTATTATTTCTACACATAATTATGTTCGCGGCGCACGCGCGTCATAAAATGTGCATTGCAAGGTGAGGCACTGATTTCTAGGGGAAGTTTGGCAACTAAATATTTAGGTCATTGCTTTTTCGTTCGTAGACCAAGAACAATATACATTGGTTGGAAGAATGTTGGGTTGTAGATAATTACTGTACGCATTATAGTTTACACACTCCACTCTAAATAATTCTAGGGATGCATCCGATACCGATACCGATATATCGGCGATACTTCGGGTTTGCCGATATATCGGTATCGGCGATATTTTTATGGCAGATTCAACGATACTTTTCAAATTACGCGCTTTAAAAATGTAATGTAAACGCGCGTGTTGTCCCATCTATTTCATTGCAAACGATGCATCTGTCGCATCTGAGAGACTATTTTCCACCGCAGGTCTTATTCAAACAGACTTGCCAAATCGCCTTTGCCCGCAAAACTTAAGAATGCTTTGTTTTTTAAATAAAAATCTTATAAATGAATTTTGATTACTAAAACTATTAATTAATTGTGTTTTATTTATTCTACCTTCCTTTTTGAATTCAATAAGCGTATCGGTATCAGTATCGCCGATATTTTTATAAGAGTATCGGTATCGGTATCGTATCGGCAAAAAGGCGTATCGAGGCACCCCTAAATAATTACTTGTCAATATCTTTCCGCCCCGCGGGTTAGTCCGCGTTTTATATCCTATCCTGTGGGAATTTTGAGAAATCTGCCCTTATTCCATGCGTACATCATCATCATTATATCAGATCATATACTTCTCCACCGCGGGGCTCGAGCCTACCCTGAATGAGGTCGTTCGGGCCTTAGTCGACCACGCGGGACCAGTGCGAGTTGGTCGACTTCACACACAACTTTCAAGTTTATTCGCAGGCTTGTTCAGGTTTCTTCACGATATTTTACTTCACCGTAAGAGCGTCGGATAAACTTACCTACACATGAAATCTAAATCCGGAAACACGTTGGTACGTGGCAGGATGCGAACCACTACCTCCCGGACAGGAGGTAGCAGCACTAACCTTTACGCCACCGACGCTCAAGATTTGATTGTAGAATAAAGACATACCACCTCATTATCTGTTTACTCACAAATGATTGCGTTTACGTCGAGCTAACTTTCCTAACGCTCGCTGACGCAACGAGAAATGAGTCGCCCGCCATAGAGCTTAACTTTCTAGATGACGCGACGCCAAAACGTTTCTTATAAATATGGACAATCAAAATACGGTTATGTATCATGCATGAGTCTCGCACATTTATAGCAACGATTTCCGCAGGTTTGCGGAGTAGAAAATGACACACAATAACGTTCGGGGAATTGTATTGTATTGCACCCGAAGTACACCCGTATTGGAGTACACCCGAACGGAGTTCACGAAATTGGTTGAAGGATAAAAAATGATTAAATAGGTATTTTTTATTTAAAATTTATCTTCAATTTTATTCACTTTCACTGCTGGACGAAGTATCTTCAGAATCGTCGCCTGCATTAATAATTAAAGACCGAACAAGATTCGAGACCTGGATAGAGCTACACCGACAAGAGCTCGGCTCTTAAATTGTGATGATGATGATGATGAACGAGATTCGCGCTGGTGTAACATCAGCGGCGCCGCACTTGAACTCAGGGAGGCCCCGTTGACGCAACCGTTTGGCGCGAGCCGTCCACGGCGAGCGGCATTTATCAAAGGTGCAGCTAATTCAGCGAACGAACTTCACTGTATACACAATACCGACTTGCATAATGATAGGCGTAGTATTTAGATTATGAATAGTCATAAATACCGCTATAGTTGTTTACAGGCGGCTCGGTACCACTTGGTGGCCCGCCAGTCTTGTGCACTGTATCATCTTCATAATCATATCAGCCGAAAGACGTTTCCTGCTGGACGAAAACCTCCTCAATTATTTCCACAAAGATTGCCACTGTACACATTCAAAAAATAAAAATTCATGCATAAACATATTAACACCCAGCAATAAATATAGGCAAACAGATTTTTCGGAATACCTAACAAGTCTACTATGAGCAGCAAATGGAAGTTAGGAGATTATTTTATCTCTCATGTTAATTTTTCTAATACATATTTTCAAAAGTTTCTAATCCGGTGCTCACAGAAAATGCTAAGTAATCAAACAAAACACTGTATTCTTTGCTTAGAAGAGTAAAAGCTTTAGTCAAGTGCAGTCAAGGGTTAAGGTGACTAGGCGAGCCTGGGAAAGTGTGCCGCGCGGCATGCCTTGGGCTGCGCGCGCGCCTTCCGACTGTCTCTTGGAACGGGGTGACTCATGCTCATGACTTTCTGCAACCAAACTTGCACTTACCGGAATCCCTTAAAAAAACTTATAAAAGCCAGTGAATGTAATTTAGAAAAATATGAATTTCTAGATTTTTTCATTACGTATCGATGCAATGGCAGTTTTATGCTAATTTAAGAGCTTGTTTTTCTGCTTAAGAGGCTGGGCAAAGTATATATATTAGTACTAACATACAGTATGGACACTCCCTGCCGCTCTCTAGATTGCGACCTCACCCCCTCGTCACCCAGATTGATACATTTGGTTACAGTTTGGTTGTCGAACGTATACGATTTCGGCGCCATTTTGTTTGTTCCGTCATACCTTTTTTTAAATGTAATTTCTGGCCCGTTGTATGAAGTGTCCAGGGTGTGGACTGTGTCTAAGCTAGACTGAGCCGTCTTCGAATGAACTGCCTGTGCTCTCAGAATATTTAATCATCTCCTCCATTCAGCCTATTCATACATGTCTTCCTTAATTTGTTTATATATAACTCGGGGAATGTATTGATTATATTATTAAATACTTACTTATTTAGAACAAGATAAGCGTATTTTTACGTTACTGTGTAAAACTGAACCTCAATCCAATTTAGTAATATGATACATTTTTTAAAAATTTATCTATACCGTTTGTTTACATGGACCTATTAAGCTAAGCTCGTACTACGAAATTAGAAAAAAGTATCGCAAGTCTGTAAACAACAGAAATACACTACAATCCGCGCACTGCATAAATAAATATGGTTTGAGATTTAAAATCAATTTATTTCGCACTTCAAAAATTGTAACAAATAAATTTCGTAGTGCGCGCTTAGCCTAAGGCTAAGGCCTTATTTATTCGTTAGGATAGTTGATACTTACATTGATTTGTCTCTTATGTTTGTATAGATAAATGAATACGAATACCTACATCCTTAAGATTTTGTACCTTGCTAACGTGTTTAAAGTTTTATTAAAAACTGTTAATATTGTTGGCAAGAAATTTTTCGTTTTCTTTATTCATGACAGTTCAGCGACTGATAAGCCTGAATAGATAGATAACGGTTACATTATGTTTGCTTTTTCACAAGCCTTATTATCAGCAAAACAGAAGGCACCTATCCTTTCGTTGCAAGCGCAGAAGAATAATTTGAAATAAAAATATCGGGGCACACTGCCGTTGGCTTAACGTGAAACGTCTAGTTTTGACGTCCCTGACATTTTTAAAATATTTTTTTGGTTTTTCCTCCGGCCACGCAGACTTTTTGCTTTATAAGCTTTATATCTGTGACTTCTTAGAGTATTTGATCGTTTCTAAATTTCAAAAAGTTTGTAGCTAAATGAAAGAAAATATGGTAACACATGTAAATCGTAGCAATCTTAACTAGTTTTTGCAAGTGCCATCGCGCGATTTTAGTTAAAAGGATGACCTTGCAAAAATTACTATTTATTGTTTTCTACTGTTTTTAGAGGTTTATTTGCAGGTTTTTAGTTCGGCATGGTTAACAACACTGATTCACCGGCTCTCGTCTCTAGTCAACCTGCCTGACCCACTGAACGGCATCTTTTGCTCGGACGGCCATTGAACTGCTGTGACTCCGGGCTAGAAAGTCGAAATTATTTATCATTCATTTTCAAGATATTGATTTTCTAGTGAACAAGACAAGTAACTAGTTAACCGAGCAAATCACTGTCGACTTTTGTCGCTTTCATTGTTCTATTTATGAAAATTACAGGTTGAACAAGGTTCCTAGTTTTTACTACTTACTAACCTTGACTCTCTCTCCTGACCTTTTAAAGGGCCCATTTCTCGTCACGACGGTCGTTCGTACGATCCGAGAAGGACACAGCTATAGGTTAGACAAGGATAGATAAAGGGGTATACAAAATTTGTGTTTGTCTGACAGTATGCTTTGAAGTCCTTTCAGCATTCCAAGGTTCAGAATAAGTTCGCCCTTACTATTATTCTTTTGTTAATTTATTTGTTATTAAATGCAATAAAGAGTTTACAAACAAACAAACCTCTTTGGCATAGCTAGGTACAAAACTACTAATAGATTTTTTTCGACAATTTTCGCACACCTTTAAAATACAGTTATACAGGAGGATGAAAATACATTGGATATTTTAACCTCAAGCGTAACGTTGTTTTTTTAGGTGATAGAGACAACCTTCAACTCGAAATATCTCAGTGTTTTTATTCCTCTATCGAAATATATATAGGTTTGATAGAGTGCGAAATATTTCGAAAAAAACTATAGCTATTACCTTACCTACTTAAGGTCCGTGCTGCAATATTCATTTCAATAGAATTGCAAGATTGGGCGAAAGAAATCCTTTTCCATCTTGACAAGCTGTCTGCAAAATATGTAATCCAAATGTAACCTCGACATTAAACCTTATATTAGGTCTTATAGAGGTGATGTTGAGCCACTAGACTGATCATGTTCAGGTCATCACGCTTTCTTTGCTTCTGTAATAGCCGTGGCTTGTTTCAAATGCGGAGTGCATCTAAGTGCAGTTATTACATGTTAGTGGGCCACTTGCCAGTGTGTATGCACCTTCTAAGTGTTTTATATTATATGCAGCTGAGTGACACACTGGTCAAAGACCTTTCCAATACAATTACAAATGCCACTGGTTTGTTATTTACCTTTTCATTATTACCTTATTTACCACCCTTGTATCATAAACAACTATTGTGGGAGATCCATAAGAAAACCAAAGTAACCGGCACAGCTCTCAGAATCGCTATATTTGTCTCATTCTAATTACAGCAACTTTTAAGGAGGAGTAGGCCGCAAAGGATACTACTCGTGGGGCCATTTACGTGAATAAAAAATGATGACTACAAGCATAATATATGGGCAGTTCAAAGCTCGCAGATCTTATTCTTCTATAGTGTCGATGGTAATCGTGGGTCATCTTCATCATCATATCAGCTGAAAGACGTCCACTTCTGGAGGTCTCTCTCAGGGGTTTCTACAACGACTGGTCATGCGCTGCCCGCATCGAGAAGCTTTTCGCGACTTTCACAACGCCGTCGGTCTACCGACGCCTACGCTATGTTCCGATTCATTCATTCTATTCCAACGTCTATCTGTTCTACGAGCTATGTGCCCCACTCACTGCCACTTAAGTTTAGCGATTATAGCTGGATTTTAATGAGTGAAATGGCTTAATTTAAGGGTCCATCTTCATGTTTTCTTAAACTAGGCTATTGTAACATCTTTCCCACAGTACAGGAACGTCATTCTTGCTCCGGGTGAGCATTATATTAAGAAGTGCAACTAAAATTAAGATAATTATTTTTATACCATTGCTCCTCTAAAAAGCTTATTTTGTTCACTGAAAACAGTGAATAAAAAGCTCTTTTAATCATTATCACAACCTGGATACTTCATACAAAGGGCCAAAAATGACATTTAAAAAAATGCATGACGGAACAAACAAAATGTTGGCGAAATCCTATACGTTCGACAACCAAACTGTAATCAATCTGTAACAATCTGGGTGACGAAGGGGTGAGGTCGCAATCTCGAGAGCGGCAGGGAGTGTCCATACCGTATGTTAGTACTAATAATACATTGTCACTATTTTGGTATTAGAATTTAGAACACACCAATATATATTCGACCTCCATCTCAGCTATACAATCTCCTTGCGCAAAAAATACTTGATACAAACTCCTTGTCCAAAGAATATTTGACCTACAAACTCCTTGTACAAATAACTCCTCGAGATTTGATTATTGCATGTTTTCGAAAAGGAGTTTAGCATTAGAATAAAAACTGTTTGGTGTTCTTTGCTGTCATTTATTAGTAAATTGGCGCTATTTTGAATACTTTAAGTTGTACGAAACACAAAGAAAATAACTCTTTATTTTAGTAGTTGTTCCCAGTTATATAGCATATCTCTGGTTGTTCCAATTTTAATGAACATTTTAATTAATTTAACATTACATTTTTCATTATCAAACTTCTATTTTCGCTTAAATGCTTCTTTTTTTCGAAGTCATGGTATAAAGTATAGTATGCCATTTTTGAATAAAACGGATTTTTTATCAAGGGCCATGAATCACTCGCGTCGCTCAGGGTTATAATAGTTGAATCACGAGCTCAGCGAGTGATTCAATCATCAGTCATTAGAACCTTTCTCTTACTTATAATTCATCTATGGCCCTTGCTTTAAATCCTTCCTATAATCACTAGTTGCATAATATATTATTGTTGTTTTGTAAACTTTTCGTGAATAAACATTTTACCAAATTAGATCTTTGCTCACTGCATACTTCTAATTCTTTCTTATATCTAAAAATAATTTCCTCCGTTCTGAACCGTATGATTAGATCAGTTCGCTTTCGCCAAATCTGCGCCAGAGCAGCGCTGCTACGCCTCGTTTTGAATTTGGAACGATTTGATATGAACTAAGGAGTCGATGGCGCGTAAACAAATCTGTCATGCGATGCGATAAAACACGTTTCAATTTTTGTTTTATAAATTTAGTAAGTACTGATGTTTCGGTAATTTTCACTGATAAAAAAACTCGCTGGAAATTCTTCTATTCTGTAGTAATTTTAGATTAAAGTGATCCTTAAAGCTTTCCTTCTTTTAAGGTTTTTCTGTCATGGAAAAAACCAGGGAGTGGGACACATGGACCACCACCAGCTCACCCTCTTCGACTATATTCATTAGACAAACCTCAAGAAACAATTGTATAATTTTTTCAAACAACGCTCATTTGTTCCCGTATTTGCCTTTTTTGGCTTAATTTTCTTAGGCTACTAGATTTGAGTTTTTAATCAACTTTAAAAAGACGGTTCTCATTCATACAAAGGCCTCAAACAATTATCTGTATTTGTTTTAAAAACCGGCCAAGCGTAAGTTGGACTTTACCTATAACTATTCTTCAGACCAGAGCGACATAAACTTTTTTTATTCAGTTCAGGATACTTAGCCCGAGTACGACTCACACTTTACTGGTTTTTGTTATAATGTGTTGTTTTACTTTACGATATGTACTTTAATCACATCAAGTATCACGATTGTATGCATTTCCATTTTCGAGCTAGAGTGAAAACCAAAACCTTTAAAAATGTTTTTTGAAGGGGACTCCCCTTAATTTTTTAAAATTATTTTTAAGTGAATATCCCATAACAACACACATTCTGTGACACTTTAAGCCGGCTACTTATCACAGAAGAAAGATACCGCCCTTTAAAAGCCGGTCAGACGGGCAAACTTGTAAAAATAAATTGTACCATCTGTCGTATTCGAGCATTCGCCAATCAACTATAAACATTACACTTACTTAGTAGCAAACAATACAGGTAAGCATGAAGGAAAAAAATCGGTGCCCTAGATGGAGTAGTTGTCATCCCTATTTTGTAGCGAAACCTATGCGAAAGCTTCCAGGGGAGGTTAAGGGTAGGTGGAAGCGGTAGAAAGGATTTGCTTTCAACGGAAAAAATACTTATTAAGCTATTGTACGAGGGCGGTTTGATAAGTCCATGACTTTGGGAAGAAGAAACACTCTTTTTACATATATATATTTTTATTTTTCTAAATAATCTCCTTTCAACTCTACGCACTTAGTCCAGCGATGTTCCAACCTCTTACATCCATCAAAAAAAATATTTTTTGTCAAACCCTGAAAAATAGGCCTCAGTTTCGGCTACCACCTCTTCGTTTGACGAAAATCTTTGCCTGCCAAGCCATTTCTTCATGTTTGGGAAGAGGAAAAAGTCACAGGGGGCTAAATCTGGCGAATACGGAGGGTGTGGCAATAATTCGTATCCTAATTCGACAATTTTTGATGTCGCGATTGCAGACGAGTGGGCCGGTGCATTATCCTGATGAAATAGAATTATTTTCTTTGCTAGATGCGGTCGTTTCTTGATCAACTTTTCATAGAATCTATCTATTAATGCAGCATAGTAAGCTCCGGTTATTATCTTGCCTTTATCCAAAAAATCTATGTAAATAATCCCTAGGCTGTCCCAAAAGACTGTGGCCATCACTTTACCAGCCGAGCAAACAGTTTTTGCCTTCTTTGGGGCACGTTCCCCGGTAGAAGTGCATTGCTTCGACTGTTGCTTAGTCTCTGGTGTATAATGATGGACCCACGTTTCGTCAACTGTTATGTACCGACGCGTAAACTCACTCGGATTGCGATTAAACATGGCTAGGCATTCCTCAAAAGCTCTTACACGATTTCGTTTCTAGTCGACTGTTAGTAAACGCGGCACCCATCTAGCAGAAAGCTTTTTCATGCCCAGAATATCATGCAAAATATAAAAAACTCGTTCAGTCGAGATGTGCACAGCATCACTTATTTCGCGTATCTTCACTCGACGGTCTGCCAAAACAATATCATGTATTTTATTAACCATGCCCTCCGTAGTGACCTCAATCGGCCTTCCCGGGCGCTCCGCGTCATTAGTGGTAGTACGTCCACAACGAAATTCAGTGAACCACTTATGTACCATCCCATGAGAACTTTTTCAATTTGTCTTCGGTCTGCTTAATTGTTTTACCACGTAAAAAAAAAGTGTTTAATTAGCACTCGAAACTCGCTTTTCTCCATTTTCAAAGAATACTTAGAAGTCGCCTTACTTTTTTGTTTCTAAAAAGCTTGTTTTCGCGCTAAATTTGAAAAAAGAACGGCATGCGCTTCGTAGTGAGTTTCCAAATATGAGACACAAAAAAATATATTACAAAAGTTTTTATTCAACCTTTAAGTCATTGAGTTGTCAAACTGCCCTCGTATAGCTTTTATCGCGGGCTTTGTGGGGACCGTATCAAGAAATTTCGTAAGGAAAATAAAACCTGACACCCCAAAAAAAAAATATTGAGTTCTTAAAAACCATTCATCCATCTATCTATCCATCATGATGATGATGATGATGATGACGATGATGATGATGATGATGATGATGACGATGATGATGACGATGACGATGACGGATGACGGATGCTTGATGATGACGAATGACGGATGACGGATGACAAATGACGGATGATGAATGACGAATGACGGATGATGATGATACGGATGACGGATGACTGACGATGACGATGAAGAATGACGGTTGACGAATGACGGATGACTGACGGATGATAACGGATGTCCCTGAGGCAAGTAACTATTTAGTAATCTGTGCCTGAGGTCCGTTATCACGAATCCGCTGCCCGAATTGAAAAAAAGTGGCCGCTCGTTTGAACTTTTTAGTTACTGAACCGATTGCTTCCAAAATCGATATCTGTGGGTCCCCTGAGGTCCCTTATCACGAATCCGTTGCCCGAATTGAAAAAAGTGGCCGCCATTTTGAACTTTTTAGTTATTGGACCGATTGATTCCAAAATCGATATCTGAGGATCCCTGAGGTCCCTTAACACGAATCCGCTGCCGGAATTGAAAAAAGTGGCCACAATTTTGAAATTTTTAATTACTGGACCGATTGCTTTCAAAATTTATATCTGGGTGTCCCTGAGGTCTCTTGTCACGAATCCGTTGTCGGAAGTGAAAATAGGGGCCGCCATTTTGAACTTTTTAGTTATTGGACTAATTTCTTCCAAAATCGATATCTCGGGGTCCCTGAGGTCCCTTCCCTTATCACGAATCCGTTGTCGGAAGTGAAAAAAGTGGCCGCCATTTTAAACTTTTTAGTTAATGGATCGATTGCTTCCAAAATCGACATCTGGGGGACCCCGAGGTCCCTTATCACGAATCCACTGCCCGAATTGAAAAAGTGGCCGCCATTTTGAACTTTTTAGTTACTGGACCGATTGCTTCCAAAATCGATATCTGAGGGTCCCTGAGGTCTCTTGTCACGAATCCGTTGTCGGAAGTGAAAATAGGGGCCGCCATTTTGAACTTTTTAGTTATTGGACCGATTGCTTCCAAAATTGTCGGCTATTTTTTTAAATTCTTGTAACGGATTCTTGATAAGGGACTTCAGGGACCCTCATGCAGATATCGATTTTTGGAATCAATCAGTCCAGTAACTAAAAAGTTCTAAACTATATGGTCCTTTAATCAAAAGGAGCACACGAAAACAGTAAAACATCAAAAAATAGTGAATAAATACTGCATAAATAAAAAATAAATAAATGATTATAATTGCATAAGTTGATAAAAAATGCTATGCAATAGCTTTACCGCAACAGTCCCCGAGTGCCACACGCTTTTTTCATTAATATCATGATATAAGTACTCGGTTGGAATGGCATCTTTATAAAGTCTTTTTTTCCGGTAGCAGTTACTTCGTAATATTTTTTTCGAAATGGACTGAGCAGATTCGATTGGATTTGGTAGGTATCAAATTTTTGGCCTTTTTGGCTTTTGCATCGGATCTTTTGGAATACTGCGATAAACAAATAAAATTAAATAATTATAAGCTGGCGACCTGATTTTATATTATTTTTTATCGATTAAAGTCATAACACCATAAATCAAGAATACAAAATTTCGAGTAAAATTAGACTGTTAAAATTGTGAAAACCAAGCGATAAATTACTTACCAGAGAAATGTGATACCGGGAAGCTTTGTAGTTTTGCTTGCGGCATGATTCCAGCACCATTTAGCAGCACAGTCATCCTTTTATGTATTTTTATAGCAGAACAACAACAATCAATGTCACATGCCATAAACGACTATTTGAAAGAAAAGTGTAAATATGTGTGTGAGAACCAAATTTAGTACTCAGACAGCCCTCATAGTTTGATTTGATATAAGTATCAACTAACACCAGAGTGAACATTGCAGCCTGTTTTGTAACTTTAAGTTGTATAGCAATGGTATAAGGGTTCAAAATAAAGTTTCGAGAGCTTTTAAGGCTTCCGCAAAGTCATATAGCTACACGGGGAACTTATAGTTGCAGTAAGGAAATAAAATACTGCTTATACCTATATATTAGTACATTCTTGAACCCAATTATCACATAAGCCATTTATTACAGAACCATAAAGGGCAATTTGTCACTAATAGCTGTAGACGGGATATACTCGAAACGCTAAAGCGCTTCATAGCTGTAAAGCCGATATATTTACAGACTATTTAAAGCAACTGTACAAGGGTTCAAATAGGCACAACTTTGTTACTAGAAGCTCTATAATAGAAATAATAAGGTAATCAGTGAAGTCTTCAGTTGTAAAAGAGTTATCTTTAATGCTACTAAGTCTATTAGAGCTTAATCTGCACCATTAAAACACTCAAACAACCGCCATTTGGTGAACTATAGCTGCCAATTAAATGAAATTAGAGCCCATTAAGAGCTATGAGCTGCATTACAGAAATAAAAATTTCTCTAAGGATTACAGGAGTTAAAATAAACGCCTAAAGTCGAATAAGTAAGGTATTTAGGAAGAAACTACGAGTTTGAGCTGCATTACGAAGAAGCCACGTTTTTATGATCTTTTTAGGTTATCCAATCAAATATTTTTCAAGGAAATTCGTATGAAAACGCGATGAAAACAATTGTTTCTAGGGATTTGGATATCGTTTTCAAACTTTTGTATCATTAAATCGCCCGAATTATATTATTAAACTAGTGGATGCCCGCAGCTTCGCCCGCGCAGATCCCGATTTTTGCGGTTCCCGTGGGAATTTCCCAAAATCCTTTCTTAGCGGATGCCTACGTCATAACATCTACCTGCATGCCAAATTTCAGCTTGATCCGTCCAGTGGTTTGGGCTGTGCGTTGATAGATCACTATGTCAGTCAGTCTGTCACCTTTGAGTTATATATATTTAGATAAAAAGTAAAAAAAATAATGTACTTCAATACACGTAAGTAATTGCTTGTTTTCAACAGACTTCAAAAAGGAGGAGGTTCTCAATTCATCTTTATGTTGTTTTTTTTTGTATGTTTGTTACGCGATATCTCCGCCGATTGTGAACCGATTTTCAAAATTCTGTTTTTATTCGAAATAGTGTACTTCCGAGGGAGTCCCATTGTCACCAAGGATCTGATGATGGGATCCCAGGGAAATCGAGGGCAACCCTCAAATTTTATAGGCACGTTTTACATGCTTCATGTATTTTTTTTAATGATTAGAGTATTTGCTTCTGGTAGTCATCATCTCATGTTGATGAGCTGATGAAGGAAGGTACAACTCCTTAACGGTTAGCAGTTAGAGGGTAATTCTTCAAATATTTTACGTAGCTACGTATAGACCAGTTGTATTCTTTCAGATTATTCAGATGAGCTGATGAGGGAAGATTTAACTCCTTAACTTTCATGCTGTTCAGATGATGATGGAAGCCACAGGAATCTGTATGTGTTAATGAAACACATGCATTATGATTTGATGATTCCTATTGCCGAGTGTGTGACTGGGTTTAACTTTGTTAGATAGATAGCAATACCACTAAAAATAAAGAAAATAAAAAGAAGTTTAAAAAACTAAAAAAACCGACTTCAAAATGAAATTCAATCAAAAGTATGAAATAATATTATTATACTTGGATACACGGCATTAACCAACAATAACGAAATCAAAGGTGGGTACGAATTAAATTAGGGGATTAAAGTTTTTTTTGAGGTCGGTGTCAGCAATGCCATAAGTAAAATGTAAGAAGCTGCCTGAAGAATGTGTGTGCTGACACCGACCTCAAAAAAAACTTTGCGCCCCTAATTTAATTCGTACGCACCTTTGATTTCGTTATTGTTGGTTAATGCCTTGTATCTAAGTATAATAATATTATTTCATACTTTTGAGTAAATTTCATTATGAAGTCGGTTTTTAGTTTTTTAAACTTCTTTTTATAATCATATCAAAAGCGCGTCAAAATTATTTCATTAAGTGATATTTACATGTAAACTGATATGAGTTTAAGTTGCATGTACTAAACAAAAAAACAAGAAACGAGAATTATATATTAACCCGATAATAATATATTTTGATGATGGCCGCCATAATTTAATATTCGCCTTCCATTAGTCGCTGACACAATACAACTGAACGTGCTATTAAACAATGTAGAATCATTTCATTTCATTTATATCAGACTTGATGAACTATTTACAAATAATTTCGGTTTGTATGGGAGGTACTTTACTCCGATTTTTCCTGGAATAATTAAGTACCCAGTGCAGTAGTCCTAGTTGTTCCCAAAGTTTCATTATAATCGCTAGGGCCATTTTTGAGAAAAAGTAACAAACTACCTGGGTTTGTATGAGAGGTATCTTATTCCGATTTTTCTTGGAATAATAAACGTAAATAAAAGTTATGTTAACGTACCTAGTTTCGTCAAAATCGTTAAAGCCTTTTTTGATTAAAAAAATAATAAGTGAATTTTACTATGGTGGCAACCCTTAAAAATCAAGGTAGGCGAAATTAGAAAAAAGAACGGATGGAGATATAAAAATAATATTGCCCTAACCCAAATTTCACCCAAATCCGTCTAGTAGTTTTAGAACTAGAGTACTGGACGGACGTACAGACACACACACATATTTTTTTTTTGACTATTAGTGTAACAACTGTAACACAATCGATCCCTATTAAAATCTCAACTTAATTTTTTTGCCATCACAATACTTTCTTTGACACTCCTTCGTCGCTCGAAAACTAAAAGCCAATTCAATGAAAATGTATACCTAGCACTCAGTAAATCTCTAAATATGTACCTCGAATTAAAAATAAATAATAGACAGGTAATATTTCCGTCTTCATAAAA
The DNA here is from genome assembly GCA_947284805.1 of Coleophora flavipennella. Taxonomy (NCBI): domain Eukaryota; kingdom Metazoa; phylum Arthropoda; class Insecta; order Lepidoptera; family Coleophoridae; genus Coleophora; species Coleophora flavipennella. The sequence continues at coordinate 12,439,156 of OX369308.1, forward strand.
ACCTCATTATTGGAGACAATATGACATCACAGAGCAGTCCAATACATATTAATATGCTGAGGAATACTTTTGTCATGACCTACAAAAGACAGAAAAAATATTTATCAACATGTTTTCATCACAGATAAAGCACTTAATTTAAGCGCAGTCCAACCCGTTGGACTTTACTAAAATTACTTTATAGTTTATGAGTCGATAAATCTTATAATTAACTTGCAATGTATGTTTACATAAGTTTTCCGCTTCAAAATTAAAAAAAAAAATCAAGTTTTTGACTTCTTTACCGGTTTTCGATCGAGCTGAAATTTTGCAACACGTTTAGTTTGGATGACGATGCATGGTTAGCGAGGTAAAGTCAATTTCAATATAGCGGACTCCCGAGGATGGCGGACCAGTTATTTTTTGCTGAGAAGAATACAAAATAATTAAAATTCTTTAAAATCAAATCTTTTACTTGAAAGTTTTTAGGTTTTTCGAAATGATCTAATTTTACACCGTAAGACGTACCGTAAGGTAGACCTCTCACTCAGTGAATCGACGATCCGGGAAGGCGGCAGAAAGCTACTAAATGCGGGCAGCACAGGACCCGTCGTTGTGGAAATCCTTGTGGACGTCTATTAGCTCATTTGATGATGAAGCACTCTGCCTTCTTGTGCAGTGGTTAGTCCACTGACTTCAAAATAGAAGGGCCTGGAACTGGTTTCGATTCCGGCTAGCGGGATCCACATAATTACGAACCTGGTTTGGTTGGTGGGAGGCATTTTCGGAGCTTCTATAGCTTCTTAAGTAACGCCTTACGTCAATTTTAACAGCATTTTTCTGGTATTGGAGATTATATGGCCAGTTTATTTCTGGTGGGGTACCCTAGGAAGCCCCCTTTCATGTTCTCCATCATTGGCACTTACCACCAGGTTCGTACGTCTTTTTCTAATCTAACCTGTATTCTGTCCTCTACAGACTAGCTCTTCTCGTACCCTGCATTGTACTGTTTTATAATATGGCCTTCCCACTTACGGAGCAGTGCGTATATAAACGATCGCTTAATTTGTTTTTTCATTAAGAAAGATTATTTTTCTAGAAACCATGGGATTAAAACCGTAAGGTAGCGTAGTGAGGGCTTCGTCTTCTATCAGCCTGCTTTCGCATGTAATGATGATGACCATCCTCACGTCAGCCAAAAGAAGTCCACTGCTGGACATAGGTCCATCCCAAGTTGGGTGGATTTGCCGTAAAAGCCACGCTTGGCAGGCGGGTAGGCGATGGCAGTGTGCGATGAGGTGGCACGGTACAAGAAAAGACGCTGCGGCCCATCCTTCATTTAGTCCCTTAGTCGTGTCTTACGACACCCACAGGAAGAGATGGGATGGTCCTACTGCCGGAAGTTATACGGTTTGATTCATTGTCTAATGATCCATTACGCGATAGTTCAGGTATACCTATAAGTTCAACTATCGTCAGTAAACTCTGTTTGAAGTCTGGCGGTTATACCTGTACTTTGAGCTTGACGCCGAGTGTGGCGAGTAGTTCGGCAAGTATGCGCGTGAGATCGTCCGTCTCGTTCCACCGGCAGTAGATCACCACCGCGTTGATGCCGAACATCACACTGCCTATACTGCAGAAATACGTCTGGAAAACATACGTCATTTTTATCGCCATCTCCGTAGGAACTTCTACTTTGCAACATAAAACCTTCGCCAAATCCCCATCGCGACCTAAAAATAGCCAAGCTGCCATCGACACATTTTTTTGGACGCATTTAAATACAAGTGATAATTTCGGTGATAAGCGTCGGTGGCTCAACCGGTAACGACTCGGTCCATCTAACCAGAGGTACCGGGTTCAAATCTGGACGGCCAATGTACCAATGAGTTTTTCAAAAACTTACGTACATACTTACCGATTGCTTTAACGGTGAAGGAAAACATCGTGAGGAAACCTACACACGCCTGCGAAGAAACTCGAAGGTTGTGTGTGAAGTCGACCAACCCGCACTGGGCCCGCGTGGTCGACTAAGGCCTAATCGCCCTGATTCAGGGTAGGCTCGAGCCCTTCAGTGGGGACGTATATGAGCTGTAATGATGATAATTTAAAATTTGTGGAGAGCAGAAGCGATCTTGATGCCTCGTCGCATCATTCGTAATCGTAACATGACGCGATTATACTAACTGGAACACTTTAGCTGGATCGCGACGCGTGTGCGCAAACTCTCAAGTATTCATGGAGAGCGTTAAAATTGTGAAAATATTTCATAACGATTTTGGTAGGTACTTAATGCTGATCATTTGGACAGGGGTTTAGTTCAGTTACTGCTTAACTGACAAATTTCCGTCCAAAAGATGATAAGAACTTTACTTGCCAACTGCAAGTTAACTCGCTAATTAACTAAACTACGTGTAAATAAGCCTTTACGTAGTTGTTTCATTCACTAGATCACTATTTTCTGTGCTCTTTGAGTGTGTTAACCGCTGCCATGTGCCAGGAAACGAACAAAGTCTTCTTTGATATCCATAAAACAAGTCTAACTCTAAAATAACAGAATAGTTATAAACTGGAACTTCTACTTTAGAAACATGAACTTTTTAAAAGTGACCTTTTAGAAAATAAATGGATATTTCTGATAATAGAGAATAGCGAACCCGTAAAGAGGAGAAACAGAGCGCGTACCTCCAAAGCAGTTGCCTCACAATTAGCCGTCGTCGTACACAGCACCAACCCCAAATGCGATATGCAGTATGACACCAGCAATCCACCGCTCACGTACTGCTCCCATATAAAGACCCTCATGGACTTGATGTGTACAGTCAGCAGAGCAACCAGAAACATCAGCGTAACCGTCCTGAGGATGATGAGGACCAAGGAATTGCTACCCTTTTGCCCACTCTTTGCGTCCACCGGTATGGCGATGGCGGCACGGACGGTGGTGATGAAAGTAAATTCAGATAGAAAAAGGAAAAAGTGTTTTCTAAAATGTGGAAGTTGATTTGTTTTATACATATTGATTTCATGGTTCAATTCAATGCATGAAATAAAACGTGTGTAAAACGTAGGGATTTATATCCTCTTTGGCATGAAAACATATTCGATTGAAGGATTACTCTTATTCTTGTTCAAAGGTAAAGATTCATTACATGATTCAAAGGTATATAGAAACTTCTTTCTTTATTTTACGTGCCCTACGCAACGATACTACTGTCTTTCCGTCTGTTTGTCTGTGAGCGGGCTGTGTTTCATGAACGGTAAAAGGTAGACGGTTGAAATTTTGTAACATGAAATAATATAAAAAGCCAAATTAACAATTTTGAAAAATCCCTCGACTGGGATCGTTAGTAAAGCGTCATTAAAAAGGATTAAATAACTTTTTTAAAGGCCCCCCTACTAAAGAGAAATAAGAAAAGAAAGATATTTTTTTAAATCCAAGAAAATCAGTCGGGACTGCCATCGCCCTCCATTTTCCAAATTTTAGTTTAAATATAGCAATTTATATTGATCAAAAACTACATCAGTTTAAATACTGAATTAGTCAAACTTATTAAATTGCGTATATTCAATTAATTTATAAGCAGAGAACGGCAGTCCCCGACAGATTTTCTTAGATTTGAATTTTTCCTACTTTCTTTTTTTTCTTTGAGTACCAACTTAGTTGATTTTATTATATTACTACCCAAAACAGTAGTGAGTTGTTTTGAGGACGAATGCATGTATGTTTCTTTATTCCACGATATCTTCTAAACGGCTGTATGGATTTTAGAGTGCGATGTATCGTAATATTTTTATGCAATCGTGTTTTTATTAAATCGTTAATTTAAAATTATATTTTCGGTTTGTTTTAGTGTTATGTCAAATAAATATATGAATGTGAATGTGGTCGACAGGTCTCGCGGCGGCATCGTGCCGCTTCCCCGGCGCACCGGCGCACTCGCGCGTCTCCTTCTCCGATGAGGAGCTGCGCGAGGGCACGGTGGCGAGCTACGAGTGCGAACGAGGCTTTGAGCTGCTCGGACCAGCTAGGAGACTCTGTGAGGACGGTGGCCGTTGGACGCCCGATGGCATTCCTTTTTGTGGTGAGTATTTATTCCACTATAGCTGAAGGTTAGGGCGCGGAGGCGAGCTGCAGGGGCTGGCTAGGAGACAGGCAGTGTTCCCTTTCTTGGTTACTTGAGCCGGCCACGAAGAAAGATATATAAGAACGGCGATCACCGGCAACAGATGGAGTACCATTTTACCTTACTACCCAAGAATGTAGGTATGTATGTATATTTATTTGATTGCGCCTATAGCCTTAACGCTTGAAAAATTAGAGTGCGAATTGTCGTTAAATTGTCGTGATCCCCTGAGTGAGAAAATGCGGACGGGTTTTGAATTTTTTAACTGAATTGCTAAGATGTGTGCTTGTATCAACAACGAATTGGGAGGGGATGATTTTATAAATTTAAGCGCAGCCTCATGTGTCTAGGGTCTTGTGAAAGTTCCTAATCTAACCTTCGGCCCCGTCGGGCGTCGGTGACTCAACGGTAACGACTCGGCCCTTCTAACCAGAGGTTCCGGGTTCAAATCCAAACGGCCAATATACCAATGAGTTTTTCGAAACTTACGTGCATATACTTACCGACTGCTTTAACGGTAAAGGAAAACATCGTAAGAAACCTGCACATATGATTCCAGATGTGTATGAAGGTCGCGTTCAGACGCCCGTACGTGTAAATCAAAATGCCTTACACGGGTAATGCTAAGTGCAACACCTGGTAAGCGCCGTCTATCTCTGGGATAGCACGGTTGATTGTGCCACACTGTTAGAGAGAGGCCTCGTCGGGGTCCTCTGCGTTTTTATACCCCTCGTTTTTATTGCCAGTGCAGTCATTCCTCGGCAAATTTTACTCACAAATTACATCACGCAAAGGACCCAAGTCTTCGTTCACCGGTATCTCCGACAGATTCTTGGTATCTACTGGCCCGAGAGGATCTTAAACGAACAACTTTACTGTGGGATATATTTTGCGAAACTCTGGACCTGGATTGGCCACACTCTTCGAAGGGACCATACCCACATACCTAGCAAGCGCTAAAGTAGACCCCACTAGGAAAATGAAAACGTGGCTGTCCCAAACAATCCTAGCGAAATTCAGTGGCAGTAGATCGTACTCATGGCCCGAAGTGAAGCGCGTATCCCAAGAACAAACGCAATGTCCACAGTATAAATAATGACTATCGCCAGACTCATAGGCGGTAGACTTAATACTGTGCAATGGCGGAGCATTGTAGACGCCCTCTGCCCTACCTTAGGAGACCTATAAATAAGGATAAAGTAATAAATTTAATCAAAACGCTAGAAAATCTCATATTGCACTTAACCGCACCGCATTCGCTGAACTTAGCTAATGTAAAGGCTATTGCACAAAATATTTGAAAATCTTCAACCAAACCTGAAATTAATATTCAACTAATCACGTTAGGTTGCTCGAAAGATATTTGCTCAAGATCTATCTAGCTATCTGTTGCGTTTCCTGTTAGTACCTACATTCTACCTATTTTGGTATTTATGACCTGAGCCCATTCCTCCTTAACTCATAAACCGTTTGCAGAAAAGGATACATCGGATACGTAAAGAAATAATATATAAAGAAAGACCACAGGTTAATGTCTAGGTTTAAGGCTGTTTTACGACCTGTGGTACAGGTAACACCTGTATTTGAATCTCATAAACGCATTTAACTACACCGCATTTCCCGGAATTTAGAGAATTCACGGTAAACGCTATCACACAAAATATTTCAAAAATATTCATTCTAACCCGGATGTATTCATGTTATTGATGAATATTCACGTTAGGTTGTTAAAAATAATTGCTCAAGATCTGTTGTGTTTCTTGGAAGTACCTACATTCTATCTACCCCTCTTGTATATTAGTGTTTACCAACTTCTAAACCGTTTACAAATAAGGACGAGTCGGCTACCTTCATATATTAAGGACCATAACACAATTTACGACCTGTACCACAAAGAAACAAAAATCGTTGCACTAGTAAATTTAATGCTTACAAGCCTAAACTTGCGATCCGAAGAGAATTTATGATATACGGAACACAAATACCTTATCATTCTAAGGAAAAACTAACAGGAAATTTCGAACTTAAGATCAAAGCAGAGAAAGTAAAACGTAACTAAAACGTTAACTTTCAACGATGATCTTTAGCGAACATACTCGTAGTTTTGAGGATTTTCTGGAAAGATTGAAGTTTCTACTCTCTTTCCCATTGTCACTTTACTTTGCAACGTGTTGCGCAAAAACAACAGAAATCGATTAAAATCAAATTTATAAGACAATCCGTCCACAATCTTATCATCAGCGCGTATTGAGACTTTGTTTGAAGACATGAGGCGCAAGCATCCCACCACGTTAAAAGCTCGCTGGAGTTCATAAATCCCATACAAACGTAGTATTTGATTCATTTGTTAACCAAAGAACCGATTTTGAAATAACTGTATATCGATAATCGTGTGACGTATATCTGTGTCTGTACCACATTACTTTTTTGAAAAACGAAACAGGACTCCGTTATTAATCAATAAACTTGTTTTTAAGGTAAAAGACGGAAAACAAGATTATTGGAATTAAATGGATTCATGTTTCATTTTTCAAAAAAGTAATGCGATACCGACACAGATATACGTCACCCGATTATCGATATAAAATTATTTCTAAATCGGTTCTTTAGTTAACAAATGAATCAAATACTACGTTTGTATGGGATTTATGAACTCCAGCAGGCTCTTAAACGATGTTCGGCCCTGCATAACCGCTGTTTCCAGCAGCCCATTGCAAATCAAAGCTCTATCCACCCTTTATTTTGCACGGCCCCACTGTCTACAGCACGACAGTTTGACCCCGCACTTGCTACTTGAGAGGCCCACCTGTTTGACGGCGGCGCGCGGCGGGCGCACGCCGCACGCGCACGCTAGAGCTGTTGCTGACCCCCTTTTACTTTCTTCGCGAGAAATCACTTCACACGCGCACTCAATGGCGGCGAAAAAGCGGAAGATATTGTTCGTCTCACTCCCACGGCTCTCTCTGCGCGCGCCCGAAAGTCGCGGTGGTACTGCCGTACTGCCGCGTGGTGGATGTACTCAATCAAGTACTGCCAGCCCTTTACAACCGACTTCAAAAAAAAAGGAGGTGGTCAAGATAACCCGAATATGTTTTTTTTGTATTACCACGCTAACTTTTTACAGAGAAGTCCGATTTCAATAATTCTTTTTCTTTATTGATAGTTTATGCCTTCAGGTTGGTCCCATATAAATGTTATAAAAATTCGTTCACTACTTTTTTTATTAGCAAAAATGTTGCGATGAAAGTTGGTTTTTCAACCAATGCTGGCATTCCAAGGAATGTGTAAACTGAAAAGTCGAGGCTCGGGGTGTCATGATTTTTATCATTGGGATGAATTTGGCTGTCGGTTTTTAAATCATAATGTGTCGCGACGTTAGAGTGGATCTAGTGGGAAAATAGAAGTCAATTTTATTAAACGTGCAGTCAACAATCAGTTTATTACTATTCTGAAATAAATTAATTAATATTTGAAAATATAAGTAAAAAAATAACTTAATTCGAATAGAAAGTTCGCGTGATGAAGACGATAAATCAAAAATCCATGGATATGGCGATTTTTTGGTAATACGAAGCTAAGGGGTTGTTTTAAAATTGCGTAACGCAATTTGGAGTGTGGGGGGGGGGGGGGGAGGTGAGAGAGAGTACGGCCAAGCGTTTCGGCCCTGTTACGAGGTGGGTGCAGGTTTTAAGGTTTGCTTTACGTCACGAATTTTTTTTTACCTTACCACTTTCATTAGATCTAGGCTAAACCTGTACCTATCTGTGTTTTTTGTTTAGGAGATAGAAACCTCTGCACCGGGTCCCGGACGCATCATGGTGCTCGTCAATGAATAAAACGACGAAGGCGAGCTACAATCATACACCTAGAAATGTTTACAAATGATTATCTGATAAATCCGGTTTCAATTGATGACGATTGCGTTTTAGTTTCAAGTGGTCTTGTTCGTATTGTGCCGTGCTGTCAGAATAAGAGACACATAAGAGCCTATACAGCAATTTTCAAAAACATAATATTTCCATGTATGTATATAAATGTAGCTACTATGATGCAGGGAATCTTCAGATTAGCCCAGCGGGTGTGATTTTGGAAAAAAAACGAGGACTTGTAATCCGAAGTACTCGGGACCCTTCTTATGGTGTAGGTATACCTGTGGCGAAGAGCCTAGTTGTGATTCTTAGAAAATTAATTAATGAATGAAGCTTCATTCTTTTGCTGTACATTTCAGATGCATTGATGCGACTGAGTTTCACTGCTTTCAGAGTGTAAGTGTCTGTTCCGTGGTAACGTTGAGGACAATTTAAAAATTTAAAAACTTAAAGTTATAAAAACCCTTATAAGGGTGGATATGTCCTTATGATGCAAGGTATCCTACTATCGAGTGTACCGTCGTCGGTGGTAAACACAGAACCTTTGTCTCAATGTATTGGAGAGTACAATGGTGAGCAAGTCGCAAAGTGATCTTTAACAGTCGTCATCGCCAAAATAGATTGAAAGAAAGAAATACGTTTATTGGTTCCAGTAATACCACCATTAATAACAAAAGTTTAGGTAAATATTTAAAAACAATGACATATGACATTTGGATATCTTTTTTTTAAGAAACAACTAACAATTACAATTTGTTTACTAATAATAGTGTCATGCTAGGACCACTTCGTTACTAATAATTATTGTTATATCATATAGCTTAGTGCGCTGGTTTCGACGCCAAAAATGCAAAAGGCCAAAGCACACCTTTTGTCTTCTTGATTTGGTCGATCATGCAGTTTAACCGACCCTAGGTAAGGTCGTTACCTGAATGGGTTTGACTGTTAGTGGCGTTTTTCTCGACCGTTTTCGTGTTTTGCAAGGGACGTAAAGTCTTTGGTGCCGGTTGCTATCCCTAAATGGCAATCGTTAAGCCATCTCAGATGCCTTATGGCTTGAAAACTTCTGACAGTGGGGTTCGCACTAGCCTTACAATCTCCACCAACCCGGTCTTGGCCCCCGATATGTGAAGTATGGCCTTTCCCATGTTTGGGATGAGTTCTGTGCCCCAGCAGTGGGGACTTTTATGGGGTTTTTTTATTCACAATTGGTAAGCCCTTGGCATCATTACCGGATGGTAAGTGACGATGATGCTGAAGAAGGAAGCGGGCTTACCAAGATTCCCCAACGCAATGGAGAACTGGCTATCTTATCTTCATGCCCGAACACATGAATGTTTTTAACACACTGATGTTTGGCGGCAAGACTTAGATAAGATGGTGGTAGCTAGCCAGGCGGGCTTAGAAAATGCCATACCACCAACCAAACCGAGTCTTAGAAGTTGACCCTACCGGGATCGAACCCGCGACCTCCTGGTGTGAAGCGAATGGACTAACCATTATGCCACGGAGGCGGTTAAAAAAAGTTGTTAAAAAAGTAATCAATGAGCCATAGCCGCGATTCGCTCATGCCTTCCTCCGTAACGGTATCGGATGTCGAGTACGATCCGGTGGATTAATTATACAGTGGTAGTCGCGGTCGGCGCGCGCGCAAGTGCACGCGGAGAATGGACCAACAGACAAGTTCACTTGTGTTTGTAATTGTAATACCTTCCTTAGATAATACTGCTGGCCACCTACTGTTATACGCACCTATGTACCTCCTCATCTTTTCTCCTCAACGTTGAGGGTCGTGAACTTGCCTAATAACTTTTTTATGGACTATATTTCGCCATCTTGACTCAAACGCAAGCCGGAAAAGCGGTTGCATAGTTCGAATTTCGAATGCGAATAGTCCATTTAGTTTGCCTACGTCGTCGTACCTTGATCCCTTCCCTTCGGGATGGAGGGACTAATTATTTTGGTCATTAATTTTTTTTTAAGTTTGCCACCACAGTATCGCTTTTTTTCTTAAAAATGGCTTCTTCAATTTTGATAAAAACTCTTTATGTGATCTAATACACGTCGTTCTTCGTTATTCAAGAAAAAACCGAATAAGGTACTTCTCAAACAAACCTAGGTTGATTCTTACTTTTTCTAAAAAAACGGCTAACAATTTTAATAAAACTTTGTGAATAACAAGAACTTAGTAAGGCTACTACACCGAGTAGTTTATTACTCCAGGAAAAAACCGAATAAGTTACCTCCAGTACCAAACAAAACTTTTCAACTTTTTCATCAAATCTAATACAAATATTACAATACGCTTCTAATATACTAAGTTAGCGTAATGTTCATTGTTGATTTATGTACTGGGTATGCTTGAGCATGCCAGCGAGAAGTTATTATCAACTTATCTACATCATCATATCAGCTCATATACATCGCCACCGTGGGGCTTGAGCCTACCCTGAATAAAAGCGATCGTGCCTTAGTCGACTTAGTCACTAATAATAAGTTATCCACATAGTTTTGAGATTTCTATAGCTTTAATAATATTGAATTTAATGTCTTATTTTCTGTATGAATGAGAGATAGCTTCAAAAACCCTATACTATGCGTGGTTCGACAAGCACTTCACCGATTTTCAGATTTTTACGAAATCCTTGATCCTTTTGTGCGACATGGTTGAAATTCCAAAGTCTAGTATCAATAACTTGTAGAGAGCTAAATATAGCCTCTTTTTCGTATGCTTTTTCGAGCTTTTGTATTGTAGTAACAGCTAACAGACCTTCAGCGGTATATTCCATGTTTGTTGATTGTTTCAAGTATTTGAATGTTCAAGTTCTTAGTAATTAACACTCAGTAATTATTTCACGGCGAAACCTAATTTTGCGGAGGTCAGCTCGGCGGACGATGGATCGGGTTCAAATCAAATATACAGTGTGTATTCCGATACCGACAGGGTTACCGATATTTTGAGTTAACGGGCCGCCAGGAGGCTCGAGTTTTCATACAAACGTAGTTCCGCTTTGATACAAAAACTACATGCCAGATTGAATCTAAAGTTTGAAAATATATTGAGAAGACACATATCGATGTTTGTAATTAGTTTTCAATGTACTAATATAAAACGGAATAAAATAAGAGCAGTTTCAAACTTTCAGTACAAAATTAATTTAAGCCTTCGTTTAGTTACGTTAAAATTTACTACGATGAAAACTAATTACAAACATCGATATGTGTCTACTCAATATATTTACAAAGTTTAAATTCAATCTGGCATGTAGTTTTTGTATGAAATCAGAACTACGTTTGTATGGAAACTCGAGCCTCCTGGAGACTCTTGAAAGCATTTAATACACCACATTTCATAGACAAAAAATTGTCGCATCCTTCTCCCCTCTAAAGGGCGGCAATTTTTTTTTTTAGCTGTTCAATAAAAATAAGTTTTCTTTTGAATGAGCAGCAGTATAGACTTCAAAATGGTCTCATTTGAAAGGTAATTTGTTTTCTCTGGTGATTAATATATCAAAGTGATCAAAAATATTAAGAAAAAAAAGTTTAATGAAAATAATTTGCAAAAAAGATTTTTACATTTCCACACATTTTCACATTTATAATATTAGTAAGGATAATTGTTTATTAAAATGTAGTATCATGGATACTTATCATGAATTGTAAGATATATGACATAATAGGGCATCCAATCCCGCAGCTTTTTTGTGATCTCGGTATTTGTGGGATCTATGATTTTCAATCCCGCGGGATCCGGTATTTACGGCATCCCGCAAGTGTGTATGTGGCACATTCAACTGACTGCGTATTTGTGAATTTAGTTTAAGAAGGATTTGATACGATGTAAATAAAAATCAATATACATTTATTATGACGTAACAAATACACGAAAACCGTGCCCTTAGAAGCCGTACGGGACACTCTTTCTTCCATATTTTGGACAGAAAAAATATCTGAAATCTTTACTGGTTTTTGAATTATTGGAGGAGACGATGACTGGGGAGATTTACTTGCGGTTGTAGATTTCGAGTTTGACGAGATACCTGGGCCAGCGTCAGAAGTCTCAGAAACATGTAAACTTGCGACTTCGCCACTCACATCTTGAATTCCGTGCTTAGATTTTAAATGAACGTGTAACATTTTCGTAGATCTAGCAGAAGTTTTCAATATCGCATTGCACATTTACATTATCGCAGAGCGTTGTGGCGCATCTAGGGCTGCTACCTCCTGTCTGAGAGGTAGTGGTACGAGTCCTGCCACGTACCAATGTGTTTTCGAATTTCGATGTCATATGTACGTTTATCTGACGCTCTTACGGTGAAGTTAAACATTGTGAGGAAACCTGCACACGCCTGCGAAGAAACGCGAAGGTTGTGCGTTAAGTCAACCACCCTGCACTGGGCTCGCATGGTCGACTAACGCCCGATCGCCCTAATTCAGGGTAGGTTTGAGCTTCTCGGTGAGGACTTATATGAGCTTGTATAATGATGGTGATTGCACAATTAAGAGTTTTTAAAAAGTATTTCCAAGCGAGATTACCGAATATTTTAACTGCACTTCACTTGACATTCTTAATTATGTATAATAATAACATTGCTTACAAACTCAAAGAAACTCCAAACACATAAAGAAAACCGAAACTTTTCACGGGCGTAAATAGATAATTATTTGTCACTGTAAACGAAAACGAGAGAAATACGTCTCTGTGCTGCTCGTCAGTCCTGCAAATCCTGGTCATCACGCGCTTGTAATCCCGCTCTGAGCTGAATGGGATAATGACGCGGGATCTCGGTATTACGGGATTGGATCCCCTAGTCCTGTTTATGTAAGAATACCTACTATTTAATATTTAATTATACAGTCACTTATTTCTAAAATCTTATTTCCTCACCAAGAATTCAATGCGGGACAGTGCGGGACAAATTTGATGTTTCTGGGATAAAGTTGGGACGATTTCAAAAAGGGGAACAAAAAAGACCAATGCGGACTGTCCCCTCTAATTACTAGGAAGAGATTTCTCGAATTCACGTCAAAAGTACTTACTGCATCTTGGTCCTTGGGGTTATATTACTCGACTCGCATACATTTGGGACGTGAACATTATTATTGGTGGTTAATTTTGTATGCGGTACTTTTATTGGCATCAAATCTTGATTGAGACTATTGTCCAAAACCCAACTTAAAGAATAAGGTGCAGTGACCTCAATGGCCTTCGTGAATCACACTGAGTGGCATATCGTTTGCCAAAAGCAGACAGTGACTCCTACTTAATTATTGGGCGCACACTTTTCGATTCGCGATTAGCCACGCGTGCGGATATTGGGCCGCCGCGGCGCACTCCACTGGCAGCTAAGCTAAGACAGTGTCTATTGCTTGCTCGTTCACCTATTAGTAGGTAGGTAATACAGAACAAAAATTAAATATAAATAAAATTATCAGTTACTCTACGCTTAGTGAAACAAGCCACCTATCTTTGCTGAACATAAGGCTGTCTTAATATATATACATAAAGCGGATTTTTTTTTTTTTTTTTTTTATTTATGTGTCTTCCTTTTTTTCTTACTAAAATTAAAACTCAAAGTACAAGTAGGCACAGTTATAACACGAAGACCGCTGCACAAAGTTCGATGGGTTTTTTTTTATTAATATAGTCCATAAATCTATAAACTGAGCGCAGCATGAAATCGAATATAAATAAAATGATAGATTCTGCCGTTGTGCGCGTTTAACGCGAAAACTACTGGATAGATTTCGATATTTTTTTTAGTGTTACTTCTTAGGTACTTGGTTCTTATCTTAAAAAACCCTCAGCTCAGCGGCTCAATCACCGCTCACGTCGAAGAAGCGGTCAACAGCTAGTAACACATGAAAATAGAATATTATAATATTTTGAAACGTTACACGTCGACAATCCATGATGTTATAAAGCTTAAATAAATTTTACTCCTTTCTCATGCTTAAAAATAACATAACCAATTTAAATAAAAATTATGAAACCGACTGCATAAATACATTGCCTCTATTTTTAGGTTGTCGGGTAAAAATGAATCGAATGTCTCTCACGAGATCAAAATGAATCTAACGACACCTCGTGCTCCAAAATCCATCAAGCCGTTGAGGCTACAGACTCAGCCAAAGAAACATACATACACACGGCGCCACATCAAGCTATACTAACCAGTATACGCGGGCCTCGCGTATGTTGAAACGCAAAGGCGTCGCGCGGCTCGCGCGGCCAGCTTATACTGGTTTTGTATAGCTTGATGTGTCGCTGTCCATACATTCATGGTACATTAATACACCCGTAGAACGTTACTCTCCTTTTTGGACAAGCCCTCTCGTACATCTACCAGAAACGCTAACTACCAGCTTAATGATATAGCGTTACCACTTACTTTTACTTCTCCTTTTGGGACAGTCGGGTAAGAACAAAATATAGTATGGCTTCCATCTGTATATGGATTATGGACGCCGCACCGCCGCCGCGCCGGAGTCGATTTGTATTCTGCCGCGTCGCCCGTCGCCCGCCACGCCGCTGCGCTTGACTGCCTGACACACAGACCTTATTTGAAGGGTCTCCGACCTGTATGTTGGAATTTAGGACTCGACATTGTATCTTAGAAAGCAAGTCAAAATGAAATTACTTGTATTTGAAATATAAATACGTATTCTGTACATATATTTCAAACTAGCTATTGCCGGTGCCTTCTCCACCGTGGATATTGACAGTGAGTAGGGTTCTTTAACCTATGTCCATCCTGAAATTACATTCTAACTAGTTAAAGATTTTTTTTAATCGGATGAGTAGTTGCGAAGATTACCTCCTCTTACATATAAACATAAAAACTGGTCAAGTTAAACATAAAAACTTGACCTCTTTATAATATTAGTATAGATAAGGTATAGATAAAGAATGTGATATACATGTGATATACATTTTGTAATTCATATTTTAATAATCTACTTTGACTTTTTTGCGATAAGTATTTCAATGGAAAACGCGACATAATTTAGTGGACAAAATTTTCGGTGCCGAAAAATAGCTGGGCTTCACCGTAATAGGTGAGCTTTCTCTATTTAGGTCGCGTTCAAGAACACAATAATCACTTTCCCCTCTCACTGATTCCTCCGTTTGTTTCTACGGAAACCTTGAGTTTAAATTCCTACGTTTCGAAAATCGGCATCAGTTACTTCACTTCTGTTGGCATTAATCACCGTTGCTTTTTTGCGCTCAATGAAATGTAAAAATGCATTAAAGTGTAGTGTGTACATCAAAGTATTTTGTATTTGCTGTTTTTAATTCATATGAAAAGTATTTTGTATTTTATCATAAATAATAAAACTAAAAAGTAACCGACAAAGCTCTCAGAATTGTTAAACTTAAGTGGCAGTGGGCAGGGCACATTTCTCGCAGAACATATGGCCGTTAAAGCAGTAAAGTTCTTGAGTGGTGGCCGCGCACCGGAAAGCGTAGTATAGGCAGGCCTCCCATGCGGTGGACCGATGACCTGGTGAAGGTCGCGGGAAGCCGCTGGATGCGGGCAGCGCAGAAGTGGTCGTAGTGGAGATCCTTGGGGGAGGCCTATGTCCAGCAGTGGACGTCCTTCGGCTGATATGATGATGATGATGATGAATAAAACTTAAACATCCAAAATTATGATTATACAAAAATTAACAAAGAGAAAATAGGCAATTAAAATAAATATATAAAGTGAAGGAAGGACTAGGACTTAATATTGTTTTATAAATATTTTGCATTTAAGAATTAAATTACTACTTTTTGCGTATTTTTCCCAACTCTGAATTAGGAAAAACGAAAATGAAAAGTGGAAAGTGCCTAATAAATAAATAAGAGTTGCTTTCCGCGTTGTAACTCTTCTGTATCAAAACAATGAATCTGACTGATTTCACTGATCTTTGAACAAGACTTTCAGAGCCTATCCAGTCGATCAAGCAAATCTCAAATTCCTCTCGAACGAACTCGCGGGTCATCCATTCACCTATTTTATTTTTGTAAATGAGATATTAGTTTCTTTTCAACACTTAATAAATTGTACAGCCACAGCTGTGCATACTTTCTTGCAAAGCCTTCACCGTCTATCTGTCGTAGTCGGGCGTACACAAATCAACAATAAACATTGCACTTAGTAACAGAGAATCCATCTTCCAGTATGGTCCTGTATCTGATCTTGTTTTTCATGTCCTAACCCAAATTTTACCTAAATCAGTCCAGTAGTTTAGGAACTAGCACCGGATGGAATACGGATTTAAGACTATAACTGTAAGACAATCGATCCTCATCAAAATCTACACTTCGATTTCGTTTTGCCATCACAATACCTTCTTCACTCCTTTGTCGCTCGAAAGTAAAAAGTCGATTGTAAATAAAACGAAAGTCATCCAATCTTCTAAAATAGTTGACCTGTGTGTCAATACCTTGAACAATGTTAAAGTAAGTCTCAAGATGGTTTTATCTCTTCGTCAAAGAAACTTCATTTTCTAATCAATAGCTGACATCGGCGCAAGTGCAGAAAGTATACACTTAGACAGCCAGAGGCATTGTTTCGCTTTAGGTACAGTCAGCAACGAAAGTCCGTGAACACGTCCAAATTTTCCAAACACCTCCACACTATAAAGGTTTATATGTAACTAAATAAGCATGTTCAGCAAGTTTCGATTAGTATACATATCAATGGATTTATGTAGTCAGACGTGTTCAGCAAATTTTGATATTTTACAGATCAGGCTAATTATGTAATTAAATTTCTGACTACATAAATCCACTGATATGTATAATAATCAAAACTTGCTGAACATGCTTAATTACATAATTAGCCTGATCTGTAAAATATCAAAATTTGCTGAACACGTCTGACTACATAAATCCACTGATATGTATTACTGATCAAAACTTGCTGAACATGCTTAATTACATAATTAGCCTGATCTGTAAAATATTAAAATTTGCTAAACACGTCTGACTACATAAATCCACTGATATGTACAATAATCAAAAATTGCTGAACATGCTTAATTACATAATAAGCCTGATCTGTAAAATATCAAAATTTGCTGAACACGTCTGACTAAATAAATCCACTGATATGTACAATAATAAAAACTTTCTGAACATGCTTAATTACATAACAAAGGCCTGATCAGTAAAATACTCATATTGTGTTTGAAAAAGAATTATTTAGTCTTAGAATGTTGATTTATGGATACAAATAACTAGAAAACAACAATTTTAAACAACAACTAAAATGACCCGTTTAAGGTTATGCCTTGCTACATACACGGGGTTGGTGGATATTTTAGGGCTAGTGGCGAACTTATATAAAACCAGACAAGTGCGAGTTAATCTCGCGTGGAGAGGATTCCGTACGTTGATTGAGAAATTTCCTATGTTACTTTAAATACCATAGACTTCTTATGGGTTTTTCTGCAATTTATAGATAAAGAAAATTTTTTGTACTTTAAAAAAAATAGGCCCAGTAGTTTTGGAAATAATGGTCAAATATTACCAATTATTTTAATAACTTCAAAACTATTATATATCTTAAAATTATTAAAAATATATATTTGAGATTCTCACAACAAGCACTTTTATTTGATATGTACCTCCCAAAAGTGGCTACCATGTTTAAAATGTATTTATTTACGTTACGTCCGTCTGGTGCACCGACTTAAAAATATCTGCTCAATTTTAACTCAATCGTTACAGTAGTTTCAGAGAAAATTGGCTGTGACAGACGGACAGACAAACACGCGCGTGATCCTTTAATGGATACGTTTTTTTTTCCTTTTCGCAACCTTGAAAATGAATCAGCTTATCTTTTAAGGCATCTGACACGACATAACAACTGCCATCTAGTGATAGCGACCGGCACCAACGGCTAAAAGTGCCTTCGCAAGCTCAGAAACGGTTGAAAAAAACAGCCAAGTGCAAGTCGGACTCGCGCATCAAGGGTTCCGTCCGTACCACGACACATCTCCACACAATTAGAAGTAGGTATAACAATGATACCTATTCAATTCAAACAAAATACATTAACGTGACCTAAAATATTTTTTTCATTTTGTTCGAACTCCTTAACTCATTTTGTACGGCTCAGATTTGACTGCGTTCTATTTTTTTATTTTTTTTTTACTTTACGGTTAGGTAACAAACACTATAATCACATAAATTTCACACTTATTACACACAGTTACACGTAACTAGCTGTTGCCTGCGGCTTTGCCCCCTTGGATATCAAGGGGTGAGGACAGACCAATTATCTAAGATGTAAAACTAAAAAAAATCTATCTAGTATTTTTGCACACGGAAAGACGAACGGACAGATGTATAACGGCAGACCTCTATCCTTGTATTTATATAGATATATATAGATAGAGCAAACACAAAAGAAATTTAAAAACACGTATCTTGTATGGGGCCACCTTTAATTTTTAAATTTTCATTATTTGTTAGTATATGAAAATATTTGCCGTCTATCTATCACCGTATTCACGGTTCAAAAGATACACGTTTGACAGACAGACGGACTGACAACGTAGACTTAGTACGTTACCTGGTAAGGAACCGTAAAAATGCCACTGACAGTCATTCAAGCCCATCCAGGTATGACCGTACTTCATGACAGTTAACCTGCGTGATCGACGACGCAACCAGGCAAGTCGCACTGAGCTATGCCCTTATGTCTATGATACTTATATTAAATATGCCACCACAATTTAATGAGATTTTGTATTAAAAAGTATTGGCCAGTCTCGTCGATGCCAGACACGACACGGTTGAAACATTGTAATGTTGAGACACTGTTTAGACAGTGTTGTGACACTATATAATTCGTCTGGCACAGACGAGACAGACCAATACTTACTTTTTTAATATAAATTATCATAAAATTGTGGTTAAGTAATGATTACAGGGTGTAACAAAATTAAGGTAACACGTTAACTGGAACTTCTCCTCGTCGTACTCATTTATTTGTAAAAAGAGTTTTTTTTGTGAACTCTCTATGAGTCATCGATTTATATAGAGAGTTTTTTTTTTATGAACTGACTATGAGACTATGAGTCATCGATTTGTATAAAGACTTTTTTTTTTGTAAACTGACTATGAGACTATGAGTCATCGATTTGTATAGTTTTTTTTAAATGACTATGAAACTGTGAGTCATCCATTTGTATAGAGTTTTTTTGTGAACTGACTATGAGACTATGAGTCATCGATTTGTATAGTTTTATTTGTGAACTGACTATGAGACTATGAGTCATCGATTTGTATAGTTTTTTTTTAAATGACTATGAAACTGTGAGTCATCGATTTGTATAGAGTTTTTTTGTGAACTGACTATGAGACTATGAGTCATCGATTTGTATATTTTTTTTGTGAACTGACTATGAGACTATGAGTCATCGATTTGTATAAAGAGTTTTTTTGTGAACTGACTATGAGTCTCGGAGGAAAAGTTGTTAGGTATGCAGCGGCGGCGCACCCTCCAATTACACCAATGCACGCACAAAAAAGAAGTTGGTTAAGGAGGGAGGGGCAGGGATCTCTTAAAAATAGACAAATCCACCAAAACTAAATATGTATTAAAAATAGTTATGGCAAAAGATATGAAATAATAAATAAACGTAAAATATGTAAATAGACAGTATGGTATCGATGATCAGGATGGCAATGACAATTTAAAAAAAAAACAAATAACAAAAAAGTAAAATTGAAAAAAGGATGATATAAAAGCAGGTTGAAAATAAAAAAAACAAAAAGATTGAGTTCGTCACAAGTATGATGACTAGAAGCCCCAGTTTACGGCTCCAACACCAATTTTGCTACAGCCTGTATTGTATAAGTTTCACAGACATTGCGTCCCCTGGGATACAGTTAAGAAACCGCAGGGCTGCCCTGAACTGCGTCTCCCTCTCGTCTTCTTCCACAGTAACGATGAGTCACACGCGTAGCCAGTTTAGCTGCAGGCACAATTGCAAGAGACCGGAGTCCGTCAGGGGATGTGCCTTGTTAGTATTAACGAGTAAGAACGCGAAAGTGAACTCGTCATGTGATTCCCTCCCGTTAGGCGTAAGCTATAGCAAAATTGTAATGAGACTTCAGGAAAGCCTGTACAACAGAATTGTATTTATACAAGCTTTTATGAACCCACTGTTTAAAAAAAATAACCTAACCACTCCGGGAGTGCCGACAGAAGTAAAAACTTAAAGGGCTTGTACCCAGAGACGCTAAGATATTATTAAAAAATTCGGTTACGGGAACGGAAGTTTCGCTAGTTCATTGGTTTTTTCCCATTTCAAAAATGCCCAACGCGCCTAAAAAAGTTTTCACTTCAAAAATCGCAAAGTTTTGTTTTTTAAACGTTTGTACTACCTAAAATATAATGGCAATAAGAAAATATCGAAAAAAAGGAATATATATTGTTCAAATTTTTTTTAAAAAAACGACTAGTAGTAACAAATGGGCAGCAATGTTCGTATTTGTCTTCAAACCTTGACAACGATTTTAGAGCAACTTCCAGAGGTCAAATTGAGTTGAAATTTGGTATGAAGCCGTATTCCCGGTAACAATAGAACCTATTGGTATTTTGAAGTTAATCTGATGATGAACTACGGAGGTGGAATCAAGGTCCCAGGATCGTCAGCTTATTCAAATAAAAGCTTGTACCTAAAAGTTTTTAGGTTATTTGTCAAAATGAGCTAATTGTACAAATTTTTGTAAAACTCGATAATATTATTTTGATATCTATGATCGCAATCGCAGTTTTCATATAAAAGACATCAACGCAAGCTACAAATCTTTGTTTTTTTTTTATTTATTATCCCCCTTAGCTCTAGGCTATGCCACCAAAATTGAATTCTTATTATTGTATTTAACTTATATTTTATATACAGCCTTGACTTTGCTTTGCCTCAACTACAGCCATTGGCAAACGGAGCAAAAAGTAAGTCGATTGTAAATGAGTTTATTACATTCGCGATCGGTAAACCCTTAGATGATTAGTTTCAGTTATTAGTTCAATGTGTTCAGGTTTTCAGTGGTTTTAGTGGTTGAGGACGAGATTGTTCTCTAAGCTATACAAGTGGTAACAAAAATGGTGAGGGAGTGGCTAACAAAGGCTAATCATACTGAACAACTTTCCCGAGGAACCCATTGTCCGGACACAAAAACAATAATGCTATACAAAATTGCACAAAATTGGTCAATCGGCTAATCAATTTGTATGTTTGTTTGCTTGGTAAACATTTTTTGGTATGATGAGTAAAGGCTACAGTTAACGGGTCATCATCATCATACAAGAGCCTCCCCCAAGGATTTCCACGACGACCGGTCCTGCGCTGCTCGCTCGCTTCCTTTACCTGGCTATTGTACGTCTTCCGGTGCGCGTTCGCCACTCGTCAATTTAAATGCCCCAACGGCCATCTGTTCTATGAGCTATGTACCCCGCCCGCTTAAGTTAAGTGATTCTGTGGGCTATGTCGGTTACCTTGGTTCTCCTACTCAATCCTCATCGAGTACTTACTACATTATTTTTTTACACCCTGTAATCTATACTAGGATTTTGATGCTACTCAGCAAGCTGAAAAGGTAATTTTTGTACTAACAGTTGTGGAGCGCGCAGTAAGTAGTGATACCTTGGTGCGCAGTGGGAAAAGCGGACACTTGCGCCATTGTGATATGAGAGGCGCGATGTTTTCGCTTAATGCCGCGTACTCTCATTGTGATCTGTGGCCCAGTTCCGACGATCAGTGTGAGCGATTCTTGGAAACTGTTTGTGCATTATACGTTCACATCAATTAGTTAATGAATTAGTGAAATTTACAAACATTGATGAACTCGGAAGTTTCAAGGTTGCTGCTTGGTGACCTTTGTTATTGTTTTTTTTTTATTATCCACAATTGATAAGCCGTTGACATCATCTCACCTGATGGTAAGTGACGATGATGCCGAAGATGGAAGCGGGTTTATCAACTTTCCCCATCGCGAATGGGGAACTGGCTATCTTATCTTTATGCCGGAACACATCAACAACATCAACTGTCAACAGCTGTCAACATTGATATTTGGCGGAAAGACAGATAAGATGATGAAAATCAGGATTATTGCGATTATCCTAGGAATGGGTTAATTGATTCTGAGAAAACATGTCGCAGGAATATTGTCAAAGTTATGATATTATAATTTCATTAGTGAAATTAAGTAAATTATATTAACACTAAATGAGCGAGCGAAGCTAGCGATATTAGGTTCGGTGACGCTTGATTATGATAATAAACCACAATTTGATTTTACAGTCAAAGTTTTGCCCTGGGTAGAAGAATGTTTCGCAGATGAAGAAATCATCGGTTTTATTCGTAGTCAGTAAATAAACAGGATAATTAATAAATTAATTACAATGCGCCTGGAAAACGTAGCGTATAGGCAGGCCTCCCACTCGGTGCACCGACAACCTGGTGAAGAAGCCGCTGGATGCTGGTAGCGCAAAACTGATGGTCGTCGTGGAAATCCTTGAGGGAGGCCTATGTCATCCTTCGGCTAATATAATGTAGATGATGATGATGAATGTCACATTTAATTTTCAGTTTTTAGTTTTAAAAACTCGTTAACACTGTAGAAGGCCTGCTGCCCAAGATATTTTTTTATTATATTTTTTTAACTATTCAGTGACGTCGTCTCGACTACCAAACGTCAATAATAAGACCATATATTTTCAGCCTTCGATACAACATCCGATACTTTATAGTTATACGAAGGAATGTTGACCACTGGTGCGAGGTAAGTGGGAATAGGGTCGTGGCGAGTCGGTGTCGCGTGAGCAGGTACTTGACCTCACCGGAAGATACGAGTTTAGTTAAATGAATTTAACCGCCTCCTTGGCGTAATGTTTAGTCCGTTTGCTTCACACCAGGAGGTCGCGGGTTCGATTCCCTGCGGGGTCAACTTTGTAAGACTCGGTTTTGTTGGTGGTAGGGCATTTTCATAGCCCGCCTGGCTAGCTTCTACCATCTTATCTAAAACTTGCCGCCAAACATCAGTGTTAACATAATTGATGTGTTCCGGCTAGAAGATAAGGTAGCCAGATCTCCATTGCGTTGGGGAATCTTGGTAAGCCCGCTTCCATCTTCGGCATCATCGTTACTTACCATCAGGTGAGATGATGCCAAGGTTACGAAGTTACTAGTATTTCATCTGTGGCCAAGGCCTTATCAATTCTGGATAAAAAAAATACTGAAGTATAAATTAAAGGGTATTGCGCCGCCAATAAGAGCCCTAATTAACAAGACTAGGCTGTATCTGCTTTTCTACACATTTAACCTATTTTTCGAGGAGGTACTTTAATGTATTTCGTACACTTTGTTTTCAATATTCTGATAGAATTTGTATGGTATCAGCTCTGAGGATTTTTGCCTTTAACATTGACCCGTTTATAAAATAACGCTGGCACGGTCGGTCGTCCGTCACAACTGCAAAATAAAGAAAACTTAATACAAAGTGAGATCAGCTCAAGGTCAGTGTTACCTCTGACGTGCGCCTGACTGTACAAACAGATAAATGACGTAGCTGCGCCGACGCACCTCACCGTTAGCGACAAGTGTTGGGCTGGCACACTTAGCGTGCGCTGCGCCGTTACTCCACTAACTTGAACGCTTTTGCATCTCTTGTAAATCAACTGGTCAGCTTTAACATAAAAAAACCGGCCAAGTGCGAGTCGGACTTGCGCACGAAGGGTTCCGCACCATTATCTATAATAAATGACGTATTAAAAAAATACTTGAAGTTTACATGGTAATGTACATTACATATTTTTTTTAGTTTTATCATTCTCTTATTTTAGAAGTTACAGGGGGGACACACATTTTACCACTTTGTAAGTGTCTCTCGCGCAAACTATTCAGTTTAGAAAAAAATTATATCAGAAACCTCAATATCATTTTTGAAGACCTATCCATAGATACCCCACACGTATGGGTTTGATGAAGAAAAAAAAATAAGTTTCAGTTCTAAGTAAAGGGGAACCCTCAAAATTTATTGTTTTTTTTTCTATTTTTGTGTGAAAATCATCTACTTACCAAGTTTCAACATTTCTACAAAAAGTGGCTGTGACATACGGACGGACAGACAGACATGACGAATCCATAAGAGTTCCGTTTTTTGCCATGGAACCCTAAAACCGGCCAAGTGCGAGTCAGACTAGCACTCCGAGGGTTCCGTCTCACGACACCTCTCCACACAACTACATAGTAATAACGACAGATACCCTATTCACATTACAAACAAATGACATCAAAGCGAACTACAAAAATATACGTTTTTTGTCATTTAGTTCGGACCCCTTAGCGCGAGTCCGACTCACACTTAGCCGATTTTTTAGTGTTTGTTGTTTTACCTCAGTATTAGTACTATAATCACACCAAGTTTGATGATTGTATGTGTTACTGTGTTTACGATAGAACTGCATCAAAAATACTTCTAAAGACCGACAAAAAATACGTTTTTTGTATGGAGGCCCCTTTATTTTTTCTCTTTTTCTAATTTTTAGGGTTCCGTACTAAAAGGGTAAAAACGGGACTCTATTACTAAGACTTCGCTGTCCGTCCGTCTGCTTGTCTGTCTGTCTGTCACTAGGCTGTATTTAATGAACCGTGATAGCCAGACAGTTGAAATTTTTACACATGATGTATTTTTCTTGCCGCTATAACAACAAATACTAAAAGTTTAATAAAGTGAAAAAATAAGGGGGTCTCCATACAAAAAACGTGTTTTTTGTTAAACGTGAAGAAACTAGTGGCATCTAGTATGATGGTACAGAACCCTATGTGTGCGGTTCTGACTCGCACTTGGCGTGTTTTTTTAGACGTGTAGAAACTAGCGCCATCTAGTATGATGGTACGGAACCCTATGTGTGCGGTTCTGACTCGCACTTGGCGTGTTTTTTTAGACGTGTAGAAACTAGCGCCATCTAGTATGATGGTACGGAACCCTATGTGTACGGTTCTGACTCGCTCTTGGCCGGTTTTAGTATTTTTTTCAGATTATGTATATGTCGTGGTCATATCGTAGAATTGAGTAGTTCATGAAATGACCGACGTAGAATTGGCCAGATGGAGATTTTTGCTTCGCGACTCTCTTTGATAGTTTAAGAGAAAGGTATTTACGTAGGTATATGTGATCTAAGTCTCCAAGCATCTTATTATCTTATCTTATTATTATTATTTTTATTAGGATTATTTTTTATTTTTTTCTTAGGCTACACTGCTCAGTGCTCACTTAGCGCGAGGCGAAGTGGCAGGAGCACCTCCAGTAGAAGCACAGTCGGCTGGAGTTCAATGCGACAATGAGAGAACGCTTCGGAATCACCGGGCATTGTCGAGAACTGCTCTTATACTTCTGCTGTATTATAATTATAAGTAATCAGCTATTTACAGTTGAACACTAGCGAAGATAGCACATTGATACGAGTAATTGTATAGTCAAGTAGATCATATTATACTGTGTCTCTTTTGAACGCTTGAACTCAAGCTCTGAGCTTACATGTCTCTTACCTTAAATGGTTTGTAATTTGTTCACTTTCCCTCTTGATGTAAGCAAGTCCGTATGTATGTATGTATTCTAATTCAAAGCAACATTATAATACGGCTTGTATTTACACCTGACCGAAAGAAAAAAACAAGGTTATGATAATATCTTGATCTACTATTGTTTTGATCGTAAAATGTACGAAATGCGTGAGCACAGAGAGACTCAATGGGTGACGAGTATATCCACGTTTTACGTGTTACGGTCCCCCTCCCCCTCTCCTCCACAAAGCCAGTGCCTTATATCTTTAAAAAACAGTGTATTTTAAAAAAAAACTAGTTTCCAAAAAATAGTACTTATTATATCTTCTTCATCTTCGGCAACATCGTCACTTACCACCAGGTGAGATGTTGTCAAGGGTTTACCAATTGTGAATAAAAAAAATATATGACTGAATGACTTCATGAAAAGAGTGAATAAAAAAATGGTTTCATAAATAACCGACATAGTTCAGCGTATTAGCCTACTGATGTGTCGCTGAACCGATAAACATTGCATAAAGGAAATTCCGGACTGGAGATCGCGTTTTGGCAAACGTAGCGTTGGACTCTCTCCAGACAGGTGGATAACAGGTAACTAGTGGATATCATCATATCAGCCGAAACATGGCCACTGCCAGACAAAGGCCTTCCCAAAGGATTTTCACAACGACCGTTCCTGCGATGCTCGTATCCAGTGGCTCCCTGCGACCCTCACCAGCTCGTCAGTCCACTGAGCGGAAGTCCTGCCTACGATAAGTCTTCCAGTGTGCGGTCGCCACTCGAGAATTTTAATGCTCCAACGGCCAGCTATGTACCCTGCCCACTGCCACTTAAGTTTGTAATTCTGAGAGCTATGTTCCATTAATTTGTTTCTCCCACGGATCTCCTCGATCCTGATTCGATCACGCAGCGATAATCCGAGCATAGCTCGCTCCATCGCCCTTTAGGTGAACTTGAGCCTTCTTTATGAGGCCCATAGTAAGCGACTAATGGCTCGGTTCCAACCAAACGGTTCAAACCTTAATCTTGAGACACTGCGGTACTTGGGACGTGAAGATACTGTGAAGCTTCCCGAACACTGCCCAGCCGAGTTTTTTATTTTTTTATTATTTTGTTTGATCTCTTTCGCGAATTTGGACCTATCTAACTGGACTGCTCGTTCCAGTTATATACATATTCGTCAACAACTTCAAGTGTAGAGTAACTAACCCTCATAATAGTGGGTGCTAATAATTATGGGCCTAAAGAGCAATATCCACATTGCTCTTCGGCCCATAATTATTAGCTTTTCCAAGCTGTCCGGTCCACTTCTGCCCGTGTGTCCGACTAAGGTGAAATTTGAGATGGTGGGTTGAATATTCGTTTTGGAAGGGCGCCGTGTCGAGGCTGCACTATAAGAAGATAATAAAAAAAACATCTTTTACCGAAAAGTAATATGAGTGAGTTCCTCGAGGATAGACCTTTTTGAACAGCGTTTAGTTCATGATATTACAGAACATTGTACGCCAGCCCCACGGATTGATAGACAGGCATCGGGAGCAGGGTCGTTCCTTTCCCTCTAATATGGTTGATGGGAGCGATGGCTGACTCTCGCGTTATACTCGCGACCAAGTGCTGTCCGTGTGAACTGGCCTACTCTTGTCAAAGGTATCAATGACATTCAATGATTTTTATGTATAACTTTTCGTGTCATATTGTTTTCATGTTTTAATTTCATTTTGACATTATTACTTAATGATTTTTTATTTCTTGATTTTTCACAAATGAAATTATGTTAATATTATTTCATGACTATCAGAAAGAGTGTAATTTGCACCTATTTTGAATAAATACCTTGAATCTTGAGAAAAGTGCAGAGGCCCTGCGTAGAAAAGAGATTTGTTGGATTTCTATAACTGATTTATATTAGGTATAATAGAAATAAAAAGAACATCATCTTGGTTTCACAAATTATATAATTCAAATCGAGGTATAACGGTAAGTATAACCGCATATAACCGAGCTACATTTCCATATTTTATAATAACGCTCGATAATAACCTGTTGTGTTGTTAGGGTTCCGTAATTCACAAGGACACAACGAATCTCTTCTATGTAAACACGTAAACATGTAAACATATGTCTTCTATGTAAACATGTAAACACAGTATGTAAACACGTGCGTTCTTTCTTATTTTTCGCAAAGGCTGCTTAACAAACAAAGTTGAAATTTCGCATAGTTAGATCATACTTAGATCACATATAAAAGAAGTTCGTATTTGATGTTGTTATGTATAAGAATCAGCCACATATTTTGCAATCACAAAAATATTCTTGGTGACTTTTGAAGAAGCCAAGTTTAATTTTTTTTTTTTTAATTTAACACTAGGGGGAGTGTGATATCACTAAAGATAAAATTTTGAAATTAATGCAGTAGTCCAGATGATCATTTTATTAGTACTTGACAGTAACTGTAGCTGGTAGTTTAATCAATAGTATGAGACAATGAACCTATGTACTAAGAGGTTTTGTTATGTTGGTAATGGAAGTTTTAGACCGGAACCCTGTTTGTGTGAGTCCGACTCCCCCTTGATGAGTTTTATTACTGTACAGTTGCACGTCAGACCGCATGACACACACATTTGCATGTCATTATCGACAAATTATCGACTGGGCGCGTTACTAGCCCTAGATATTCCGTCTACCGTTATAGTTTAGATTTAGTGATACATACTTATTACTGTCTCAAAATATACCATTGCATCTTCAACCAACATGTGTTCTTAGCTATATTAGTAGAAACGTACCTTTTACGGGTTTCGTACACCCAAAGGGTGACTAACGGGACCCCGTTACTAAGCCACCGCTGTCTGTCCGTCTGTCTGTCCGCGGAGTGTATTTCATGAACCGTAATAAGTATAGACAGCTTATATTTCCAGAGTTTGTATTTATATTGCCGTTAAAAAAACAAATAATAAACAAATAAAGGGGGAACCCATACAAGAAACATGTTTTTTAAAGGAATTTTTTGCTCTATCGTAAAAACGGTTATACATACACACTTGGTGCGATTATAGTACTCATTTTAAAGTATAACAACAAATTATCAAAACTGGCCAAGTATGAGTTGTGCTAGCGCTAAGGAGCCTGATTAAATGAAAAAAAAAATTGTCTTAGTTTGTAATGTGAATAGATGTCATTGTCAAAGTTGTGTGGAAAGTTGTGATGTTACGGAACCCTCCTAGCGTGAGTCCGACTTGCACTTAGCCGGTTTTTCTTTTCTATTTACCTTCTTTCTTTTAGTTTTTGCAATTTAATCTAGCTAAGTACATATTTCAAATCTGCCCAGTGGTCATTTTGACTAACTATTCTCCTCGTTTTATTTACGATGTTCGTACGCGCTAATGGGTGATTTTAATTTTAAATGCCCTTAAATCATTGGCGTTCGAACGTTTATTTATGTATATCTGAAAATAGCAAGCAGTTTTTCATAAATAATTGAGGTGTTTCTACAAAACTAAACAAATTCTATTTAATGTTTATGTTGAAAAACTGTTGTAACTTATAATCTCTCTAACTTTTGAATGTTTTTTCTGTAATTCAATTTATGTTACACAGTCAAGCTAATTATTTTGTCATTTGATATAAATTGAACGTATCATCACAACAGCCGAAATACGTCCACTAATGGACTATGTTAGTACTTATATATATATATATATATATATATATATATATATATATATATATATATATATATATATATATATATATATACTTTGGCTAGACAGAACTTTACCACAACGAGCGGTCCTGCGCTGCACGCATCCAGCGGCTTTTGATCGATCGCCAATTGATCGTATGTCAAAAGCAAATCCACGCACGGACCACGTTAGCGGACGCTTGCAATTTAAACCCATATTAAAAGTCCTTTTCGTCCTTTATAGGACTCTACCCATTTAAGTCCGTCGTCCTCACGTGGACCCACAGGTTTGTAATATATAAGTCATTGCGCGGACCTATGTTAATACAGCTTTTGGCCCGATACAAGAACGACAGAGAGGGAAAGCGCCCACTCGTGCGCACAACAGATAGAAGATAACGCGCACAACTAAAATTTCAAAATACATTTCGTTAACAATGCGTAATGCAGTTGCTTGTAAACTTACGCTTTTGTTTTTCACATGGAACTACTTATTACCTCTGGTTTAGGTAGGCAGGTCATCGGGGGGCAAGGGAAATGTGGAGGTTGGATGTGTCTTGTCTTGAGAGAAAATACTGGCTGAGCTGGATTAAATTAAGTAAGCAACAATCTCACCAAGCTTCACGCATGAATGTACTCGTTTTATATTTTTATTTTTTTTATTTGGGAAAGCAAACAGTTATAAACGAACTATTAACATGAATTCTTAAGGCTTATACCGCCGCCAACGACCAACTTTGTTACCACTTTTTTATCGAAAAACATTTTTTTTTGTTATTTACAGGATATGAGGAGTGATTTAGATTTCCTTGAATTCTATTTAAATACATAGAATTCAAAGAAAAAATATCCTAATGCGCCCATTTTTTTCCAGTTGTAACCATAGAACTGCTGCAATTTTAATGGAAACATTATAATATTTTATGAACTTCTTAACAAAACAATGTGAAATTATTTTGTTTCTTACGTTTTAGAACTTCTTTCTATGTTATTTATAATGAATTAAAAAAACACAATTTTCACACGATTCGTCCGCAGCGATTGACGTAACACCCACGTTGCAGTACGAGCTGACAATAACTTTATTTCCAAGCTATTTCGTTCGATGTTTGAAGCAGCGTGAATAGAGTTGCTAATTTTAGGGACGGAGGAGCCTTAAATAACATGAGTACAGGTGTGTATAAATCACGAGGCTATCCACGAATTTGTAGGTAACCATAAAGTGGTATTCGTTATTACATTTTTAGAATTCCATCTTATCTACATTACCCGTATTTTTTTCTTCTTTTTGGAGTTTACTGCGTTAGAATTGATTTTCTACAGCACGCTGTAAGAAAAATATATGGGGAGTGAAATCGAGTGTTAACTTCGTTAACTCACGTTTTATGTCAGTTACCTTTTATATCAGGAAGGCTAAGACTCTATTTCTATGCAGCTTAAAACGCGAGGCTGGAGGCCGAGCTCCGCATAGCATAAATAGCAAAAGTAAGTTTTAAAAAATGTTATACTATAGGTTTAGTAAACTCCTGTCGCGCACCGTAGCTGACACGCACACTTTTTTAATGTCTGTCACGAAATATCTACGCAGATTATAAACCGATGTTCATGATTACTTTTTAATCGATAGGGTATGCTGCCAGGTTGGTCCCATATAAATTTTATCACCATCAGTCGAATACTTTTTTTTAAAAACTTAACAAAAACCAAAATAAAAATGCAAAACTGTACAAGTTGTTTAGATGGAAGTCGGTTTGTTAGCCTGCTTAGGCTGTTGGTTGAATCTTCACCTGCGGAACCACTTGACATTCTTAGTAAAGTATACTTGGGTTTAGTAATAAATAATAATATATATAATATGTATACTTTGCTTGGGTGCTAATCTGTGCCACGTAGATCTCTACGTACTTACTTAAAGTTATGACGCGTCTTTATGACACTACCTACGCATTCATCACGCACTTCATGTTAATTTTTTATAGTTGCTAACGGTTTATTTTTAATTACAAGGGTTTGGTTAATTACATATGTACTCGTGTTTTTAACTGGAGTTTAATTTTCATAAATCACCTTCATAAAGCCTAAGACAGCTTTAAGTAAGGCAGTTTACCTGCTTTCCTTAGCTTTAAACAACGTGAACGGTACGTTACGTAGCCCTCAATAACAGATTAATGTAATGAATGAATTACTTCGCATGTTTTGCATTTAATAATAGGGTGTTGTACTGAATCAAAAATAAACTATAAAAGGTGATTCCCTAAATGCTCTCTCAATGAAATTTAAAAAAATCAAGATGATAGAAAGTAATTTAAAGAACAATGAAGGAAAAAAATTTAGGCGCGTGAATCGAGTAGCTGCCATGCCTATTTTGTATCGAAACCTATGCGGCAGCTTTTAGGGCAGGGAGGTAGAAGCGGAAGAAGGCATTTTATTTTAACTCTTTCATACATCTCCGAATTCATACGTTAGAAAAAGATAGATGCTCATCGGTCATTCATATTTTTGCATGTCAAATTCAAAACAAAGAATCTATATAGTACTAGGTTTATTTGTCTTCATGTTATGTACAAGTAAATTAAACAAAACTTCACGGTTTCTGTATTAGAAAATAGTGACGCAACGTATATTTATCGAGTTTTACGTTACAAAGCTACTGGACTCAGCTACATCTCTCAAACAACGTTTAACTAGGTACTTAAAACTTGCAATAATTATAGGATTTTTGAACTGTTGTTGCTCAGGAACTGCTTTGTTTAGGAGTACCTCTTAAGGAATTCAGCATGGGTGTTTGTATGAATAACATGTGTTATGTTTTTTTTCTGTAACTGTCCTTTTTTGTTTTACCTGTTTTCACACAATTATATTAAAAAACGTCGTATGATACTTGGGCGTAAAACCTTTTTACCTAATTGGCAAACACGTGACAGTGGTAAAGCCTCGCCTGCGACTCGGCCTTCATGTAATGTCGAACATTACTAAAATCACAGAATAGTTACAGAATAGATATTACAGAATGTAAACAGAAAAGTGCTCAAAATTTATAAACTATAATGTGTAAATGTGTGTATGAGAACCAAAATTAATCAGACGCCACTCATAGTTTTATTTGATAACCTCTGTATAGGGCGCCGCAATTTTTTTTTCCTTAATGCAAATAACCTATGAGCCAACAAGCTATTCATACCAAAGAATAGGTCATATTTTCCAAGGAGGTTTCATGCTTACCTATCCCAAGCCTTATGAATATATTGGAAAAGACTTGCGCGCTTAGACATGGAAGTTCACGCGCATGCGTAAGTGTGCCTGGATAAAAAAGATACCATTTTCGTAAAACTGAATTGAGTTGTTATAGATGTACGAATTTAAATAATGTATTAATGATTTAGAAAATGTGTGATAAACATTATATTATTATGTGTATCAGGATATAGGAAAAATAAGCGAGATAACTCCGCCGGATATTTTAAATAAGCCAGAAATCGCGTAAAATGAACTTTGTTTGCTAAAATCTCTACAGGTACGTAGGCCCATGTATTTTGTTTTTCTGTAACTGTCCTTTTTTGTTTTACCTGTTTTCTCATAATTGTATTGAAAAACGTCGTATGATACTTGGGCGCAAAACCTTTTTACCTAATTGGCAAACTCGTGACGGTAGTAAAGCCTCGCCTGCGGTTCGGGCTAACAAATTTCATTACCTGTTTACCGCCCTCGTATCGTAAGTACCCATTATCGGCCTTAACATTAAAATGTGCGTGGCTGCGAAACCCGCAATGCAATTATTAGTCTGCCCCACTCACTTACTAAATCAGAGAAACTTAATAAGTGGATTATGGATTATTATAGGAAAGAGCTTGCCTCGTAAAGACTCGTCAAGTTCACTGACTTGGTCCGACGCAGCTTTTCCATGTCAGCGTCGTCATTAAGATCCTTTATCTACACTAATATTAAAGAGGTGAAGATTGTAAGTTTGTGAGTTTGTTTGTAGGAAGTAATCTATGGAACTGATTTTGAAAATACTTTCACGAGTAGAAAGCTACATCATTCCTGAGTAACATAGGCTATATGTAGATATAGCGTAGGCTCGCGAGCCGTTTGCGATTCGCGCACCACTTACGCTTAAGGCCAGTCATAAAAACGATGCCCACGCGAACGAAGACGCGGGCAAAAGCTAGTGGAGAGTAATATTTTCTTTCGACGCAAGATTCATTCGTCAATCAAGTCTTTTAGTGAGACCATGCATCCGCCGTACTATCCTTGAGATATCACGGTTAAAAGTGTCACACGATATGAGAGAGAGAGAGAGAGAGAGAGAGAGAGAGTAACATAATCTGGTCTCCACAGTGCTAAACGTGGCCGCTGGCAAGGCGCCAATGCAAATCTCCACGGAGGAAGGCGGGGTCCCGCAGCGGGCGCTCGATGGGAGCACCGCGGCGGCCTTCAGCCCCGACACCTGCACCCTGACGAAGGCCGAGCGCGTGCCCTGGTGGTACGTCAACCTACTGGAGCCCTACATGGTGCAGCTGGTCCGCCTAGACTTCGGGAAGCCATGCTGTGGTGAGTTTTCATTGTGATTTTATAATTTTTTGGATGATTAGTCTTTTTCTCGGCCATTTCATTCGGTTTCTATCGTTGTTACCAGTTGGTAGCAGTATATGGCAGTCTTTAAGCCGAATCAGTGGCACAACAATCATCCGCTATAGCCCTACAACCTCCACTAAACCGGACTTGGCGTCCATACGAGTATGTGTAGTATGGTTAGGCCTAATCTTCTCGAGCTTGGCAAAATTTGTGCCGCAGACGTGAGGAGGTTTGAGGTATCATCATCATAACATCCGAATAGAGAATTGAGGTATAGGTAAAAGAGGAAAATCCATACCCAGATGTGGGTGGATATGGGCTGAAGATAATGAATGATAGATAAATTTGCGCATGGAGAGTAATTTCAGTTGCTCGAAACGGCTAATCGTAGATGCTACTATTGAAACAACTTAAGCCTACGCCGTCAGTCCGTCTGTCTGTTTGTCTGTCACAATGCTGTATGTTTTTAACCTTAATATGAATTAGTTGAAATTTTCACAGAATACGTGTAGCTATCGTTTTGAGTTGATTCTTTCCACTATAGCGCGAAAATTATTTTAAAGATGTTTTTTTTTGCAATTTATGGTTCCATCTGATAGACTTACCGTTCATACTGAAATAATACAAAAATTCCCTTAATAGTTCAAACCTGAACAAATAAAAATAAGACATGGTTGTCCTAAATCTAATATTTCTAGATTTTTGACAGTTTTGAGACATTAATGTTGTTACTCGAAAAAAAAGACATTAATGTAGTGGCTCAAAAAAGCGTCGGTAACGACTCGGTTGACGGCTGACTGACGGCCAATGTACCAATGAGTTTTTCAAAAACTTACGTACATATCATTACCGATTGCTTTAACGGTGAAGGAAACATCGTGAGGAAACCTGCACTGGCCTGCGAAGAAACTCGAAGGTTGTGTGTGAAGTCGACCAATCCGCACTGGGCCCGCGTGGTCGACTAAGGCCTAATCGCCCTGATTCAGAGTAGGCTCGAGCCCCTCGGTGGGGACGTATATGAGCTGATATAATAATGTTGTTACCGTAATGAGCCTAATTTTATTGTTATTTCTTACGGCATGATGAGTCACGCAAAGAATTACTGCGAAATGGTGCCATAGAAGCCGAAAACCTCTGAAAAATTAATTTCATGCCATGGTCGAGAAGATTAATCCGCCGTCAAACACTAATATTATGTTAGAAGTATGCATACATTTCTTAAAACTATTGGAGACGTTAAAGTAAATGGATGTGTGTGCAAACAATAAATAAGTGGGCGATGCGCGACCGGTACCATACCGGCACTGCGCAGCGCCATTCCAACTTCCACTTGGTCGGATTTATTTCAATATTTATTTACACTTGGTTTATTTCAATTTAGGGATTCATTCCCACTTGGAGCAAAGCCGCCCTTTGATCCAGTTACCCTCGCCGTACCTAAATAGCCGTTGGGAATCAGGCTGTTGTACGTAAGACGAGTTCGAGAGAGCGAGGCTGTCATGTCATGTATCAGTCTTATAAATTCAAAAACGAGCCGTTGCGTGCGGCTTGCATACAAGAGGGAAACAAACCATATCGTCCTCTTTTTCTGCAAACATCTCATCCCTTTGCAAATCGTATTCGCGTCGTGATGGTAGGAATCTAAATGAACGTACAGTTAACGAGCGGTACCACGCTGCGAGCGCCGCCGCATCACGACAAGATGCCATTCGAGTTCCAAGCTACTTTTCCGTACCTACTGTCAACTGCAGTATTGGAATAGGCATCTTTAATTCCACAGATGATGGAAACCCGCTCAACCGACGCAACTTTCTAACGATTCAATCCACGGAACCCTTGCAAACAGCATTATTATATTAAATTATGAACGCTTGCGGATAAGCCCGAGCGATCCCAAATAACTACGCTGCAGTGAAAGTTTTTTGAGAAGTAAGCGGTACGAGTATCTAACACTTGGACGAAAGTGCCTGCCTTTTGTGCCTCTGATATGTGTTACAAATGTTGTAACGTTACATTGTTGTTACATATTGAATAAGATGCATAATATAATACTGAATGGTTTTGATTAAATTAGTTCCTTTTGAAAATAAGCACAATAGAATCGCGCTGATGGCACGAATTCACTTGCTCGACTGAGGTTTTCATTCAGGACTGATGCCATAAATAATAATAAATTTATATATAGATACATAAATCTGTTGTATTTTGTTGAACTGGAACATTAATTAACCTACTAACTTGTCTTTATTGTCCATTTAGAATTTACGGTGAAATAACGCAATTAAAACTGCAGATTTCTCGCAATAAGACTTTTGTTATTCTCAAATCCGTGTTTTCCAGGGTCCAACAAGCCGGCTGTGATCGTAGTACGGGTGGGCAACAACCGCCCAGACTTGGGGACGAACCCGATCTGCAACCGCTACACTGGGTTCCTAGAAGAAGGCCAGCCCCTGTTCTTGCCGTGTAACCCACCAATGCCCGGAGCTTTTGTTAGCGTGCACTTGGAGTCGTCTTCGCCGAGTCAGCTATCGATATGCGAAGCGTTTGTGTACACGGACCAGGCGCTGCCAATCGAACGGTGCCCGCAGTTTCGGGACCAGCCGCCCGGGAGCACGGCCACGTACAACGGGAAGTGCTACATTTTCTACGACCGGCAGCCGGCGAACTTCAGGGACGCGCTAGGGTTCTGCCGTACGCGAGGCGGAACCCTCGTGGCGGAAAGCAACCCGGCACTGCAGGGGTTCATCAGCTGGGAGCTCTGGCGACGGCATCGGTAAGTTTAAAATTGTCTACCTATTACGGTTCATGAAATACAGCCCACTGACACACATCGGAGGCAGTATTAGGGTCCCGTTGGTCACCTTTTTGGTGTACAGACCTCTAAAAAGTAGTTCAAAAATTAAAATTAATATATCTGTCTGTGAGATGTAATAGGCACACCTTTTACTGTTTCTTTTTCTTTAAGTTACATGTGCTAATGCGAAATTGATGTTTTCTTATACGGAAGTGAGGGACTCGACTCACGACCGACTGTAGCGAATTGAATTGGTATTTACGCAATGATGTGTTTCTACAGGGTGGGAGAGGAATCTGTAAAATGTTTTAACGGAAAGCATTGTGCAATGTATAAGCAAATGAATAGACTCGATGAAAATGAAGAATCACGGCTATTAGACCACCTTGTAGCTATTATATCGTGTCGCCGTGGAAAGTGGCTCTTGTAACGGTTTAACTCCGTATAAGGAGGGCCGCGAGATCGTCGCGTGTCATCGCCGATCTGTCATCAGCTGGACGGACGAACGAACAATTTGAGTGGTTGCTATAATTGATTGCGAACATGTACGAGAACGACCCCTTTCCGCGGCTTTTGGAGTTGCTTGCTTATGCAATAAACATCCAACCAACGATACCAATGTTAAAAAGTTTTACAGCTAATACAAATTGATGCGGATAACTTGATTTGTTCCGCTTTTTCCTAAATGTTTCGGACCACATAGAAACTTGTTTCCGTTCCAATATTTACAGTTACCGTTTTGCGAAAATCTGATTTCGTATATTTAGTCCTTGTTTCCTCAATGTTAATATTCCACTGTAGTTCTACATACTCATTTTTCCTATTGAAAATTGCATTTTAAAATAACTGGAAATAGATCAATAACAGGGATCCCAAAAAAAAAGATTTTCCATTACAATGTTGGTCAATCTTAAGTACAAACAAGAAGTCAACAACAGAAACAGGATTTCTACAATATATCGAAGCTAGTTGTTGGAATGTGGACCCAAAGTAGGTATGGGAAGAAGCGGAACCAATCGCTATTTAAACTATTCTGTGGTGAGGGCAAATACCGTCCTTCTATAGATTATCATGTCCTCTGGGATGGTCACAAAATTATGAGTATTAAATTATAAGAAGGTATTCAAGAAGGGTTATAATTGTTAATGTTGTTTCGCGAGATGGGAAAAAGGGCTTCCACCAATACAGGTTGAAATTGAAATCCTTGGCCAAATTCTAGACTAAGCATCTAATTATGAAACTAAACAAGTTTTTGAAAGAAACTTATTCAATCGAACAAAAAAAAAGATTTTCCATCACAATGTTGGTCAATCTTAAGTACTGTATGTACAAATAATCAAATTTTTTTTTGTTCCTTGGGGAAAGATGTTCAGTTTTATGAGTAGACCCTGAGTTTAGAATTCGGCCGAATGATTATGATCAGTGATGTCAAACACATAGAAAAGCGAATTCGCTGCCAGTCCAAGAGTGGACTACTACTTACGAGCTGATGAAGATGCTGATTGACACATCTTGCAATGTTGCTACACCCTGTGTAGTTAAGTTATCGACACAGTGTGTGAGCCGTTAACATCGATCCGTATAGTGTAGCACTTTGATACAATTTCGTTTTATTTATTACGGTACAAATATTGTCCAACGGTTCAAAGATATGATACCTCCTACATACAGCACATGTGGAGCGTAAAGCGATTTATTACAGCAATAGTCTATGGTGTCCTGATTTCTAGCTGTCTTGACGTTGTTCTGTTAAGTCATTTTATGGTCTAGATTTTCTATAGGTATCTACGTATCATTTGTGAAACTGATATAATTTTCCTTATTATAAGATACAAGTGTCATGAATGTTGTGCTGGAAATCTTTTTTGTATGTTTGTTTTCAGAGAGAAATTAATGCTAAGCGAATTGTTTTTTTCTGCTTCATGATTTTCTACTACGACTATTTGAGAAGGTAGTTTAATTTCGATCCCCGGCTATGAATAAGCAACTTTTTCCGAGTTAAGCCGGATCTAAGTACCTATTATTAGCTTAAAAAATTTGATAATTATTTAAATTTACATATAATATACTGAAGTTGAAACAGGTGTGGTGCCGAATTGTGTTACCCATGTAACATTTGAATATTTCATCAGCATACTATGTGGAATTTTCCAATCCAGATGAGTGTGTTTTAGTGACACTTCATACCAAAAAATAAATTTCATACTCAAACAAAATTCAAAGAACCATGACTTAGCTGTAGATGAACGTTGTCGAGACTGATAATAAATTTCATACTCAAACAAAATTCAAAGAACCATGACTTAGCTGTAGATGAACGTTGTCGGTCAAAAGTTAAGGAGGCAAAAGATCAGGCATTAGGTAAATCACACTATGACTTAAATAATTTGTAAAACAGATGATGATGAAGGTAGCGCTCTGAATGCATGGCATGGACGACAGAATTTTCTGGATTCTGTCAATGATGAAACACAACGTTTTAAGCAACAAAATATGTATGAGTTATAACCATAGACATAGGATTTTACGCTACGCGGTTTAAACAAAGTTATGGGCACTGTTACAGCTTCTTCTAGTAAATCTGAACACTTTTTCCCAAGAAATCCATAGTCAAAATGCAAAAAATGTTGGATTTCTAAAAGAATATCGATCAGCTGATTGGCCAACTTTGTACAGGTGTACTTTTTGGTGCGATTTGACCTGGGGTTTCTTGTAGGAAATTGTTCAGTTCCATTTCTAAAAGCCCTAGTTAAAAGTGTGTCAATACCTTTGTTCAGACTCCAGAAAAGTTGTTACACCAGTTATAAAGTTCCTTAAACGTAAGGCATGTAACCATCTGCCGCCGTTACAGAAGCGACAGCAGCAGCCAGTATTGGATGGGCGCGGTTCGGGACCCTCAGGACTCCAGCAACTGGAAGTGGGTGACCGGCGGTGACGTCACCGTGTCATTCTGGAACGCGCCTGGTGGCACCGAGGGCTGCGCACGATTCGACGGCAGCAAGGGCTGGCTGTGGGCCGACACCGACTGCCAGGCTCGCCTCAACTACATATGCCAACATCGTAAGTTTGGTTTTCTATGCTGGCGTCTTATTGATTTAAGTCATTTTTGGTATATAGGTATTCTTGGTAAAATGAGTGATTTAATGTTCCAGCAAAAACCTATAATCAAAAGTAACAACTACCTATTTTATTGATTTAGGTAGGTGCCCATGCGTTTGCATGCACGCAAGCCTGTCTTGTTGGATCTTTGCGAATGGTTTTGGCTTATGCGACTTGGCAGCTGTGCGAGTTGTCTGACTGTATTTGCTTCATTGGTAACCTTAAGTTTCTCCACCCTCCTTTGTGAGCCCTATAAATGTATAAGTCTTATGCAGAACCATCATGATCAGTTTTCTTACATTTGCTCCTAAGTGTCAAGCCATCTGTTACAATTTATAAAAACACAGGTTGCTTGAAAATTTCTTTGATCAATTAGACTAGGACGTATTGTTACGGAGTACCTGTGGAGCATCATTAGTTTCGTCCTTGCGAAATAATGAAGGTTCCTTCTGAAAAAGCAGACCTTTTTTATCTGGAGCTTTCTCATCAAATTGAACAACTTTTTTTACAGATTGGCTCTAGCTTCCTTGGGGAAAGTTGTTCTGTTTTATGAATGGATGCCCAGTTAAACTTGATTCAGATATCTATTTCAGTAGCATCCTGTAATACCAAGTCAACCATCCTAATGACCCGTTAACCCTGCAGAGCCGAAAGCCTGCGGTCGTCCTGAGCAGCCACCGAACTCAACGATGGTGGCAGACAGTTTCGAAGTGGGTGCCTCTGTGGAGTATTCCTGTGACGACGGCCACCTGCTG
Organism: Coleophora flavipennella; assembly: GCA_947284805.1. Classification (NCBI taxonomy): domain Eukaryota; kingdom Metazoa; phylum Arthropoda; class Insecta; order Lepidoptera; family Coleophoridae; genus Coleophora; species Coleophora flavipennella. Next base: position 12,479,607 of record OX369308.1, read on the forward strand.
GTAGGGCCCACCGTGCGCACCTGCCTCGACACCGGATTCTACGACGAGTTCCCGCCTGTTTGCAAACGTGAGTTCCTACTGTATATGTGCTGGGACTGTTCTGGCAACATAATGTTATAGTGCCTACATAATTAAGTGATGTCCTTGATGTTTTGTCGTAGGATAATACATACATCCATATCTATTAAACCTAATTAAAGGCAATTAAACTAAGTGTCCAATTCCTCGACAGTTTGTCGTTTCCATTATGAACTACGGCCTATTCCAGCTATTTTATCTTAGTTTGGCCAGGAAATTTATACACCATTGCCATCAACACGAAAAAAAGCTCAGGCTTTTTACATCTGAAACTTCTCTTGCACCACAGGCATAGAATGTGGTTTTCCGGCCGAGATTCCCAACGGGCGCTATAAGCTGATCAACGGGTCCGTGTCATACCTATCGCACGTGCAATACGCGTGCGACGAGGGGTACGAGATGGTGGGACGCGCGCGTCTCGTCTGCGACATCGATGAGCGATGGAACGGACCGCCACCTCGATGTGAAGGTACTTTGTCACCAGATACGGATCCTAGTGGACGCTACTAGTATGTCAACGGGCCCATATCGTACCGTCCCACATGCAGTAAGAGTTTAACGAGACGGTTACAAGGTGGTGGGTAGAGCGCGATTCTTACGTTACATAGATGCGTGATAGAGGGCCTCCGCCTTGATGTGAAGGTAATTGACACCAGGTATAGACCCCAATGGACGCTAAAAGTTTGTTAACCGTTCGTGTCCTACCTGTCACACGTGCAGTACGCATGCGACAAGGTGTATGGTGTGGGAGATGGTGGGTAGGGCGCGACTAATACGTTACATCGAAGAGCGATGGAACGAAACTCTCCACCGCGGTGCGAACGTAAATGTCATGCAGCATCAAAGCGGATGCAGTAAATTAAATGAATTATATGATGATGAGGGTTTACTAAATTGCGAATTTAAAATAAGTAAAGAATTTTCGAACGGTTATAAATCCGCTTATGCTATGATAAATTTTATTACATAAGTAGTCGAGTTTCATTTGTTGTTTTATCAATAGTCATAAACAGGAAAAGACATCGGAAAAGATCTCAAGCTAAATTTACAAAATTAGTAAATTTAGATTTTATCCCCATAAATACGGCCATGAATTTGTTCACTCTAGATACAATATAATACAATGGGTTCTGGGTGTTCAATTCTTACCACGCTAGCCAACCTACCTTTTTAAACTTGCTAATCTGTAAGAGATCCCCTTCAAGCCCAGAAACAAACCAAAAAAATTTGGGCTCGCTTCGCTTGCCCTGGAGTAATGGTTACTGTAAAGTCCCTTGTGAGAACCTTAAGGGGTACGTCGCTCCTAGGTAGGATTTTAGCTAAAAAGAAAGTTTAGGAATGGTGCGTTCCTACTCGACGAGAGCAAAGGGATATCTCCACCAGGCGAAGTGGTGTGCCTGGGGTCCGGCCGTGGACCAATCGTTGATGATTTGGTATCTGTATATATACTCAGCGCTGAAGAAATTCTAATAGCGCGTTCTAGATGTTGTATTTCTTTTATTCTCTCGTCGCTTGTGTTAAGGTTTAGTGGCGGGATAAAGTGATGTGAAACCATAAGAAATAAATAAAATTCAAGTTGGAAGTTATTATTATATATATTATTATATTCTTCAAAAAGGGTGACAACAGACAACACCCTGCTGAAGAACTACAGACCCATATCATTTCTGAGCCATGTCTACAAGCTGTTTTCGAGAGTCATTACAAATCGTGTCGCACGCAGGTTTGACGACTTCCAGCAGTCCCGAATAAGCCGGTTTCCAAAAACGATTTCGTACAATAAGTGAGTGTAGAGATTAAATCTCTACAGTATCTACGATAAAAATTAACCGTATACGCAAAGTGCCGCTCTCTACTTACCCTCCGCACCAAGATAATTGTTGACACTCCAGCAGTTATGCCCGTTTTGAGTCTTGTTTTTTTTACGAATACTTTATTCTTCGTCCTAGTGGTCCAATGTGAGCCGCCGCCGCAGATCACGAACGGGCGCGTCACTGTGTCGTACAACGCGTCCGTGTTCGGCGCAGTGGCGGAGTACGCGTGTGCGCGGGACCACGTGATGGTGGGCGTGCATAGGATCGCCTGCCTTGCCACCGGCCTGTGGGACAAGCCAGCGCCGCATTGCAAACGTATGTGCCTATTATGGACTGCCGTTTACCAGCATATTATTACTTTACTGTGGCGGTTCCTGGGGTATCTGCTTCGTAACTGTGACGGCCCTTCATCATAGGCACCCCAAATATTAATACTAGCTTATGGCCGCAGCTTCGTCTTCGTGGATATAGTTTTCATGACTGTATTCGAAGGTGCGTAGTGCGCAACAGCCAGCAGCGTACACTTAAATTTGACATTTGACTTGACACCATAGCCCTAAAAATTCTCCTGTTAGAGTTTTCCACAATTCCCTCATGAACTATGCATTTTTCCTGTATAAAAAGTAACGTTTGTTGTTTTCCACCATTTGTTTAATACTTCAAGCTTGGGAGAGTAGGTAGCAAACAGATATACAGACAGACACTCACAACACACTTTCGGATTTATGTTAAACGAGGTAGAAGCGCCGCAACAAAGGCTACCGATATAGGACAAACGAACCAAGTTACGGGGATAAAATTCTACATCTACCTACGTCAGTTAGTTAATACAACAGGAAACAGGATCTATGCACCGCCTAGCCTTGGTGTAAATCCAAATTCACAAACGAAAGTGCCTTACGAAATCATCCTGGACATCCATTTATTGCCATTCCAGTACATTTTTTTACCAACCAAATGATTGAATAAATATTTTTAAATATTTTGCAGCTGAAGAGCGTCCAACGTTAACGACAACCAAGTCAACTCCGCAGCCCACAACGACGACAGTCCCCCAAACCACCCGCTACGCCCCAACGCGCTCCCGTCCATCCGGGCGACCGTCCTCTCCTACCCCTTTTATGACCACCGAACTCCCCAGACGACCGAAGCCGAAGCCGACGACTGAGAAGCCCACGACGAAAGCGTACGATCGACCGACGACAAGATTGTACGAACGCCCGCCCGAGAGAAAGTCGTCGGTTAGGGACGCGCAAGAGTCGCCTACCAGCCACGTGCCTCAAATTATTGTGGCTAGTCATCCTAGAGAAAATCAGGTATGTAAAACGGTACTGATTGGCTAAATGTAACAACATTCAAGACTTAGACAAGAGAAGATGTCCATTCTAGGAGACCAAAATAGAACATGGGGGCCTTACACCCATGATTCCTTGATAACACGGCGGTAGCTTACTGTCCATAGAATCATCACAACATTCGCCCGAAGACACAAATCATTAATTTAAAACGCTACTTCTACACGATTAAGCACTTACATACGCAAAAGAAAACAGGTAATTAATTGAGTGGTGCGCGAGTTGCGCTAAAACGAGTTTACTCCAGATCCCTCGGGAACTATATCGGGCTATTCTGGGCAGATAGATACATTTTGACGGTACAGGTTGTTGACAAATGCTGATTTGTTCGCAGATCCTAGGCAGCGGCAACAACATCCGTGCGGAGCAGACGCCGCGTGTGAACGTTCCTTTCCCAGTGGACGGCGAGCGGCGCGAGGTGCCGACCGGCGCGCGTCTCAACATAGGCGCGGTGGTCGCACTTGGCGCGTTTGGCGCGCTCGTCTTCCTCGTCGCCATCATCACGACCATCGTCATCCTTGTGAGGAGGTGAGCTTCATTATTTACTGCTTGGAATTGGCTGATCCCTTTTCACACCCTCCGGCAACCGGGTAACCGTTGGTAAATTATTGGACTAGCCAGGTGATTTGCGCCGGTACGCGTGAAAGGTTTCCTACATTAAAGCAGGAGTGAAAACCTCGATTACGTTTAAGGAGGTGAGATTCTTTGTTAACTGGTGTTTTGACGTGACGACTGGTACTGATATCGCAAACTATACGAGTACACTATATGTCGCCTTTAATTCATATAGGGGTGAGAAATCATTTTGTAGGAACATGTTTATTACCGATTTGGTAGGTTCTCAGAAGGTATCTCAGTCAAAAGCTGCTCTTAACTTATCAGCAGCTTAGTAAGTACCTGTTACAGTTAAAGGAGACCAACAGTCTTGCGTAACTAAAATTGGTCAATAACCTATTATTACCAATATTTAAACTGAATGGAAATGTTATCTACTAAACGTTGCCAAGTGTAGGCACTACATAGTTCGTTTTCACAATGCATCGATTAAGGGCATGAGAAAATGTTAGAAGAAATGGGTATCTACGTAATATAAAATAACCATCAGGTAGGTCATTTTCTGATGACATTGGGACATAAAGTCGTCTATAAAGGATTGAGAGTAAAGTGCCCATCGCCCGCGGTACAAGATAAATCGGTGTGACATAATAGATTTCAAGATGTTTATTCAAAATAGGTGCAAACTACACTCTTTCTGATAGTCATAAACTTAGTAATTACATAATTATACATGTCATTTGTGATAAATAAAAAATAAACAATCATTAGTTACTAACATCAAAATACAATCATAGATATAAAACAAATTATGTAATTAGAACACGAAAACAAAAATCATTGAATGTAATTAATGCCTTTGACAAGAGTAGGACAGTTCACACGGACGGCACCCGGTCACGGGTATAACGCGAGAGTCAGCCATCGCTCCCCTCAACCATATTAGATGTTTAAATAATATTAATTAGTTAAATTAAAAACCCTCGAAAAAAATTCAGGCAAATCCGAGCAATTCCCCTTGCGGCGGCTATCTTGATTTTTTTATTGCACCTAAAATCTACCCAGGGTGTAAGTTATTTTAGTAAGCACCATCTCTCCCATTTTCTCTCTCTTACCGTTTCCGCGGGCATTTGACCATCTCCATGACTGGATTTCTATCAATTATGGCTAAGAACCGCCTCGGTTAATCTATCTTTCAAATAAAAAAACCGCATTGAAATCGGTCCATCCGTTTAGGGAAATTGAAGACCTGTAGGTACACATACATGTGACGAAGTCATTCTCTTTTGTTTATTTTCGATCTGCTTTGTATTATTTTCCTTTTAATTTGTTTTATGTTTTCGAACTTTTTTACTTTTTGATCTGGCTGTCTTCATTTTCCCATCATGCATCTTTTTTTATGATTATATTTTTTGGGTGGTAAAATATTATTTTATTTAATCGATAGGACCCTACCCCCATGGCTACTAATTATTTTATTTGTGCTGGCTCAGACGCGATAGGCGTACATAGGCTTAAAACTTAAAAAACCCCATTAGTTAGGGCTCTGGCCATGGTTATTAACATACAATAGCGTCGCCAAAGAATATTAAATAACATTTCCATCGACAAAGACATTATAAATCCGCTCCGAAATTGTTTGGCCACGACATACATAGAGTTGAAAAAAATGATGGGAAAGGGATGAAAGTTTATTACGGTAGTTATTAAGTACGCCGTCGCAATGGCATATGCACCAAAAATAGAAACATTTCCATCGCCAGAGACATTATAGATCCACTCCCAAAATTTTTGGCCTATAAGGAAGGGATGAGTTTGTGAAGGTAGGTATTAAGTACGCCATCGCTATCATACGCACCAAAAAAGAATTATTTCCATTGCCAGAAACATTTTAGATCCACTCCAACATTTTTGGCAAATAGGAAGGGGATGAGTTTGTGAAGGTAGGTATTAAATAGGTAGGACCAGTAGGACCTTGTGTCGCACAACAGCCGTTTATAAAGGAGTGTTCTCCAGCGGCGGTGAGAAGCGGCCACCGCCCGCTGTACGGGAGTTGCCGTCGCGGTGGTACACGCTGCTAGCGCTGCCGTTCCCAGACCAGCAAGTGGGACGGCGTGAGTTTGCGCGCGCGCATCGCCACACGCACCGCGCCGGACACTTCTCCAACCCGTTATGAGTGCGTTTACGTTTTGCGATCTGAGGTACAAGCGCGATTGACATGGTGGCTGATGAGTATGAGTGAGGTTTAATCCGTTATTTTGTTGTTTACGGTTCAACGTTACGGACAGCGTAGCTGAATGCTGAAAGGATCAGTAATATACCTTATCAATGTATTATACAGGGTGTTTGGTAAAAAAGACAATATATCTTGAGGGGCTTCTACTTTTGAAACAGTTTTTTTTTGTACTACAGCTTTGCTGAAATCGCAAAAAAAATTTAATGTCTCATACAAAACAAAGTTTGCTAAAATAAAATAATAAAATATCTTTTATTTAAAGTACCTATCAAGTAAATATCAAATATATCAAATGTTCCTATCCGTAGGAGAACCAAAGTAACAGAATTGCTAAACTTAAGTGGCAGTGGGCAGGGCACATAGCTCGTGGAACAGATGGCCGTTAGGGTAATAAAGTTCGCGAGTGCCGACCGCGCAACGTGAGACGTAGCGTAGGCTTAGCCTTCCACTCGGTGGACCGACGACCCGGTGAAGGTCGTGGGAAGCCGCTGGATGCGGGCAGCGCAGGGCCGGTTGTTGTGGAAATCCTTGAGGGAGGCGTTTATCCAGCAGTGGACGTCTTTCCGCCGATATCATGACGATGATGATGTCCCATCAAATTGTCTCACAATATTGTTAGTGAGATTTAAAACCTCTGTTGTAAGTAGATGTAAAATATCTGATTAATCAGCTGATCGATTTCTGTAAGTCCTTTTTTTTGCGAATTCAACCAATAGGTAGAACAAAAGTTGTTCAGTTTTATGAGTCGAAGAACGAAAGATATGCTCTATTTAACCTAAAATCCTGTACTCGTATATTATGCTGTCGTCTGCTGACATGACCCTTATCTGAAATCGACTAAAACAAATAACCATGTGCTATTTTGCTTTTACTGATATTGCTGCATTTTGCCTCGATAAACAATTTTCATCATGGTTTTATGGCAGACTAAATGAAGAATCATATGAAGGCGGAGACAGACACGCGAGCAAGTACGCCGTGCTTAGGTATCCATTACGTTTTTCGTTCGCGTACCTAGGGTGACGCACAGGCGAAAAAAGGTAATGGAGCTGGATTCAACCGCTTCCGTGGTGTAATGGTCAGTGCATTCGCTTCGCACCAGGAGGTCGCGAATTCGATTCCCGGCGGAGTCTAACTTTGTATGACTCTGGTTGGTGGAAGAGCATTTTCTAAGCCCGACTGGCTAGCTACCACTATATTATCTAAGTCTTGCCGCCAAACATCAGTGCTGACAGCATTGATGTGTTCCGGCTTGAAGATAAGATAGCCAGATTCCCATTGCGTTGGGGAATCTTGGTAAGCCCACTTCCATCTTCGGCATCACCGTCACTTACCATCAGGTGAGATGATGCCAAGGGCTTATCAATGTTATCAGTGTTTTTTTTTAATGGAGCCCTAAGTACGGCGTGCTTGCTCGCGGGTCTATCACCAGTCTTAAGATTGTACACGAATCGTTCCTTCGCTACGTGTCAAAATATGTTCAGATAAAGGCATGTCGGACTGTGCGAAAGTAGTCAGTCGAGTTTTATAATATATTGGCAGGACCAATGGTTCAAAATGTTATAGCTTATGTGCTAAAATGATCATAAAGTTCTACACAAACTTATATACTGCTTACAAGTTGTATGCAAAGCTGTTTAAGAGTTTTATGAAACTTACCATTGCACGTATATTTTGATTCATGAATATGCTGAGATATTTAACGAACTCGACTGTACATAAACAGGCATAGTGTGTCGCCCAAGCAGTTTGCGATATCTTCGTATTCGTTACCAACTCCAACTTCGGCAAACGAAGTAAATCGGCGAACAAACCAGAAACGGGCATAGACTTCAATACAACTCGGGAACATGACTATTCATAGGTGCATTATCAATGTAGGGTTTGTTGAATGGTCCTACACGTAGGTACTGATCCAAACTAACTTTCGTAGTACGTAGTAGCTTCCCCGTAGATAACAGTATATAGTTTTATGTATTTTTTGTAGATTTTATATGCGATTAACATACATTTAGCCACTGTGTCATCGCGATCACGGGCGTGGGAGGGCACGGCAAGCTTCAAGCACCAGCCACACTGAATAATAGCAATCAAAAAATTCACAAGCATCGAGTAACAAGAAGGATGGTTCTTCTGATATGGCTAAAGACATTTACCTCATAAAACCCAACATTTTCCCCGCAGGAAAGTACATAATAACCTATATAGTCACAAAAATATACTGTTCCTTAGGGAAAGTTTCAATATTTTTATAATTTTAAGGAACCCTGACCATACACTGATCAACACTGTCTAGGGATGTTTTAAAATTCTTCATATAAAACATGTTTTTTTAAAGCTATAGGAAATTACTTAGGTAATGTGTAGTGTAGAAACTTTCACGATGGGCAAGTGCTACATTTACCATCTCAGATCTAATAAATTAATTTCGTTTCAATCATTTTATCTGGTTTTTGTACAAACGTATCGACAATGTTTTTTTTTTATTTACATAGAAGAGTAGATAGAACATATTGTATGAAATTAGTAGAACCCATTTAATTCTTCATGCGTCTGTACAAAAACCACTTAAAACGAAATTCATTTATAAAAACTGTAAGGGTAAATATAGCTCAAAGTTTCTTCCCTACACATAATTATTATTATGTCCATAACTTTTATTGCTTTCTAAAAAAACAAATTTTGTTTGAAAAATCTTAATATATCCTAGGCAAACTTTAAAGGCTTCCAGACTTGAAAGCCTTTTCGCTTTTCATTTCGCATAGAATTTTTGGATCGAATTAAATGCTCTCTTTATTGTCATTTATGTTGCAATATACCATACACGCCGCAGAAACTTAGTTCGAACACAAATAGAAATACGAAGCCCTAAAAAAGCTATTCGGGAGTCACGGTACATTCGCACATGCAATCCTTGTCATTCGCAAAAAACTTGCGGCAGTCGGAAACTGTGATGAATTTCACAATCACACACACACAATGTCACAATCATTAGGTGCATTGCTATACACACACGCGCCATTTTGCACTTGTGAACAACGCCAGCACGAGACAATATTAGCAAAAATATTGCATACACGCTATGTATTATTTAATAGAAACACATTCGCAAGCTATGGCACTTGTTCAAAAACAGAATACTTATAAGGTAATATTACTCGCAAGAAATAGGCCGACACTGTTTGCCGATTTTTCATCTATACTTGACGTTGCTACTGGCATTTTTACAATTTACCTCATACACGTTATCTTTTAACTTCCCTTTGTTTTCTTTCACTAGTTCCATTGAACAAAAGATGGGTACTTTCCCCAATATCTTTCACGCCAATAAGAATGTTATACCAACTGCTAACTTGTACAAATAAAATAGTATCTCTCTTCGCACGCTTTGTTTTAAATCGCGACCGCAATATATTAACTCTTAATTCAACTCGCAGCAGAAAACACCACAACGGCAAGCGGTATCGCCACCACGTGTCCCCAGACTGCAACACAGTCGCCTCCCTTGACTCTTCGTCGTCGGAGAGTCGGAGCGGCCTCAACCGGTACTACAGGCAAGCCTGGGAGGAGCTGCACGAAGCCGCCGGGGGGAAACATAACAGGAGACATGAGAGGGAGGCACCCAAAGACGGGTCGGAGATGGTGGTGTCGGACGTGTACCCAGGGGGGCACGCGCGGGACAAGCGGCGGCATCACCATCACCACCACCACCGGGAGCCACGCCACCCAGACTGGCACCCTCAGCACAGACCCCACCACAATCACAAGCCTAGGTATTAGACACGGTGCGATAGTGAGCAATTTTTAATGAAACGTGAACCTCTTTCACACAGTCGAGTATGTTATGAAGACAGGGTAGTTGGAATACCTACTATCGCTAATTCATTCATTCTAGAGACTGGCACGATTCATTCATTTGATAGATAGAAAAAAATAGGGACATATTAGGGACATTTATTTTGTGAATCAGTTTTGTAGCACGTTATCATTAATTCACTTCAAGCTCCGAGTGTACCCTGGACTAGGCTTAACAAATTATTAGAGTTGCTCAAAAGCTCGCGCCCTGTGGCTAGAAACAATACAAAATACCCAGTGGGTCGAGTAAAGACAAAATGTACCAAATAACTGATTAAGCTCCAATTTGTTATTTGTTAATTATTATTAGTATACCCATTTAGTTTAATTTTAATAAATTAATGTCTTTTTATTGTTGAAACTTTAAAGCCATTTTAGTGTAAATTGTTTGGCAGAATTATAAGTTCTTTCACACTGTTTCAGCTTTCACCAGTACCGTTCCAAAAAGTACAGATGTTGCTTTAATTTAACTATGATTGCCTTGATCTTCTCTTAAGATATCCACAATATCATTTTTACAACGATTTTTATGTTACTGTAGTATTTTATTTAGTTTTTAAGCAGTTATGTGAGTACATGTACATAGTTTAGTAAATAATTAGCAGATTAAGATTAGATTGAAGTTAATCATTGTTCCGCTGTACCGTCGCGTCGTTTTAACGGTATCTTAATTCTATACCTAAGTACATAAAATAAATTCGCATCAGCTATGAATCAAACACTGAGTAAAAAGATACATTCGCTGTTGGCGAAAGAATTAATAATTTTTTTATTGTTTTCTAAAATGCATAGGCAAGGTTGATTGCATTCATTGAACAAATTTTAACTATAGCATCATGAAACTAAAAAACTTTTTTCAAACGACGACGGAGCAAAAAAGGGATTAAGAAGTTCAATTCTTGTTCTCCACTGGGAAAGTTGTTCAGTTTCATGAGCAGGCGGTGCTCAGTTTCTAATTTGAACAATTATTTCAGTTTCACTCTGTATATGTAAGATTAGGCGGGGGGAAAAGTTTCTTCGTATTTTTATGCTAATTCAAACGGGCGACGAGAGCGAGTTGCATCTTGAACGTTAAAATTTCTAGACTGGAAACGCTTGATCCAAGTTTGTGCTACTGACTGATACTGCATTAGGTCCATAAACAGCACAAATGCACCGTCTGTGTTTCATTTTAACGTTTTTTTAAATAAAATTTCAAAATGTACCGAATTTTTTCCTTACATTCACTCATTTTCGTAGACTGATATTGAAAATAGCGGGATATTTTTTACTAAAATTTCGAATAATTACGAGTACCTTTAAAATTGTATTATAAACAGGCAGGTACAAATAATATACAAGCACGATATATAAGTATATGAGATTTGATGACAAAATACGAAGAAACATTTTTCCACTTTTTATGTATATACGAATATGCTAAATATTTTTTGCTTTCGTACTTTCTTGTAGCAAATTGTACTATCCTTCTGTGCTACTTGATATCTATTCTCTTTTACTGAAATGTATCGAGTGATAGTAAATCTACGAGTTCTTGTGAATGCTCAATGAACGAAGTCGTAGAAGGCTTTTAGTGCATTTACTAAGTAATAAATACACTAATAATGTCACTTAAAACAATTTCAGACCTATTTAAGTGCGTAAGTACTATGTTTATTTTTTCTATTTTTCACCTCGATTTAAAGAAAAAATTCTATAAATGGTACAAAGTAACATTAGAATATGCTCAGGAAACGAATTATACCCACAAGTAAACAAAAACGGTAATTGATAGTAGTACAAGTCAAGGACTTGTTGGTTGAATAAAAGCAGATTTTAAAACAATGGGCGATTTTACAATTAATATTATGGTCATAAATAAACCTTGAGAAAATAAGTGATTTTACACAGGCCGATCTGATCACTGATATAAAAAAACTATGCAATTTAGCATATAGCAATGCAAACTTGTATTGATCAACAATGTGAGCAAACAATGTAAAACTCTTACAATTCCTTTAGGGATCTTGAAGGAATTGAGTGCATTATTTGAGTTTGCGTGTACAATCCTAGTATACATCGTCACTTTCCATCAGGTGAGATATAGTCAAACGTACTAATTTATTTATTTTATAAAAAAGAAACTGTTATTTTTCTAAACACACGATAAACGTGCATCATATAATGGATACGTTAAAAACCTACAAAATCATCTAGTGTTTGCATTCCGCATTTTCTCGCTGCCTACAAACTATATAAAAAAATTACGTAGGTACCTTTAATATAATCGCTCGTTGTATAAAAAATATATGAAAACGTGCCATCATCTAGCACACGCGACATGAAACAGGAAATTCTGAAGTTATTGCTTTTGAGAACGATTTACTTTATTATATTTAATTTTTATGTAAATATAAATAAATTAAATCAGGAAAGTGATGCAAGCTTTATTTATCACTAAATTGAGAATACAAATATTTTGGCAATGGCCCTTTTTGTATTCAAATAAGTTGTGTGAAATTAAGAATACTATAAGAATGAATGAAATGAATGTCGAAATTGTATCTTAACCGAGTATTTTAGTATTAAATATTTTGTGATAATCATTTATTTTTGTTTGATTTTTTTTAAATTTACAATTGTAAGCCCTTGGCGTTACCTTACCTGATGGTAAGTGACGATGACGCCGAAGAAGGAAGCGGGCTTACCAAGATTCCTCGACGCAATGTGAAACTGGTATTGTATATCCTTTCGACGATTACTACTAAATTAAAAGAAAACTTTATCAATATATATTACTCTTGTATTAGTTATTTAATTACGCATACAAAAGAAGGTAGGTACATACACTTATAATGATTTGTGAAAACTTAGCAAAAAAATATTAAATCACTTTTTATACATTTTGAAAGCACAAAGTTACATTAAACTATCCGGTAAGTAAAAAAAACTTCGGATTTTTGGTAAGCGTCATAAGGCAAAAACAATAGACGAAAGACAAATCGTTTTACACAAAGCTGAAGAATTACGAGTACACCAAGGTTCTATAAAAAATAAATAATGTGTAAAATAAAAATGATTTACATATTGAAATTATTAATAAATAATTATAAAATGATTAATTATTGTGAAATAGCATGCAGTATAAAAAAACAAGTTTAAAAAAACATTTTTAAAAAAGACCGGTTAACACATAACAACATAAAATTGAAAAAATTACAGACTATAGAAGATATATAAACATTTTGTAAATAATAATGCAGTATATAAAAATCGTGTATGGAAAAATAATAAACAAGTATAACTTAGACCTAGAGGAGATCCACGATCAATCCTTACGAACACCTTGTTTCTCGGGTCCTTACCGAAACTCGTTTTACATACAAATTAAAGATATTTCTTGAAAATGAATGAAACAATTCTAATAAAACTTTAATTCATTTGACTACTTTTTCAAAAAATATAGTAGTAAATTAAATTCAATAGGTTTTCACCTTAAATTTATGTTTCTTTGTTCAAATAAAGAATTCCGATTTTTTTTGCAAATATCCATCTAGCTTATGTGCATAAAGTTTTATTAGAATCGGCTCATTCATTCCAAGAAATTGTTATCTTTAAAATGAGTTTCGATAAAGCGTCAGTCAGTGACATGATTATTTTATTCTTCAATAACGGCTCATGAAATATAAAGGTTTCTCCGCGGGGCTTTCTACTCATTATGCTAAAACACTTTTCCCAAGGAACCCTAATTCAAATCGCCAAAAAATTGGCGATTAAAGATGATTAAAATTCGATCAAATTATGAAAAAAATAAACGTATTTTTGTGCATTTCCTTAAGGAAAGCTGATGAGTATCATTAGAAGGAGCGATATTTACATTTTTCGGTTTTTCAGAATGTCACTGTACAGTAAAACACACCTACCTACTTAATTTTAGCGAAAAAAAAATTGAATTTACAAAAATAAGAATAATTGAGCCCAATGGTGCAATTGAATTCAATTAATACATTTACTCCGCAAACTGTGTGTAAGATGTACTTTTGAAATTTGATGGGGTTATTCCGAATCGACTATGGAACCGAGAAAGAACTAGTTACATTTTTTTCTTCCTAAGGTAAAAACGAATACGTTTTTGCCCTAGGAAGAAATAACGAACGAGGCGCGGCGATCGGTGATGTCGGCGATGCCGACGGAGCGATCGTGTGCGGTGTAGTTTACATTACAATGAAGATTTTTATGAAAATATGGTATTTTATTTGTACTTTCCAGTTCTCTAAGTTGATTATGAATTTCCCCTTTAAATTTCTAACGTAATTTTTACATACTGTATATACGGGGTGTTACAAAATATTGTAAGAGCCGTCTACTCCTAATACTGAACAATTTTGTGCATTAATTTATAGAGCGTCGGTTCTTTTAAGGAATTTACTAACGACACGGAGGGAAAAGTTATTCAATATGATGAGCAGAAGCCGCAGTTAAAGGTTCCTACACCAATTTTGTTACACCCTGTATAAATCAATTCAAAAACTACAATCATAAACGATACTTATCAATTAATAAATGTCGTGACCCATTAAAAATAATAAACTAAGTTAGCACGATTAAAAAAGTCCAATTATATTTTGGGAGTTCACCTAGCATTCAGGGAAAATAGACACAGTTTTCCGATTCTTGCAATTTTATCACCCCCTGTATTTTAGTAAATATATTTCAAGCGAAAGCTATACAATTCCGATATGTAGAATAATATTTCAAACATGGTGACTTGAGTAAAACTGATTTTGTTACTATAAATATTGCTACAATTGTTTTAAGGCTCCATTGAATGATATTATCATCACAATATTTTATTAATGCATTTATTCGAATGATGAAACAGGCTTTAACTACTATTATCTACTCTCATATCGTAAAGTTCGCATTATCAACTTTAAAACGAGTTTATATTGGTATACTTTATAAACACAATACCGTAATTTAATAAAAAAATTACATTATAACATTATTTTGTTAAAGAAATAATGTTATAATGTTTTTTTTTCCATTACGATACATAACCAAAGAGAAAATAATATCACCAACGAAGTTCCATATCATTTTTTTTTATTGAAACGCATTTGCGGTTCGCGCCATTTTTACAGCAATACAAAAAGTTTTCATTCCAAATTTTACTTGTCTGTGACAGCGCCCGCTTTAACGCATGCGCGGTGATGTGTTGGTTTTTCATTGAATTTTGTTGTAGATACTGAATTTCGTGGATAATTTTCATTCTTGTTTAAAAATGACTGAAATCAGTGAAAGCATTGTTTTTACCTGTTTGTGACACCGTCCGCTTCAGTGCAAGCGCGGTGATGCGCTGGGATTCAGCGCTATGACACGTTTTGTTGTAGGTACTTACTGAATTTCGTGGAATTTTTTTCTTACTCTTAACTTTGATCTTTGTATTTTAGTAGATTCGATCCCAATGTATGAGATAAAGAAGTGTATGAAACTGCACATAATTTGGTCTTAAAACACTCGTGTATTAACTTACACTCGTGTTTTAAGAACCCTTATTATGCAACAGTTTCATAAACTACTATTCACTATTATTGCATAGATATTTTATTTGGCATAAAAGTTGAAGCATGATATCAATAGTCCTCAGTATAAATATAAAACCCTTATTTTTGTTTATTTTGCAAAGCAGGTCAAAAATGTCAAGTCGCCAATTTAGAACTCTTGTTAGTTGAAAAATAAAATAAATTTCTATAATTATTTCATACAAGAAATTTCGATTTTACTATATGGCAGGCAACTAATATAGATACATCGTCCGCTCACAATTCACATACAAAAATATGTATATCAATCATATATGCATTCAATCATTTTTAATTACCTACGTATATGTAACTTTATCAACAACTATCTTTGTGAAACGGGAAGGTGCGAACAGGGTTTACAACTTATTGATAGGGAAAACACAGAGTGTAATGAAAATTGTGTAGTCTGTTGTGGTAATTTCATCATATTTTACGACTTTATTCAGTGGTAATAGGAACGCGTTACATTCTGGTGAACCCGGATATAGGTATGTAGATACTTGAGTTGTATATCCCCAAACACTGATAAAAGTAGGTTTAATGATGCAAGCTTATAAACAAGGCATGGCCAAACATTTGTAGAAAGGTTGATTTGTTATTAATTTTGTTCATTTAGATAAATAAAATTCATTCTTACCCTCATGCTAAATCACAACCTTGGAAGAATAATCTATTTTTCATTACACTATTGTGTAATTTCTTACATTGAATATATTCAAACAGGTGTTTATTTGTACTTAAAAAAAGAAAGACTTACTAAGCATACTATTCTATGCCTGGCTCATATGTGCATTGTTTTATGTACTATATTTGTGCCATCGACATCAGAAAACAATAGTCTATCAGTAATACGTAATAGCTGAGAAATTAAAATGAAAATGTTTGCGTTTTTGTAAAGGCTAACCTTCATTAATTAACTGTTCCTTCGTTATATGAAATTCTGAAACTATATTTCACGGCACCCGTAGTTCAGCGCCACATTTTTTACCAATATGCTGTCGTACGCATCGTTTCGGCCTGTCTCGGATTTCCCATGCAGACACATGACTGCGTTTGCTTTTTCCGTCCCGACACAACCAGGATGCTCTACTTGTATCGTTTCCACCTTTTTTTAACTTTGATTTAAATGTATATGAGAGTGGAGTGATTTCAGACGCCAGATAATACCGGATACTGTTGTTTCTAAAAGGTTGGCCCCTCTCCACATCCCGCATTTCAACAAAGAATAAAGACTATTACTACGATTTCAATTATTTGATCGTATCCACCATTTTAAGTGCACGGACAGTACTCGAGGCGAAAGGCCGCGCACGCTCTTCAAAGTATCAACAAACTTTTTTTATGCTATTTATAGACATGTGATATTAATGTAATTAATTACATTACTTTTGACACAAACACGTGATACATAATTTAAAATGTAGCACTAAAACAAATCCAACGTGTTAAAATAACCCTAAAAAGATTTCTTCGCTATTTGCGCTGGGAAATTACGGACAAAAAGATTTTTCAAAAATATTTTATAGTGGTTGATTAAATACGAATAAAAGATTATTGATTTTGTAATGTAACAAAAGTTAATTGGTATAGGTTCCTTGGGGAAAGTTGTTCATTTGTATAGGTTCCTTGGGGAAACTTGTTCATTTTTATGAGTAGATTTTGTATCAAAATTTTGGCAAACGAGTTCAATTTCATCGTGTGCTGTTTTCTGATTACGATGGTTTGTGCACACCGACTCACGTACGAACGATCACTGTTCAACCTTACCAACTTAAGAGGGTGGACAAAGGAAAATGTTTATTCTCCTTACTCTCGCACGATTTTTTACTTGCTATCGCACTTAGAAAACACAATGAGCGTAAAATGGGCACTTTATTGAATAACTCGAAAATGAAAAACTTAAAACATTAATATTTTCAGGCTTTATGTTTATACGAGTATACAAGTAACTACCCTATTTTTTTCTATCGAGGAAATTTGAACAATGCCTTTTTGCCTAAAGTCAGCCGTCAATCCGATAGCCTATTATTTTTTTTAATATTAAGTAATTAAATTTCAGAGAAGTCATTTCCAAAATGTTTATTTTGCTTTGTACCCCTTCTTAAGATTTTATGAAAATATACAACAATCTAAATGTAATATCCTTAAGAAAGTAAAGTTTAGCTTCAGTGTTAACATCCAATAACTACATCAAGGTAAATTAAATATAATCATCATCATATCAGCTCATATACGTCCCCACCGAGGGGCTCGAGCCTACCCTGAAATAGGGTATAATAATTACTTGATACATAAATACTTTTTAGGGATCCTTGTTCCCCATTATAAAACAGTAATTGGTTAAATTTTGTACCAAACTCTATGCGCGATTCACACGGACTGTTTAGTATTAAAAAAATATCTTAAAAAAACATTATACTCGCTGAAAAGCCGCAAATGGTAGACTCTACTCGTGATGCTGAACAACCTATATAGGTTCTAAAAATAAATTCCTACTAAAAATCAATTTGCATTTTTGTATGGGAAGTAATAAAGTAGCTTCGCTTTTAAGAAAGAAAGCAAAGAATAAAGAAAGAAACTACATTTATTTGGGAAGTAATTAAATGCATATTATTTTACATTTAATAATTACATATTTTATACTTTATACCCTGTCGAAAGGGCGCCGTCTCAGCATAATACTTCGGCTTATAAATTCCTTGAAGAATTTTTTTAGGTTCATGAGTAGAGTAGTATATAGTATTTGCAGCTTTTAAATCAATAGAAGTGACCCCTATGATTGAATGTCTATATTTTACGAAATAATACATATGTAGTTTCCATGCAAGGCTGATATATATTTCTCAATAGAAAGGAAACCATCAGCCTTGAATTTAGACTAAAGATCAACCGCAACAAGACAAGAACGATGGAGCTAATGACAACTCTCCAGAAGTTAAACATATCGCTAACTGCGAGGTGGTCCAATCCTACGTATATCTGGTAGCATTGGTTTCCAACAGCGGTGGTTGCATAGACGAAGTTAAAAGACGTATGGCGATAACTAGATCCACCAGGAGCATACTTCAAAAGGTTTGGAAAAATCGCAACATCAAGAAAGCCACCAAAACACGATTCCCGTATTTCTCTATGCTGCGGAGACGTGGACTTTGCGGTAAATTGAAAAGAAAAAGATAGACGGTCTCGCAATGTAGTGCTGGTGAAGAATGCTTTGAATATCATGGATAGATTTTCGTACGAATGATTCCATTCTCCGAACTCGGCATTAAGCATCGCCTCTCCTCCGTCGTTAGACACGTCTCTCGAGGCGGGGACTTATCTATCGAGCGACTCGTGGTTCAAGGGAAAGTTGAAGGTACGTGACCTCGCGGAAGATCACCGATGCGATGGACGGAGCAAATTAAAACCGCACTGGAAGAATCCGTGACTGAGTGCACCAGAGAAGCAATCGTCCGAGAGGAGTGGCGACGGATTGTGAAGCGTGCCACCAACATGGATTGACGACCACGACCGCTCTGTCAAGAGTGTACCGACTAAGAAGAATACACATGTAGTAGAATTAGCTGCCTTAAGAATATATCATAAGGAATATAACCTTTTATTTAGAACAGTAGACCGTTCAAAATATTCCTAGTAGGTAACAAAGATATAGAAGTTTTCAACTGCTTGAGTTAAAATATTACTATGATTATTAGAAGTTCAGTGCAGCGTTAAGAGATAGCTATCAATTTTACATTTAATTACATTCTGCATATTTATCCTTATATTAACCCTATTTACTATGCGTACATAACTAACTACTAAACTCATTTGGCATATCTAGCACACCGTTGCTTTTGAGTCCCTTCTTTTGGGCTATATTAGCTATTTTAATTCCTTTTTTGGGGCTATATATTAATTGTTTTGAGTCCCTTTTTGGGGTTATATTAGCTATTTTTGTGACGGGTGAAATCAATAAAAAATAAAACCTTACGTCTAATCATTAAGGTACCAGACCTTAATAATGAGTGATCTTAAAAATGAGCTCAACTAAACTAAACTGTAAAGCTTTGATTGCATTATTTAACGTTAGTTATACCGCGGTTGAGAGCAGAACTGACTAAACGAAATAAAGGAAAATAATAAGAAATTAGTTTTCGTTTTAGTAATCATATAACTACTAGCTTATTACAACAGGTGTAATAAAATTAGTCTAGGACCCATTAACTGGGAGCTTAGTGTCATCATACTGGGCAACCGGCCCGCGCGGGCATTAATCTCATTCAAGGAGAACCCTTATAAATCAGTGCATCCAATTGCATGCACAGATTTCTTGGAGAAAGTGGTTCAGTATGATTGGCGTATGCCGCAGTTGAATCACTGCCGAATTCTGTTACGTCGTGTAAGTGCAGTCATGAAAGTAAAACAACGAAGGCCTTCAATATACTAGTAAGTCATCCAGGGTAGTAAACTTAACGTCAGCCTAATTTAAACTTAAGTATAAACTATTAATAAAGCTAAAAGTTTTGCATTAAAAAAAATATACAATTCAATAAAAATAACATGTAGTCTTCTCTTAAAAATACTGTCAATTCAAAGAGTCAAGATATAAAAAACAATCTCAATAAACAAATTTTCCATATTAAAACGTTGCAATAAAATACAATTGTTCTAAAATTATTCTAATGTGTACTCAAGATTAAGCACAATGCCAAAAATATACGTTATGTCTAAAAAATAACGAAGTAGACCTAGACGGATTGTAATGATTATAATAAAATAAGATTTTGTATAACTAAAACTCGGCTAAAATATGAAGAAATTGGAACTAATAAATAATAAAACATCATAAGAAAAAAATAAGCATGCAACAAATTTTGGCAGAAACCAGACTTTATAGGCCGTTGGCCACAACCGATTATTTGCCGTTTTCTATGAATATTGGAGCCGAACGCAAAAAACGTTCGACTTTTCGATCTCCAGACTACGGCTACAGCAATCGAAGAAGTGCAATATCACATGAAGTACGGTTGATGTGACCAAATTAAGAAGTGAGTAAGCCGACTGTCCTTTGACTGGCCTTTGTCCAGCAGTGGACGATTTGTGGCTGATATGATGAAGCCGACTGTTTCACTTGGGGTTTCGTTTGCCAATAAGACTGCCGGGTTAGAGCTGTTTAATCACCAACGCCACCACTGCGTCTCCTATAAAAAAATATTGGGTTGTTGTAAGGAACTGTCAACTCTTTTTCTACAAGCCTGTCTACGTCTATCGAAACAATCTGCGGTGAATGTTGAATTTGAGCTATCTATACTGTTATCTGAGCCCACATCCGATTAGCCCGCGGGCTAGTTGAGTGAGTGAATGGTAGTTGAGTTAAAATTAAAATGTTTTTGGTTAAAGTTAGATATGTTGAATGCTAAGCTACTTAAAGTGAGCAGTGCCGGCTGTTAAGTTTAAAGTTTGCTAACTATGCGATTTCAGTACGTTCAGTAGCGAACCGTACACCAATGTCGGGTAAGAAAATCTCAAAATGTATCGTTCGCTGTGTCTAGACCTACATGTAGCGGATGTAATGTAGCGCTTACCTATCAGCCGCTAAGAGCGCTTGGTGCGCATCCCGCTGTGCTGACACCTGAACTAGCTCAGCCACCGTCGCCGCTTGCTGTTCCGCTGTCAAGGCGACAACCAAGTTAATTTTCACTCGAAGCAAACTCAAACCCGTAATGCACCAAAGTGGAGATAGGCGGCTAGAGAAGAGCGCGGCGTAGCGGCTACGGTGTATCTACCGAAGCTTAACAGATATGTGTGCTGGCTAGAGCGGAGATGTGCGGTCTAACTCGCTTGTAGGTATGGAGATAGTATGGGACTAGTATGGGGCTGCTCGCCATTCGCCGAACACCGCTAACATCTCCTCTAAACTCCATTGTTCCAGACACTGGTCTGCTCACATCTCCGCTTCATTATGCCATACGAGAGAGATAATAACGAAATCCTCTTGGTTGTTTAAGACCTCCTCCTCTCCGTTTTGGTGGATTACGTCTAAAATGCAAACTAGATTTAAATAATATTGAAAATAAAATAACATTAGCGAAATAAAAAATGTCTAAAAAATAATTCATGCAATCGCGAAAAGCAAAAAAGTAAGTATGACTTGTGAATAGAGGAAGCGCCGCGGCTCGAACCACAGCTGCATTGGTACGACTGTGCAACCTGTTGGTATGCTCACCCGACAGTCGCCGGTCGATGCGCGCTAAACACCCATACAGTGGTCCAACGCCTTTGGTGTTTGCGTCAAAACTGACATAGACGGTCAGTTGCTCCGCCGCCGTCTGAATGTATGAAGTGTCCCGAGTTGTGACTATGGCAACGGGGCTCCACCTCCCCCGTCTTACGACTTACGTCCAACCTCTCCCCGATAGCTCTGTTTAGATATCTCCGTTAGACGACCGTATGGATTCTTTAGACTGTGACCGCGGCGTGCGAACCGGCACGTCAGCTTGCAGCACTTGCCCGCGCTTCGCATTTGCGACACGTCTGCATCAGTGCTGAGGATATGCTACATCTATGAAACTTAATATAACCTATAGCTCTAGTGAGCTAGTGCCTCACCCCGAGCGCGTCGCTGAGCGAAACCGTAGCTGCATCGACTGTCCGACCTGTTGGCATGCTTACCCGAGAGGGGGCGCGACAGTCGCCGCTCGAGGCGCGCGACGCGGCGCGCGACCCGACGCGTATGTGGATCACTCGCCTCATCTCGAGCGCGACGCTGAGCCACCAGACGCGCCCAGCGCGCTTCAAACCACAGCTGCATTGCGTCCCGTTCCAATGTGTCGCTGCCAACGCCTGTTTGGGCGGTGGTGATGGGGTGTTACGGAATGAATGATTAGCAAGATGTGAGAATGATTCTAATTAATGAGAGCGTTTCATTAAAATATTAAAAATGTATGATG
Source organism: Coleophora flavipennella (assembly GCA_947284805.1). Lineage (NCBI taxonomy): Eukaryota > Metazoa > Arthropoda > Insecta > Lepidoptera > Coleophoridae > Coleophora > Coleophora flavipennella. The sequence continues at coordinate 12,501,999 of OX369308.1, forward strand.
TGATAATTAAATTTTAACTCTAGAACCACTGCATGGGGTCGTGGATGACCCCAAGTGTTTGATATTGGCTTGGAAATTTGTGCATTTATGTACATTCCGTAGTTAGCTATCATGTCAGTAGCTCGTGACGCTTGGCGGAGTGCGTACGCTCATTAATTTTCAAGTAATCACGTTATTTTATGTCTTAAGGCTAGAGAAAGGAAGGGCTATATTATTCCATATATTCCTAAAATATCCAAAGATATCCGAGCATGGCAGTGGGGACACGAATCGCATACGACACATTTTAATAGTGTTACAGAAAGTTTATATTTTTGTAGAAAATCACACTCTACGTAGGGGTCTTCCGCAACCCATGTTGTGGTTCTTGTTCTTGAAACTAAATTAAGATGTTGTAATTCTAGGGTTAACATGAACAAGATACACTGGCAGTAAATAAATAACTATTACGAAAACAAAGGTTCATTTCATGCTATTTATTAAGTTCAGTGGCGTAACTAGTGTATGTTTAGGGCAAATAAATGCCTCACCCATAAAATGCACTTTAAACAGCTTGGTAGATAAAAACTAAAATTTAGCAGTTGCATTCAATACAAAATTTCACATTTTACCAGATGTGTAAAAACTTTTTTACTAAAAGGTGCATTTTTGCCTTACTACCGTTCTCCATAGACACGCCACTGCATTTAATCTACGTATGATCATGCTGTATGTTCAGTGTGAAATCACCTGGCTGGTGCGCCGGCGCCGGTAGCCCTACGGGGCTCCGCCCGGCCGGGCCTGGCGGCGGGCAATAGCCGGCGGGCGGCGGAGGCACCGGCGGCGCCTCCTGCAGGGCGCCCGTCGACTTGTGCGCACTAGACATGCGCGCCGGCGTGTGCGCACTCGATGGCGACTCCTGCCAACCAACGAGATCAAGTTAATAATTGAGGGCCAAATGGTGTTTAAAAATCTGTTTGCACTGAAATAAGCTGAATGTTTTACGAACTAAAGAAGTCAAATTCCCGCGCCTTAGAAGTGAAACTTCTTAGATTCTAGCATTTGTTTTCATGATTTCACTTTTCCTCTGATCCAAGCCACATTGTCTTACCGCGCCTGAAGAAGTTTTACTTCAATATAAAATCACAATAACCCCGCATAAATGAATCGTGAAATTCGCTGAAACTTGGAAAGAATCAAAGACATTGTAATAAATAAACTAAAATGGATGTACAGTCAAATCACGACACATGGGATTTTTATATTAGTGTGAGTGCAAAGGGAACAGAGCGTGAAATGCGGTGGGTGCGCGGCAGGGGCCACAGAATAGATACCTTATTAATTTGGTGGGCGCCTCAAGAGACATAAGATGCTTTACAGTATAGTCTAAAGAATCCATACAGTCGTCCATCGAAGATGTCTAGACAAGTGCGGGTAGTGAGAGGTGAGACGGGGGAGGTGGAGCCCGAATTGTCCTAGTCACCGTTGTTCATCCACTCGGGACAGACAAGTAATTAATTAGTGATGTCGGCTTTGACGCAACTATCAAAGGTTTTGGACCACTGTATGGTTTCTTACATTGTGCTATTGGTGTACTTACACTCACATAATACAAAAACCATCTCTCGCTTGATTTGCCTGTAAGAGTATGATCCCAAAGTCAAATAATGGCTATAGTTCAAAATAGCTGTCACTGAATTGGACCGAAACCGGAACCATAGGAAGTCCCTTGTGGCGGACTATGGAACCGTCCTTTTAGTTGTCAGCATCATTTACTAGCAACGCCCTCATGACATTGTCCAAATCAAGAAAACACAATGTACCTAAACAAAGCAGATTACGTATTGTTATCATCATATCCTCTCATATACGTCCCAACCGAGGTTCTCAATCTCACTCTGAATTATTTCGCACGTGTGTGCAGGTTTCCTCACGATGTTTTTGTTCGCCGTAAGAGCGTCGGATAAACGTACAATAGTACATATGAAATCGAAATTCGAAAAACATTGGTACGTGCCAGAATTAGAAACACGACCTCCCCGCACAGGAGGTAGCGGCCCTAACCATGCGCCACCGACGCTCTTGACACTGAATTTACACGGAGCCAAAAGACCTCCACTGTTCCAGCCTATGTCCATATAGGCCTCCCCCAAGTAAGAGGGAGGGATTGCCATAATAGGGATGACGAATGCTAGTCATCTGAGTTACTTTTTATCATCTGTCAAAAACGACATTTTGTTTTAAAAAAGTTTGAAATACCTAGGCGTGACGAAGAAGTAGAAGAAGAAGAAGACCTAGAAGAAACTCGCAGGTTGTGTGTGAAGTCGACCAACCCGCACTGGGCCCGCGTGGTCGACTAAGGCCCGATCGCCCTAATTCAAGGTAGGCTCGAGCCTCTCGGTGGGGACGTATATGAGCTGATATGATGATGGTTCTCCTACGGATCTCATTTCTGATTTGATTACGTTGGGAGCATGACCCACTCTATCGCCCTTTGGTCCCAACTGGCAACACATTTCATACATATTCCACATAGTGAATAGCTTGCTTAGATCTTGTATTTACTTGATTAGGACATGTTGTTGCATATAGCTTGGTTTTGCACTTGGGAGTATCTGTTTCTTCCAATAAAGTTCTGCGGTTTCTGTCATAGACGTGTTTTGGTCAATTTGTGCGGGGTTATGATGGCCAAGTTTCGTCGGACATCTTATAAAACGAAGCATTCACAAAGCTTCACACAAATAAGGAATATATCAAGATAGGTAAATAGCACAGAAGTAAAAAAAATCACTCTCCTAAAATCCAATGATTGGTATCTAGAATTAAAAATATTTCTAGCAAAATAAATAGAATGGCGATGCCATTAGTAAAAATATCATTAAATGCATTAAATAAAAGTGGTAGTGAAAGATAAACTATTTCTTTCCTTTTTAATTTTTCTATTGACAATTATAAATTTTAACTGCAAGGGATCCAATTGGCATATCCTAACTTCGCATGTATTAGGTACAGAGGCCAGCACATCAAGCTAGACACTCGTAGTGCGATTTTGATCCATACGCAAACGTCATAAGAACGGTACAAAGTCCAAAGTGTCTAGCATAATGTGCTGGCTTTTGTACTACGACCGATGGCGCGATTATATAAAAAAATCCGAGAATACGCCGATAAAAAAACATTTCTTCACTGAATATTAACGTCACTAACATAATATTTTAACATATATTTTTATCATCACCTTTCCTGAACATGCGTAACACAAAGCTAGAACAATAAATAAAGAAACAAAGGCATAATAACACAAAACAAATGACGAAGTCAAAACGTGCAACGATGGTGTGAAAAAGAGAGCGACAATGCATACAAATGAGCGAGTGATGAGTGCAAAAGAGACGGCATGCGACTCACGACACAAAATTTGATATCGCTTACGTGTGACGTCAGATCCGGGGTCGAGTGCCACTGAAAATTCAACTGGTGTTAGTCTACCGGTGGCCAAACTGTGAGCGCAAACTTGTCTTACCATAACCGTAAGAACGCCGGGCAAATAGCAAGATTCTTTCATTCCTTACATTGTACAAGGTAGCAAAAACTTGACGGACCAGATGGTGGAAAATGGCTACCTCTGCGTCACCTACCCATTTTATGGCAAAATAATACTCGACATACCAAAAAGAACCTAAGGTCAAATCCGAAAATATGTTGTGGGCCAAACATCTCATGGATTTTTAAGGGTTCCGTACCTCAAAAGATAAAAACCGAACTCTAAAAGGGTCACTCATGTGTCTGTCTGTCTGTCTGTCCATCCGTCTGTCACAGCCAGTTTGCTCCGTAACTACTGGACCGATTGAGTTAAGATTTGGTACGCATATGTAAGTAAATGTAACGTATATAAGTGAATTTTAACATGGGGGCCACTTTTGGAGGTAAATTAGAAAATTTTATAAAAAAGTTTTGCAAACTGTATCGTGTGACATTATTAAATGAAAAGCCTTGTTGTGAGAAACTCAAATATACATTTTTTTTATTTTTAAGATAAATAGTTTTAGCCTATTTAAGAAAATAGGCCAAAATTTACCACTCTCCCCAACTTATCTTCAAAACTACTTGGCCTCAAATCTTGAAAAAATCACAGTATATTATATTACAGAAAAATCTATGAGAAAATCTAAGCTTCCGTTCTCACACGAGAAATAAAATTTCCAAAATCCAGAATAAGTAGACCCCTATTTATCTAGATTCTAAAGCAAAGTATGAACTGAGAGGTCTTGTTCTTTAACTAGATTCTAGAGCAAAGTATGAACTGAGAGGTCTTGTTCTGTTGGTAATTAAAGTTTTGGTGCAGAACTCTGTTTGTGTGACCCCGAGTCGCACTTAGTCGGTTTTTTATAAATTAATTCAACTTACCCAAAATAACCTATGGTTAAATCTCAAAAGGTGTTGTTGGCCTATCATCTGATTGATTTTTTCGCCCAAGAACTATGATCAAATCCCAGAATGTGTTGTTGTTGGCCGACTAATACTAAGTTGTCCGATCATAAAATCAATTTTTTGAGAGGCCCAATATATTTGTTTGCAATTTTAACATAAGTTCCGTGGGGAAAGTTGTTCATAACCTGTAACGCCAGATGTGTTATCTAATGCTTTGCCGATCCTTGACGGCTAAGATTGTTCGCCTCGTATACCGGAATCGAGCTGGCTATTAACCTTTTGACCGCGACGTCTGTTCCACACCACCCATATAACCATTATTTTGCAACCTATTTCTTCATTCATATTGGTATATATCTACACTAATTCCAAATTTGTAATTTGTCAGCGACCGGTTGGGAACACCATCTTCAGGCAGACTCGATGGTGTTCGAAACCGGTCGCTGACAAATTATAAATTTGGAATTAGTGTAGATATATACCAATATCTGAAAATCGCCCTGATTCAGGGTAGGCTCGAGCTCCTCGGTGGGGACGTATATGAGCTGATATAATAATATATTATAATAATATACCAGTATGTGTGATATAATGCTCCACCAAGAACCTACAATCAAAAGTATCAATTATTTCTTCATTCATTACTTTTACATTTCTAATGCCGATGCCGTTAACCGCTATTTTGAGCAAATAAAGACACCTTGAGTGTTAAATAATCGGCAGTTTGTGTTAAATAATCGAACGCGTGAGAGCGAGCATTGGTCAAGACCTTGTAAAGCAAATATCTTCATATCTGTCAGAATACCTAGGAATGAAAAAGATTCATTGTTTGCTCGGCGTCTTTTCGATTAATTAAGGGTGTAACAAAAATGGTGTAGGTCCCGTTAACAGGGGCTTCTACCGTCATACTGAACAACTTCTGTTCTATGAGTTGGATGAAATCGCAAAAAAATTAAGTCTCACCAATTTTGAACTTTTTTGTATGGAGGGTTCAATTTGTTTTCGAGAATTGACTATGTGTTCCTTTGGGGAAAGTTGTTCAGTATGATGAGTACAACTCCCAGTTAACGGGTCTAACACATTTTTTTACACACATTGTATAAGCAAGGTTTACGTTCACGCTAATTTGTGTATGTGCAACCATTACTTATATAAAATTTAAATGAGAATAACATCCAGGCATGAATCTTCATTAAGTACACATGCGAGGGTATCCATTTTGGAGAAATTCCTATGGTGATTGTCAGACAAAGTGAATGTTACCAAAAAAAATAGAAAAAAAATGTGTCGCTCGTACTTGTACGAATACGATATTTTACTACTAGTTATTTGAGTAACTTTTTATCAACTGTCAAAAACGAAAGTTCGTTATGCAATTATTTGCGTAATACCGACAAAGTATACTTTTCGCACGAATCGTTACACTTCTTCATTTATTAAGCGTACAGCGCAGGAGTGGAGCTCCTTGCCTGCGTCAGTGTTTTCCTATTCCTATAATTTGGAGATCTTCAAGGCAAGAGTGAATAGGCATTATTTGAGTTTGCGTGTACCATCCTCGACTGCATCATCACTTACCATCAGGTGAGTTGCAGTCAAACGCACTCAAATTTTTAATTAAAAAAATAGTGACGTGATAAGTGTCATAGTATAACGAAATATATTGCTGTTTTTAATATAAAATTAAAAACTGTTAATATTTTAAATGAGCAAATGTTTTTGCCATTATAGAAGAAATGCTATTTATTGTATAGTATTTTTTAATAATTATTTTTTTACGTTAAAATAGCCTATTGTAATAGAGTAAAATGGTGCTCAGGGTTTTGTTGAAAGTCATTTGAGTTACTTTTCATCATCTGTCATGGACAACATTTTGTGCTAAAAAAGTTTGAAATACTTGGGCGTGACGTCATAGTTTTTCAGCGTCATTTATGTACTCATTTTGTGATTTTGATAAATTAAAAATTTAAGAGTTGATGGAAAATAAGCAATAAAGTTTTTATAAATTTTTGTATGAAGGAATTTAGTGATGAATGTAGTTCATTATTTATTTTGGATGCAGCCATCATCCCAATACCTACTAGTACATAAACACTAAGATGTCTACTGTTCCTTAGTTTCTTGCCTTCTTTATTTTATCTATTTTTTATTTTGAAATAAAAATTATTATCATCATCATCATATCAGCCGAAGGAAGTCCACTGCTGGACAAATGCCTCCACCAAGGATTTCCACGACGACTAGTACTGCGCTGCCCGTATCCAGCGGCTTCCCGCGACCTTCACCAGGTCGTCGGTCCACCGAGTGCGAAGCCTTCCTACGCTACGTCTTCCGTTGCGCGGTCGCCACTCGAGAACTTTACTGCCCCAACGAGTCTCTGTTCTACGAGCTATGTGCCCCGTCCACTACCACTTAAGTGTATCTACATAACACTGTAAGGAAGTTTCAATCTTCTGAAATTATCCCATCTCTTGCGATTTTTCCTCTACTTGTACTATTTACAAATATATATTAAATTTATGGTACACATACTAATGATTATGTACATTTTAATGAATTTATATTTTATATAAGGTGCCAGGTATCTCCAATACATCACCAGAGCTACTGCCGCCAACAAGGACGGCGTCACTAACCTCCCCTTACATTATCTGACCACGACCACTCTGTGAAGAGTGCACAAGTGAGAATTGTTTTATAAAATGAAAATGATATTAATTAATTGAATTGAAAATGATATTAATTAATTGAATATGATCATTGAGCTAAATCCAAAAATGATTTTATTCAAATGCAATGTATGAACAATAAGTTGCACTTAGGTGCGGATATTTATAAAATATGTTACCTTTGTATTAATTCTTTACAAATAACGGAACAACTAAAACAGATTAAGAAAGGAAATGATGAAGCAAAAAAAACACAAAAATTACCTTATGTCTAGGCCCGAGGCGCCTGTTTAAATAGTTGGATATGCTTTTCATAATGCTATTTCTTCTTCTCTCTCTCGCTAGTTCGGGGTCTGAGAAGGACGGCGTTACTGGCAGTGGGATGAGCGGTGGCGCTGGTCTGGGCGGGGGTAAGGGGAGTTCTGGAGGAGGTGGTGGTGGAGGGGGTGTTGGGAGTTTTGGGGGAGGGGGCACAGGCGGCGGGACGCTTGAGGCCGGAGACACACGCGTGCGACGGGAACACTTCCGCGCAACTTTAGGTGCAGTTCCAAGCCTCTCGAGCACCAGTCGTCTGACCACCTCAGTCTGTTCCTCTCTTTCCCTTTTTATCTCCTGTACTTTGTCAGTCATATCTCGCGCGGGCGCCGGGCTGACTGGCGATATCGAACCCGAACTCAAGTTTATCGATGTCGATAACTCTATACTTCTCGATGGCGAGTCTGTACTTCGAGATATTGATCTATTGAAATTCTCACTGGCCGATCTGCAAATAGCGGGCGAGTATAGCCTTATCGTGCAAGGGTTCGCGAACGTCATCGACATGTTGGACATATTTGATCCGCTCGAGAGTGACATAGTGGTCGAGGACTTTGGTGTTTCAGGAGCTAGAGGAGGCGAGGTGGTATCATCGACAGGCGATTGAGTAAAACCAATCGACTTTAGTGGCACAATTTTAGGCCCATCATATTCAAGCGGCGGAGAAGTTTCTGTCAAATCGTTCGTGTTATTTTCTTTCTCTATTACATCTTCAGTGTTGCTGTTTTCTATATCTTTCGTCGCATGTTTTTCTTGCAAGCTGTAACTACTCGTTTCGCAGGCTTCATTTTCGTTTGTTTTTATTAGCTGCGGCGATTTGAGATCTCCTACATGTGTCAATTCACTTTCAGTCTGATTAGTCTCATTTGTTTCGCTCACTTCAGTCCTGGGAGGCATCACCATGGTTTCTGAGTAGCTCTCTATGAAGTTCATCGATCGATCGTTGCTAGGCGAGTATAGTTCGTAATCATCTACTAGTTCCATGTAGCCTTCATTTCGCGGCGTCACTGGAGTTTCGAGAGACGGGTCTTGCTCCCCTTCGTCTACGAATTCGAAATGTTCTAGTGCGTTCGAATAGACCACGGGTTCCGTCGGACTGATACGCCCACAGACGTGGCTGCTTATGGCAGATACGTTTCTCGCATCGTGTACAATTTTGGGTCCACTTAGTGTTCTAGGGTTCTTGTTTCGCTTCCTATCGTCTTTGTCTTCGAAATTGCAGTCGTCTAGTACCGCGCTTTCCGCTGCCCAATCCGACAGCTCTGTCTCGGTGAGCGCTAGGGTTGTGGCATCACGACACGACTCGGAGGACTCCGTCTCGACCGCGACCATAGTCGGCCCGGTAGTAGTCGCTGTGCCAGACGCTTTTTCATCATTGTCCTCCGTGCAACTATTATTATTTATTAACACTATACTGTCTAATTGAATCAATTCTCCACCCTCGTCGTGAACTTCGACTCTTGGCACCGATTGGTTGGGAGCTGTTTCCGTGTGCGACGAAGCATCATCGGAAAGCGAATCCGAATCCAGTTCTTCTTCTGGCACCTTATTCTCCTCTTTTATAACGTCTTCCTTCCAGTCTTTCTTCGTTTCCACTTTCGAAAGGAGATCAACGGGCGCATCCTTGCACAGATTCTTAATTATGTCGGGCATCGGTTGCGTTCTGTCTTCTGTCATTTGGAAGGTAACGATTGGTTGTTGCACCGTCGCCGGCGCCGGGTGGAGTAGTTTTTGGAATTCTGTAATATTAGATCTGAAGGCTTCGAGTTTCGTGTCTAGCTGGGAGGTGGAGTCGGACTTTCTGACGGCTGGTGGTGAAGGCTCGCCGAGGAGGTAACGTCGCTTCAGTTCTAATGCGCGTTTGGTGGCGAGACCACCGGCAGACCGCGTGCGGCTGAGGGGGTAGTCGTGAGGGGGCGGGGCGGGGGGCGGGGCCTCAGTCACTAATATTGCGGGGGGCGAAGGGGCCGGGCACTCCTCGCGTGCGAACTCGCTGTCAGTAGACACTTCAGTGCCGGAGGAGACCTCGTCCTCCTCACTGGACTCACTCTCCTCAGACTCCACCTGCGAAAATGAAGATGTAGTGCCGTCCGTGCTGGTCTATGCAAGGTAACCGATAAATTTGGATATTCATTATATTGATTAAAAATACTTTATTGTAATGAAGGTAAACAATGAGCAAGGAAGTTATACATGTAGAAAAATATTGTGTATTTACTGGTTTTCCCCAATACAGGAAATCTTATTGGAGGCGAAGAGTAAGGAAATATTACTAAAATATTGGCGGAAACCAGTATGATTCTGTATCTGCTAAATGTACAAAAATCAATTAACAGACTATTTTTGATTTGATTTACATAACTCAACTTGCCTGGTTGACAATAGTCACATCAAGTGCGTATTATAAGTCTATATTTTATTTTTGTGTGAATAACTTTCCCATGCCATTTAGTAAGGAATATTCAAATTTATCATATTTCATGAAGAAAACAATAGTATCTCAGGCTAAGCCCAAAGCCACAAAGCTTCTACTGAGGTGCTTCCTTGGAGGCTGTTCGCCACACTAACTTACCGACTTGAGATGGCCCTATTCAACAATAAAAAATAAATTAATACATAAATATACATAAAATATATCTTGTACATTAAGATGCATAAACAACCACAAAAATTAAACGAAAACGCTATATACAAATAAATAATAATACACATAATAAATATATACAATATTATTTTATCAAAAGCGGATCACAGTCAAACGACACATAAATAAATTTCAAAAATAATAAACGAAAAAGCGCCATCAAATAAAATAAACTTACTGTTTTATTTTTAAAAAATGATATATTATTGGCGATTGGGAACTAATTAGGTGCTTTAGAGCCATTACGCACTGTCGACTGGTCGCCGGCGACTCAGTCGCCGGCAACTGTGACTTTCTTTAGTTTAAATTAGTGTTTACGCACTCGGTCGCCGGTTGCGCAGGCGACTCGGCGACTCGCCGCGTAGTGACGACGCACAGGCGACTACCTGCACGACTGTACTTGGAATACTGTCGCTCGGCTTGGTCTCCGGCCCTAGTTGCCTACGTTTCGGTCGCCGAGAGACTGAGTCGCCGGCGACCAGTCGACAGTGCGTAATGGCTCTTAAAAGGCGATTTATAGCGATTTATTTAAGTAAGTACAAAAACACCAACATACATTTGAGGTATAGCAAAAAAAGAGCTCATGTTAAAAAAAACACTAATTATCTCTCTAACACGATAAATCGCCATGTTTGAGGGAATGTACTCTCCCAAACAACATAGCAATAACGCGAAGACAAAGAAATGAAATCAATGCGCTCCCCTGCGTGAAAGGGATGCAAAATCCATAAAACAGTAAGTTAGAAACAGACGGAAGTTAGTGTGGGCAAACTACACTCTTACCACGTCTCGCCCGCCGCCCCTGTTACTAGCGAGATGATGACGCATGCGCGAATTTTTATCGACATACGTAAGTATATGTAAGTATACTAGTGGCGCCTGCGACCGAAATTTGATCTTGTGCACTTCTATGTACACTACCTTTCGAATGGTTTTTAATTCGAATGATTTCGAGTATCATTCCCGGTAATGAATCTTTTGTAATAAATACTAAAAGCAAACGACTTAAGTTTTGTCCTGCATTATCGGGCTGTGTATTCAAAATTAAAGATAACTATTTTTTGAAAAAGATGAGCCGATTCTATACACATAAGTTACACAGGAAATTGTTAGAGGGGTATTTGCAAAATTTTTCGAAATTCTTTATTTAAAAAAAGATAAGCAAATTTTAGGGTTACTATGAAAACCTTAAAATTACAAGAATTATAAGGATAAAACTTTTTTACATTTATTTAAAATTTCATATGAAGTGACAATAGATAAAGCGTCGGTGGCTCAACCGGTAACGACTCGGTCCATCTAACCAGAGGTACCGGGTTCAAATCTGGACGGCCAATGTACCAATGAGTTTTTCAAAAACTTACGTACATACTTACCGATTGCTTTAACGGTGAAGGAAAACATCGTGAGGAAACCTGCACACGCCTGCGAAGAAACTCGAAGGTTGTGTGTGAAGTCGACCAACCCGCACTGGGCCCGCGTGGTCGACTAAGGCCTAATCGCCTTAATTCAGGGTAGGCTCGAGCCCCTCGGTGGGGACGTATATGAGCTGATGACAATAAATCCTTTGGGTACTTTGATGTTGATCTGACGATGAACTGACCAGGCGGATAAAAAATAAAAACTTGTTAAAGTTCCTGTCTTGCTTAATAACAAAATTTCATTAGAATCGGCTCATCCATTTTCAAAACAACGATTTTAATTTATGTGGAAAACGAGTTTCGGTCCTTAAGACGCGGAATCGACTTGAATCAGTCCGTAAGAAATTTAGTTCATTATTTACAATAAAATAGCTGAAATTTTCTCAGGAAATATGGACTTCTTTGTGATTTCAATGGAAATTCTTATAGATGGCGTGGCGATATCATTTAAATTTGCCATATCATGAAATGGTCGGACGGATGTTGGCGAGATCATGAAGTGATCATGAAAATCTGACTTGAGCGAGCGATAATAGTTTCGTTCGGTTTGATGATGATACTGCCTCCTGAGTGGTGGAAGGCAGTTAAGGTTAGGTGGGTTTCGCGTGATATGGCCGGCCACTTAAAAGCCCGCTGGAGTTCATAAATCCCATACAAACGTATTCTTTGATTCATTTGTTAACCAATAAACCGATTTTGAAATAATTTTATATCGATAATCGGATGACGCGTATCTGTGTCTGTACCGCATTACTTTTTTGAAAAACGAAACAGGAATCCATTTAATGCCAATAAACTTGTTTACCAACTTTTACCGTAAAAGCAAGTTTAATGATCAATAATGGATTCCTGTTTCGTTTTTCAAAAAAGGAATGCGGTACAGACACAGATATACGTCTTACGATTATCGATATTAAATTATTTCAAAATCGGTTGTTTGGTTAACAAATGAATCAAAGACTACGTTTGTATGGGATTCATGAACTCCAGCCGGCTCTTAATGATCTGGTCAATCCATTTCATAAATCCATTCGGAGACGACCATTTTATGAAATTAATTCCTTTTTCTCTGAAATTTTGCAGTGTTCATTTATTCTTTCAAAAATAAAAACACGTTCAGAATTGTTTCGCTCCATTGTTTATCATGCGAACGGTCATGGAGTAGAATTCTCTGCCGGCGTCTGTGTTCACAGATTCGTATAATTTAGTAATCTTTAAGGCGAATGAATAGACGCTATTTAAGCTTGCGTGTTATATCTTCATCTGCATTGGTATTTACAAACAGGTGATGTGCAGTCAAACACACCACAAATTCTTTTAAAAAAATTAACTTAACGCACACATAGATCGTTTCTCGTCTCACTTTATCGGCTGCACTTTGAAGGACACGGTTTTTCTAGTAAGGTGTCACCTATGTCAAACTTCAGGTTTTTTTTTAAATTATGTACAAGGTTTTGTATGCGACTTCGCCGGCGTGGATACACTTTTGTTCGAATCGCGAGGTCTGACCTCAAATTCATATAAAAATCCTATAGAAAAACGAACACCGAATTTTCCTATTTTCCGGGCAGCTTTACTAAATTGTTTTTCTTAAAATCCTTATTCGGATTAAATAACCAAATCGGTTCAGTCATTCTCAACTAACGCGCTTACCAACGAACGGCATTTCATTTTTAATTTATATTAGATGAGTGCGTGATATGTGCGTTCGGGGCGGCGGGTTAGCGGTCAGGGCGCACCTCCCTACTGTCACGCGATGGTGACTGACGTGGCGGTTGCTAGGCGACGGTGCAGCGTTGTACCTCGCTGCTGTCGGTGGGCGGGCGCGCGTCGGCCGGCACCTCCCGCCGGCGCGCCTCGCGGGCTGCCCGCATACGTGAACAGGACTCGTTGCCAGACGACTCCGCGCCTGCAGACGCAAGGAATAACATCAGGAACTGCGTAAGGAAGCAATAACTTTCGATCCTCACGAATATAGTCTTTGAAAAATGATTCCGAAATCATTCCTGAACCAGAGTCCAATAATTATGTAATCACGCACACATAGGGAACAACTGCACTGCACAAGGGTAGATCAATGAGATGTAGCGAGCCCCCTTGGTCTGCATGCAGCGAGTCTCTTTGTCTGAAGAGACTCTATGGGCATCGCATGCGAGGCAGGCGTTCGTCTGTCTCGTTTTCAAGGCCCGCCCATCGATACCCAAGTTTCTCTAGTAGAATGTACTAGAAGGTAACGAACCATAGAGTTGGATTTCTTGCGGCCGCCGCTCACTTCTCATCAATGATTCGAAGATTCTCCAAAAATGTTATACAAATTTTGTTCTATATACATTATCTGATAAACTGATTTTGGGTGCCTTTTTTATAACAAGCAGTTCCCTATAAGAGCCTACGTGTATGTGCTATGTTCCTCTCGCCCGCACACTAATATGTAACTTATTGTTTTTTTTTTATTCACAATTGGTAAACCCTTGACAATGTCTCACCATCATCGGAGTAGTCGTCGTAGCCGAAAGAGTCGTCGCTAAAGTACATCTCGCGAGGGCGGAGCTCCGCACGGGGCGGCGGCGGCGACAGCGCGATGTCCTCATTATCGCTCTCCGCCGCATCTGTGTATTCGTCCGAGGAAGAATCTTCCGAGTCACTGGAGCAACAGAAATTATAATTAGTAAAATAAATTGTCGGTCCATCTAACCAGAGGTACCGGGTTCAAATCTGGACGGCCAATGTACCAATGAGTTTTTCAAAAAACTTACGTACATATAATTACCGATTGCTTTAACGGTGAAGGAAAACATCGTGAGGGAACCTGCACACGCCTGCGAAGAAACTCGAAGGTTGTGTGTGAAGTCGACCAACCCGCACTGGGCCCGCGTGGCCTAATCGCCCTGATTCAGGGTAGGCTCGAGCCCCTCGGTGGGGACGTATATGGGCTGATATAATATAAAAAAAAATGTACAGCAGCACTGCATATTATATTATCTACTTTCTCGCGAAAATTCAGTCAGTCAACAGCATTTCAGTTCGACCTTGTAACCGCCCTTAATTAAGAGATTTACTATTACGGCCAGATGCCCGCAAAGGAATACTTGGGTTTCCTTAGCAAAGGTGCCTTTAAAATCGCTGCCATCAGTGGAATACTCAAATAATTTGGAGAATTACATCACTCGAATTGCGTCTTTCGATTCATTCTTACTATTATACGTTTCTATGTTTATGCGTTATGTTTAATCCCACCCTCTAATACAGTCATAAAAACGACACACACTCGGGTAACGCCACGGGCACAGACAATAATTCTTTCTCAATGCTTTCTCCCGATGTTATATAATCTTTTTGGCAGGTTTTTCCCGTAGATTCTGACCTGAGGCCGTGCGCGCTGGACGCGAGGAAGTTCCTGTCTGTCCACTCGTCCTCGTCGATCTCCCGCGCGCCGCTGTCCGACAGTTCGATGCTGATGCGCTCGGGCGTCGGGGACGGGCGCGACGTCATCGACGACGCCACCGCCTCCGAGACCCGCGCGCCGCTGTGACGTAGGCACACGAGCCGGCACCCGTTGCGTTCCATTGTGTAGTTCCTGTGGAGTAAAATAAACACTTAAATATTTTTTTTATTACTCACAATTGTTAAGCTAAAGTTTTAACCGCCTCCGTGGTGTAATGGTCAGACCATTTGCTTCACACCAGGAGGTCGCGGGTCCGATTCCCGGCGGAGTCAACTTTGTAAGACTCGGTTTGGTTGCTGGTAGGGCATTTTCATATCCCGCCTGGCTAGCACCGCCATCTAAGTCTTGCCGCCGAACATCAGAGTTAACAGCATTAATGTGTTCCGGATTGAAGATAAGATAGCCAGATCCACATTGCGTTAGGGATTCTTGGTAAGCCCTATTCCATCTTTGGCATCATCATCAGGTGAGTTGATGCCAAGGGTTATCAATTGTGGATTTAAAAAAACTCTTGGCATCATCTTACCTAAAGGTAAGCGACGGGGATAACGAAGATTCCCCAGTCTAATGGGAAGCTAACTGTCTTATCTTCAAGCCGGAATACATCAACGATGTTAACATTTATGTTATGCGGCAAGACTTAGATAGGAGAGTTTAGAAAATGCCCTTCCACCAACCAAACAGAGTCTTACATAATCATACTCCGCCGGGAATCGAACCCGCGCCCTCTTGGATACCAGAAATCTTTCTAGTTTTTATTGCGACATGATTCCTACAAGATTTAACGGCATAATTTACATTTTTTTCGGAGTCTTTCTCTGCATCATCAGTCCGATTGGCACCAAAGGAACTTAGATATTTAAATTATTTCATCGAGGGATTATCAAATGTTTCTTCGTACGGTCAAACCGAAGAGTAGCTGTCACACAACAAAACTGGAATTATTATTTTTCTCAAAAACGGCTCCCGCCTCCGTGGCTAGGAGGTCGTGGATTCTAACTTTGTAAGACTCGGTTTGGTTGGTAGAAACGATTCTAATTAAACTTCTGAAATTATTATTTTTCTCAAAAACGGCTATAACGATTCTAATGAAACTCCGCATGTCGGAGTTACTTATGTTTATCTATTACATAGTAACACAAATTGGTCTGCGAAAATCGTGTGTGTATGGTTCTGCTACATTTGCTAAATTTAAACTTGCGATTTACTCACAAATTGTGGGAACTATTGATTATTACGAATAAGTATATATTTGCTTAGGGACCTTTCTACAAGAGGAGGCATCTTCCATCTGAGCCCAGAATAGTCTCTGTCCTGCGGCTTGGTTAGCCAGTCTCCGTTCGCAGTTTCAGAAGTTTAATTAGAATCGTTTCTATCGTTTCTACGTTGATCTCGTCTTGCCATCGCTCGACTGGTCGTCCTTTTCTTCTTTTCCCTCTCGGTCCATTCCTTACTGTGGCTAGTCTAGTCCATCTTGCGGATGCAGTGTTTCCTATGTGTCCTGCCCATTTCCATTTTAATTTTCTACAATGTGTTGCCGCGTCGATAATTTTGGTTTTGTATCGAATTTCACAGTTTCACAGTTTTTATCTTACAGTTTGATATTCAAGCAGCTCCTCTGTATAGCCCGCAAGCAGACGCTTACTTTGTGTTGTATTGATTGGTTGATTGCCCAAGTTAGTTCGGAAGTAGACACCATAAGTTAGAGTCGGAAGTAGACAGGTGTTTATTACCTTGCTTTTTAGTGTTATAGCTAGTTGAGATTTGAATATTTCTTTGTATGACCAGTATTTACTTCAAGTTAGGGAGGGCTGTTCGATAGGAGCATGCCACGTTTTACTGTAGTGTAATTGTTAGTATAGTTAAAAATAAAAATAATAATAGTTATGGATAAATAAAGGTTTTTTTATTTATTATTTAATAAATATTTGGTCAATATAATCTTCCACATTCTCGCAATCTCCTAGACATTCGAAACGATTGTGCAACTCGAACTGAAAGCTCTCGGGGTTTTGGAGCTGGATGGGCGCTGGTCGGAGCGTAGACTTCAGCAGTCGACATCTTTCTAGCTTGGTCTTTAGATTCAATGTGCCATCGCTTCCTGTTTTGACTAAATTGATCACGGAGACATCATTGAATATTTGCCTCCTTGTCGACAAGATGAAGTCTATCTCGTTCTTCGTTACGCCATTGGGATGCAACCATTTCCACTTCCGCTGTTTTGACTTTTTGAAGAAGGAGTTCATCATAAAGAGGCTCTCCTTCTCCGTAAAGTCGGCCAGCATCTGGCCATTTGCATTTCTTACTCTATATCCAAATTGCCCCACCCTCAGCTCACCATCACTTCGTTTGCCCAGTTTTGCGTTAATGTCCCCCATAACAACGGTATAATGGGTCCTGTTGCTATGTAAGGCTGTAGAGAAGTCCTTATACATAATCCTACACACACCTCACCTCATAACGACAGGTTCGTGGAAATTGTCCAAACGGTCGGATCTAGATTTTTAAAACTCGCCGTTCAAACAGAATCAAAAAAATCTCTGACTTCACCAGCAACCTCGTGGAAGAAAGACGCAGAATGGTTTTGCAGTCCTCTGAAGACGCTTCTCAGTATCGGCAACTAAACAGGCAGATCTCTAAGTCCCTGACTCGCGATTTACGACAATATAATACAAATTGTATTAAAGAGGCGATTGAGCACAACAAAAGCTCAAAAGTGTTCGCGAGAGATCTGTCTGCTGGACAAAGCCAACTGACCAGGCTGAAGACTGAGGATGGCAGGACCATATCGTCTAAGACTGAGTTGCTGGAAGAAGTTGAGAAGTTCTATGGACAATTGTACAGTGAACAGCACATGCAGTTGGACATAATGGCCTTGAAAATGTTAGAAGTTGAACAGAGCGAATGCGAAAAAGAGATAGTAATTGTTCTCTTCGCATTGTTTTCAATCTGCGCTGCGGCTTACCGCTGGCCGGTGCGGGTAGGCGGGGTCGGGGGAGATCGCGTTCGTCCGAAGATTTTACATACATACTTATTGATGGAATTTCCGATTTATGTGTGAAAAAGACCAGACTTTTAAGAATAAAATATTATAGGCAGTGGTAAGGTTTGTTTATTTGTTTGGTTGTAGGTGGTTGAACTTTAGAATTATTGAACCGAATCTAAAATTCTTTAACCACCTCCGGGGCGTAATGGGTAGGTAGTCCATTCGCTTCACACCAGGAGGTCGCGGGTTCGATTCCCGGTGGGGTCAACTTGTAAGACTCGGTTTGGTTGGTGGTAGGGCATTTTCTAAGCCCGCCTGGCTAGCTACCACCATCTTATCTAAGTCTTGCCGATAAACATCAGTGTTAACAAAATTGATGTGTTCCGGCTTGAAGATAAGATAGCCCGTTCTCCATTGTGTTGGGGAATGTAGGTAAGCCCGCTTCCATCTTCGGCATCATCGTCACTCACCATCAGGTGAGATGATGCCAAGGGCTTACCAATTGTGAATAAAAAAAAATAAAAGCAGTAAAGAATGAGACGGTGTACGCTCACAAATTCACAATAAATGCTATCTAATATCTATGCGACTGGACTTGGACTGACAAACGTAGTAAGTATTGGTGACTTATATTCTCTTTGGACGGGACGAGACGGAGACGGATGAGTGAGTGACTTTAGTATACTGGCAGTGTTGCCGTTAGGACAATCTTGTTTGTGATTATTAAAATGAAAAAGTGGCCAATTTTGTAATAAGGATGTGGGTTTAATTAAAACAGTATCTAATACATGTAGAAAAAAAATTGTAGGTCTACAATGGCATCTGGTAATTCTGAAATCTCTACGTCAACGTCAATCGATCGGTGATGATGATGTAGATGGGGTTCCTTTTTTTTTATTGCTTTGTCCGCTTCTGTAAATTTGTTTAAAACTTCAGGTGGCAAAACATAGTCGTGGCATTTTTATTATTTATTTTAATTGACTTTTAATCATAATTATGGAATTAAGTGTTAATGCACACATTTTGTTTCATAATTTATTTTTCAGTGTGTTCATGACAGTTAACTACTTACTTCCGCGTTAGAGTGATGGAGACAAGACCGCAGTAACTAGGTCAAATATTTGGTCAACTGTAAACAGTAATTATCAAAAACATAATTACCAAAAGTAGCTAGAACCGTTTTGTTAGCTAAAATTATTTTTGGCTAAACTGTTAAAAAAATATGCTAGATCTAGCCACAAAGTTGCTAAAACGGCAACACTGCTTGCTAGATCGTGTCACTGCGCGGATGCTTGGTTTATTAGATCTGTGGCGGATGCTTTGTAAGGGGCGTGGCTTATGATTTGTCAAAAGCACAGATCTGTGGTCATAAGTTTGTGTGAATTCGTTATTGGTCTTAAATAGACGCTTATTTAGAAAAGAATGTCGATTGGTATATTTTCGTAAAGATGACGAATTCTACCAATCACCGATGTGTGCGAGTGTTCAACTGTTAAAAATCGGTCGTAGTTATATGTGTGTATACTGTCCATCGCCACGTGCTGGCCACTGTACAAGACCACACGTTTGCCTGTCACGATCTGGCTTAAGACCCAAGAGCCAGACTAACCCGACACTATTTTATACCGAAGATATCCCGGACGTCAGCCTGTACGAGATTACAATGGCTCTCAAACAGTTCAAGGACAACAAGGCACCGGGTGATGATGGAATTACGGCTGAACTTCTGAAAGCAGGTGGATCACCGGTACTAAAAGCTCTTCAGAAGTTATTTAATTCCGTTATACTCAAGGGACAAACACCTGAGAAATGGCACAGAAGTGTGGTCGTGCTTTTCTTCAAAAAGGGTGACAACACCCTGCTAAAGAACTACAGACCCATCTCACTTCTGAGCCATGTCTAAAAGCTGTTTTCGATAGTCATTACGAATCGTCTCGCACGCAGGTTTGACGACTTCCAGCCTCCCGAACAAGCCGGTTTCCGAAAAGGCTTTAGTACCATAGACGACATACATACGCTGCGGCAGATTATACAGAAGATCGAAGAGTACAATTACCAACTATGCTTGGCGTTTGTGGACTATGAGAAAGCCTTTGATTCAGTCGAAACCTGGGCTGTGCTACAGTCTCTCCAGCGGTGCCAAATTGACCATCGACACATCGAGGTGTTGAAGTGTCTGTATGAAAACGCCACCATGTCGGTTCGCCTCCAGGATCAGAACTCGAAACCTATCCAGTTGCAGCGAGGGATGAGACAGGGAGACGTTTATCTCCAAAACTGTTCACCGCCGCCCTGGAAGATGTTTTCAAGCTTCTAGACTGGGGAGGGGGGACTCAGTATCAATATCAACGGCGAGCATATATTCCACCTCCTTCATTCATCGCGGTCATGGCTGAGACTATGGAAGACCTAAGCACAATGCTCGATGGCCTCAGTAAAGTCTCTCAACAAGTGGGCCTTAAAATGAACATGGACAAGACGAAAGTAATGTTAAATGTCCGTGTCGCACCCACCCCTCTAAAGGTTGGAGACTCTACACTGGAAGTTGTTGACGAATATGTATACCTGGGACAAACAGTCCAGCTAGGCAGGTCCAACTTCAAGAGATCAATCGACGAATCCAACTCGGCTGGGCAGCGTTCGGGAAGCTTCGCAATATCTTCACGTCCCAAACACCGCAGTGTCTCAAGACTTAGGTCTTTGACCAGTGTGTGTTGCCAGTGATGACTTACGGAACTGAGACATGGTCGCTTACTATGGGCCTCATAAGAAGGCTCGGTCACCCAAAGGGCAATGGAGCGTGCTATGCTCGGAGTTTCTCTGCGTGATCGAATCAGAAACGAGAAGATTCGCAGGAGAACTAAAGTAACCGACATAGCTCACAGAATCGCTAAACTGAAGTGGCAGTGGGCAGGGCACATAGCTCGTAGAACAGATGGCCGATGGGGCAGTAAAGTTCTCGAGTGGCGACCGCGCACCGGAAAACGTAGCGTAGGCAGGCCTCCTACGCGGTGGACCGACGACCTGGTGAAGATCGCGGGAAGCCGATGGATGCGGGCACCGCAGGACCGGTCGTCGTGGAAATCCTTGGGGGAGGCCTTTTTCCAGCAGTGGTCGATTTTTGGCTGATATGATATGATGGATGAGATATTTGGTCATGCAATATGAATTCATCGAATTTTTTTTTTTTTAATTCAATTTCTGAATAAAAATTCACAACGGGAGTGCTAACAGAAGTGAAAACTTTTTACAGTTTTGTAATAAATTTTGACCCTGTGAGTGTTCCTTGTAAGGTGTCGGTAGCGGTGTAGCGAGTTCAATGGTTTTTTCCCATCTCATATTACAGTTTTATAAGTTTTGACCCTGCGAGAGTTCCTGGTAAGGTTTCGGTGACGGTGTCGCGAGTTCAATGGTTTTTCCCATCTTAAAAATGCCCAACGCACCTCAAGAAGTTTTAATTTTGAAAATAATGATTTTTTTTACAATTGTTAAGCCCTTTTTTACATGTCAAATCGAGAAAGTTTAGTGCCGGCTGGCGTACAATTTATTTCCAGTACATTATTGTCCATTGTATTGCCGTAACGTACGCGTACTGGCCGCGCGTTAAAAAAATGCCGAATTTCAAATAGTAACGGCTCGTGTTTGTAATATTTTCATATTTAGACCGAACGCTGGTCTACTGTGTAATGTGATCAAAAATTCTCCTTCAGGGTAATTTAACCACAAACTATTGTAAAAAACTTTTAAATCTCTTAAAGTGAAAAGAACTGAAGACCTCTGGGGATAATCGGTAAGCTTGATCAGTAATGTAATTAATACTTTAGCGCCATATTTAGCTTGTCTTTTTCATATTAGCATTGATAGTGACGTCTTTCCAGATCTCATGAAGCTTAGTAAAGTGATACCTTTGTATAAATCTGGTCCAAAAACGAATCCGGGCAACTACAGACCTGTTTCTGTGCTGCCAGTTCTTAGTAAAGTGTTTGAAAAGATTATGCTTAATCAAATGCTACAATATTTTACAGAAAACAAACTACTGCATAACCGACAATTTGGTTTCACTAAAGGACGATCAACAACCGATGCAGGAGTAGCACTTATTCGAAACATATATGATGCCTTCGAGGAATCGCAGAATGCAATTGGAGTGTTTTGTGATTTATCTAATGCTTTTTAATTGTGTTGAACAACTTAACATTACTTATGAAATTAAAACATTATGGTGTAGATAGAGGATGGGGCTCTCAGTCTTTTAAATTCGTATTTAGACAACAGAGCACAAAAAGTACAAGTGAATGGCACGAACTCATCTGGATCTAGAGTGAAAATGGGTGTGCCCAGCGTTCCATATTAGGTCCTTTTCTTTTCCTTGTTTACGTAAATGATTTGCCTTTTATGGTGCAACATCTGTCAAATATTGTGTTGTTTGCGGATGATACTTCTCTTATTTTTAAAGTGAACAGGAAAGAAAACGAAATTGCCGAAGTGAACAACACTCTTTTAAAGATACTGAACTGGTTAACTGTGAACAACTTATTATTAAATGCTAAGAAAACAAAATGTATAAAATTTTGTTTGCCAAATGTAAAAAAGGTCAATAATACTGTAATATTAGACAGTAATAAATTAGAATTTGTAAATACTACGGTGTTCCTTGGTATAACTTTGGATGTTTCACTTCAATGGGGACCACACATTGAAACTTTAGCGGGAAGGCTTTGTTCAGCTGCTTATGCCGTTAAGAAAATAAGACAGATAACGGATGTGGATACTGCGAGATTAGTGTATTTTAGTTACTTCCATAGTATAATGTCTTATGGCATGCGGCTGATATAGAAACTATTTTCATCCTGCAGAAAAGAGCTATACGTGCAATCTATCATATGCGATCACGTGAGTCGTTACAGAATAAGTTCAAAGAAATCAATATTTTAACTGTTGCTAGTCAATTTATATATGAAAACATCATGTACGTTCGTAAGAATTTGCATTTATTTCCTAAAAACAGTGACAGGCATAATTTGAATTTAAGAAATGTAAATAAAATAGATGTAGCCTTTTCGAGACTGATTAAGTTTAAAAATTCATTTGTGGGGCAGTGTATAAGATTCTACAATAAAATTCCAGAAAATGTAACTAGTTTGTCACAGAATAAATTCAAGACTCATGTCAAAAAATGTTTGTGCTCTAGTCTAGAGGATATTATAAAATAATAGATTATGTAAATGACAAAGATATATATGTTATACAACTTTCAAACCCTTTTTAACAGACTTCAAAAAAGAGTAGGTTCTATGTTATTTTTTTCCTTAAGGGGGTTGAATTTCTAAAAATCTTTTTTGAAGAAGAAAAGAAAAAAAGAAGTTTACGTTATTAAATGACCACACTGGCCAAATTTCATGTTCGTAGCTTTTTGTGAGACTAATGGACTGTGATGATGCGAAACCGAGGAAACTGAAATCTAGGGAGAAAGGTTCTCGTTCTCAAGTGTAGGACGCCTCAACCTCCACCATCCCCTTCCAGATGGGACAGCAGCTTGTAGCCAGCCGCTGAATGCATGCGAGTCAAAATCGTGGGAGAGGCAGTATGTAGGGAGACGTTTCCCGGTCGATACTATGATTATGACAGCTCACCCGGGCCTCAGGGCGGCCTTGCACACGGCACAGCGGAAGCACGCGCGGTGTAGATGCAGCCCGTCGGCAGTGACGCTCTCCGCGGCGAACACGCGCGTGCCGCACGCTGCGCACTGCATGCCAGCCGACATGGGCCCACGCCAACTCTTCTTGAGCTAGGTGACACGTAAACAAACACCAGTTGAAGAAGCTCTAATGTGGTTGCTCCCAATGAGGATAATAACAATACATAAGCAATTACATTTCCAAGGAAAAGTGGGGTCAAGTAATAGAAACTAGGATGTAGCTGAGAAAAACTATATGAAAACTAATATAAATATGCCTCATTGGTCAAGTGCAAATTTTAATGTACATCGATATACAGTGGTGGTCACCAATTTAGGGACGCTTCATAGTTAGACATGAACCAAAAGGCAAAGTAAAAAAAAATGTAAAAATGTTTTTGTTTTTGCTCTATTTTAAAAACGATAATACATACTAAAGTGAAACTTTGTAAACAACAGTAATTATCCTCAAGAAAAATAATAAAAACCGGTCAAGTGGGAGTAGTACTCGAATGGAATGAAGAAAAAAAAAGGAATTTTCTCTCACTTGCGTACTTGCTATGATTTCTTTTGTTTCAAATGAATAAGTATTATTGTTATACTTGTGTGGACGGTGTGGTAGTACGGAATCCTCGATGCGCGAGTCCGACTCGCATTTGGCCGGTTTTTCTCGGGTAGCAGCCGCAAGATTTATTTTTTCCCATGGTTTTTGACACACAATTTCAGAAAACAAAAAGTAAATAAATAACGGGGCGTGAAACTGCAATATTTTCTTTGCAAGATCGATAGTTGTAGTCTGTGCTCAGTCGTACATCGCGTACAACACTATTCTTACAATCCCGTCAATAAAGTATGACGTTTTCACAAGGTAAATTTACCGTTACAAAATTCTGAACTCGCTAGGCATGATGACGATGACAGCTGTCGCAGCGATCAAGCTAAATTTTACGAACTATAATAGTAAGTAGCTGACCACTAAATTTAGTTGACCACGACTGTATATGCTCATTATGTTATTTCTTTTCCTTTTTTGGACTCTATTAATGCTGGAGGACCTGTCCCCATCAAAATCTCCAACTCTGTAACAATTCTCACTCACTCACTTCGGTTGCTCGAGAAGTAAAAATGAGAAACACACAAATGGAGATACTGCCCCAGACATGATTATACTCACTTCTTCCTTCGGCAGCGTGACCTTAGGCCCCTCTGGCTCATCCTTCTTGACGAACTTGGTAGCGAGGTGAGCCACCTTCTTGGTGCCGTGTTTGGGGCGACCCGAGTCGCGCAGCTTCTGGTCAAGTTTATTCAGCGTCTCGTCTATCTCGCCCCACTTCTCGGTGTTTGCGTCGCCCTCTTTTAGGCGCCGCTGACGGCCTAGGAACTGAGAAGATAATTATTATAATAAAGCTGGTAAGTTTTAATACGAAGCCTGGTCTAAGATCGCAGTGTACTAAAACTAAGGGCACTTCAGTGGCTACAAGTTGGAGGTTCTTTCATTTGAAGCACTCCATATCACTATAAACTGTTGTACTGGTTTAAAAGGTAACATTCACAGGTGACAAAGGTAATTTAGATTTGACAGCATCCCCCAAGCCAAATTTTTTAAAAACGACTGCGTAGGGTCTGCAGCCAGTAAAGTACCTACTTGATACCACACATCTGTGGTGGTTTTTGGACCACTTTTGCCTATCATCATTTGCTGGTCTAGTGCTAACTAGGCCGAAGGTCATCGGCTCGAACTCCACGCAGGTAGGAGAAACATTCTTGTGACAATTATAACTGTAGTTATATAGCCCCAACCTCAAGATAACATGTTATTTTGGTTCAAATTCGGAGGTTATTATTTACCTCCGGCCTCCCATCGCTACGACAATGGTCTTTTCCAATATCGCTGGTGGTAAGCCCAAACCCGACACCCTCGGGTTAAATCCCGATCCCAGATGGATGAGAAATGGAAATTTTGATTGTATGCTCTATAAAATATGAATTAGAACTTTTAATAGCTTTGTTGAACTCTCAGTGTCTAAGTACAATATCAATATCTAAGACAAGTTACAAGCGTCGGTAGCGTAACGTCTAGGGCCGCCGCCTCCTGTCCGGGAGGTCGTGGTTCGAATCCTGCGTACATTTCACATGTATGTTTATCCGACGCTCTTCATCATTACAGCTCATATACGTCCCCACCGAGGGGCTCGAGCCTACCCTGAATCAGGGCGATTAGGCCTTAGTCGACCACGCGGGCCCAGTGCGGGTTGGTCGACTTCACACACAACCTTCGAGTTTCTTCGCAGCCGTGTGCAGGTTTCCTCACGATGTTTTCCTTCACCGTTAAAGCAATCGGTAAGTATGTACGTAAGTTTTTGAAAAACTCATTGGTACATTAGCCGTCCAGATTTGAACCCGGTACCTCTGGTTAGATGGACCGAGTCGTTATCGGTTGAGCCACCGACGCTTTTACGGTGAAGGAAAACATCGTGAGGAAACCTGCACACGCCTGCGGAGAAACTGGCAGGTTGTATGTGAAGTCGACCAACCCGCACTGGACCTGCGTAGTCGACTAAGGCCCGATCGCCCAAATTCAAGGTAAGCTCAGGCCCCTCGGTGGGGACGTATATGAGCTGATATGATGAAGACAAGTTAAATAATATCTAAGGCGTAATTTTAGGGTTTCGTTTACAATATTATTACTATTAATATTATGCTGTAACAACATTAAAAACATACACTTTTAAAGAAAACATTTCAAATCAATAATGAGACCACTCACCTGTTCCCGATCCCACTTCGGCACTTTCTCCGCTGTCTTCGGCTCTGGCCGACCCAACCTGTTCTCCATTATTTTCTTCTCTATCTCCTTCACGTTCCAGTCGTCCCTTTCTATTTTGCCGACGGACCGCATCAGGTCCTTCGGCTTGGACGCTTTGGGCGATGGCGCGTTCGTGGACGTTCCAGATAGTTCCGCGGCGAGGCGTGCGACCCGCGCGCCCCCACCTGAAGTGCGGCTGCCGGTGCCGACGATACGGCCTTCCTCCTACATTGCAAGGACTTTGTTAGTTATTTGGCATGATATGGTGAAGTTGTGTTAACTGAGACGACGATTAGTCAATTGTGTGCGATGGTTTTTCACGCACCTACATAAGGCGAAGCCTCGTTTAAATGGTAGGCCTGTAACCAACTGTGGATATATATACCATAATAAGAACTTCAAAAGTCACCCATTTTAGGGTTTCATACCTCAAAAGGTAAAAACGGAACCATTATAGGATCACTCGTGTGTCTGTCTGTCCGTCCATCGGTCACAGCCAATTTGCTCCGAAACTACGGGACCGATTGAGTTGAAATTTGGTACACATATGTAAGTCGGTGACCCATTATATTATAGGGTATAAGCCAAATAAAAGGTCTTGTTTTGAGAAACTCAAATACATTTTATTTTTATTTTAAGATAAATCGTTATGAAACTATTTAAGAAAACAGGCGAAAGTTGACCATTGACCCCCCCCCCCTCCCCCTTAACTTCGAAATTACTGGGCCTAAAACCTTGAACCCAGCATATAAGGTTGAAAGCATAGATTACAGGAAAATCTAAAGTCCTTCCGTTCCCACAGGAAAAATGAATTTCTAAAGTCCATAATAAGTAGAACCCTATTCACCTAGAGAAAAGATGTACTGAGAGGTCTTGTACTGTTGGTAAATATAGTTTTGGTGCGAAACCCTGTTTGTATGATCCCGAGTCGCAATTGGCCGGTTGTTCACATGGTCTGACAACTACCATCTAAAAAAAACAGCACCAATGGTCCATACGACCACGCATGTTGATTGCACGAAACAACAGCTTCATCTATTAACTTTTTTAGCTTAGTTAAAAATACTTGTTAGTTTCAACATTGAAGAACACAACATTGTCAGAACATACACCTACACCACAGTGTAAGAAACGATACAGTGGCCCAATGCCTCTGATAGTTGCGTCAAACTGATAATTGGTCAATTATACTCTCCAGTGTCATCCTACCTTTAATTAATTGTGACTGAACAAAGGTGACTAAGTTAACTCGGGCCCAACCTTCCCCTTCTCGCCCCTCACCTTCCGCACGAATTCCCTGTGACATCTCCGTTGGACGACTGTATGGATTCTTTAAACTGTGCCTACACTAAGGATATCAGATTCCTCGTTCTACAAAAGTGCTCAGTTAGTAGTTTAGTAACTCAGATCTAACAAAAGTTCAGATAGAACCTCATGTAAATTCAGTGAAAAGGCAATCAAAACCACTCCAAACGTGTACGTACACTGTACACGCACAAAACCACTTTAAAAAACTCGATAGTACTTGCTAAGACGTCGTCGAAGACACGCACACAACATAACATACCGATACTACACAAATGTTTCAAAAAGTAGCTTCAACTTGACAATCCGCAGCATTTTATCTGAACTTTTATTTGATTTGAGTTTATTATGTACGATTCACACCGAACGCGCCGAATTTTTAATGAGGTGATGGAAATTGAACTGCATCTGTTCCGATGCGTTCCGACAAACGCGCTTCGGCGCGGCCCGTTTGGTCTGAATTGTACTTAAGACCGATTCGTTCAATGGATTGATCGCTGATTCGATCCGCAGGACAAACACTCTTAGGATGCGCTGGTTTGGTTGTTTGTTTAATACCTATGTATGGGTTTATAAGTACATATGTTTCATCAGTCTCACCCATTGATATCCTAGTTCGAAGTCTCGTGTAACTGAATTTTAAATTAGTTGAAAATAGATGTTTATTTTTACAAGTGACTGGCGAGAAACCGCACAAGACTGCGGGATAAGTGGCGAACTCTCGTGGAAACATTTTGGATCGTTGAACCAGCGGAGTAAGTAAGTAGCAACAAATTTCATGCACATAGAATCACACTTTGTTATATTTTATGAAAACCAATAATATTGTTATCAAGTGTCAAAAACTTAGGTTTTAAGAAAAGATTACAGCGGCGCCTTAAGTAGATTTGACGGCCGCGAAAGATTCTGAAAGTGTCTGAAACGTACCTAATTAATAATAAAGATGCGTAAAACATTCGTGCCAGTTAAGTGTCCAACTCCGTTAGTGCCATGCATCACACGCCACACGCGCTCACATAGTGCTGTATCTTTCGCTCGAGGCTGCGCACGCGATCGCCGAATTGCGGCGCGCTCGCCCGGTACTGCTGAAGCCCGTAGTCGTTGTCGAGATCAGCCGAGGGAGCAAACTCTAACCTCGAATCCGTCGCCAGCATCTGAAGACTCTTCTCGAAACGTTGCCTCATTATCTCCCTAGCGGCCTTACGCCTACCCCCGGATTTAGGTCGCTTTGCTTCAGTGTTCTTCTGCATCATATCAGACACTCTTTGCATCCTAAACGCCATTTCACTAGAATTTAGCCTGTCGTATTTTGGTTCGGGGCTCTCTTTCTGGCGGGGTCCGTGGCCTTGAATCAGATCAGCTACTCTTTGCCTTCGCAGCGCCATCTCGGGTGTGCCAATACTACCGGTGCGCTTATTTCTATCTGGGCTTGGTGTGTCTCTACGCTTTCCTTCTATGATTTCTGCCATCCGACGCATGCGCTGAGCCATTTCCACGGTTGTCGTTGAACCCGATCGGACTGAACGATTTTCAGGACTTGGAGTGTGTCTTCTCTTGTGTCCTTCGAAAAGCTGCGCTATGCGTCTTGTGTTTGGTATTTCTACTGTGCCGATCGAATTTGAACGCTCATAATGCAATGTTGTTTCCGGACTTTGAGACTGCCTTTTTCTTTGATCGGTTGCTTCGGACATAGGAACATCCATTGACGAGGCCTTTACAAACTTTTTCCTTATATCTGTTGATGGCGATCGTTCTTTTATGGGTAAATCAAAGGATGATGACTTGACAAACTCTTTCTTCTTAAATCTATCGACTGATGAAGCTTTGACAAAGTCTTTCTTTTTTGGCGTTTCGGGATTCAACATTACATCGGTATCACTTAAATCATCGAAAATATCCGAAAAATCTGGTACTTTTAAAGATGCCGCGTCCAAACCCTTCAACCTCCGCGGAGGTCGAACAGGCTTATCATCTTTGTTTTTTAAGAAGTAATGGGCTATTTTCGAATATTCCTGTTCCTTTGGCTTCACTTTAGTTTTAGTGTTACCTTGTAGCAGCGTCGATATGGATTTCCTCAACATTATAGGGTCGGGTGCATCCTCTGGATGTAAAAGAGCTATAATTTGATCTTGTAGCTCTTTTTGTTTGTCGATATGTTTGTCGCCATCGGTGATCACGTCATGGCCCTCAATGAGTCGAGCTAACTGCGTGATATCGTTAATGTCTAATTTGCCTATCTTTTTGCGTATGTATTCGGCTTGGTCATTACTTACTTGCGTGCGAACCGGTCGCCGTTTCTTCCTGTTGCTCGAGTGAGATTTTTCAGACTCCGCCGCGTCTGTTGAAATGGGAGAAATACACATAAAAATAAGGTACGAACTAAAAACAAATGAAGGCATTATTATGGTTACTTACTTGAATACGCAGACAACGAGTGATCTGGCGTGCTTCGCATATGTTTCTGTTTCTGTTGATTTTGTTTAATCTAAAGAGTATAAAGGAAAAATATTAAACTTACAAATATATGCAAAACGAGTTAAGGGTCGCCAGACAGTTCAAATTAACATACAAACTTAGTTCCGATTTAATACAAAACTACAAGCCGAATTGAATCCAAATTTTGCAATAATATTGAGGAGATATATAGCGATGTCTGTTATGAGGTTTTATCGTAATAAATTAAAACACAACAAAATAAAGGGTTAAATTAGTTTTTGAAGTAAAAGTTTAATATCGGTCTTATTTTGTTCCGTTTTACAACATCGACAACAATAAATTTCAAATATTGATATAAGTCTTCTCCATATATTTGCCTAGGAAATGCGGTACACCTAAACCATTCTTATTAATCACTCCGTCCAGTGGTGATGGTAAAAACCGTATTAAAAATCCTTGTGGCAGTTTTTGAGTTTATCGCGTTTACACAGACAGACGCGGCGGGGAAACTTTGTTTTAAAATATGGATATACAGAAGTTAGGATTCGATCCGGCGTGACGTTTTAGTTTTAAAAGGTAACCCGACTCTCCTGGAGACCCTTGAAACAAACTCAAAATATTATCTTAATAAAAATAAAACTGAAAGATTGCAAAGGTACTTTGATAAGCGAGATAAGAGTAGAATAAATATTCATTTATTAAACAATCGAAGTAGATAGATGAAAAGTGCCATTTTTTCCATACAAACGTAGTCCCCCGTTTCCTCTCTGGATAATGAATGACAATGGAACAAAAATGTTTTTTCCATCAAACCTATATCTACCATGGCCATGCCCCTATGTTTTATTTTTTTCCCATTTTCTAATTATCATAGGAAGTAGGAGCCTTCAAAAACTGAGAAAATTGCCCAATTGAACCGTCATTTTCAGACACCCACCAAAAAAAATAATACGTTAGTAAGATTAAAATGAAAAAATAAAGGCATGTAAAGCGTTTTTTAAAATTTTTTTTTTTTAAATATTATTATTGCTCAAATTTTGGAGGAGGAAATAGGGGACTACAAAATGCAGTTTTGGTAAGTTTTAATGCCTATTATCGGTCTGCGCTGCAGTTCTCCCTTTCTTGCTGTATATGGAGAGGTTTGGGGGAGGGAGACAGCAACATTTCATTCAAATACGTATTCGTTAGACTGCGTTTCCTTTTAAAATGTGTCCAACAGTCCAGGCGAACAACATCGTACGTAATGGCAGTTATTGTGTTTTTCGTAAAGTTTTTGTGATTTATTTTGTATGAGATCCGTAATAGGGTAATTGGCTGTATGAAAAATTACATTTTTCACTAAATAAAATGTCTCCTAAAAAGCACAAAAATTTACTCATTTAATAATTTAATGCATTTTCAATTTTATGTTTACTCACTAAATTAGTTCCACAAAGATTGTCTTGTCACATGCCAGTAGCACGATTCATTATAGAACCGAATGACGTTTTTGATAGTTGATAAACAGTAACTCAAAGACTGGCAGCTCAGATCAAAAATAAATGGTAGATTTAGAGTTAGCGCTTTGAAAATGGGGTATAATAAACTCTGCTCCAATCACGACAGGGTATTTGTGCTTACAGTCACGCGTTGGCAGACTTACCGTCAACATGCCGAAATGTCCTGTGACATGGCTGTCTCAAGTGCACCTGTCTTAATTACAGTGAAGGATAGGACCTATCACGTATCGCTACATTATTTGAGGTCACCACATAAGGTAAAGATGCATACGTATATAATAGCAAAACATTTTCGTTATGATTGTTGTATAAAACTCAATATCTACATTATTTTTAATCTAAGACTGGCAGTCAAATACTGTATCTACTTGGTAAGAACAAATAATATAAGATAAGATAAACTGTATTTACCCTTACAAAACAGTTTTAGGATACAAGGAAAATTAAAATATATTTGTCAGTTTATTATCCTAATTAATAGGGTGAAGGTAAAAGGTAGGGAAGTTGTATGTTAGTATTAGTGCGTTATTGACGTGTAACAATTTAACAGGCAATGCGATTTTTTTCAGTCACGAAGGCTAAGAAAGCATGGCCATGCCGCCTAAGACCGGTAGGTTTTTTACTTATGTCGGATGTTACACATTTTAGGTAGTTTATACATCATATTATGCGACTACTGTAAGGGGCGCTCGTTTTTTTATTTTTTTATGTAAATCGTAAACAATTTAAAACTGTTTTTTTTTTAAATAAACTTGGACTATTGTCTCTCTCCCGTAGTTATAATGTTCTCGGACTTACCTGATCGAATACGTTGGTGTCAGTGCTGTGGTGCACGTGCGGGACCTCCCCCTTGAAGGCGGCATACACACGCAGTAGGTAGGACCGCACTCGTGCGTCGGTCACGTCCCGCAGTGTACCTCCACTCGAGAATGGCGGGATACCTGAACCAGGGAACAGGTCAAGTTACATTGGCTTCAGCATCAACATAATATCAGCTGAAAGACGTCCACTGCTGCACAAGATTTCTACAAATAGCTGTCCTGCGCTGCTCGTATCCAGCGGCTTCCCGCGACCTTCACCAGGTCAATCGGTCCACCGAGTGGGAGGTCTTCCTACGCTACGTCTTCCGATGTGTGTGCGCCCTTCAGAACTTTGCCAATCACTCGAGCCTGTGCCAAACAAAATGCTAATGTTTTGTTAGCAAGCTGTTAGTGCGGGTATAAGTTTTAAACAAGCCTCTTTAATCGTAGGGTCCAGCCTTTGCGCACTATTGCACATTGTTAGCCTGCACGCGTCGTTACAAACTGATCAATTGATCGCACTGAACTCGCCTTGACACAAACTAAGCTAGTGGTCTCATCGAAAACGCCTCGACACATACTTAACTAGTAGTCTCATGGGACACGCCTCGTCAAAACTGCACCAGTGGTCTCACGGACACGCCTCGTCACATACTGAACTGGTAGTCTCACCGAAGACGCCTCATCACATACTAAACTAGGGGTTTCACCGAACTCGCGTTGTCACATACTGAACTAGCGGTTTCAATGAACACGCGCCGTCACATACTGAACTAGTCGTCTAACTGAACATGCCTCGTCATATAGTGAAGAGGTGGTCTCACCGAACATGCGTCGTCACGCTCTGGATCTAGTGGTCTCACTGATCACACCTCATTACATTATGAACTAGTGGTCTCACCGAACACGCCTCTTCACAAACTGAACTAGTGGTCTCACCAAACTCGTGGTGCAGCACGTGGTACACGGCGCGCGGGGTCATCCCTGGCGGCAGTAGGTCGGGTCGGTAGCGGCGCAGGAGCTCCGTAAGCGCGGCGGGCGCCACAGCCGCGCGGAGCCCAGGCTCGCGCGCGCCGACCCACGCCGCTAACGCCTCGTCCGATACCTCCGCTTCTATTCGAAAAAATTAAGTGTTAGAGCTGCCTTAAAGTAATATAAAAAAAACCTCGGCTTTTATTAAAAATTACAAGAGCGTTTAAACTCGACTGCCTTAATCATTACAGCTCATATACGTCCCCACCGAGGGGCTCGAGCCTACCCTGAATCAGGGCGATTAGGCCTTAGTCGACCACGCGGGCCCAGTGCGGGTTGGTCGACTTCACACACAACCTTCGAGTTTCTTCGCAGGCGTGTGCAGGTTTCCTCACGATGTTTTTCCTTCACCGTTAAAGCAATCGGAAAGTATGTACGTAAGTTTTTGAAAAACTCATTGGTACATTGGCCGTCCAGATTTGAACCCGGTACCTCTAGTTAGATGGACCGAGTCGTTACCGGTTGAGCCACCGACGCTTTTTTAGCCACCAACGCTTTTTTAGCCACCGACGCTTTTTTTGCCTTAAAGTAATGGCGAAATTGCCGCAAGTGGTTGGATCATTTTCCGAGTTGATCTGGCAGAGGGACTAACTACTTCATAAATATATTTTTTCTTAGCTATATTAGTAGGTACATACCTTTTACGGGTTCCGTACACCCAAAGCAAACTATATATATTAGTTCTAACATACAGAATGGACACTCCCTGCCGCTCTCTAGATTGCGACCTCCCCCCCTCGTCATCCAGATTGATACAGTTAGGTTACAGTTAGGTTGTCGAACGTATAGGATTACGCCGCTATTTTGTTTGTTCCGTCGTTCGTTTTGTAAAAAGACATTTCTGGCCCGTTGTATGAAGTGTCCAGGGTGTGCTCTAACTCTCCAAATATCGAATAACTTGCCGCTTTATATCAAGATCCTGTACCAACAGTGTTCTAGCAAATAGCATTTTGAGTTGCGTTTAGGTCAACATTTTCTTTTTTTTTTTCGATTTACATTTTCATCCCATGTCGAAATATACTATTTAATAGTTTGCAAAGGATTTCGAAAATAATCTTTACGTACAGATTATTTTCGAAATATTTGTTTTTGTACAGTGTGCCAAAAGAGTTTATAGGTACAATCCGCGGCGTATAAGTTGCACACAAATAGCGGTCGTTCGCGCAGAAAGGGAGCACGCGGGTGTAGCGCGAGATACGCCGGAGGCTGGCATACCTTGGTGCGCGCGACCCCCGCATCGCTTCTTCACTTCCTCATTCCACACTTCGATTGAGAGTTGAAACTAAGACACTGCGCACTGTTAAACTTAAGATGCCGCGATCTATACCCAAATAGAAATAACTTTTTCTCTAACATCCGCAGAAACATTATTATCCAAGGCCGAATCCGGGTGGATGTTGCAGGGCTAGTGGCTAACCCCAGTCTTAAGTATTTTCAAGTCACCTATTAGGCATAACGACTGCCATCTAATGATAGCAACCGACACCAACGGCTTAACGTGCCTTGCGAAGCACGGAAACGGTCGACAAATATGCTAGTAAGTCAAACACATCCAGGTAATGACCGTACTTCAGGCCAGTTAACCTACGTTATCGACTCAACCACGCAAAGATTTATCATTTTAAAATATAAATGATTATGGTACATTATATTTAAAGAGCCCGCTGGAGTACATAAATCCCATACAAACGTACCATTAAACTGGTTTTCCGTTTTTTACCTTGAAAATAAATTTATTGGAAAATAATTGATTCCTGTTTCATTTTTCAAAAAAGTAATGCGATACCGACACAGATACACGTCATCCGATTATCGATATAAAATTATTTCAAAATCGGTTGTTTGGTTAACAAATGCATCAAATACTACGTTTGTATGGGCTCTTAATAGTCTCACCTCGCCGCCTTTTCCTAGCCGTGTGAGACGCGTCCAGGGGCAGAGGGTCATCTGAATCGTAGAACGACGTCGCCTGGTGCGGAGTGACCTTCGAACGGTTCAGGTTCGGGTACCTGGTGCAAGGGTCCAGAGTATACGCGCCGAAGTCTCGGTGCAAGTTCTCTGGCGTCGTTTGTGCTGCAAGTTCAGATGCGGGTAAATGCAAAATAAAATGAAAAAGGTCCAAAACTTCTGTCGAAATAAAATTAAAAATTATATTTCACCTCACACGCTCGGAAAGGTTTTGTTTGTAATTCCATTTTAGCGCGCAGAATTAAGTTTTTCAATACAGTTGTTAAACATGGCGTACTTTCAGAGGTTATAATTATGATTCAATAATTAAATGTTTTGCATAGATCTTTCTTTTACGCGGTCGTGACATTCTTTTACGAGCTCGATCATTACATAGAATCGTAGATCGTTTTCATACATAGAATAAAATCGGAAAGATTTTATACGAGGAAAAATTAATTACTCCGTACGTCTTAGCATTTAATTCTCAAATTTTTTTTAAATGGTTATTATATTTAATAACTAGTTTTAATTTAATTATTTTCACATCAACATTTGTCAAAAATTGCATAGGCTGTATACGCACGCGTACGAGCCTGTTGCCTAGTTTCTTTGTAAAAAAATGTCTAGTTTCAAAAACGTGCCATTATCTGAAAATTTTCATTTTCTTTTGTGCTGCAAGTTCAGATGCGGGTAAATGCAAAATAAAATGAAAAAGGTCCAAAACTTCTGTCGAAATAAAATTAAAAATTATATTTCACCTCACCCGCTCGGAAAGGTTTTGTTTGTAATTCCATTTTAGCGCGCAGAATTAAGTTTTTCAATACAGTTGTTAAACATGGCGTACTTTCAGAGGTTATAATTATGATTCAATAATTAAATGTTTTGCATAGATCTTTCTTTTACGCGGTCGTGACTTTCTTTTACGAGCTCGATCATTACATAGAATCGTAGATCGTTTTCATACATAGAATAAAATCGGAAAGATTTTATACGAGGAAAAATTAATTACTCCGTACGTCTTAGCATTTAATTCTCAAATTTTTTTTAAATGGTTATTATATTTAATAACTAGTTTTAATTTAATTATTTTCACATCAACATTTGTCAAAAATTGCATAGGCTGTATACGCACGCGTACGAGCCTGTTGCCTAGTTTCTTTGTAAAAAAATGTCTAGTTTCAAAAACGTGCCATTATCTGAAAATTTTCATTTTCTATTTACCTATGTAAAATATGTCCAGTTGCAAAAACGCGCCATTATGTCAAAATTTTCATTTTCTATTTATCTTTGTACGTATGTATGTTTAATCAACATTTTTAATTATTTGGTTTGTATATTAATATTTTCCACAACTGTACTGAAAACGCGTGTGATACACGGTTTTGTAGGTTATTGCAAACTCGTGACCAGTGGCGGCTGCACCTTAAGTGCGCTCGTGCGCCGTACACCATTTTAGACCTTTTAAAAATGTATCTTCCTTCTACCTATGTAGTATAAACCACAACAATATCCTACACCTAATACCTATCTTTTTAACCCATCCATACTGCCCTATACAGAAATTACATTACGGATTATCTCATACGTCATGTTTTGTTATTCGAGTAAAATAAAATAAAGCCGGGCTATTTCGATTTCTACCGCAAAAGAATTAGATCTTATTTTAGCTTAAACAAAAACGCCCCGTGCGCTCGGCTCAGTAGTGGTATTGTAGTAGAATATTTTTTAACCTAGAGTACAGAGAACCTACATACTTTAGTTACATTTAACTTTTTGTTACATAATGGGATCTATGTCGTACTCACCATAGAGGTGATAGACGGACTCCCTGGTCGGCGACCACCTCCAGCGGAAGCAGGGTACGCTAGTACTAATATATATACTGTGGTGGGAGTGCGGCCACACGCGTGCTCACCCAGCGTCGAACGCCGACAAGAACCCCCGCTCGCGGCTCGCACTACGACCCCGTAGGTCAGAGCGTGTCGAGTAGTTAGCACACGCTTTTAAAGTCAGCCAAAACCAACTTACCCAAGAGGTGATAGATGGACTCCCTCTCGGCGACGACCTCCAGCGGATGCGGGGTGGGGGTGTGGCCCCAGGCGCGCACCGCCCACCCCGCGTCGAGCGCCGACAGGAATCCCCGCGCGCACCCTGATCCCGTCGGCCAGAACGGCTCGAGTAAGCTGTCGCCTACGAGTTGGCAGAGCAAGCGACGGCCGTGCCTTTCGTATACCTGCCGAGATATAATGCTTTTGTCACAGAATCTAGTGTATTTCAACCATTTATTTCTTATGCTTTGTACAATAAACAATAAAATCAAATAAGTTACATTCTAGTTATTAACAGTTCAATGGCGGTAACATTGTTATTTTCCAGTTAACTATTCTAGAAAAAAAGTAGTTCTTGAAGAAATAGAAACTACTCTGGGATGTGACTGTTATAATCTCACTTTTTGGCACCTTTTACGATGATAAACCGTACCATGCTGGCGTTCTCCGCGGCGTACATGGACGTGAAGTCGAACAAAGCTACGTCCGGCTC
This sequence comes from Coleophora flavipennella, assembly GCA_947284805.1. Lineage (NCBI taxonomy): Eukaryota > Metazoa > Arthropoda > Insecta > Lepidoptera > Coleophoridae > Coleophora > Coleophora flavipennella. Next base: position 12,539,932 of record OX369308.1, read on the forward strand.
GCCGTAGTGGTTGAGAGCGAAGTCCCGCAGCGGGAGCCGCCCATCGGTGCTGAAGCGTGCCGCTTCTTGCGCGTACCGCATCAACGCGCCGCGGTCCACGTTCTCCACGCTGAGCAAACGGGATACTTCTGAGTAGTCCTGTGGAAAGGTTACTTTTTATAATTTCATGTCTGGCTTGATCCTTAGCCGGAGGAGGGTTAAAGGTTTCCGGTTTGTTAGATGTGCAGATGTGACAAAAATTCTTTTCACTTCTCAGGCTCGTGTAAGTTTATATATATATATATATATATTTTATTCATAATTAGTAAGCACTTGGCATCATCTCACCTGATGGTAAGTGACGAATTATTTATATTTATTTCAAGAGAAGGCTGTATAAAATGGTTTTACTTTTTTTAAACACAGGCTATTAGGCCTTACAGCCTTACACAATACACCATCATAGGTATGTTTTTATGAGATTTAGGTTATCTAAATTTAATTAAGACATAATGTATTACTATCTAAACACAAATTTAAGATGAATATGGGCGTGCATTTACGTAAAAAAATCAAATATTTATAACGTGGCACTTAGGATCTCACCATAGTCAAACGTCACGAGACTAAAAAAAATTGAGACAAATTTTGTGGCGGAAACTAGGCAAATTTGTTGTATTGCGGTTGAATATCTATTATTTCCTTGCAATCGAAGTGAAAAGCAATGTGTAAAACTCGGGCATAAAACCCATTTTACGCTCAATGTGGGTATATGAACGTTTCGGGTAAAAAAGTTTGTTTTATGCTCTTGTTGTACAATCTACTATTTTTCGCCTAATGTGTTTGGTTCTTAAAACCACAGTTGCAGCTGGAGGTCACATAATGCAATAAACTAATTAATACATTGCACTTAATTCTATACTTCTACTTCTTCTTTTCGAGTCGACATCAAACTAAGATATTCCTATCCCAAAACCCAGCCATACAAGCAGGTGACAGGGCAAAAAGGACACGATATGAGGTGGTCCATCCTTTGAGGGACCACACCATACCTTACACTCCAAGTTGGTATCTTCTATAAATAATCCCCACCTGAATAAGTCTTTACTTCGGCGAACCCGAGTCCTGAGTCTGTTTAGAGATTGCCAACTCTAAACTGGATGACTGATTCATAACTACAGATTAGATAATAGTTACTACGTATGACATAACTGTAAACCTCCGAGCTAGTCATTTAGCTCATGAAACCGAGCAACTTTCCCTAAGAACCTCATTCCGTAATAAAAAAAACTAATTGAAAATGTGTCAATTTTTTGCGACATGTGGTTCCTTAGGCGAAGTTGTTTAGTTTTAAAGTAAGAGGTTTTCAGTACCAGTCACCCTGTACACAACAAAATAAACTTAACATGTGTATTGTGTTTCTAAAACATATTATCACGAGATGCAGGCATGACGAAATAGTGCGTGGCGTCCTTGTAATACACTATATTAAATTAAACTCACAATTAGCAACACCCTCTTATCCAGTAGGCTGTGTAACTTCGCAGGCATGACGAAATAGTGCGTGGCGTCCTTGTAATACACGATATTAAATTAAACTCACAATTAGCAACACCCTCTTATCCAGTAGGCTGTGTAACTTCGCAGGCATGACGAAATAGTGCGTGGCGTCCTTGTAATACACGATATTATATTAAACTCACAATTATAAATACCCCCTTATCCAGCAGCATGTTTCTTTGCAGTCATGACGAAATAGTATGTGTCATCCTTGTAATACACGATATTAAATTAAACTCACACTAAGCAACACGCCCTTATCCAGCAGGCTGTGTTTCTTCGCAGTCATGACAAAATAGTGTGTGTCGTCCTTGTAATACACGATATTCTCAAGGTCGATACCCGTCACCTCGTACAATTCCTTGAAGAACTTCTGGTTAAATATGAACGCCACGCCGCTTATTTCCGGCACCTGCGAATGAAGGTACGTTTAAAATTTAAAAGTGAAGGGAAAGATCTGAACAGTAATTATAAACAGAAAACCAGAGCCTTAGCCGCATTTGTCTGCTGCATCTACAAGGTGTTTACAGGTAATGAGCGTATTTCTGGTCAAATCACCAGCTTTATCGACCTAACCACACAAGTCACTACAACCGGTCATTTACCTGTATGGGTTTGACTGGTAGTGGCATTTTTCTCAATCGTTTCCGTGCTTCGCAAGGCGCGTTAAGCCGCTGGTGCCGGTTGCTATCACTAGATGGAAGTCGTAATGCTTTAAAGGCGACCTGGAAAACTTCTGATAATGGGGTTCGCCTAACAGAATTGCTAAACTTAAGTGGCAGTGGGCGGGGCACATAGCTCGTATGGGTTTGACTGGTAGTGGCATTTTTCTCAATCGTTTCCGTGCTTCGCAAGGCGCGTTAAGCCGCTGGTGCCGGTTGCTATCACTAGATGGAAGTCGTAATGCTTTAAAGGCGACCTGGAAAACTTCATTGCTAAACTTAAGTGGCAGTGGGCGGGGCACATAGCTCGTAAAACATATGGCAGTTGAGGCAGTAAAGTTCTCGAGTGGCGACCGCGCACCGAAAAACCTAGCGTAGGCAGGCCTTTCACTCGGTGGACCGATGACATGATAAAGGTCGCGGGAAGCCGCTGGATGCGGGCAGCGCAGAACCGGTCGTCGTGAAAATCCTTGGGGGAGGCATATCAGTAGACGTCCTTCGGTTGATATGATGAATGGCGTTTGCCACTAGCCCTACAGCCTTCACCAACCCGGTTCGGCCCTCGTGTGTGGAGTATGACCTAACCTTCCCATGTTTCCCGTTTATGGGCTATCTATTTTATCAAATAACAAACAAATATAATTATGCTAGGATAGAAAAGAACATCTTTGGTACAATACCAATGCGTCTCACCGCCTGTACCATAAAAGAATACTATGGTACGATACCAATGCGTCTCACTGCCTGTACCATAACAGAACACCTTTGCTACAATACCATTGCGTCTCACTGCTTGTACCATAACAGAACACCTTTAGTACAATATCAATGCGTCTCACCGCCTGTACCATAACAGAACATCTTTGGTACAATACCAATGCGTCTCACCGCCTGTACTATAGACTTAGAATCTACTACTAGTGTAGTATAAACGAACAAAGAGCTCCTAAGTGTGTGACGATTTTTGATTAACAAAACAGGGTACAATCGTGTTGTGATGTTATTCTCTTTTCAACCGACTTCAAAACGCAGGAGGTTAACAATTCGACTGTATGTTTGTGTGTGTGTGTGTGTGTGTATTACGAACCGATTTTCATGATTATTTTTTTATTCAATAAGGTGCTCCCGAGGTGGTCGCATATAAATTCTATGAAAATCGGTGTAGTACTTAATTAGAAAATTAACAAAAACCAAAAATAATAATACAAAATTGTACTAAGTTGTTGCGATGGAAGTCGGTTTTTTATAACGTGTTAAGCGTTTTTAATAATTAACTTATAGCACTGTCATAATATATTGTTACATTGTAAGTTTATTGTCTGTACTAGTGACCATATATTTAACTGACCATCATCAACCACCTTAGTTAATGCGGGCATTTTCGTTGCTAGTTGTTACTTGTGTCTTGCAGATACTAGAAATGGTCAGAATCGAGCGCTGAGTCAACAACTTTTTATGAAATTATGTATAAAGCGATGGCTGACTCTCGCGTTATACTCGTGACCGGGTGGTGCTGTCCGTGTGAACTGGCCTACATTTGTCAAAGGCGTTCATGACATTCAATAATTTAAATGTGTAACTTCTCGTGTCATAATGTTTTCATGTTCTAATGACATTATTTGTTTTTTTTTATATCACGGATTGGATTTTGCCGTTATAACCTAATGATTGTTTATTTCTTGATTTTTTACAAATGAAATTATGTAATCACTATTTTATGACTATCAGAAAGTGTAATTTGCACCTATTTTGAATAAATATCTTGAATCTTGTGATTTTTAGCGCCCTCTTTAGACGACTCGGCGTATTCTTTTTAGCTTCCGCAATATGGCGGTTTTGGCGGGATACTTTGAACGCTCAAAGTTCATAAATGGAAAGCCAAACAATAGTACCAACAACAAAAAATCAAAATAGGGGTTGTTTTTTTTAAAAAAACGACTGGAAATAAAAAATAATATTGCGTTTACCCAAATTGTACCCTGATACGTCCAGTAGTTTGGGCAATAGAGCATCGGACGAACGCAAAAAACACCATCAGACCCACATTCATTTTTTTATTTTATTCTGTCAGTGTATATTCCCCATCAGAATCTCAACTTTGCATTCCCCATCAGAATATCAACTTTGCCAACACAACACCTTCTTCACTTCACTCTTTCGTCCCTCGAAATTAAAACAAAAACACTGTAAATAGGTGGACTTACCGACGCCTCTTGCTCCGTGTGTCTGTTGATGAAATTGGCGGTTATGGCCATAGCAAGCTTTCCCCGGAACTCCTTCCGCTTAAAGCCCGACAGTGTATTTCGTTTCCCGTCCGCGCCCACAAGGGCGTCGAACTCGTATTGTGACACTGGATGGTCGGCTGGTGTGACGCGCGCTCGCCACCCCAAAGCTGTGAATAAGTTCAAGGTGATTGCTCTTCACTAAAGCGCCAAATTCTTATTTTTTTGCAATTTACGGCATAAACTACGCTACGCACGAAGTAGACGACCATAACTATAGCTTGTATTGTGAATCTATGAAAAAAAAAAAATTTTTTAGCTTGCTACATACCGACAACAGACATATTTCATTCTGTTCTTCTAATGAAGTTCTAAGTTGAAACTTACTCTCTGAATTTTCTGTTATCTCCGGTTCTAGTAGCTCTTCGAAACTGACTCCTTCGTGAAATTCGACGCCTAACAATAACGCCACCTGCAACAAAACCATTTTCTATAAATATATGGTAAAGGGCAACATAATAATTATTATTTATATTCGTATGTAGGACACTCCTATTGACGTCTTTTTAACCGACTTCCAAAAAGGAGGGGGTTCTCAATCGAACGTATGTTGTTTTTAGGGTTCCGTACCCAAAGGGGAAAAACGGGACCCTATTACGGTAAAAACGGGACCCTATTACGGTAAAAACGGGACCCTATTACTAAGACTCCGCTGTCCGTCCGTCTGTCTGTCTGGCTGGCTGTCCGTCTGTCACCAGGCTGTATTTCATGAACCGTGATAGCTAGGCAGTTGAAATTTTCACAGATGATGTATTTCTGTCGCCGCTATAACAACAGATACTAAAATTTTGAAAAAGTGCAAGTCTCCATACAAAAAACTTTTTATTTTAAACGTGAAGAAACTAGCGCCGTTTAGTATGATGGTACGGAACCCTTTGTGCGCGGTTCTGAATCTGATACCGTTTTGTTACGCGATACATTTGCAGATTGTGTACCTATTTTCATTATTATTTCTGTAATAGATGGGTATATATGCGGCCAAATTGGTCCAATATAAATTTAATCAAAATCGGTGTAGTACTTTATTCGAAAATTATCAAAAACCAAAAATAATAATGCAAAATTGTACTAAGTTGTTGAGATGTAAGTCGGTTTTTAACGTGTTGAGCGTTTTTAATTTTTTACTGCATGAATCTTCCTACAACCTCGTGCTTGTATGCTCGCCGTTTCGGGGTTTGTTAACTAAGTAGGAAGTCGAAAGCGAGAGCCCAAAGATACTCACACAACACAACACTCAAAAATAAAGAACGAGCGTGTAAAAACTTACCTTGAGCAGTATGCACTGCAGCTGCCGGATGCTTATGTGGTCTATGGATCCCGCACAGAATTTTCCGAAGAACTTTTTCGCACCAAGTGCCCGCAGTTCTTGAATGACGAACGGCCACAGGTGGACTACGTTGTTCCGAGACATGCGATCTCTTTTCTCTATAACCACCTGAGGAGAAAAAGTTTTCATGACTAAAGCAAGTTTCAACTGAAGGGCGAAGCAGTTTTTAACCCCCGACGGAAAAAAGGGTGTTATAAGTTTAACGTGCGTATCTGTCCGTGTGTCTATAGCATCGTAGCGCCCAAACGGCAAAACCAATTTTTATTTTGTTTTTTTTTAAGTTTAAAAGATGACTTGATCGAAAGTATCCATAAGTTACAAATGTAGATCACCTGGAGTCTGCAGCATACCCAACTCCTCGCCAACTTAGGTATCGTGTTAGGGCTCATTGAAATGGTTTCAATAATTAGGTTATAGATAGATGAAAATAATAAGTAAATTACACATTTATTATTATTATTATTAAATAATCAATGTGCAACTTCCTCGATCATTGTATCTGTATTTTTACCCACGATGGAACGCCGCAGGGGTATTGGGTTTAGGGTGAGAGGTTGTTTTTGTGTGCAAATGAATGTTTCCATTTATCTCGAAAACTACTGGGCCGATTTCCTTGAGGTTTTTTCCCCTTATGTAATTTTAATCAATCAATAATATTAATAATACATATTATTGTCAATGTTTTTTATTTCTTTAAGTTATAGTCATTACCAAAGAAGTTTTACGTGTATAAGTCCCAAATCAGTGAATTATCGTAATGGTTCTCCTGATGGATAAATACAAAATAACGTGAATTTATGCGATTTGGGTAAACAGAACGCCTTTACAACAAAAAAAACGTCGACCAAGTTTAGGAATTCAAGAGCGATAAAAGGTATAGATTTTTGGATACCTGATTTTTGTACCTGAAATGGTATCGAACCCCACAACAGGCAGGAGCGCTGACCACTATACATGAACAACCGAGTCATTCGATTAAAGAACTTTAGCCATGATAACTATTGGGGAGTCAATGCCCTGGCTTCAGAAATGGGACAAATGCCATAGTGTTAGTCGCACTTGGCAATTAGTATGCTGGGCGTCTGTCGCTTACTGTACCGAGTCAGTCGCGTAATGGTGTACTTACTGTTTTTGATTTATTATATTCATACTAACATTTATTTATAACATTTATTTATCTTTTGAACCGCCTCCGTAGCTCAGAGGCAAATTTCACTGGCTTTACACAAGAGGTCGCGGGTTCGATTCCCGGCGGGGTCAATTGTAAGACTCGGTTTGGTTGGTGGTAGGGCATTTTCTAAGCCCGCCTGGCTAGCTACCACCATCTTAGTCTAAGTCTTAATCTAAGTCTTGCCGCCAAATATCAATGTTGATATCATTGGTATGTTCCGGCATGAAGATAAGATAGCCAGTTTCCCATTGCGTTGGGGAATCTTGGTAAGCCCGCTTCCATCTTCGGCAACATCGTCACTTACCACCAGGTGAGATGTTGTCAAGGGTTTTACCAATTGTGAATAAAAAAAAATCTTACAATGTCAAAACTTACAAATTATACTAAAAATTGTAATTTAATAATAATAATTGTAATTTAATAATAATAAATGTAATTTAATAATAATAATTGTAATTTAATAATAATAATTGTAATTTAATAATAATAATTATAAATTAAATTTATACTCCATTTATATTTCAAATAATATTAGAAAAATTATATCAAATTATTTTAAATTTCCTAATAGTAGAAAAATTGTGTCAAAATAATAATTTATAACCAAATAAAAATAGTTGAAAAAATATAAGTATACAACAAAGAACTTACAGTCTTAATTATAAAAATTCACTGACTGAGTAGAAAGCCTTTTGGATCAACCAGCATTTAATCATGCCAGTGAACATCTGTTCAGCTGTGTATGCAATGTTTTCATCGAATCTCCAATATTATACCAATCAATTTAAAGCAGACAAGAATATTTTGCTCGCAATCAATTCAAAAAATGACACAATTACCACCTATATGTATTTTATCATCATGTATTTCACAGACAAATTGTGGCCGTTTTACAAATTGACTAGCTCCTCTGTAAACTGCTATGGGCTTATGGGCTTTTGGCGGCACCAAACATGTTAAAGTAACTTAGACTGAATAAGGGTAAAAAATCATTTGTGGGGCAGTGTATAAGATTCTTCATAATTCTTTTTTTTTAATGTAACTAGTTTATCAGAGAATAAATTCAAGACTCAAGTCAAAAATTCTTGTGCTTTAGAGGATATTATACAATACAATACAATATTCTTTATTGCATCACAACATAAAAAAGAACAATATAGAAGAAAGCCTATACAATAGGCGACCTTATTGCTAGGTTAAAAATTAATAGATTATGTAATTGCAAAGATTCATAGGTATGTGTTGATCCTCTTACAAATATCATAAGGTGATACTGTTATCTGAATCATGGCATTATTTGTAATAGACATTAAGATTTTTTAACTATTTAAAAGTGTTTGTAAACACCTATTTAGAATAAATATTTTTTTTATCGAAGTCTACTTTATATATCGTCGTCGCCTGTTACGCAGTAGTACGCGCAGCAGTTCGGGCGGGTCGTTCGCTGTGAGTGCGACACAATGAGAAAGAGCACCTATACCACCAATTGTATACATAAAGAAGAGTTGCGTAGGACTGTTTCTACTCAACTGACACTCGATGGTCCTACGCCTTTGTTCTATGGTCATGCTCCACGCATTTCACCTTGTATCTGTCACGACCACTTGTCCAGTTTGATAGTTGGACACTCACCACTTTGGCTCCTACCAATGATGATCACTTTATTCTGCGTACACACCTCTTGCACAAAACCATGTGTCCGTGACGACTGCTTGTTAAGTGGAACTCCAGTGTGAAAGTGATACACTCGCCACTGGCCCTTAGCAGCTGGCATTCGATGGCCCCACTCCAATGATGAGCACTTTATACTGCGTACACACCTCTTGCAATAAACCATAAGTCCGTCACGACTGCTTGATAAGTGGAACTCTATTGTGATAGTGATACACTCGCCATTGACCCTTAGCAGCTGGCACTCGATGTCCCCACTCCAATGATGAGCACTTTATTCTGCGTACACACCTCTTGCAATAAACCATATGTCCGTCACGACTGCTTGATAAGTGGAACTCTATTGTGATATTGATACACTCGCCACTGGCCCTTAGCAGCTGGCACTCGATGCCCCACTCCAATGATCAGCACTTCATTCTGCGTACACACCTCTAGCAATAAACCATATGTCCGTCACGACTGCTTGATAAGTGGAACTCCAGTGTTATAGTGATACAGTTGCCACTGGCCCTTAGCAGCTGGCACTCGATGGCCCCACTCTAAAGATGAGCACTTTATTCTGCGTACACACCTCTTGCAGGAAACCATGTGTTCATGCCGATTGCTTGATAAGTGGAAATCCAGTGTGATAGTTGGACACGCACCACTTTGGCCTCTAGCAGTTGACAACTCGATGTCCCTGCACCGATGGTGAGCGCCATCCACGTATATGCCTCGTGCAGTAGACTTAGTGTTCATCCTTTGCTTGATAAGTGGAAATCCAGTTGAACTCTCACCACTTCGGCCTCTAGCAGTTGGCAACTCGATGGCCCTGCACCGATGACGAGCGCCTTCCGCGTACACGCCTCGTGCAGTAGATTTTGTGTTCATCCTTTGCTTGATAAGTGGAAATCCAGTGTGATAGTTGGACACTCACCACTTTGACCTCTAGCAGTTGGCAACTCGATGACCCTGCACCGATGAAGAGCGCCCTCAGCGTTCATGCCTCATGCAGTAGACCTAGTGTTCATCCTTTGATTGATAAGTGGAAATCCAGTGTGATAGTTGATACTCACCACTTTGGCCCCGAGCAGCTGACACTCAATGGCGGCGCGCATGCCGCACGGCCCGGCGCCGATGATCAGCACCTTGTTCTGCGCGCACGCACGTCCCTTAGCATACACCTTGTGGTTGGCACGCGCGTCGAACTTCTTGAAAAGCGCCTGCGCTTTCCACGAACTCGCCAGTTTTGCCTGTGGACGTTACAAAGGTATTTTGCGTTATCATCATGCCACAACGAACGGTCCTGCGCTGCCCAACACTACGGACTTCCCGCGACCGCGTTTTATACTAAAATTTAATTGGGAATTAATAAGTAAGATATACATTATTGCACATCAAAAAACAATACAGAACCTACGATAAATAGTAAACATAAAGTGCAAAAGCGGCCTAATCGCAATATTTTGCAATAATAAATTACCATTATAAATTGTGGACGACGCAATAAGGTTTTTTGCAAAATCGCAAGGCTTCGCATGCAAGTCGCAAACGCATTTAAAGTTTCCTAACAAAATCATTTTCTATACCAACTAATACTTCTAGATTCTCCAAAATGACTATGCCGGTTGTAATGAAACTTAGTACATAAAAGTAAAACACTAAATTGTTGTACATTAGAATAGGTTTTATAGTTTTTCGGGTTCCGTAAGACCAAAAGGTGACGTGACCCTACTATTAAACCTTCGCTGTCCGTCTGTCTGTCTATCATCGGGATATATTTCATGAACATGACAGTTGAAATTTTCACAGTGTATTACAGTGTAATAGTGTTGCCGCTATAACAAGTAATAAAATAAAAAAACCGGTCAAGTGCGAGTCGGACTCGCGCAAAGTAGGGTTTCGAAGTCTTTTCATAAAATATATTTATTCAAAAACAAAGTTGGTAATAGAACATTTTTATGGAAAATCTACGAACTTTTGACAAATCCAACTGCACATCTTAAGTTGGTCGACTATTACTCCTAAACTAAGAAAGCCAGTTTTCCATTCCATGCTAGTTTTCCTTTAAACTTGATTATATGTCCTACTATTTAAAAAAATAGGGTACGTTAGCAAATAAAAATAGGGTAGTACTATTAAAAATATTTTTTTTACATTTTATTGTACAGCTTGGTCGGCGTGATTAATATGTATATCTGTCTCCGGGATATTGTCAAAACCGCGATTCACAATCTTTCGACAGTTCACAATCTGGCGAGATAGATCCCGTTAGATTATAATCTAACGGTTTTACAATTTTACGGACATATTCATGCCAAATTATAGCTTTCTTGTATTAATAGTCTCTGAGCTAAGACGCGGTCAGACGGACAGACAGACATGGCGAAATTATAAGGGTTCCTCGTTGACTTCGGAACCCTAAAAACTAAAGTGAGCCCCCATACAATAAACGTGTTCTTTTAACGTGAAGAAACTAGCGACATCTAGTTGGATGTAGTAGTATTTTCTACATAGTTGTTTTATGAAGATATTTTGGTACTGAACCGTCAGTGCGCGAGTTCAGCCCGCAGTTGGCTGATTTTTTTTAAATAATTATTAGTTTTTAGAGAAGACTACTTTTGTGAGGAATTGTTACCAGAAGATTTACTCCTAGCTAATGATAAAAAACTGGGAAGTACTTTTATCGAGGAAGATGGAAATCATAATAACTGTTGCCTATAATATTTGGCCCTGCTGCCTCGACGACGCGCACCTCAATCGCGTCTGAGCCAGCACAAGTGAAAATTAGGACTTGGAGGCAAGTGGACCAGTGTCTAAATCTAAATTATTAAAATACTAGATTTTGCGTGGACATCGTTTTTGTGACTGTCTTAGACCTAGAGGGTGCGCGGTGATAATTATTAACAGTTTCCTTAAGAACTGCATCGGGCTATGCTATTTTAACGGGATAAAAAGTTCCTGACACAGGCTACCTGCACGCCAAATTTCATTAAGATTGGTCAAGGCGTTGAAGCGTGAAAAGGGAACAACCAACACATTTTCACATCCCAGACTATGGACGGCCTTATGGTTCACGTCCTTTACTATTTCTGTCGTGAGCGTCGAAATAACAATGCAACTATATCACAGGGGTCCTCCTTTAATAGTCTTAATCATTCGGCAATCGAAGTTATACAAGAAGTGATCCCAGCGATGGCGTGACACGTCCGCTCTGCTCAATGCTACGCCCAAAAGTGTCTGCCACGAAACTGTCAGCCAACCAATATGGCTTCTCAACTTAGTGTTGCCATCTGTTATCTTATTACGGAACTGAATTTGACAGTTTGATTTTAAAAACAGACCTACGAATTTAGGAACTAATTTCTTGATGCGACGACAATTAAATAAAAAAGGTATGAGGCAGTATGAAGTAAGGAATTGGAAAAAACGAAGATGGACAGGATCTTAATTATTAAAACATATGATACAAGTATCACCAATTTTTCACTTTTAATAAATATGGCGAAAAATAAATAAAAAAGGTATGACTGTGTATAAAGTAAGGAATTGGAAAAAAGACGATGGACCATCAGGGTCTAAAGTGTTAATAAATGATATCGACAGTTTATCAGCTTTAATAAATATGACGAAAAATAAATAAAAAAGGTATGACTTAGTATAAAGTAAAGACTTGGAAAAAAAGATGATGGACCATCAGGGTCCTAAAGTATTAAAATCAATGATATCAACACTTTATCAGCTTTAATAAATACTACGAAAAATAAATAAAAAAGGTATATTATGATACTTTGAAGTAAGTAATTGGAAAAAACGAAGACAGACAGATGAAAAAAAACAAAAATTCAAAAAAACATAGCAAAAACAAATTTGAAAAAAATATGCAAAACAAATCGAAATAAGAATGACTTCGTCACAGCCCAATCATCTACTTGAAACCATAAATTTTTCACAAACGTAAAATGTAATGACTATACTCAAAGAGTTCATTGATCAATGCTAATAATAGCACCCACCGAGAATCGAATCTATTAAAAAGTCAACGCACACCGCGGTTCCATTCTGCACAACATAAAATTAAAACGAGAAATGTAATGTCACGGTGGAAATTCAAAAGCTGTTCGCGCAGAGAAAGTCGCCGTGGCCGTTAATCTTTAAACATATAAATATTAGCTATAGTTAAAGTGAACTGTGTAAGCGTACTGGTTACGAGAATTATGTGTTTCGTCAAAAGAATTTTTTTTTTCCTATCCTAATACTATTCATCATACAAAGAAAATTGTAAACATATGTAGGTACACTCGGAGGCAATAAAACGCAAATACTTACATATCAATAATTTATTATCTATTCTATTCTCGTGTGCGGATATTGCTCGATTTCAGAGTCGTAAACGTATTTATAATAAACACAACACTTTCGCTATAAAAAAAAACCAAACATACATGATTCATGAATGATTATCACAAAAACATTTACTAGATTAATACAGATTGAGGCTACTGTGATAAAGAGATAAGCTGATAAAATTTGCTATTAAAAACTTGAGATGCGGCCATGTGTGTAATGGACGAGCTCAAAAAACATGAGACTAAACTTGTCAGAAATGAGGAGCTCCGCAGGAGAACCAAAGTAGCCGACATAGCTCTTGGAATCGTTAACCTGAAGTGGCAGTGGGCAGGGCACATAGCTCGTAGAACAAATGAGTTGGGACGGTAAAGTTCTTGAGTAGCGACCGTGCACCGGAAAACGTAGCGAAGGAAGGCCTCCCACGCGGTGGACCGACGACCTGGTGAAGACCGCGGGAAGCCGATAGATGCGGGCAGCGCAGTACCGGTCGTCATGGTAATACTTGTTAACAACTGTATTATAAAAGTCAATCATCGATCGTTTACGTGCTTAGCACGCAAGGCACCGTGTGCCGTTGGTGACAGTTACTATCACTTTTTTATCCACAATTGTTGAGCCCTTGGCATTAATTCATTTTCAAGTGAAGATGATGCCGAAGATGGAATCGGGCTCACCAAGATTCCCCAGCGCAATGAGGAACTGGCTATCTTATCATTAAGCTGGAACACATCAATGCTGTTAACATTGATGTTTGGCGGCAAGACTATAAGATGGTTTGAAAATGCCCTTCCACCAACCAAACCGAGTCTTACAAAGATAGACTCCGCCGGAAATCGAACCCGAGACCTCCTGATGTGCAAACTAATGTGTTAACCATTACGCCAGGGAGTTGGTTAAAATCACCGGATGGCAGTTGCTAAGCCGTCTCATTATTAGGTGGCGTGAAAAACTTCAGACAGTGGGATTAGCCACAGCCCCACTACCCCCATCAACCCGAACTTGGACCCGTGCGTGAAGTATGGCATAACATTCCCCAGTTTTAGAATAGACCCGTGCCTTATCATGGGGACGTTTATGGGTTGACTGGGTTGTTAACAACCTAATTTTACTAATTATGGTTGCTATGACCTTTTTTTGGGCAGTAGGGTAAAAATGTATCCTATGTCACTCAAGGGGTTGGTATAACATTCCCCAGTTTTTTATCATGAGGACGTTTATGGGTTGAATGGGTTGTTAACAACCTAATTTAACTAATATTGGTTGCCTGAAAACCTCTTTTTTGGGCAGTTTGGTAAAAATGTATCCTATGGCACTCAAGGGGTTGGCATATCATTCCCCAGTTTCTTATCATGGGGACGTTTATGGGTTGACTGGGTTGTTAACAACCTAATTTAACTACTCATGGTTGCCAATAACCTCTTTTTTGGGCAGTTGGGTAAAAATGTATCCTATTCACTCAAGGGGTCAAATCGAATCTAACGTCACCCCGCATTCCAAAATTCATCAAGCCGTTTAGGTGATAGGTTCAGCAAAGAAACAGACATACATACATGCACCCAAAAACATTAACACAGTATTACGATATGGCTTACAGTAGCGCAACGCCTTTGATGTCGCACGATGCCGCCACGGCGTAGGCACTAGCAGTATTAGCAGTTAGCACAGATTACTAAATAGTTACTTCGTAAGTATTAGCCTGTAGCCTGTGTCCGATACCTCCGCTTCTATTCGAAAAAATTAAGTGTTAGAGCTGCCTTAAAGTAATATAAAAAAAACCTCGGCTTTTATTAAAAATTACAAGAGCGTTTAAACTCGACTGCCTTAATCATTACAGCTCATATACGTCCCCACCGAGGGGCTCGAGCCTACCCTGAATCAGGGCGATTAGGCCTTAGTCGACCACGCGGGCCCAGTGCGGGTTGGTCGACTTCACACACAACCTTCGAGTTTCTTCGCAGGCGTGTGCAGGTTTCCTCACGATGTTTTTCCTTCACCGTTTAAGCAATCGGTAAGTATGTACGTAAGTTTTTGAAAAACTCATTGGTACATCGGCCGTCCAGATTTGAACCCGGTACCTCTGGTTAGATGGACCGAGTCGTTACCGGTTGAGCCACCGACCTGACTCTATAAAAGAATTAAAAAAGAGAAAGTTTAACTTAAAATTACACTTATATTTAAAGAACAGATGCTACTTAGTATTAACGAATATTTACTTGACAATAATATAAAAATAGATAAATTAATTAAATAAATGTTTATAATTTGTTAGATTCAAGAATGACTCTGTAGACCTTTTACAGTAGTACATAGAGGACTTCTTTGTTATCTTAAAGATCGTTTTTATGTTTTCCCTTTGGAGCAAAAAATGTATTTTGAATTTTTTGAATTATTCCACATTCATCATTTATTTATTATCCCATTCTACTCAAATTAAAGGTAATAAATTTCGAAAAACCTAAAACTTTTAGGTACAAGCTTTTAATATTGCATTGTCACGCGATATACATACGAGTAGGCATGCAAAATTTCAGCTCAATCGGAAACCGGGAAGTGGATCAAATTAAACTTGCAAGATTTCAATACAGACAACCGGGACAGGTGAAACTAAATAAAAGCTTGTAAAATACGTAGGCGATAGGTACTGGCTACTGCATACAAGCATGATACATTCCAGAACACATAAATTTCAGTGTCAAGTGTTTCCGCGGCATTCAGTTGCTATTTTATATTGCAAACAGAGCAACACACGTCACGCAATAAATACCTCCAGTGTACGTGCCACGGAACTATATAACTTCTTTTATACTTTTCATCCCGATCGGCGAAAACATCATGGATGATAATGGAATACAGACAACTATAAATTATTAATTTATTGTCATGCTCTCAGGGAAAAAGAAAAACTTATATAAATTATTATGTGACGCGGCGGCGGCGTTGATACGGTCTGTATCTGTTAATTACCCGCAAACTCTTCAAGCGTATACTCATGACTTGAAGCAGTGTTGCCAACTACACCGTAATTACGATAGATATACCGTATTTACGTGTTGTTCAGTGTCTTCTACTGTAACGAATTTTGAGCAATTTCATAGAAACACCTTACTTTTAGGCATTAGCGGTTTCTTTATTTACACGGTATTTTTTTAAAGTTTTGGTCATTTTATATGGCGGACACCGTAATTTGAACCTACTAACACCGTAATTTGATCGAGTGGTTTGGCAACACTGACTTGAAGTATTTAGTAAGTACATTAAAACAACTACTACTCTCTTTTTTAGTGTTCCGTACACTCAACGTGTGATCAACGGGACCCTATTACTAAGCCTTCGCTGTCTGTCCGTGTGCCCGTCTGTCAGCAGGCTGTATTTCATGAACCGCAATAGGTAGACAGTTGTAATTTTCACATAATGTGTATTTACAACAACAAATACTTAAAATTAGAAAAAGTGAAAATATAAGGAGGCATTCATACTAAAAAAAACGTGTTTTTATATGTCTTCAGGAGGATTTTTTATTTAGCTCTATAGTAAAAACGGTAATACATACAAGCGTGAAACTTGGTGTCATTTTAGTAATAATACTGAATTAAAAAAGTAAGAGCGTAGGTGGCGCAACGGCAAGGGCCGCTACCTCCTATTCGGGAAGTCGTGGTTCGAGTCCTGCCACGTACCAATGTGTTTTCGAATTTCGAAGGAAAACATCGTGAGGAAACCACCTGCACACATCTGCGAAGAAACTCGAAGGTTGTGTGTGAAGTTGACCAACCCGCACTGGGCCTGCGTGTTCGACTAAAGCCCGATCGCCCTAATTCAGAGTAGGCTCGAACCCTTCTGTGGGTAACCTTTTATGAGCTGATAAGAGGATAAGTTCAATTTTTTTGGTTTCTTGGGAATAGAACAGCAGTTTAGATCCCGAATTAAAATTAAGCAAATGGCTGCGTCGACTTACCTCGCCGGTTACTATACTGTCATCAGAACAATAATATCCGTCTAGCGACCACCATAATAATATAGAACAAAGAATAGCATAGGAAAGAATATTCAATAGATTAGCTAATCGGCCTAGTTTTTTTATGCTCCTGTTGCATAGTTTCCTTGAGGAATATTGTTCAGTTACATGAGTAGATTCTAAGTTCAAAATTTCGCCAATGATTCCAATTACAACCTGTATATTACCGACCGATGTAACGTTAATAGTGCTAGCGTGAGCCACGCGCATATGGCACGCCGCCAGACGCATGCGAAAAACCATCTGTTTACGAAGTGGTTGCTGGAAATCCATCCCGCGAATTCGCTTATCTATGCTAATATCAATTTTTAGGTCTCATACATAAACTGGAAATATACCTATTTAACAAAAAGTACTTCTAATACGGTTTTAGGTTCCGTACAAAAAAAAAAACGGAACCTTATAGGATCACTCGTGCGTCTGTCTGTCTGTCCGTCCGTCTGTCCAAGCTAATTCGGACCTAATCAAGTGAAATTTCGTAGGATAGTGTGATCCTATGACCCAAACACAGATGTGCAAAGTAATATTTTTTTTTTAAATAAGAGTTATTTTCGGGTGACAAATCAGGAAATTTAAAAAAGTTTTGGAAACCTTATTGTGTCATATATCAAATGAAAGGGCTCGTTATCAGGATTTTAAATATATTTTTGTTCATATTGTAAAATAACTAGTTTTGGTTTTATTCATGAAAGAAGACGAAAATTGACCAAAATACAAAATATTGTTCATTGCTTGTAGATTACACGAAAACCTATAAGAATTCTATTAATTGAAAAAAAAGTGGTAAACTCAATGTAGTACGTTCACCTACGAAAAATAGTTCTAGTCATAATAGAAAATAGTTTATCGGTGTTTTACAGGATTCATTTTGGAAAGTCTGTCCTGGGCTTCACAACCTCATTCCCCCTCTTCGTTTTGCTTCTTCGTTCATTATGCGAACGGACAAGGAGTGGAATTCCCTGCCGGCGTCTGTATTCCCCGATTCGTATAATTTAGGAATCTTGAAGACGAGAGTGAACAGGCACTTTTGGAGCTTGCGTGTTACATCCTCGGCTGCATCGGCACTTACCATCAGGTAGTAGTTAACTTTATGGACTGCTCTTACTTGTGAGACGGATCGGCTCGTTACCAGCTATATGCCTTGGATTCTATCGACCGACGCGCTAGGAGACTCATTGCCGACGAGGAACTTGTATCAAACAGGCTCCAAAGCCTCGAGCATCTCCACAAAGTCGCCTGTCTATCGGTGTTCTACAGGATTCATTTCGAAAAGTGTGTCCTGGAGCTTCACGACCTCATTCCCCCTCTCCATTTCATCATCGGACGACCCAGGTGCGGAGGGCGCTTCCACCCCTTTGTCGTTAATGTTCTACCTTTACACACAAAGCGTTTTGCTTCTTCGTTCATCATGCGAACGGCCAAGGAGTGGAATTCCCTTCCGGCGTCTGTATTCCCCGATTCGTAAAATTTAGGAATCTTCAAGACGAGAGTGAATAGGCACTTTTTGAGCTTGCGTGTTACATCCTCGGCTGCATCAGCACTTACTATCAGGTGAGGTGCAGCCAAACACACTCAAATTTTTAATAATGAAAATAAATAACTCGCATCTTACTGTGAGGATTTCAAATGTGATATTTTGCATTTGACTTTGGCACTGTACGGAACCCTCTCCACGCGAGTTCAACTCGCACTTGGCCGGTTTTTATTTATACATACAGTAACGTTAAGGGTGGGACCAAACGAACGTAAAAAATCTAAAAAGTCTTTATTTACCCAAACAATGAATACATTAATATAAGGATTAAAAAAATAATTTTGTGAGTTATGAGTCACGCATTTTCGGTCGGTTCTTATAAACCTAAGATATAAACTGACGACTCATAACTAAAGCGTCGGTGGCACAACGTTAAGGATTTGGTCCTCCTACCCAGAGGTCTCGGGTTCAAATCCGGAAGGCCAATGTATGTACCAATGAGTTTTTCGAAACTTTACATTTAACTTAGCACATTACGGTGAAGGAAAACATCGAGAGAAATCTGCACATCTGATTCCAGTTGTGTATGAAGGTCGCGTTGCACATGCACACGTCCGTAGGTGTAAATCTAAGTGCGTAACTCGTGACCGCGGGTGATGCTCAGTGCATGTATAGCACAGGTAAATGTGCCACACGATAAGAGAGAGAGAGACAACTCATTACCAGTCGCCGCGTCGCAAAATCGTGGCTTATATATGAAACCGAATGCAGTGTAAATTACGCGACTGAAATTACGCTCGTTCGGTCTCACCCATAATCAAACTCGCATTAAGCGCTGCAAAACAGAGATAAATCATAACAGAACAGTTTTATAAGCAGCCTAAAAGATACGATACAAAAAAAATGGTAATAATGAAGAACAACAACGTTGAATATTCAAATAGGTAACATTTCGTTTGACATAAACATAATTCATAATTATTTTATTCATAATAAATACATGTCAAAATAGAAAATAAAGATAAAATTATGTCAAAATATTATGTACAACTTTGTATTTTAACCACCTCCGTGGCGTAATGGTTACGGCCATTCGCATCACACCACTCCTGACCTCCGTCCTGTGGGGTCAACTTGTAAGACTCGGTTTGGTTGGTGGTAGGGCATTTTCTAAGCCCGCCTGGCTAGCTGCCACATCTTATCTAAGTCTTGCCGTCGCACATCAGTGTTAATAGCTTTGATGTGTTCAGGCATGAAGATAGCCAGATCCATTGCGTTGGGGAATCTTGGTAAGCCCGATTCCATTCTCGGCATCGTCGTCACTTACCTGCAGATGGGATGATGCCAAGGGCTTGCCAATTGTAAACTAAAAACAATATTGGAGATGAATGCTTTCGGGTTCAGAACTACAGAAGCACATAAGTGGTCGTTTCCTTTGAGTTGGCCAATGCCAACTGCCCTACGTTACTACTGACTGAGCTTAAGATGGGATATAAGTCCAGCAGGCTGGTTCAGCCGCAGCGAGAGAACGTTACAAAATTACAAATCTCTCCGTGCAATCAAGGCACTGCATCATAAGTGCTGGCGACGCTAAAGTGGACGACGAGAAGTTTGGTCTTTTCTGTGGTTTGGGATGACGACAGCATCAGAAATAAATTATGAACTCTTGATCACTAAATTGCCCTCCTACTTAAACTTCGGAAAACCTGACTCGTTTTGTTTTCCATCAAGTCTTCGATTTTTAATTCACCAAAATCACAAAATTAGTACATAAATGACGCTGCTAAACTATGACGTCACGCCTAGGTATTTCAAACATTTTTAGAACAAAATGTTGTTTTTGACAGATGATAAAAAGTAAATCAGATGACTAGCATTCGTCATCCCTATTATACTACTGACCTTGAGCTTGGGATAAAAGTCCGGCAGCCGGTTCGGGCGCAGCGATAGCACGTTGCAGATCTCTCGGTGCAACGCCAGGATCTGTTTCATGGTCCCGGCGGCGCAGAAGTGATCAAACATTTCTGCCGCGAGCGCGCACTCTGGCGGCGTCGGCTCCACCCTCGCGCCCCTGTTCATTTTGGAGGGCTGCAAGGAGACAGATTGATTAAATAACATCGAAAAACCTAAAAACTTTTAGGTCTTCATCATCATATCAGCCGAAGGACGTCCACTGCTAGACTAAGGCCTCACCCAAGGATTTCCACGACAACCGGTTCTGCGCTGACCGCATCCAGCGGCTTGCCGCGACCTTCACCAGGTCGTAGGTCCACTGAGTGGAAGGCCTTGGGAGGAGCAGGAGTGGGAAGATTTCCGGTGTGAAAAACTTTTAAATACTGGCTTAGAATTGAAAAGTTTTTATGCTCAAAAATGGTAAATGCTCAAATTTGAATATAAAGACACTTTTCCAAATTGAAATAAATTGGACAGTCACGCTCTATGCATACTTTCTCGTGAAGCCTTCACCATCTGTCGTAGTCGGGCATACACAAATCAATAATAAATAGTAGCAAAGAAAAGCTAGGCATATCAGACTAGATCAAAAGTTTACAAATAATTTGGGTTTGTATGGGAGGTACCTATTGGGATTTTATGAATAATAAACTACCTACCCAGTACAGTTATCCTTATTAAGTCCTAGTTATTCACAAAGTTTCATTAAAATCGTTAAAGCCATTTTATAGACACCCTGGATTTGTATGAGAGGTAACTTATTCTGGTTTTTCTTATAATAACGAACTACCGCGTGCTGTAGGTATGTAAAATTATAGTAAAGTACCGAACCGTAACGCGACGTAGTCATTTTGAGTTAAAAAACCGGCCAAGTACGAGTCGGACACGCTCACTGAGGATTCCGTACCACCACATCGCTGGATAAGTAACCTTAAAAATTATAAATAGAAACTATATACATAATAAAGATAATTAAAAATCTGTTTAAGCTTGTGCAAAATTTGGACCGCCGCGCCGTTCCTTGCATAATTGATTACGTACCTACTTTAAATAAAGACTATATTTTTTAGATTTAATTACAATAGTTTTCAGATTTTTCCCTATTTTTGTATTGCCAAATTTCATAGTTCTAGGTCAACGGAACATACCCTATACATTTTGATTCCCTTGAGAGTGCCGAAATATACATTTTTTGCGGCATAAACGGCCGGATAATTTTTTTACGTCAACTTAGAAGTTTAATTTTTTTACAGCTTCAAGGGACTGTAGACCAGAATATATGGTTTAAATTTCAACTCGACGCGTTCTCGAGATAAAGGGTCTTGACATACAGACAGACAACAAAGTGATCCCATAAGGGTTCCGTTTTTTTCCTTTTGAGATACAGACCCCTAAAAACGACTACAGTGGCAACGACCCTAAAAACCAAGATAGGGGAATTTTAAAAAAAGGGTTGGAGAGTTAGAATTAATAGTACCCTTACTCCAATTTTACCTAAATCCATCCAGTAGTTTGGGAAATAGAGCACAGGACGTACGCACAGACAGACACACACACCCACACACACCGTTTTTTAGACTATAATAATCAATCCCTATCAAAACCTCAACCTTCTATTGAGAGACCAGTTAAGAAGGCGACGAGTTAGGAAAGTGACAAGATAGAAAAAGGACAAGTTTAAGAAAATGACGAAGGCCAACTGAGCGTTTTTCTTCACTCTTTCGCCGCTCGGCAACGCTCGCTCCCCAGTCGCTCGAAAGTAAAAAGGCGAGCACAGTATTTCAAGATTCTATTTAAAAAACAAAAGACGATTCCCCTTTCAAAATTCATTATCACACCATCTTTAAAATAACAAAAGAATCTATTGACATCATCGGGAATACGGCTTCATAGTAAATCGCTCTAAATTCGTTTGCAAATTTTGAAGCGGACAACTCACTTCGAAAATTGAAAATTAAATAAAAGCTTGGAAAAAATATGCATAGGACAAAGAAAAAGAGTTCCTTGTTAAGGCGAGGTATTGATTGGAACAGTTGTCCCTGTCTTTTTCTTTACGTGTAAAGAGTAAAAAAATAACCACACTTTTTCAATGGTTTTTCGTTTCAATCAAAAACTACAATGAAAGTATAAAAAATTATAACATTAATAAATATTAATAAATATTCTGGGACAAATCACACATGGTCATCTGGCCCCAAAGTAGGATTCCCTGTGTTATGGGTTACCATATACATACTTATATACGTTTTAAATACATACATATATAGATATATTTAACACCCAGACACAGAGCAAACAAATCTGCTCATCACACAAATGCTTGCCCTGGGTGAGGATCGAACCCACAACCCTCGGATCAGTAGTCAAGGGCACTAACCACTGAGCCACCGAGTCAGTTACATTACTCACTTTGTATTATCATAACAAATATTGTTGTACATTTTTTTAAATTTATACTTCAAAATATTAGCACAGATAAAATACTAGTTACTTATATTAGTCATAATTAGTTGAAAGTAACGATGTAGACCTATCTATGGGATTTTTTTTCTATCGAGCCAAAACTGCTCAATCGTGTTTCTAATAGCTTTTGACTTTAAGGAGCATCATCAACAATAAGGGTATTTTTTCAACCTTGGGCCTTTTCTCGTTTAGGAGTAATTGATGTCATAAATAACGAAAATCTGTAATAATACCGGCTTAATGTTAGAAAAATTTGAGTGCAAACTCATTATGTCGCTCTACGCGAAAGTGGCACACGACATCGCGTTGTGACGACGTTCCATACAACGGAACAAAAATAATTTAGGTGTTTGTGCTTCTCTTTCTAACCTCAGTCTCAACGAAGCGATCCGTGGACCAGGAATAGGGACTAGGTACATGGGTTGTTAATAAGTAATTAATTGTACAGCCACGCTGTGAATACTCTCTCACGAAGCCTTCACCGTCTGTCGTAGTCGGGCAAACACAAATCAACAATCACTTACTCGTAGAAGAAAAGATTAAAGCTAGGTATATCATCATATCAGCCGAAAAACGTCCACTGCTGGACAAAGGCCTCCCCCAAGGATTTCCACGACGCCCGGTCCTGCGCTGCCCGCATCCATCGGCTTCCCGCGATCTTCACCAGGTCATCGGTCCACCGCGTGGGAGGCCTGCCTACGTATAGGTATATCACTTGATGATAATTTTGAACAAAAAAAACCGACTTCAAAGAGGAAACTAAGGTTCCCCTCGATTTTACTGGGATGCCATCATCAGATCCTGGTTTCCTTATCATGGTACCACCCTTGGGATATCTCCTTTCCAACAAAAAAATAATCATCAAAATCGGTTCATAAACGACGAAGTTATCCGCGAACACACATAAAATATATATATATATATACGGTCGAATTGAGAAACCTCCTCCTTTTTTTGAAGTCGGTTAAAAATCTATACTATTATTATAAAGAGGAAATGAGGTAAAGAGGTTTTGAACAGGCTTTGAAACTACTGGACCGATTTGAAAAATTCTTTCACCGTTGGAAAGCTACACTATCCGCGGTTGCTATAGATAGGCTATAATATTATTAGTATTTTTTATTAGAGATCCTTACTAAAACTCAAATAATGTAACCCAAGGTGTAAAAAATTACCTAAAAATACCTGCAATATCTACAAAAAGTAGTGTAGTGTTAGTGGTATTGTAGTGGTAGTGTAGCGGTAGTGTAGTGCAATGTAGTGTAGTGTGAGGCGGTACGAAGATCGCCGGGACAGCTAGTTTTACAAATAATTTCAGTTTCTGGGAGGTATCTTACTTAGATTTTTCCTGGAATAATGAAGTATACAATGTAGTAGGCCTTAATAATTCCTAATTATTTCACAGTTTCATTAAAATCGTTAAAGCCATTTTTGAGAAAAAGTACCAACAACCTGGATTTGTATAGGCGGCACCAAATTCAGATATTTCTTGGAACAACGGACTACCGCGTACAATCGATCCCCATCGAAGTCTCAACTTCGATTTTTTTTACCATCACAATACCTTTTTCACTCATTGTCGCTCGAAAGTAAAAACATATACCAGGTAACATTCGTTCCCTATTGCCGAGTTGTTATAACATATCGAGGTGATTAAGATCGTGATTTTGGTTAAAATAACCTATTTCATGACCTTTTATTATTTTTACTTTTTATTTGTGCAGATTTTTTTTTAAAATTTTTAGAAAGTTTGCGGATTTTTTGTTGTTTTTAGAAAGTGTGCAGAATTTGTTTTGTCTTTAGAAAATGTGCTGTTTTGTTTCTTTCCTTCGATGCTAAATTATAAAAATAACCCTGTTTTTTTAACTTATTATTAAATTGGAGTTTGTTCTGTGTTTTTGATCGAAACTAGTTGCGTATAAAAAAGAATTTTCTTTAGTTCTTAACTGGTAACAAAACTGCATGAGAATAAAAAACACAGTTATGAATACGGAAAAAATCCTCTTTGTTCGAAACCAGTTTCGTAAGTATAAAGAAGATTTTTGTTTGGTGCGTAACTAGTTACGAAGGTCTAGTTACGTAGGCGGCCGAAGGGTTATTATGGGGGGGATTTACTAATTAATAATTTTTAAAAAAGTTTTCAATGATTTTTGTTTTTGTTCTTTCGTAAAAACGGTAATACATACAAGCGTGTGATATAGTACTGATCATAAACTACAACAACAAATTATAAAACCGGCCAAGTGTGAGTCGCACTCGCGCCAAGGAGTCCGAATTGCATTTTTCTGTCGCTCGCGTTGATGTGATTTGTTTAAAATGAATAGGTATCATTGATGTACTTGTGCGGAGAGCAACCGTATTTTTCACTTTTTTTATTGATTGTTGGTAAATAAATCTATATATTAAGAAAGTCGTGTTTGTTACAACACTTATAACTCGAGAACGGCTGGACCGATTGCCATGGTTTTTGATTTGTTGGATTTGTTTCCGTCCCGAATAGCAGAATAAATCTTAAAAACAATGAAAACGGGTTTTCCTTCCTGACGCTATAGCTCCAGAACGCACGAACCGATTTCGCTAATTCTTTTTTTGTCGAGTTCGTTATTGTCAGGAGAAGGTTCTTATGTAGGGTAGGGTAGGGTAGGGTAGTGTAGTGTAGGGTAGTGTAGGGTAGGGTAGTGTAGGGTAGGGTAGGGTAGGGTAGTGTAGGGTAGGGTAGGGTAGTGTAGGGTAGGGTAGGGTAGTGCAGTGTAGGGTAGTGTAGTGTAGGGTAGTGTAGTGTAGGGTAGTGTAGTGTAGTGTAGTGTAGTGTATGTAGGGTAGGGTAGGGTAGTGTAGGGGAGGGTAGGGTAGGGTAGTGTAGTGTAGGGTAGTGTAGAGTAGTGTAGGGTAGTGTAGTTTAGTGTATGTAGGGTAGAGTAGGGTAGGGTAGGGTAGTGGAGTGTAGGGTAGGGTAGGGTAGGGTAGTGTAGGGTAGGGTAGGGTAGTGTAGGGTAGGGTAGTGCAGTGTAGGGTAGTGTAGTGTAGGGTAGTGTAGTGTAGGGTAGTGTAGTGTAGTGTAGTGTATGTAGGGTAGGGTAGGGTAGTGTAGGGTAGGGTAGGGTAGGGTAGTGTAGTGTAGGGTAGTGTAGAGTAGTGTAGGGTAGTGTAGTTTAGTGTATGTAGGGTAGAGTAGGGTAGGGTAGGGTAGTGGAGTGTAGGGTAGGGTAGGGCAGTGTAATGTAATGTAAGGCGGTACGAAGTTCCCGGGACAGCTAGTACCCTATAAATACACATTCATATCAGCTCATATAGGTCCCCACCGAGGGGCTGGAGCCTATACCTTGAATAAGTTCGATCGGGCCTTAGTCGACCACGCGGGCCCAGTGCGGGTTGGTCGACTTCACACACAACCTGCGAGTTTCTTCGCAGGCGTGTGCAGGTTCCTTCATGCTGTTTTCCATCACCGTAACAGCGTCGTCGGATAAACGTACATTTGAAATCACATTGGTACGTGGCAGGTTCGAACCACGACCTCCCGGACAGGAGGCGGCGGCCCTAGCTATTACGCCACCGACGCAAAAATATACATATTCTAGGAAAATTTCTGTCGGCTAACTATCACCGTTCAAAAACCATAGCGTAGTAAGTCAGACAGACGGACGGATGGACAGCGTAGGCTTCGTAATAGTTTTAATGTTACCTTGCCAGGTAAAGGGACTTACCTGGCAAGGTAACCTAAAAACTACACCTGTACGTAAGTTCTACACGTTTATGTAAGTTCTACATCGTGTATGTAATTTCACTAACTAGTTGGGAGGTACCTACATTACTGTAGCGTAGTCATCAAATAGGATTAGCTATATAAATACAAGCCAATCAGTCGGTCGTAAATAAGGATCGCCACGAAATTAGTCGTAAACCGCGCGTTACTGCCCTGCCTCATTCAGTTAATGATTCTTCTCTCACCATTACTTCTGGCTAATGATTGTGTTGTTCGTATCTGCGCTTTGGCATTAATTAAAAGGGAAGAATAGCACGCACTCTCCATATACAAAAAGAGAAAAACACATCTGAATTTTATTAGATCATAATGATTTTTAAGTTGTAAATATGTTATTGACACAATAATTTATTTAAAACTTAAAATATTTGTTAGGATTCGATAGTCAACAAGGTAATATAGTTTTGCAATGTCTGCCTGTCCGTCTGGCCGCGGCCAAAGTATTCGTAGTAGTACTAGCATACAGTATGGACACTCCCTGCCGCTCTCTAGATTCCGACCTCACCTCCTCGTCACCCAGATTGATACAGATTGGTTATAGTTTGTTTCTCGAACGTATACATAAGGATTTCGCCGTGATTTTGTTTGCTCCGTCATTTGTTTTAAGAAATGTCATTTTATACGACCGTTGGGTGTGCCGCGGCTAAGCTTAGACTATTAGTACTAGAAATCTGTAATTTGGCATGCGTATACACAGAGATATGCTATATAAATGGGGAGGTAGATAGGTTACACGCGTCCAAAAGTGAAGCAAAAAAAAAGATGCCAGTTGGCATCTCTTTTCTTAGTAGCATTCGGTGCAATGGAAGCGAACAACCTATTAAATTGTGTGTGTAAATGGATTCGATTTTCAAATGTTGTTTGTTAGTGCATAACCCATCTATGGTAACAAATCTCTGCGTATACATACATATTAATCACGCCGACAAAGTGGTAAAATGAAAACTAGAAAAAATATTTTTAGGTAGCTCCCATACATGTAAGAGGGGGTGATTTTTTCGTGGACGTATCGTACCGTGTGGTGTATCGTTGAATAGGTCTTTCAAAACTACTCGGGGTTTTCTAAAACCATCTTTCGACTCAGGGTTCCGTTTGAGAAATATTGAGATTTAAAGTGCAAATTTTTGTTATAGTCTAGTGTGTACACCTACGGGGTACCAGCTTAACCGCAATTTCAGGATATCTTAAAAATGAAAATAGAAAGACTTATAATCAATTTAAACTAATTAACACGGCAAGCTAATATAAAGCTTGTTTTCACTTCTCATGCTAATATAGCCCTACGAAGCGGGACTAAAGTGATCACTTTAGTCATTAAGGAGTGAAAAGTAAATAGTTTTTAATTTCCTTCATGTGACATAGACAAACTCAAACAGCCAGTAAATATACTATTATCTGTGGAGTGTCAAGTGTGGACCATCTTCATTGCGAAAATATTAACAGCTTTAGTTCGGTGGTTTTTCAGCAAATAAGGTGGCGCCATGTGTTTTTAAAATCTTTTGTGATATTTATTTTTTTAGTAATATTTATTAATTGTTTTTATACTAAATTGACTATTTTTCTCGCACTCAAAGAGAAAAGTACAGTTTGCACCTCGAGACTGGCCTCGGTTTCATTGACTCGCTCGCACGCTCGGGAGTCAAACCACCTCTGGTATATTAAGGCTTTGTTTAATCCCTCGATATAAAATATACTATAAAAGTTTAGTCAAAAACTAAACCCGTCAACGGAATAAGTAATACCTATAAATTAATCCATAAAGTACTAACTAATTTTAGGAACGTACTCTATTCTTATTTGCTATAATATAGTTGTAGGTAGGTACTGTGACGCCTCTGCTGATAGTCGTCCGGGGGTCAACTCAGTGGAGTTAATAGAATAAGTAAAAGACAGTTTGTTAGATTAGTGAAACTGACGAAAAATCACATTTATTCACTTTAAAACGGGCTGCGCCGGCTGGCTGATTATTGGATCGAATTTAAATAATAAGCTACGCTTTTGCAATCCTTTTTTTTTTATAAATTTATACTCAGTTATGGACGTATAGGGACCTCTGCCCTGGCTCGCGGCCTCCCATAATTGTTTAAAAGAAGCTTTCGAACAACAGCTCAGATTGAATTTCAAAAATAAGTTTTTTAAAACGACTCATACATAGAAAGATGGCAAAGGAGGCGTAGAGGAGTGAAAGTCGAGCCATACGATCTCTACAGTCACTATAGAGTCTATGATATCTCCAGAGGGGAATTCTATATCACGTAAATGGACTCACGTTGCTCATCTCATAGGCTGTAGTGAGAGTGAGACCACACTGAGGATCACCACTAATTTTGGGACAATTCGTTTGTGGGAATCGGTTCAGTATCTTAGGCTGCCCGAGGTAATAAAACGAACATGCATATATATAGCCAATAAGATTAATAACTCTTTTTGTTAGCTTTGCAGTAGCCGGGTATCAATAAATTTAGTTTCCTTGTTTTTTGACGAGGTACCGCACCAATATTCCGCAATAAAGTATTGGTCCTGGCCACTGGCCATGAATCACCTTCACATTTGACTCTTGGGAACATGAGTCTAGGCAAGTATTGCACATCGGAGGCTGTTCCATACTCCTGCACGGAGGAAGGGAAGAATTGCAGCTTTGGCCACTATCACGCCTTTACATGTCGTGGTGGTTGTCATTCAGGCTTCAAGAATTTTGTTAATGCCCATACAGGAAGGTACAAAGCTTTTGTTCTGCATTTGACGTTTTTCTGCTGATACGCTGATGAAAAGAACCAATAGCGAGACATTCTTGTTTGACTTCGTAAGAAATACATGTAGTTATCCATCGGCCATCTGTTCTGCGAACTATATGCCCTGCCCACTGCCACTTAAGTTTAGCAATTCTGCGAGCTATGTCGATTACGACCACGCACCGGAAGACGTGGCGTGGGCAGGCCTCTCACACTGCGGACCGACTTGATGAGGGTCGCGGGAGGCCGCTGGATGCGGGCAGCGCGGGACCGGTCGTCGTGGAAATCCTTTTTCCAGCAGTGGACGTCTTTCGGCTAATATGATAATGACATTTAAAAGAAAGAATAAGAATAAAAAAGTAAGTGTCTGGTTTTATGAAACCACGGTAAAAGTGAAACTTTACAGAGGACGAAACGATCATGGCTGCTCTCGCTACGGTACAGAGGACGAAACGATCATACCGTCAGACGAAAGCGACCGTCACGCGACATGCAACACACAGACGAAAAAAATTGAGGCGATGTAATAAAAGTTTCATTTTAAAAAGTTTGTTTGCCAAAACTAGATACATAAGATTAGTTTACTTGCGACCCCCACACTAGGCAAGGCCTGTCCTGTGAGAGTCAAAGACAGTTTACCAGCTTCGCAATCATGTAAGAATTAAATATTTTGTACATTCTTAAAGAAAAAAGTATTATAACCTATGAAAAGTCGCATGCATACAAAGTTCGATGTATTGAAACAAAAACTACGTCTGTAATTTGACAGAGAACATTCTTATACAGAAATAAGCTGTACCTTTTGTATGTTCTCATCTAGTTTGATGTTTGTTTGTCCCTATTTCTGTGTACAATAAATTGTGAAATAAATAAATACAGAGAGTTGTATAAACACTTTGGCTGTCAATAAAATAGCAATTCGAAGATTATAGGGGTAAAAATGCCAACAAACAGTTCACCCAGGTGAATTTACCAAATAAAAGATTGAGTTATACGCTACAACATACCGAGAAATAGCTGTTAGAACGTTACCTATGCGAGCGTAGCTAATAGAGAAAGTGTTAGGTAATTAACACTAGGCAATAAATTGGTGGATATATCCGAGACTAGGATAACGAGAAGCGCCATAAAAGTACAGCTAACCGTTATTTCCAGGCTAATAAAATAAACGTGTTTAGTACAATCAAGGCGTGTTCGTTACGTGCAAGGGCGTTGTCCAGTTATACACGGTCGGTCGTATTAATTTTTAAGGTCACTTGCTACAGTATAATTGGTTAATTTCCAGAAATATGTATTTTTATCCAAAGATTGGTATCTATCTGTAAGTAGGTACAAAAAGACAAAGAACATTATTTTTCGTTTACAATTGATAAGCTCTTGGCAACATCTCACCTGATGATAAGTGACAATGATGCCTATTCTGAA
Organism: Coleophora flavipennella; assembly: GCA_947284805.1. Taxonomy (NCBI): domain Eukaryota; kingdom Metazoa; phylum Arthropoda; class Insecta; order Lepidoptera; family Coleophoridae; genus Coleophora; species Coleophora flavipennella. Next base: position 12,570,738 of record OX369308.1, read on the forward strand.
GATGGAAGCGGGCTTACCAAGGTTCCCCCACCGCAATGGGGAACTGGCTATTATATTAAAGTCGGAAGACATTAATGATGTTAATGTTAATGTTGGCGACAAGACTTAGACAAGATAGTGGTAGCTAGCCAGCCAGGCTTAGGAAATGCTTTGCCACAACCAAACCGACTCTTACAAAGTCATAACCCGCCGGAAGTCGAACTTGCGACTTGTGAAGCGAATGGACTTACCATTACGGCACGGAGGCGGTTCGACATGAAATCATATTTTTTTCACAATTAGTAAGCCCTTGGCATCATCTCACCTGATGATAAGTGACGATGATTCCGAAGATGGAAGCGGGATAACCTAGATTCCCCAAAGCAATTGAGAACTGGCTATCTTATCTTCAAGCCGGAACACATAAATGTTGTTAACACTGATGATTGGCGGCAAGACTTAGATAAGATGGTTGTAGCTAGCCAGATGGGCTTAGAAATTGCCCTACGACCAACCAACCCGAGTCTTACAAGTTGACCCTACGGGGAATCGAACCTGCGACCTCCTGGTGTGAAGCGAATGGACTAGCCGTTACACCACGGAGGCGGCTAACAAAGCTTGTAACAAAATAACATTTTAGTACGAATTTTCCCATTGTATATTAAATTACCTACGTCCCTACCATAAAAGTTTAAAGTCACAGTCACATACTCCTCATTTCGCTTTCTCCGATAATTAACTATATGGAGAGGTAGGTACACCTATTATTTAATTTATGATGACTAATCATACATAACACATGTTTTTTGTTTCTTTCACAATAAAGCCCAACAATGCACGTTCCATATCCATAACACTAGGAAGTTTCATAACATAACTATTACAATTTAACTTATTAATTATTACGCGTCGACGTTAGTTGCTGATACACGATAACCAGGGACGGATTCAGAGAAGGTATTAGACGTGAAAGAGCTGCGAGTGACTATTTTTGTTAGCAGCAAAGAATACGGTAACAGTTTGAGGCAATCTTTATTTAGTTTACTTACTGTTTATTCAGCGACTAACTAAGATCAAAGCAGTACCTATGTTTTTATGATTAAATATCTAAAGGTAGTCAGAAAAAGCGCTGTGTAGTTGAATAATATTTTATTTGTAGGCGTCAGTTAATACGAAAGTTTTCGTAGAAAATTGTTACGACACGCAAAAACGATTCAACGATAACGATGTTTGGATGTATATAATACTCGTAAGAGGTGTAATGGCTTGGTCTCATCCGCCCTGCTAATAACAAATACTATGGAGTCTACGTATATTAGGGATTTGCCAAATTAGAACCTCGTTGTGATTGACTGTGCCTAAGTAATAAGTCATGAATAGCTTCAGAACAGAATGAAAGCAGTCCACCAGGTGCAGTTCCCACAAGTACTTTATACTACTCTAAGATGCTTATTGAGCAGTAGGCTTCTACACACGTAATGAATAACTACACAAATTAATTAAACATCAAACCCGACTGCTTAAAAATGTAACTCCTCCTTTTTGACCAGTCGGGTAAAAATGTATCGTATATTACTCACGGGATTAAGCAAAATGAATCTAACGACACCACACGCGCCAAAATCCATAAATCCGATTTGGTTACAGAGCGTGCCAAAAAAATAAACAAACATATATTTATACACACAAAAAACATAACCCCCCTTGTAACGCAGTCCGGTAAAAAAGGCAGTTATCTTTCCAATTAGGTAAACGGATCTTACGGGCCCAGTATTAGGAAGGTGGGTTTTGTCTAATAGATGGTGGGGGACTGAAAGTCGCGGAGTTACATCGTGCTGCAGACAGGCTTGTAGGCACTGGAGCAATGAATCCTTGCGCAACCACCAAATAAAGTATCATAATCATTTTTTTCTTTAATTAATTACTCTTCACAATACAATAGTCTTAGACAGGGTGTTGGCCGCCATTTTGGTAGGTACCTACATTATAAGGTCTAACAAAATTAGCTGAAACTATTTTAACTGGTGCTTCTACCCATTAAACTGAACAACTTTTACCATGAAACCCATAGTCAAATCTCAAATTCCCATACTAAGTTGGCTGATGAGCTGATCGAGTTAGTATGGGAGAGCCAATTTTTTTTTGCGCTTTGACTATGGGTTCCATGGGAAAAGTTGTTCAATTTCATGGGTAGAAGCACCAGTTAAAATAGTTTTAGCTAATTTTGTTACACCTTATATAATTTGTTCATGTTTCATGTCGATAGGGATGATAGATCAATACGAAATCGATTTGGTCCAGTCAATTAAGGCATTATGTAACTGCGTTATTGAGTTACAGCACTTTAAAAATATAAAAAAAAGTCTTAATCATGTGTCCATGTCTGCCTCTAGGGCTGCTGTTTAGAATACTTCTGGAAACAAAGGAAATCGAGGGCTGTGCATTATCACAGGGCGGAGTAGAAAACTTGGTAAAAAAATTGCTCTACTAAATAATATGTTAATGATTCTAGTTGAGTCCCTTCGATTCGTTTGGTCTCACCGAATACTAAAAAAGTTGGCCATCATATTAGTCACTGATTTTGAGGTGTATATATTTTTTTTATTTACGCACAATCAAAGGTTAGCGGACCTGGTTACTCTTATTACTAATAGTTTAAGTGTTATAACATTGTTTAGTGTTTTTGATGTGCAACATTTTTCTTCTCGCTTTCCTGCAATCTGTGGGAGTGATTTCGAGAAAACGCGTTTTTTTTTCAGTTACGAAGGCTAAGCCAACATGGCCCTGCCGCCTTTTTAGGGTTCCGTACACCCAACGGGACCCTATTACTAAGCCTCCTCTGTCTGTCCGTCTGTCAGCGGGCTGTATTTTTTTATGAACCGTAATAGGTAGACAGTTGAAATAGTGAAAAAATAAGAGGGGGTTTTCATACAAAAAAAGTTTTTTTCATAGGTCTAGAAGTATTTTTGATTTGCTCGATCGTAAAAACGGTACTACATGCAAGCGTAAAACTTGGTGTGATTAAAGTACTATTACTGAAATAAAACAGCAAATAATAAAAATTGGCCAAAAAAAAAGTCGTAGGTACTCGCGCTAAGGAGTCTGAAACGAATGACAAAAAAAGCTCGCGTTGATATCTTTGGTTTGTAATGTTAATAAGCGTATCAATGTCAATAAACTATGTAGTTGTGCAGAGAGGTGTTCTGGTACGGAACCTTAGGAGTGCTAGTCCGACGAGCAATTGGCCAGTTTTTTTTTAGTAACAAAGGCTATGGAAACACGGCCATGCCGCCTAATGATTTAATTATTTAATGCCGGTAAGATTTTTACATGTCATAATATGTTACAAATCATGTATGCGGCTACTGTAAGGCTCGCTCTTTTTTTATTGGATAAAACTAACCGTTAATCAATTATAAAACAATTCGAAAAATTGAAATTATCTGCCTTTGGTATTTACCAAATAGAGGTCTAGATGTCTGCCTCTTCGATTAACATCGTTTTGAGGATGATTCTGAACAAATGACACACTGATGACAAATTATTTCTGAACAAAGCACACGTATTTTTTATTTTTAAATTTTTGAAGCGCTGTTAATTGACAACGCAGGGCCGTCATGGTGGCAGACGCGGTCCTTAATGTTTTTATAGTACAATCATCGATATTATTAATGACTGCCACATGAACAAATCATATAGACATGTTGGCAGCCAACACCCTTTCTATTGCCTCATGGTACACTTCGTCGAGGAATGCATCATTAGTCTTGTTAATGTTCGTTAAAAACCCATAGCATCCCCATTTCCCACTGGTCTCTTCCCATACCTCGGGAAGTTTAATCCAAATCCCGGGAGATTTCTCCAGAATGGTGGAGGATTTAGCACTGGTACAGTATAAGCATCCATACAGTAGTCCAACACGCCTTTGATGTTTTGTTTGCGTCTAAGTCGATATCCTATTTTATTTAGGTATCAGCTGATCAGTTTCTTGTATCAATTTTATTTTATTATTATTATTATCACAAGTAACTTTTCACCTCCGACGCTGAGCACAAGCGGTTCTAATAAATTGTCCCGAACAGTGACTACGGCCCGAGATTAGGGCCATCGGGGATCTCTCCCGTCTCGTTCCTCGGCTCCGCACGATGGCCCTGTCTAGACCTAAGGTTAGCAATTGGGTATGCTAAAAAAAAATTATGTATTTTTTTTAATTTTTTTTCTGATGGTTTAGACCATTTTGAAAAACTAATTTGAATATTTCATTTTTTAAGCCTCTAGATATTTTTAAATATTTTTTTAAATTTTGAAACCTTGATGACGTCATCGGTTCACATTACTATGAAACGAACAGCCCTATTTCTATGACGATGAAATGAATAGGCCTTGACGTCAACTGTCAATCAAGTTTTTTGGCGGGATTTGTGGTAGACTCATTCGTAGTTTTATTTTGTTGTTTTTTCATTGCACCGGCACTAGCATTACAAATCCAACAGCTAAGGAAGCCTAAATACGTCAGACCTGGCTGTATGGTCTTAGTAACCTTTGCCTTTTCCGAAACGAAACTATCACAAAGCCAACAACGAAACGTCAAAGTCAAAATTTACTTGTCATCAAACATCATAATCTATGTATGGACAAGGCCTTCAGAGTTTAAATGTTTTTTAGAACCACAATAAAAATTGGACCTCTAATGAATATCTTACCCATTTAAGTATTTAATTTGAATGACGTTCTAATAATATTTGATTGTTTCAAACGTAGTTTTTGGTGGATGATAAATAAATAGTGCCTTTTTCAGTGCTCGACGAAAGCTCGTCCTCAAATGCAAGGTCCGTAATTGATATGACAAGTAAGAGTGCACGTTCCGTTCAGTGGTGAAATAAGGTTTTATTGTAAACTCGTGACGTCATAGGGGTCAAATGAAGGTTATTGTCCTTTTCCGATTTTTTTACGCAATCTTTTACTTTTTCGAGTGGAAAATGAAAAAATATGGCTTTAAATAAAAATATCTCGAAATGGTTTTTTTATTTTCATGGCTTATAAAAAATTTAGCATACCCAATTGTGGGAAAATATACAGACCTGTTTAAAACAAATTATAAAACATTTGGTTTTAAACACGATTAAAATAAGCCATAAAAAAAAACATATTTGTTAAGTGTACACAGGCCAGGCCCAGGCTGTATACAGTTATAACATTCGTTATGAGCCACTTAAAACACTTGTTTGTTTAAAACAAAGTTTAAATCATGTTAATAACACTTAAAATAAAACAATTTCAAAAAATTGATTTAAAACAAGATTTTTTTGTTTGTTGAATAAAAACAATGGTTTGTTCTTTATTATATCAAAAAAATGATTTTTTTTCATCCCCGAGTCTACTGTTGTACGACTGTACGGATTCTTTCGAGTGACGCACTGGTGGCGAACCCCACCCTGTCAGAAGCCAACGCCTATTGTGGCTTGGGAAGCAAGGTCAAGAAGAATGTCCCTAACAGACAATCCCATCCAGGTACGACCGTTTCCTTGGTCTTTTAACCTGCGTGATTGACGCGACCGCAAGCCGCACTGGACACTGTTAAGGATTTATTAGGCATTAATTGTATGTTTGGCCGCTGTATGTTAAATATTATATAATATTTCAAAAGAAAGAAAACAATAATTAAATATAAAACTTAGATAAAAAAGGCCCGATAGAACCTTACTTAAATTGAATCAGAAAAAAAGTTTTGATAGAACCTTAATTAAATTCAATGTGAAGCCAATTAAAACCACTCCAAACCTGTACGTACACTGTACACGCACAAAACCACTCCAAAATACTCGATAGTATGTGCTAAGACGTCGTCGAAGTCACGCACTCACTCAAACATACATAACACCGATACCGCACACATGTTTCAAAAAGTGGCTTTAAAAACAAATAAAGAAATTAAACACATAATATTAAAATAACAAAATTAAAGAGCAATTACAGTTGACTATTTTTTTGGTTATAATTATTATTTTTGGTATATTGTGAACTTATATTTGCAACAAATACATCCATAGGTTGATAGAAGAAAAGTAGAATGGCTCCATGACACAAATTATCTATTTTGGAAAAGGACATAATTTATGCGAGTACAGGCCAGAGTCCAGTAAACAAGTTCAGATAAGCAATACATACGACACTGCCAGTAATCAAACCCGCGACCCCCTGGTGCGAAGCGAGTGGACTAACTACTGATATTGATAAGCTTTGTTATTTTATGTGATGCCTTAACATCTGTATTCTGGTACACCTATATCATCAGCTGAACGCTTCAGGAAGGCGTAAGAGTAGAACCAATTTACTTCCTCATTTCGATAATAAGGATTCACAAAAAGCTACTGTGGACGCGTCCTTAGTAATTATGTCCGTTGACACTAGTATCTCATCTGTGCCGTTGGGTAGAACCGACCATGCTGTATTATTATGCTGAATATTTGCAGTATGCGATATTTATTCAAATTCAAATAACTTTTTATTGCATATCAGCTACCAAATACATATACAAAATGCACAGATTCCCTGCATAGCACGAACTACTAGGACATTGAAAATGAAATTCAGGCATAAGGAAATAAACAAGATAAATTTTTACCTAATTGGACAAACAGTAAGTAATTTATGTATCACACTATTTCCACCAACAATGAGTTTTTTTACATAACTCCCCATACACCGTACTCATTAATTAAAAATTTAAATATTTTACAAAATCCAAAAATTAAAAAAAAAACTAAAAAAAGTTCAAAATATTCCAAAAGTCCTTCATTCACCACATACAACAATAAAAACTCTCATACACACCAAACTTCCATACCACAGTACTGTATAACCATGATGCGCTACAACTCACTCGCCGAGGTACTTTTTGAGGGCGCACCTACAGCCCGTAATTTTTTTTTGATTATCAAAATTTTGATTTCATTCGACAGCCAACTAAATACCCTGGGACCGTTTTTTTAAATTTCGACTTAGTTATCGAGACATCCGGGCCCAAAGTCAAAAATTCAAAAATTTTCCACCAAAAAACCGGTTTTTCGACCATAACATTTTTAAATTTCTGATTTTTTTTTAAATTCCTTCACCATCTTATAGATCTCCTCAATCAGCGTCCTTTGACACCCTATTTATCTATTAACTACCAATAGCTTCCATACAATCGCCGTGTTGCACTAAACTCCCAAATGGGACCTAGTACCCAGCGATCTAAAAGTAATTTTCAATGACAAAACAAAAGTAACAACTTCTCGTAAGAGACATACAATTGTTCCTACACAGTGCCAACAACCCAGTGCTCGGAGAAAAAGTATGAGACGGGTAGTACGCGAGCAATAACAGAAAAAATGAATGATAATTATAAACAAACAAATAATAGGTCGAGAATAAAGCTTCTTCGTATTTTGTTACTATAAATTTGTAAACAAATCTCTTTGACTGTATTATTTATTTGTACCTGGCTGGTTATAATAGAATTAAATACATATATAAACTTTCGAAATTTTAATAAAAAATAAAATTCCCGGCATTTTAATAGTTATCTAAGATACAAAGGTGGTAAAAGTAAATAACTAACGAGTGAAATTTGTAAGCCCGTGCCATAGGCGAGGGTTTACCAATTCACATTCAATACCGTCACGAGTTTGTTATTTTCTTTTACACCCATGTATCATAAAACGTTTTTCAATAAAGTTGTTAGAAAACCGGTAAAATAAACGACCGTGACAGAAAAAAAATACGTGGGTACATACTTATCAAGGTTCCGGCAACCAAAGTTCATTTTGCGCGAATTGTGGCTCATTTTAAATGTCCGGGGAGTGATCTCACTTTGTTTTTTCTTATTCATACACATAGGTATATTTTTTATTACACATAATATATTAACTGTTTATAAATTTATTTGTTTTCACAACTAAAGTATCTCAATTTAGTTTTACGAAAATTGCGCTATATTTTAGCTAGGACACGTATACGCATGAGTAAGTTTTTTTTATAATAATATTAATTATAAACATTTCAAAAGTTTTAAAGAAGAACCTGTATTTTTGGTTTTTATATTATTTATTTGCTACAAATGTCTTGTTCCTCCGAGCTAAGAATTAAAAAAAAAGTAGTAAAGTAAATGCACGTGTGCAGTAAAATCAATTTTGCGCACACTTCACTGGCATATAAAGGAACACTTTTCTAGCAACACTGTATTGAAAAATTGTTTTTCCTGTCTATGAAAATAAGTGAAAGTAACGATAGATTCGCTACATTTTGAAATTTTATGTAAAAAAGGTAAAAATGCAACACAGGCCGCGAATAAAATTTGTGCTGTTTATTGACCTAATGCAGTATCAGTAATGCAGTATCAATCAGTAGCACAAACTTGGTTCAAGCGTTCATAGTATGGAAATCTTAACGTTTAAGATGCAGCTTGTTTTGTTCGCCTTGTTTGAATTTGCATACAAAATACGAAGAACCTTTTTTCCCGACCTAATATATTATTTATAGGGACGACCCGATGACGTTCTACGCGAGCAATAACAGAAAAAAAAGATGATAATTTTAAACAAAAAATATATTAAAATTTGTAAGGACGACGTTCAAAAATTGTACTACTTTGGTGATGGAACCTTAGTGAGTTTCTGGAATAAACGGCATACTCTTCCTCATAAATTGCTGTAGTGTGAGTGAGACAAGTATATACAGGGCGTCCTGTATATTGTAATTTTCATACAATTTATTTTTACTTCTTCGTCGAGCCGTGAAAAGATGTTGCTGTTCTGGAACTCACTGCCCACAGTAGTTAGTTGGCAGTTACTCTCAAGCTAGTACGCCGTGACCAGCGCTTCCAGATTTACTGTAATTACAGCAGATTTGCTGTATTTTCATGCCATTCACTGTAACGATTTTTCTGAATTTTCATACAAAAACACTATAATTTTGACACGATGGTTTCATACAAACACTGTATTTTTTGAAAATGTTTGGTGATTCTCTACGGGGACACTGCAATTTTCAAGTTGAGCTACTGTATTTTGCGCTTTTGCATTTGTAAGCACTGGCCATGACTGTCAATGTAAGTCACTGCCTACAACATTAACAGTTTTGTATGAGAACTGTTTACAAATTGAAATAATGACATGAATTTTAACCTACTTAGTTGGAACAAAAACACGCCACGTGAGCCGTTTTACCGATTAAACCATAGTGATTCACACAATGTTATCTTCTTTCGAGAAATTTATCCAAAACTAACTAAAAAGATTTATTCATCCCACTCGGGGTCAATAGAAATTTCAGTACAGATTGTATGGTCTCTTCTCCCAAGGAAAAAGTGTCTTTTTAAGACCTTATTTTGGCAGATAAAAACTAGTTTTATATTAAACACTGTAGTTAATAATTCTTGCCAATCTGAAGAAAAATACTATGGATTGTAAAAACTTTAATTAAACGTATATCTTATGTTTTACTATACTTATGTACTTCTACTAAACGGAGCTTGAAAAAAATATTTATTCACCCCGCGATTTCCATTCCCCGGAATTTACGGAAAATGTTCAGAAGGCCAGGTCTAGAGGTAAAGGTCTTTGTGTATGCGTAACATATTGTTTTGAATTTGAAGTGTCACCGTCTCACCGCTCACAAAACGTAATTTGCATGCTGTGGAGGCCGAAGAAAGGAATATATTTAGATCACCCCGCTAATTATAACGCCAACATGATCTCATCTCTATTTATGACTGTGCATGATTTAAGGTATAAGTGGGTCATTAAGAATTTATTGAAATATAATTAGATGATACGTTCACGTGCGATTTGAGAGTCAATGACTTATACAAAAAGGAACTGCAATAATGTGACATTGCTGTTCTATCAAAGTTAGGGTTCCTCTTTAGGGTTCCGTACTCAAAGGGTAAAAACGGGATCTTATTACTGAGACTCCGCTGTCTGTCCGTCCGTCTGTCACCAGAATGTATTTCATGAACCATGATAGCTAGACAGATGATATTTTCACAGTTGATATATTTCTGTTGCCGCTATAACAACAAATACTAAAAATTTGAAAAAAATAAAGTCTCCATACAAAAAACGGGTTTTTTTTAAACGTGAAGAAACTAGCGCCATCTAGTATGATGGCACGGAACCCTTTGTGCGCGGTTCTGACTCGCACTTTACTGATTTATTGAATATGTTGGCCTTATAAACATAGGTACTAGCCAGCGGTATAATCAATGTTGTTCAATAACGTTCAAATATCTCTATTATGATCATATAAATTTTTAAGCGATGCCTGATTGCGAAGCTTTCTTTGTCAGATTATGTGACCACTAACTGCATAAAATTGCGGTGTGCGGATGTTTGTGATTCTAATTCTCCTAAACGGCTTGACTGATTTGATAATTTTTTTCGGTACTGACAGGGTCACCTGAATTTTAGCTATTATAAGGCATTTTAATAACGAAGTCACCCGATGCACCCCCTATATCTCTAGTATTTAATGGTAAATAAAACCGACCAAGTGCGAGTCGGACTCCGTAGTGTTAAAAAAATTGTGTATTTTACTACCAGGTGAGATGTTGTCAAGGGTTTACCAATTGTGAATAAAAATAATAAAAAAACAAATTATTTTTGCAGTTGTTAATAAAACACTTTGTATGGAATATCGATGATTTTTTTCACAAATCCAACTGCACATCTTAAGTTGGTCTATCACACTATCTTCATTAATAGTCTACTTCTAAACTAAGAAAGCCTACTTAGCCTTAATAGTTTTCCTTTTAAATTTCCTACTGTTTGCATTTTTTTCAGATGTCCCGAAATAGTGGTTTAGCTGGCAGGGGGAGACAACCAAAAATTAGCACATTAAAGCTTAATATTTCGGAAACGGATTCCTAAATCGAAAAATATGGTTTTCACATACCCGCAAAATTTTTGAAAGGCCTATCCACCGACACCCCGTACCATGGGATAGACGAAAAAAAAAATTCACCACCACTTTTACTTGTAGGGGGGAAAAAATATTCACCAACATTTTTACTTGTAGGGATTTTATTTTACCACTTTGTCGGCGTGATTAATATATCCCCATGCCAAATGACAGCTTCCTAGCACTAAAAGTCTCTGAGCTAAACCGCGGACAGATAGATAGATACGGACATAACGAAATTATAAGCGTTCCTTGTTAACTGCAGAACTCCAAAAACGCTTAGGCAAAATGTCAAAATCCAAAATGTCACTCAGAAAGCGACTCATAAAAAAACCTACATCTGAAGGATGGACACTAAGGTAAACACTAACGCAGAGGGACAGAGAAAGAATGAAAGCCTTTTCGATGTGGTGTTGGAGAAGAATGGAAAGAATCATTTGAATGGAAAAGGAAACAAACCAAGAGTATCTGGATAAGGTGAGAGAGGAGAAGCTTGCTGTACATAACTTAAAATAGTAAAGGAAATACGAGCATGATAGGACACGACATCTTTCTGAAAAGATAACCACCAGTTGAAAGGACGCGAAGGGCTTACTAATTGTGATAAAAAAAAATAGAGGGACGAAGACGCAGAGGATGACCAAAACGAAACTATAGAGAGTAAAATTTTAAAGAAAAAGGCTGATGTCGTGTCGTATCAATTCGCAATTTCTCATACAAACTTAAAATAACTACTTCTCGAAAGTGAATGGGCCGATTCTAATGAAACTTTATACACATAAGCCAGTCACGAAATTCTAATTTGTGGATAGATTACATTTTCAAAATACTTTATTTTAAAAAAATATTAGCGACTTTTAAGATTAAATCACTATTATTTAGTGACACTACTTTTTGAAAAGGTAATCTATCCACAAACTAGAATTTCGTGACTTGCTCATATGTATAAAGTTTCATTAGAATCGGCTAATCCATTTACAAGAAGTACCTAGTAATTTAAAGTTTGTACGGGATATGATTTTTCTAATACGCTCTGAAGATGCTGGCTGAGTATAGGAAGAATAGGGATGACGACAGCATCAAAAATAAATTATGAACTCTTGATCACTAAATTGCCCTCCTACTTAAACTTCGGAAAACCTTACTCGTTTTTTTTTCCATCAAGTCTTCCATTTTTAATTCACCAAAATCAAAAAATGAGTACATATATGACGCTGCTAAGCTATGACGTCACGCCCAGGTATTTCTAACATCTTTAGAACAAAATGTCGTTTTTGACAGATGATTAAAAAGTAACTCAGATGACTAGCATTCGTCAACCCTATTGGCGATTACTCCACAAGCAAGAGCAGTGCTCTTAAATTATAGTGGAAGGGGTCACCTATATGGTTCTTAGCTATAGTTCGGTCCGTTGGGTTGCGCTTTTTTAAAGCGGAAACGAAGTAACGGGAACCCCATATTTTTAAATAAATTCTTAATGATCCATTAAAATCTTAACTCATGCATAATCAATAATCATAGAGATGGGATAATGTAGGCGTTATGTATAACACAGTGCTGTTTTAATGTACAAACAGCACTGCGTTAACACAAATCTGAAAGTGGCCGCGCGTAACTAGCTGCTGTGTAGACTTACTTCGACCAAGTGAATATATGTGTTTACCATCAGTAGCTTTCCTATCTGACAATACCTCGCCTAAAGTCCTATGGATGACTGACATTGCGGCCTCGCCACGCCCTCCGCTTTACGTCTAACTAAGCTGGCACGATAAAAAATTAAGACTTGGAGGGTAGGGTCAGGATCCATTTTAGTCCAATATTTTTTTTACCACCAGTAGCATCCTATCTGACGATACTTCTAAGAATAGGCCTTTATTATACCAACCAGTGTCAAGAACTCACAAAACGTCAAATAAAATGTGCTTCATACTTTAAAAAGGAGCCCTCTTACGAGCCCTATATGCGACCAAATATTGAAATTGTTTGAAGTATGACTAATGTTTGATGGTTTGACGTCGGATCCAAATAAACCCTTCGACCGTATGTTATAAAAACCCCCGACAAAAAAAACCGCTAAAAAGTAGAAAATAGTATGAAAATGAAAATGAAAATGAAAATGAAAATTGTTTATTGGTTACCAAAAAATTATCGGCTTTTTAAGGCTGAGACCTCTTTTTAGGTAAAAAAATACCTGTGTTAGGAAATCTCACTCTTCCATCGCTTAGTCTATGGTATATATAATTATTGGCAAATAACAGAGTCTTTTAAACTGAACATGGTATATCTACTAAAAGTGAACAAAACTATGCTAAAGTTTTAACTAAAAGAAAAACAAAGATGTAGAATTGATGCAAGTGGATTTTGGTGTGTGTGTATGTGTGTGTGTGTGTGTGTGTGCGTGTGTGTGTGTGTGTGTGTGTGGGCGTGTGTGCACGTATGCGTGTGTGTTGTGTTTGTGATTCACGCTAAAACCTCAAGAAGGTGTTCGGCTTCATCATAGCTGAGGGATTCTAACCATAGTATTAGAGTTTTTCTACACTCAGGCAGGTTCATTGGATAGATGAGCAGAAGTTTGTTAATTTTGTTATACAGATAGGAGGATCGATTATTAAACTGGCGTGAAGCAAAAGTAGTTCTATTTATTAATCTATCTTTTATAGGTATTATATTTTTATTTCTTTTAGAGTTTATTTTAGGATCATAGGGGAACGATTTATGTTTTTTTAGGATGATTCGAAGAATGTAAAGTTTTCTTACTGTGAGTAGATTAGTGAATAAGTAAAGCTGCTCTGTTGGAAATCTAAAGGGCTTACAGCACATGACCTTTAACAGTGCTCTTTGCGCACGCTCGATACCTAGGAAAAATGTTTTGGTCGCACCACCCCAAACAGGTATACAGTAGTCTATAAGCGACTGAACTAGAGTAACATATATTCTCTTTAAGAGTATAAAATCAGCAATGTGTCAAATATGTCTTGGCCTTTTAAGTTTTAATATAAATAGTTATATTTTGATCTAAGAGTCGTCGCGTAGGGGGACCGCTCGACGGGGGGTTACCGTGGTTTTGCAATATTATTACAGTAACAGGGGCACAAAATTTTGGATCGCTCAGACCTGTATAAGTTGCCCACATTCCTTCACCACTTAAATAAGAGCTGATGATCCGCAAACGGCTGAAAAGATCTTCATAAATTATAGCTAAGAACCACCTCGATCACGTCAGCTTTCAAACAAAAAAAAAACGCATCAAAATTCGTTCATTCGTTTAAGCACTACGATGCCACAGACAGATACACAGCACACGTCAAACTTATAGCACCCCTCTTTTTGCGTCGGGGGTTTAAAAAAAAGAAACGCTCAAACAATTTGGCAAATACGAGTTTGCTAAATTCTTTGTAAGTGTGCGGCCATGTATTAAACATGGCTGCAGGTTGTCAAATAATACGACAAACACTTTGCCAAACATGATGTTTGACAATTATTTAAACGTTTACAGGCCCTTTAAGATTATTTAAAAACACCAAGACTCTTTTGATCAGTATTCCAATCAGTTATTTTTTGTATTTTTTAAATAATCTTAGGAGAATTTGAAATATATACAGGGTGTAACAAAATTGGTGTAAGTCCCTTTAACTGGTGGTTCTACTCGTCATACTGAAAAACTTTCTCCAAGGAGGGTTCAATTCTCAAAAAAAAATTGGACTCTCCATACTAAAATGCACAAAATTGGTCGATCAGCTGATCGATTTGTATAAAGAGTAAACAAAAAAAAATACGTTTTCAGCAAAGTCGTAAAACAAAAATTGTTCAGTATGATGAGTAGAAGCCCCAGTTAACGGGACTTACACCAATTTTGTTACACCTGTATAATGTAAAATAAAAATAATTGTATAGTTTTTTTTGTTTTCATGCCTCACAAAAAAATAACTTTACAGGCGGCTTGAAAACTTCTGATAGTGGGGGGGTCCGCCACTAGCACCAACCTCCGCCAACCCGAACTTGCCCCCGTGTTTGGAGCATGGCCTGACCTTCCCCAGTTTGTGAAAAGACCCACGTCCTGCTGGTGCAGACGTTATTGGTTATGAACGAGCCTTTTGACCGGTTTCTACGAAAAAAATAACCAGTCCAGACACTCATCTGACCTTCACTACACTGACATCACACATGACCCTTGTCCGACGAAGTACTAAGGTTAATGTAATTGATTCTCATGTTGTTCCCACAGGTACGTAAATGATGTACACTCAGAACGCACAGAAATATTGGACTTAAAAGTACGGCGAAAAGCCTTTGAACCCAACCCCAAAAACAACTGAACTTCAAAATTGAACAAAAACATCATTTTTTCTTGGCTTCTATAAAATATATGACAATAATCTCATAAAAATGCCTATTTAAGGGTCACCAGGAGCCTCTGTTTCCATACAAGCGTAGTTCCACTTTAATACAAAAACTACATGCGCCGGATTAAATTCAAACTTTGCAAATATATATTCAATCCGACAAGTAGTTTTTGTATTAAAGCGGCAGTACGTTTGTACGGAAACTCGATTCAATTTTAACATTTTGTTTATTTATACATACATTTGCTTTGCCATGTACGAGTATATAATTTAAAAAACCGTCCTTGACGACAAACAAGAAAGTGACCCTATAAGGGTTCCTTTTTACTTCTGAGACACGGAACCCTAAAAAGGATAAACCCTCACTTCAAAATCTAGTGCGAAAATAAGTTCTCCATATTATGAAAGAGTTGCTTCAAATATAAACTTGTTTAAACAAAATAAAGTTATAATTTCGTGTATTTAACAAATTTTCTCCTTTTTTGGAATCAAGTTAAAAAAAACCTATTAGTATAATATACCTATTTATTTCAAACAGACATCAACGCGAGTGACAAAAATTGCGAATTTTTAACCCACTTCAAAAAATGAGGAGGTTCTATATTCGACTGTATATTTTTTTTATGTATGTTCACCGATTTCTTCGTCAATTGTGGACCGATTTTCAAAATTATTTTTTTATTCGAAAGAGTATATTCCCTAGGGGGTCCCATTATCACCCAAGTCAGGATATGATGATGGAATCCCAGGGAAATCGAGGGCAACCCTCAAATTTAATAGGCACTTATTACGTGATTCATATAATACTTGCGACAGTTAGTCATGTTGATAAGCTGATGAAGAAAGGTACAACTCCTTAACGATTAGGAGTTGGAGGAAAATTCTTTCAATATTATACATAGATATATACGTAGGTATGCATAGACCGATAGTTGTATTCTTTCAGGTTATTCAGATGAGCTGATGATGGACGATTTAACTCCTTAACTTTCATGCTGCTGAGATGATGATGAAAGCCACAGGACTCTGTATCTGTTAATGAAACACATGGACGAGTATTATGATTTGATAATTCCTATTTGTGCGTAGGTGATTGGGTTTGTCATTGTGAGATAGCATTATGACTAAAAATAATGAAAATAAAAATAAAAGTTTAAAAAACTAAAAACCAACTTCAAAATGAAATTCAAACAAAAGTATGAAATAATATTATTATAATATATGTACTTAAATACACAACATAAACCAACAATATCAAAATCAAAGATGGGTACGAAATAAATTAGGGGCTTACAATTTTTTTTTAAGTTGGTGTCAGCAAGCCATCAAATCTAAAACATTTGATTGTGTGCCGGTACCGAAATCAAATAAAATTTAAGCCCCTAATTTAATTCATACCCACCTTTGATTTTGTTATTGTTGGTTAATGTTGTGTATTTAAGTATATTACTTTATTCATATTATTTGAATACTTTTGAGTGAATTTCATTTTGAAGTGGACTTTTAGTTTTTTTAAACTTTTTTGTTCAGTTTGGACTTCATAGCGAAAATATGACTCAAACTTGGCCGGTTTTTAATACTTGTTCTTTTACTTTAGTATTCATAGAGATCTAGAGAGATGCCAATCGCTTGCGCTGAGTACGAAACCTGGTGTCGCATTAGAAATTTACGCACACAATAGTAAACAAAATAAAAACAATACTTCGCGTTGTGTGCGTGTCCTCACACAAAAATTTGAGAGCGACTACTCGTTCGCACACCAGGTTGTAAGTGATGTACGTATACAGCACCACTACAACCGCAAAATATGCGTTTACGATAGGGATTGCTTGTCGATAAAATGAGAAACGTTAAAGTTAAAACATAATTTATAGGTAATACAGTAACTAGGTAGAAATGGACACCGTGTTCATGGTGATGAAGTCCATGAACAAAGCATTGCCTATTGACTTATGTAAAGTAAAATAAGTATGAAATAAGTGACTTCTTTTTTAAAATCCATGTATGTACTATAAAATATTTTCATGAGTACCTATCAAATAATAATAATACAAGCAGAAATTAAGTTAATAGTAATATATATGGATATAATATAAAAATAATACATAAAATCAAGAGGTTTGTTAAAACATAGTTTAACTTTTTTTGATGTGTCATATTGTTGTTGGGAACAAATAATAAAAGGCTTTTTATTTTTATGTTTTTTATTTGTTATGTAAATAAATGAAAGCATACCTCGCACTGGTTTACATTACATTTGGATGGCTGATTGAGTATCTTGCGTTTTCGGGGAGTGTTGTTAATTACTTGTTCCTTTGTTTCATTTTGAGGCTGTAAAATAATATTAAACCAGTTTAAGTTACCTTACTTTTAGACAATAACATTCAGAAAACTAGTTTGTCAGTTTAAATTGGTTACACAAATTAAATATCTCATTAGCAATATTTCCAGTATTCAAATCGTTTGGATACTAACTGCAAATATAAGCATCAACCTTAATGTCGGAACGTCCCATTCAGTCTTCGACTGGTCTTATTGGGCTTAAAACATTTATCTTCAAAATGAGCCGAACATATCGTACTCCTTTTTAGCGGCCACCAATTTGGTCCACTGTTTGTACTATTAATCCATTTTTCTTTTATCGTAGGGTCTCGAGGAAATCTGAAAGCAGGTAATAAAATATTATAAACGCACACGTTTAAAACCCCCCACTAGGATCAAAATTAATGCACAAAGAAAAATAATAAACAAATATTCCGGGACAAATCACACACGGTCACCAGAGACTGATACACATACTAATATAAGTTTAAATACATACATAGATATTAACACCCAGGACAGAGCAAACAAATCTGCTCATCACAAATGAAATGTTTGCCCTGAGTGGGAATGGAACTCACGACCTTCGGATCAGTAGTCAGGAGCACTAACCACTGAGCCACCGAGTCAGTCGACATTCCTGACCCAGAGCGATATTCTAGTTCACCATTCAAATATCTGTCCCGCCAGGAATCGATCATCATCATCATACCTAGTGACCATCAACTTTGAAAGCGTGTTGCTTAAGTTAGAACGCGGGTTTTTTTTTGGCTCAAAGCTGGTATGATTCAGATTAAAAGAAAGTCATAAAATTGCAGGATTAGAGGACCATATTTTAGAAAATTTAGATGTTTAAAAAAATCAGTTTACAAAATGTATTTTTCTTGTAAAAAGCAACGATTTTGTCTCGATGCTGACTTTTTTGCGGGCAATTAGTTATGCTATCATTACCGCCTAGTAGTCAACATGCACTTTTTATTTCATCGAAATCGGCTCACTATTTTAAAAGAAATTAATATTAAAAAGTCTTATTTGTTCAATAAAAACGAAAAATAATTTTCAGTATTACTTTTTGGGTCTACTTTCACCTCCCTTCGAGGTTACACTTTACCCAGGGACACCTGTATAAATATTATAAAAATTGTCAGAATCTTATCGACATGGACACACTGGAGGCGCATCCTTAACTCACGACTGGGAGCAGCGGCCGTACTACACGATCGAACGTATTTTTGGAAGCTTTAATATGTTAATTATACACTGCGGTATTCGAACTCCGCGTTCGAATAGTCACGTACAGAGCAAGCACTGTAAACTATTTACATAAAATATTGTGACTGTCGTTCTGCCACATAATGAAACAAAAAAAATTATCTACGTAATATTGTTTTTGAAATTTTAGTAAGAAAATCGTATAATTTTCAGTACTTACCGATGGTATGTGATTCCATTTGACTTAAAGTTACTGGTTTCACTTCGGTTTTTGCAAACTTTAACTGCACACCACGGCATCGTGAGATAATTCCCGGCCGACGGTCGAACGTCAACTGATTGCAACGAACAATACAGTTTAGCATGTGTTCTTTTTTTGGGCATATTGCTGCGACACCGGCCCCGCCCCCTTATCATATCTCCCTTTAGTTTCTGTTATCTGTGTTAGTATTAGTACCATAATCACACCAAGTTTCACAATTGTGTTGTATTACCGTCATTAAAGCAAACACAAAAATCTTTGAAAAATCATATTTCGTGTATGGGAACCCCATATGGTGGAGCGGGTTCAGGGATCATATTATTTAAGAATATACATTGGGCACGAGGCAAAGTGGCAGGAGCACCTCCAGCTAAAGCACAGTTGCGATGAAGAGAGAAAGGTCAGACTATTTTGGCATTCTTGAGGAGGACTGTTTTTTTGCATTGCTGCAATATTAGGTCTGCCTCGGTGTTCCAGCCGCCTTAGAAGTTGTTCAAAGTCCGCTGGGATTAGCTTGTTCAGAGATAGGACCACTAGGAGGATTCCACTTGATACATATCAGTAACCTTGTGTTCTAGATCCAGGTACTTGGTCTTTTTTCCGGCATCAGCCTGTGTGAGGCTTTTGTCAAAAGGGAAAGTGATATCTACTATCAATCAGGCTTGTTCGAAGGAATCATCCTATTTGTGATGATGGGTGGATCCCAGTAGAGCTTGGCACGGTCATGCTCGAGAACCTGCTCCAACCTGTACTTGTAGTATGGCAATCGCAAGGTCATATTTTAAAGCAAGCTCTTGATGTAGGACCCTGGCTGCTTGTTTGTGTCTGTGCAAATACTTAGTGTTGGCAAGCATAGAGCAACCGGAGGTTATATGACGCAGGGTCTCCTCTGGTTGATGGCATAATTGACAAGACGTCCACGGTGCTGTTTTTCATTATGAACCTCCTATAGTTATTGGTCTTAACAACCTGATCCTGTATTGCACTGACAAAACCCTCAGTCTCTGCAAAAAGGTCTCCGAAGCGCAGCCAGTGCACAGAGGGCTTCTGATCTATGAAGGATCCATAAAGGGCCTAGAAGAACCTATCTTGCAGCTGTTTTTTCCATATATCGTCTCCCTTAGTCGTACTAAGTACTGCCGGTGCTTGCCGGTTCTCTTGCGCCATAGATAGAGGGGTTAGTCGATTATCACTCGCTATGACAACTCTATGCATGTCACATGTGACTTTCACCAGAAAATAACTTTGGAGGCTGCATATATTTCAGTTGTAAATAGGCCCTGACTGCTACTTTTCTGCCAGATATACAGCCTCATCACTAACGGCTTCGGGTGATGCATCCTATTGAGTGTCAATGTCGAAGGTGTAAAAAAAATAACAGTACATTCCGAAATAATTGCGAAAACACAAGTGCACTTTTTAATGTGTGTGATGAACAAATGTGTGTTTTTTTTGTAAAATATACTTTATTACCCATACATGTACCTGACACCCATATAAATCCTAGGTATAGTGCCCCAGAGAACCCTTGAAATAAGATGGAAGCTAGCTCCTTAACCCACTTATCCTAATTTTGTATCCTTATTGCATGTGCTTTGCTATCTATTTCCAGACTTAGAAAAAGTATTTTCATTCTTTTTGAAAAATTTGCAATTCATGCAATTTTGGTAGTTATAATGATTGGTAGGGTAATCTTAAATAAATAATTATTAAGCTAATAAGAGCATATCTTAGTAATCTGTGGAGCCCAAAGCTCAGTGGTTGGCTTTTAACACCTTGACATAACTTACAAGTTTAGTTTTAATCAAACTGTTAATGTAAGTAATAAATATATAAAACAAGATATAAAAAATAATAAATGCCTATAATAACAAAAATTATGTGAAAAGTTCAGTGGGCTTCCCATTACGGGTCAAAAGGTACAAAATTTTAAAGGTCAGATAGACAGACAGCATAGGCTTAGTAAGTAATAGGGTCCCATTATCTAGTACAGAACCCTAACAATAATTTTATTTTACTAAATAAAGCTCAATGGCCAGTGGAGTAAAGTTCTTGTGAAGTTTGTATAACAAAGATAATTAATGCTCTGTAGTTGTGTTGGTGAGTCATGCCACTATGTGATTGTGTAGGTAGGGCCAGTGTTTCTACACAAAGGCGTCTAGTAAACTTGTTATCGCCAATTTGATAAGATAATACTAAAGATTTTATAATTTTCCCCTAAAATACAAACATGGACAATGACAAATTGGGTAATTTCTGATAAAAACCTGGTTTTAGAAAGTTTACATCTAATATTCTATGCATGAAAAAATATAGTTAATCAATATGGCAAAATCATTTTTTTCTTAACCTGAATTACAAATAAACAAACAACACCAAGGACAAAATAGTCTTTTTCTTTGCCAAGGTTTAGTTTCTGCCATATTGTGTAGCTGTTAACTATCTATATATGTAAGTATTTAAATATGTATATCAATATCTGGTTCCCATAGTACAAGGAATCCTAGTAAATAAACAAACAAGACTAGCGTTCCAGTTAGGTGATTTTGGTAAAAAGTCTGATTTTAGAAGGGTTCGATTGGGGTGCGGTAACTGGGCTGCAATAGAGGGGAGCCTCGCTTCGCAAGGCTCTTCGACTGTGTAATCCATCACACCTGAGTGAACTTGTTTTTGGATTTAACGGCAGCCCGGTTATGCACTCCAATGAAGGGTTCACAACAAATATTGTATGCATATATGAACTTACTGGGTCAACGCCTGAAACTACAGTATTATCTAGGTATTTCTAAATACAATAAGTAATGAAATAAGTAGGTACAATACTTACTTACTTACATTATTATTTACCCTCAAAATTAACATAGCAGTGTTGATAGGTAGTGAATTTTGTGCAAGTGGTACGTTTCAGAAGTGTTTACATCAATATTTAGTGCATGAACAATATGGTCAATGCCCGAAACTAGAGTAGAAATGCAAAATAGGCAGCCGAACCAAAAAGCGTAACGGCATTAAATCGGCATAAGTACGATAGGTACATACACGCGTCTTCCCACCCACCTACAATTACACTAAAAACACAAAGATTTGTAATCTAAATTCAGTTCGTAAACGAAATATCCACCAAGTGTTACGCTTTAGTAGGTGAACGAACGTACGCGGAGTAAAATTAGAAAAACTAACTGCTAGTACCTACGTGTGAACAGAAATTCGACAACTTACTTGATGCGAACCGTCGTCGTTGACGCCCCTCGATTATGTCTTCTACTTCCACATGTCTACTCAGCAGGAGAACTGCATTGTTGCGATCAAAATAAAATGTTTATGTATTCCTAGCACTGAAATATATAACTCCTCTCGCAGTAAATGCAAATTCCGATCTTCCACACAAAAATCCATTTCAAGGCCCCTCGACCCCTCACAGAATAACAGAAACTGGACATTGAAAATATTTTGCAGTATATAGAAATAAAATTACATTATTACTAACCTGCAATTTACAATTAATCTATCCCTCACTTCTTCCGCGATTCCGCGACCGACACATAAATTACTCTACATTACGTCTTATGTACGCGACCATTGCCTGCAGTTGGTTGATGGTTGGTGGAATGTTTAGTTAGATTCACTTTGATTACTTTCTTTTTTTCGCCCTTTTTAGGGCAGGCTAAGGCTTATTGTCCATACCGCCTAGTTTTTAGTATCATGTTTTTTCAGTAGTTTATTGTAGATTTTATGTCTTCAGTAATTTTTCAGTCTTCAATATTACTGTTTTTGCGCGTTCACATCATATTTGTAGTCTCTAAACTACCAAACCTACTCTAACAAAATGATAGCACTTTTGCTAAAGCTTTCGCGGCCTTCTTGTGGGAACACGAAACACAGTATACACACTATTATTTCATTATGATACACAATAAACACACAAATGGTACTTTGCTGATAAATACACTATTAATATTATACATCCAAGACCACAAAATTTAATTTTTCGTTTAAAAAAGTACTGGACTCTTCAAATTCCCTCCAAAAAGTCTCTTCGATTATGGGTACGTTCCATTAAACGCCCGCAACGATTGTAACACCCTCTGTATCGTTCCACCTAAGGCCCGTGGTCGTCGCGAGCGATCGCTCGACGTCATAAATGACGTCACTGTTTGCGACCACATCTCGCCCACTTCGCCCACAAAATATTGGTGGGTCAGAGTGGGCTTTCACCAAAGAGAATGTGGCCTCCCTATTGAAGAAGAGACTCCGGCAAAAATCAGAAGAGGAGGAAGCGCGTGCCAAACGAACGACATAAAGAGCGCTTGGAAATGGACGAAAAAATGCTCGCGTTACTTTCTAAATTAGTTGATAAAAAGTAATTAGTTTTATCGATTAAGTTCTGTTTTTTACGTGTTAAGAGAGATTATATGATCATTTTCAAAAAACTAGAAAGTAAGTGTAATAGTGAAAGTTTTCATACGCAGTTAAAAAAAATCTATAGTATGCAGATTTAATATCGATTATTTATTGAACGAGAAAACAGAAAACTTTCACCATGCCGCCATATTGCGAGCACACAGCGCTCAAGATGTGCGTTCCACCTAAAACATTCGCCTACAACGCCCGCGGCCTTTTTCCGTTAGTGGAACGGCAGTTTCAGCGGTCGCGGTCGATGGCGTTGCGGGCGTTAAGTGGAACGTACCCTATGTGCTGTGGTTACGAAGTAACTATTTAGTAATCTGTGGCTGTGGTTGCTTTAATTTTTTTAATTCAAATATATTAACGTCTGTAGGTACGAACCTTTTTGAGACGGTCTTCATTAAAATTATTTATATTAGGTACTAGTATTCCCGGCGAACTTCGTACCACCTTACACTACACTACACTACCCTACCCTACCTTACCCTAACCTACACTACACTACACTACACTACCATACCCTTCCCTACCCTACCCTACCCTACACTACACTACACTACCTACACTACACTACACTATAGTACCCTACCCTTCCCTACCCTACCCCTACACTACACTACACTACCCTACCCTACACTACCCTACCCTACACTACACTACACTAAACTACCCTACCCTACCCTACCCTACATAAGAACCTTCTCCTGATAATAACGAACTCGACAAAAAAAGAATTAGCAAAATCGGTCCAGCCATTCACGCGTGATGCCGTGACCAAGGGAAATAGGTATTCATTTTTATATATATATTTTTTATTCGCAATGCCAGCGAAGGTGCCAAAGGTGACGTATTATATAACGTAAAGGTGAGCCACTCACCTCCCCCCGCTAACACCTACATCACCTGCATGGCGGTGAACATATTAGTGCCATGTACTGTCAATTGTCGCCGTGACCTGTTGCAAATTATCGTGAAGATAAAAATGCAGTTTACTGTATTTTCCAAGAATAAATGAGCACAAAATGTTAAGAAAAAACGTTCTTATTCATTGTTTTCTTCCTACAAAGCCGGGAACATGGTTTTTAGATTAATTAATCAAAAAGAAAAAATGACACTCAATTGATACTTCAGTAACGAATACCCTTACTACCCGAACTCAAGTGTTGCTTATCCTTATGTGTTTCCGTGCCGTTGCCGTTGCACACGCTACCAAGTAACGTTCGAATTATTTCGTGAAGTACCTATCTACTGTGATTTTGAGATGTGAATTAAAAAAACGAAAGACTAAAAATAATGAGAAAGAAATTAGGACATTAAAAAGTGAAATAAGAAGAACAAGTCGCTGTCTCGTCGTCGTCATCATCGTTAGTTAGTTCTGTTATGTTATGTTAGTTTATTTTTGGAGGATATACCTACATAGTAAGCAGCTATACCGAATTAAGTCATTTTAACCAGACCACGTTATTAATCTAGCGTTATGAAGTAGCTAATGGACGCCTACGATATCATCGTACATACTGGACAGGAAAGATATGACTTATTGTCAACACGATAGTAGAAGAATATTGCGGTGCGAGAACCTTTAGGAGTTATCTCTGTCGCAAAAAAACCTAACCACTCCGGGAGTGCCGACAGAAGAGAAAACTTTTTACAGTTTAATAAGTTTTGACCTTCCGAGTGTTCCTGGTTACGATAACGGTAACAGTGTCTCGAGTTCAATAGTTTTTTACCGTCTCAAAAATGCCCAACGCGACTAAAGATGTTTTCACTTCAAAATGAAAAACTACCCAGATTCGATACGAACTGGCAAAAGGCTTCATTCTGTTGATAACATTTAAAATAACGATGTGATACGAGATGTTACCAGGACTACCTCTGTTACAATGATCGTCACAACGTTCATCTACGATGATACATTTTCGATGCGAACTGGCACCAAGTCTGATTTTGTCGATAATAACGATGTGATTCGAGATGCTACCAAGGCTACCACTGTCACAATGATCGGTATAATATTCACCTACGATGATACATTTTCGATGCGAACTGGCACCAGGCCCGATTCGGTCGACAATACCGATGTGATGTGAGATGCTACCAGGGTTACCTCTGTCACAATGATCGATAAGATATTTACCTACAATGATACATTTTCAATGTAAACTGGCACCAGGCCCGATTCTGCCGATAATAATAATGTGATTCGAGTTGTTACCAGGGCTACCTCTGTTAAAATGATCCTTTTAATATGTACCTACAATTATATTTTTGATGCGAACTGGCACGAGTCTGCGAGGTGATGCGAAATATTACCAGGGCTACTTCGGTCACATGATCGTTATTCTACTATACATTTACCTTCTTTGGTACAATTTTTATGCATTGGCTGCCTCATATCACCGTTAGTACTGCAGTCCTTACATAAAATTCGTCTCGTTACTTTGAATCATTAAAACAGGACAATGAGACGTTTAGCGATATTGGAATTGCCTTGCCATTGAAAAAAAAAGTGTGTGTGTCAGCTCCGACGCACGACTGGAGTTTACTACTTAAGTACGATTGTCTAAACAGGCACAAAACAGGGCTTGACTTTAGTTTTAAGTTTACTCTGCACAGTTTTTATAACTAATCATTCCAATTTCCGGCCTCTTTTCATAGCTGATGTGTCAGGTGTTTCAGCTCCCATGGTCGCAGCTACTAATGATCCATTTGGTGTTTGGCAGCGACTAACCTCGTATGCTTTAGATGCGGTTATACGAGCATATCTTAGGTTATACCATAAAGGGCTCTAACATTGGTTTTGTGTTGACTCTTCAATTAAATCAAGAGCATTTTTGTTAAGTTTCTCTTGTAATGTTTCTAGTAATTTGTTGACATCTTTCTTTATATCATCACTCACTTGAATAAGGAAATGAAAACTGTCTAACATCACTGTGTTTAAAGTCGTTCTGATACTTTAAAAGTTCACAATTCATAATTTTCTTCTTTTTTGCTTCTTGAAGAAACCCGTGGAAAAGGTCTGTGCTGGTTTCATGATGTGGAGATGTTTTTTTTTTTAAATTTGATATACAGTGACGTATTCTCGAGAGGACGGGTTTTTTCCAGTAACATTCAACCTCGGTGCAGGAAGGTTCTTCACTGCGACGATGGGTCCACATCAAAAATGCCACTGCATGCTTACATCCACCAGCTAAAGCTGCACTGTCCAAGCACTGGCAACTGACGATTTCACCTTTAGTCTCGTCTATCACCATAGTGAATTTGTATGAACTAGCCCTCACTTTGTGCTCGGGGCAGATCTTGCAATTGATTGTGCAAAGTCCTGATCCACGACGTAGTTGCACGTACACAATAGCATCGTCACTATAAGATTCTAGTGCAGCCCTGAAAATGCAAACTAAATTTATTCTTTATAACCTAAAAAAACTACTACTGAAAGAAAGACTATTATTTCGCCTTAGCAGAATTAAGGTTACTTACGTAGGTAGTGTTATATTATTTTATAGTACTTACATTGCTGTTTTTACATTTCTCAGCTCTGCAGAATAAAAATCGGGGTTATTTTTAAAGAACATGATTGCGTCCAATTTGGGCAAGTTTCTGCTATCTGCTTTCACAAAATTGACACCCATGATGGAGTGGAATACCAAATTATATAAAAATCACAAATTTTAAAATCTTATCGGATCAAAAATTGTAAGACTGCAACAATAACAGATCTGATTTGATTACTGTGTTGTGACTTCATTTTAGATTTCGTAGTGACTTATATTCTTTTTGTCAGATTCAGCCAATCCTGATTGTTTTGTATCACGTGACAGAGGTGCGCACAATAGGTTGCGCGTAAAAAACGTAACGCGCAAAGAGAATATAACAAACTACGTTTTTGATCACTAGATTTTACTCCTCATATTTTTTTCATACCGGGCGCCTTATATGCAAATCGATTCTTAAGGAGTAAACTCCAACATGATGGAGTGGAATACCAAATTATATAAAAATCACAAATTTTAAATTCTTATCAGATCAAAAATTGTAAGACTGCAACAAAAACAGATCTGATTTGATTACTGTGTTGTGACTTCATTTTAGATTTCGTAGTGACTTATTATCTTTTTGTCAGATTCAGCCAATCCTGATTGTTTTGTATCACGTGACAGAGGTGCGCACAATAGGTTGCGCGTAAAAAACGTAACGCGCAAAGAGAATATAACAAACTACGTTTTCGATCACTAGATTTTACTCCTCATATTTTTTTCATACCGGGCGCCTCATATGCAAATCGATTCTTAAGGAGTAAACTCCAAAAAAAAAACGTGGTAGTGTTGTGATAGTGGTACTTAAGTGGTAGTGGCAATGTTAGTGGTAGTGTAGTGTTAGTGGTAATGGTAGTTGTAGTAGTAGTGTAGTGGTAGTGTAGTGGTAGTGGTAATGTTAGTGGTACTGGTAGTTTAGTGGTAGTGGTAAGGGTAAAGTAGATGTAGTATAGTGGTAGTGTAGTGGTAGTGGTAGTGGTAGTGTAGTGGTAGTGGTAATGGTAGTTTAGTGGTAGTAGTAGTGGTAGTGATAGTGGTAGTGGTAGTGTAGTTGTAGTAGTGTATTGGTAATGTAGTATTAGAGTAGTGGTAGTGTAGTGGTAGTGGTAGTGTAGTGGTAGTGTAGTGGTAGTGCGGAGGTAGCAGTAGCGGTAGTGTAGTGAAGTGTACTGTAGTGTACTGTAGTGTAGTGTGAGGCGGTACGAAGTTCGCCGGGACAGCTAGTCACAATATTATATTTACTCTTCTTTCTTGTTATCGAACATTGTACGGTAAAAAAATATAAATATATAAGATCAGTTTAGCTACATTGACACTCCAAAATTGTCACACATGGTCTCTTTTTAACACGCTTTTATTAGCTTCACTTGTAACTATGTAAGAAAATCTTGGAATCTTAATTTGACCCACTTTCCGGTCTTCGATTGGGATGAAATTTTGCACACGCTCTGAGTTCTGATGACAATACATGACTAGCTAAGAAACGTCATTAGAAATCCAATATGTCGGCCTCCCCAAGATGGCGGACTGGCCATGATATCCACCCCCATGATATGGATATCAAATAAAAGGTTTTGCTGTCAGGAATACGAAAAAAATAGTCATGTGACTTAAATCCAATATGGCGGTCGTCCAAGATGGCGGACAGGCTATTTGAAATGCACCCCCATGATATGGGTATCAAATGAAAGGGTTTGCTGTCAGGAATACGAAAAAATAGTCACGTGACTTTAATCCAACATGGCGGATATCCAAGATAACAACTTAACGTGTTTACTAAAAGCGTGTTTTTAGTTTTTTAAACTAATTGATGATTATTATATGACCAATTTGAAAATTTACCCAGTTAAAAAAAATAAAAAAAATAATTAAAATTTAAACTGTTTATTTCAATAAAAAAAGGAAACATGATGCCACACAAAAAACGCAAATCTTGATAAAAAGATTATGTTTAGTTGTTTAGTAATTCTGTCAACCTTTAGTTAGGTGGTATTTTAATGTAGTCGTATATAACATCGTGAGTGATGTAGATATTTCATATCGATATTCCGACTCTTAATTTCAAGAAGGTATCGTGTTTTGTTTTAACATGCCTTTAATCGTTGCTGTTTGCATCCGTGCTTTGTATGGCAATGTTTTGGATTTGAATTATTTTTATTTTATTATTATAAAATATTTCAGCTACTATAATATACCTAATATTAGGACAAATCTTATCATTTTATTACTTTTAACTTTACATTAATACTACATAACATTACTTTCAGGCTAACAAAATTGTTGTAGGACCGTTAACCGAGGCTCCCCAAAGAAAGTTGTTCAGTATGGTGTATTCACCATAGCCCCAGTTAACGGAACCTGCACCAATTTTGTTTCAGCTTGTATAGTACAAGTATAATGTAGCTAGATAGTGTGTATCTGAGCTTTGTTTCCACTGCTGAACAAAGGCCTCCCCCAAGGATTTCCACGACGACCGGTCCTGCGCTGCCCGCATCCATCGGCTTCTCGCGACCTTCACCAGGTCATCGGTCCACCGCGTGGGAGGCCTGCCTACGCTACGTTTTCCGGTGCGCGGTCGCCACTCGAGAACTTTACTGCCCCATCGGCCATCTGTTCTACGAGCTATGTGCCCTGCCCACTGCCACTTCAGTCTAGCGATTCTGTGAGCTATGTCGGTTACTTTAGTTCTCCTGCGGATCTCCTCGTTTCTGATTCGATCACGCAGAGAAACTCCGAGCATAGCACGCTCCATTGCCCTTTGGGTGACCTTGAGCCTTCTTATGAGGCCCATAGTAAGCGACCATGTCTCAGTTCCGTAAGTCATCACTGGCAACACACACTGGTCAAAGACCTTAGTCTTGAGACACTGCGGTATTTGGGACGTGAAGATATTGCGAAGCTTCCCGAACGCTGCCCAGCCGAGTTGGATTCGTCGATTGATCTCTTTCTTGAAGTTGGACCTGCCTAGCTGGACTGTTTGTCCCAGGTATACATATTCGTCAACAACTTCCAGTGTAGAGTCTCCAACCTTTAGAGGAGTGGGTGCGACACGGACATTTAACATTATTTTCGTCTTGTCCATGTTCATTTTAAGACCCACTTGTTGAGAGACCTTACTGAGGCCATCGAGCATTGTGCTTAGGTCTTCCATAGTCTCAGCCATGACCACGATATCGTCAGCGAATCGGAGGTGGGATATGTACTCGCCGTTGATATTGATGCCGAGTCCACCCCAGTCCAGAAGCTTAAAAACATCTTCCAGGGCGGCGGTGAACAGTTTCGGAGATATAACGTCTCCCTGTCTCACCCCTCGCTGCAACTGGATAGGTTTCGAGTTCTGGTCCTGGAGGCGAACCGACATGGTGGCGTTTTCATACAGACACTTCAACACCTCGATGTATCGATGGTCAATTTGGCACCGCTGGAGAGACTGTAGCACAGCCCAGGTTTCGACTGAATCAAAGGCCTTCTCATAGTCCACAAACGCCAAGCATAGTGGCTGATTGTACTCTTCGGTCTTCTGTATAATCTGCCGCAGCGTATGTATGTGGTCTATGGTACTAAAGCCTTTTCGGAAACCGGCTTGTTCGGGAGGCTGGAAGTCGTCAAACCTGCGTGCGAGACGATTCGTAATGACTCTCGAAAACAGCTTGTAGACATGGCTCAGAAGTGAGATGGGTCTGTAGTTCTTCAGCAGAGTGTTGTCACCCTTTTTGAAGAAAAGCACGACCACACTTCTGTGCCATGCCTTAGGCGTTTGTCCCTCGAGTATAACGGAATTAAATAACTTCTGAAGAGCTTTAAGTACCGGTGTTCCACCTGCTTTCAGAAGTTCAGCCGTAATTCCATCATCACCCGGTGCCTTGTTGTTCTTGAGCTGTTTGAGAGCCATTCTAATCTCGTACAGGCTGACGTCCGGGATATCTTCGGTATAGTGTCGGGTTAGTCTGGCTCTTGGGTCTTCAGCCAGATCGCTGACAGGCAAACGTGTGGTCTTGTACAATTGTCCATAGAACTTCTCAACTTCTTCCAGCAACTCAGTCTTAGACGATATGGTCCTGCCGTCCTCAGTCTTCAGCTTGGTCAGTTGGCTTTGTCCAACAGACAGATCTCTCGCGAACACTTTTGAGCCTTTGTTGTGCTCAATCGCCTCTTTAATACAATTTGTATTATATTGGCGTAAATCGCGAGTTAGGGACTTAGAGATCTGCCTGTTTAGTTGCCGATACTGAGTAGCGTCTTCAGAGGACTGCAAAACCAATCTGCGTCTTTCTTCCATGAGGTTGCTGGTGAAGTCGGAGATTTTTTTGGTTCTGTTTGAACGGCGAGTTTTAAAAATCTTAGACCCGACCGTTTGAACAATTTCCACGAACCTGTCATTATAATCGTCCACATTCTCGCAGTCTCCTAGGCATTCGAAACGATTGTGCAACTCGAGCTGAAAGCTCTCGGGGTTTTGGAGCTGGATGGGCGCTGGTCGGAGCGTAGACTTCATCAGTCGACATCTTTCTAGCTTGGTCTTCAGATTCAATGTGCCTCTGACCATCCGGTGATCGCTTCCTGTTTTGACTGAATTGATCACGGAGACATCATTGAATATTTGCTTCCTTGTCGACAAGATGAAGTCTATCTCGTTTTTTGTTACGCCATTGGGATGCAACCATGTCCACTTCCGCTGTTTTGACTTTTTAAAGAAGGAGTTCATCATAAAGAGGCTCTCCTTCTCCATAAAGTCGGCCAGCATCTGGCCACGTGCATTTCTTACTCCATATCCAAATTGCCCCACTCTCAGCTCACCATCGCTTCGTTTGCCCAGTTTCGCGTTAAAGTCCCCCATAACAACGGTATAATGGGTCCTGGTGCTATGTAAGGCTGTAGAGATGTCCTCATACATAGTCTCTACCTCGTCGTCGGAGTGTTCCGTTGTCGGCGCGTATACCTGTATGACCTTCATCGAATACCGTTTGGTGATTCTGAGTATAAGGTATGCTATCCTTGTCGAAACGCTCACGATTTGGACCACATTGTTAATGAGGGACTTGTGGACGAGAAACCCGACACCACCCTGGGACTGTTGGTCGCCCTCCCGGAAATAGAGCAGGTTTCCGGATTTAAGGATCATGGTGTCCTCTCCCTCTCTTCGGACTTCACATAAACCTACGATATCCCACCGTAACCTGCTCAATACTTCTTCGAGTTCTGCAAGTTTCTCGTCAGTCCGCAGTGTGCGCGTGTTGTAAGTTGCCAGGGCCAAAGGTCGTTGGGTTTGGTAGCCTGGCATCTGCCGGGGATTCTTCGCACCCCCTACCCCGCCGTTACCATGACTGCTACCGGAGCCAGGAATAGCGGGGCTGCCGGGGACTAGGGGCTGTTTTCGGGGTGTGAAATTCATAGGGGGGGTTTTGCCGTAATCGCCACGCTTGGCAGGCGGGTTGGCGATCGCAGTTTGATTGCAGGTGTGTTGCAATGCACGGAAAGACGCTGCTGCCCATCCTCCGGTTTTAAGTCCCTTAGTCGCCTCTTACGACACCCATTGGAAGAGATGGGATGGTCCTATTCTTAGCCGGGAACCATACGGACAACGGACATACGGCCTTTGTTCAGCAGTGGACGATTTGTGGCTGATATGATGATGATGAGCTTTGTTTATTTGCAAATAATCAACGTATCTGAATTGAATCGCGGACGGACAGACGGACTTGGCGAAACTATACGGGTTTCTTGTTTTACTAAAGTACCCTAAGAAAAACCTAATTGTAACTTACAATTCCTTCAAATACCTTAGCCGATTAGCTTATATGATACTAAGAACAAAAATAGAGCAACCGGCTAGACAATGTAATCATTGTATTGAGTTCTATTGAATATGGCCTAGTAGCGATGGCTGACTCTCGCGTTATACTCGTGACCGGGTGCTGTCCGTCTGAACTGGCCTACTCTTGTTAAATGCATTCAATGATTTTTTAAACGACTTCAAAAAACGAGGAGGTTCTATGTTCGACTGTATATATTTTTAGGAACGGTGCGTTCCTACTCGACGAGAGCAAAGGGAGATATCTCCGCCAGGCGAGGTGGTATGCCTGGGGTCCGGCCGTGGACCAATCGTTGATGATTGGTATTTGTATATATACTCAGCGCTGAAGAAATTCTAATAGCGCGTTCTAGATGTTGTATATCTTTTGTTATCTCGTCGCTTGTGTTAATGTTCAGTGGCGGGTTACTGCAGTTGCCGCCACATCACTCCCCTCCGAGACCGGAGGTCGATCCAATGAGAGCTGGCAGTCTAAGATCGCGGGTGCTGTCGACCTCGTTGAGTCGGTTCGATGTGCAGTGTGCCAGGTCGATGTCCACGGTGAGTCGGGATGAAGGCTGGCGTCAGGCGTCATGGCAAGGGAAGCAGGTGATGCGCGCAGAGTTAGCGTGTGGCTGCCGACAACTTGCTGGTGCCCGAAGGTGAAGGTAGCAGGCCAGGAAACTCGACGTCTCGGGTTGCGATGGTCCTGATTTAACTTCAGTGCGATGTGACTGCTGTGTGCTGCTGAGGCTTGCTTTACCGGCTGGAGGTTTGATGATGGAGTATCACGTCGGGGTCACCAATTTAGGAACGGTGCCTACTCGACGAGAGCAAAGGGAGATATCTCCGCCAGGCGAGGTGGTATGCCTGGGGTCCGGCCGTGGACCAATCGTTGATGATTGGTATTTGTATATATACTCAGCGCTGAAGAAATTCTAATAGCGCGTTCTAGATGTTGTATATCTTTTGT
Source organism: Coleophora flavipennella (assembly GCA_947284805.1). Lineage (NCBI taxonomy): Eukaryota > Metazoa > Arthropoda > Insecta > Lepidoptera > Coleophoridae > Coleophora > Coleophora flavipennella. The sequence continues at coordinate 12,604,501 of OX369308.1, forward strand.
TATCTCGTCGCTTGTGTTAATGTTCAGTGGCGGGTTACTGCAGTTGCCGCCACATATTTATATTTTAATATATGTTCACAGATTTCGCCGTCAATTGTGGACCGATTTTCAAAATTCTTTTTTTATTCGAAAAAGTGTACTCCCGAGGGGGTCCCATTCTCACCAAGTAAGGATCTGATGATGGGATCCCAGGGAAACCGAGGGCAACCATAAACCGCAAAAATTTTATAAGCACTTATTTCGTGATTCATATGTTTTCAAAAGCTATTAAAATACTAATTGCGTCTATTAGACATCATCTCAAGTTAATAAGCTGAATAAGGAAGGTACAACTCCTTAACGGTTAAGAGTTGGAGGAAAATTCTTTAAATATTATACATAGATATTTATGTAGGTATGCACAGACCGATTATTTTAGGTTATTCAGATGAGCTGATGATGGACGATTTAACTCCTTAACTTTCATGCTGCTAAGATGATGATGGAAGCCACAGGACTCTGTATCTGTTAATGAAACACATGTATTATGATTTGATAATTCCTATTGGTGAGTAGGTGATTGGGTTAACGTTGGTAGATACATAGCATTATCACTGATATCAGCTCATATACGTCCCCATCGAGGGGCTCGAGCCTACTCTGAATTAGGGCGATCGGGCCTTAGTCGACGACGCGGGCCCAGTGCGGGTTAGTCGACTTCACACACAACCTTCGAGTTTCTCCGCAGGCGTGTGCAGGTTTCCTCACGATGTTTTCCTTCACCGTAAGAGCGTCGGACAAACTTACATATGAAATCTAATTTCGAAATCACATTGGTACGTGGCAGGATTCGAAACACGACCTCCCGGTCAGGAGGCGACGGTCCTAGCCACTACGACACCGACGCATTATCACTAAATATAAAGAAAATAAAAATAAAAGTTTTAAGAAACTAAAAAAACTACTCTAAAATTAAATTCCACTCAAAAGTATAAAATAATATTATTATACTTAAATACACAACATTAACCAACAATAACGAAATCAAAGGTGGTTACGAATTAAATTAGGGGCTTAAAATTTTTTTTGAGGTCGGTGTCAGCAAACCATCGAATCTAAAATATTTGATACGTAATTAACTGTGTGCTGCTACCGACCTCAAAAAAATAATTTAAGCCCCTAATTTAATTCGTACCCACCGTTGATTTCGTTATTGTTGGTTAATGTTGTGTATTTAAGACATGTATACTCAAAGATTTAAGTACAATAATATTATTTCATACTTTTGAGTGGAATTTCATTTTGAATTCAGTTTTTAAATCTTTTACTTTTCGTTTCATATTGTTTTCATGTACTAAAGACATAAACTGGTTTATCAAGGATTTAATTTAACGACTTTAACTAATTATTGTTTATTTCTTGATTCTTCACAAATGACATTCCTATTATTATTTTATGACTATCAGAAAGAGTGGAATTTGCACCTATTTTGAATAAATATATTGAATTGAATAGATAAAAGAGAAAAAAATAACAACCAGATAAAGCCTCACAACCTGTGACAAAGATTACTATAATATTACTGAGTATGTCTGAACTTTGTTTATTTGAAAATAAGCAAAATATCTGAATAAAACTGCGGACGGACAGACGGACTTGGCAAAATTATAAAGTTTCCTTGTTTTACTAAGGAAGCCAAAAAAGCAGATAAACAAACAAACCTAATTGTAGCTTACAACTTTTTAAAATACTTCTCTAAAGTTTTCTTTTAATTTTATCAATCCTTTCATTCGATATTTCGATCTCATTCATGGAAAATAATACACAGCAAAAAAATATCGATATGTCTGGTAATTATGGCACTTCACTAGCATTGCTGAAAAAGTGGACAGCCTTGCGAATAACAAATATAATTAATATATATCTATCCTGTTTTAACAACTTAACTGAGTAAATAGTGTAATTAGAATGAATTTTGACTCTCTCTTTCTATGCTTTAGTTATTGCTCTGAGTATGTCATAGTGACTTCTATCCGCTTTGGTAGGGTGTATGCAAGGAGTTTATAGGTAAAACTGGAGGCCACACTCTAAATACCTAATTGAAGCAAAGAAATATGCCCTTGAAATGTCTCTTTACCGCTCCGTCTCTTTTCAATTAGCGGGTGTGAGCAAGAGCTTCACCTATACACGTCTTGTTCATACCTCTTAATTAGAAAGAGACGGAACGGTAACGAGAAACTTCAAGGTCATATTTCTTTGCTTCAAGTAGGTATTTAGAGTGTGGTCTCCAGATTTACCTATAAACTCCTTGGGTGTATGTCATTGTTTTGTATTGTGTTGTATATACCAGCGTTGCCAGACGTACGTTAATTATCGTATATGTACGATAATTTCGACACGAGTACGATGTACAATACAATATGTACTATCGTACGTCAAAGTACGATAATTTCCAACCCTATTCCGAAGTGGGATGAAAAGACTAGTATCATCATATCAGCCGAAGGAAGTCCACTGCTGGACATAGGCCTCCCCCAAGGATCTCCACGACGACCGGTTCTGCGCTGCCCGCATCCAGCGGCTTCCCGCGACCTTCACCAGGTCATCGGTCCACCGAGTGGGAGGCCTGCCTACACTACGCTTTCCGGTGCGTGGTCGCCACTCGAGAACTTTACTGCCCCAACGGCCATCTGTTCTACGAGCAATGTGCCCCGCCCACTGCCACTAAAGTTTAGCAATTCTGAGAGCTATGTCGGTTACTTTGGTTCTCTTACGGATCTCCTCGTTTCTGATTCGATCACGCAGAGAAACTCCGAGCATAGCACGCTTCATTGCCCTTTGGGTGACCTTGAGCCTTCTTATGAGACCCATAGTAAGCGACCATGTCTCAGTTCCGTACGTCATCACTGGCAACACACATTGGTCGAAGACCTTGGTCTTAAGACACTGCGGTATCTGTGACGTAAAGATATTGCGAAGCTTCCCGAACGCTGCCGAGCCGAGTTGGATTCGACGATTGATCTCTTTCTCGAAGTTGGACCTACCTAACTGGACTGTTTGTCCCAGGTATACATATTCGGTAACAACTTCGAGTGTAGAGCCTCCAACCTTCAGAGGAGTAGGTATGACACGGACGTTTGACATAATTTTCGTTTTGTCCATGTTCATTCTAAGACCCACTTGTTGAGAGGCTCTACTGAGGCCATCGAGCATTACGCCTAAGTCGTCCATAGTCTCAGCCATGACCACGATATCGTCAGCGAATCGAAGGTGGAAAAAAAAAGGTGGGAAAAGACTAGTATAGAGTGCCTTAAAGTCATCTAAAAATACAAAATAATGTCTATGAGCGTATTTGGCGCAAGGGCAAGGGCCGCTACCTCCTATTCGTGCGTGGTTCGAGTCCTGCCACGTTCCAATGTGTTTTCGAATTTCGATCTACTGTACGTTTATCCCATGCTCTTACGGTAGAGGAAAACATCGTGAGGAAACCTACACACATCTGCGAAGTAACTCGAAGGATGTGTGTGAAGTCGACCAACCCTCACTGGGCCCACGTGGTCGACTAAGGCCCGATCGCCCTAATTTAGGGTAGGCTTGAACCCCTCGGTGGGGATGTATATATATGAGTTGATGTGATGGTCGGGGACTTCCCGCGAATCTACCAAATCAACGAACGAATGACAAAGATTGTTCATTTCATTTTTTCTTATTCTTAGATTCAAAGTTAAGTTCGCTAGCCGAGTGTAAAATAGGGAAAAAAAATATGTGTAAAGTTGTTAAATAGTTCCAAATTACTTGGATTACCGTACTTTAAACTATGGTAAGTGACTGACTTTGTCTTTTGTTTTGCGAAATAGCGCGTTTCGCGCGGTTTCGAATACCGGTACGATAATTCGTTTGCACTCGTCCAATGAGTACACAAATCACTACGCGTCTCTCGTCTGGCATCCCTGTATTGTAAAGTACAGTACTTTTTGCTAATTGATAATTATAGTTACATACCTAAACATTTATTTTAATTTTTATCAGATGCTTTTTTTCGACTTGGGAGATTTTTTTTCGGCGCTTCATACTGGGAATTCATGATAAGTTAAATTTTATATTTTTACTATAAATTCCCGACAAGCCGATACGTTCTGTGCAACTGCAAGTTTTACTACTTACTAAGTTTTCTTTTGGCGTCCGAAGTCCGAAAATGGATAAGAAAGTGAGACTTCAGGAATTACTCAACGTTTACAAAAGATGGGTGATCAAGAACCCTAACCTGGTGACAGACGTGGAGACTGTGGCGACATGGTCCTCATACTTTGTGGCTGGTAAGATAAACAAGTCGACTGTCGTATCGGAGCTCGTTTACTGCCTGTCGAAACTTCTCTCCCTTTTCAACGACCGGTTGATAAGGGAAGCGTATGGCCATGAGGTGCAGTACTATGGCTTGCGGGAACAAATCAAGCTGTGGTTGACTGTCATACACTACTGTGAGGTGTTTGTAGAGCTGGTAGTGAAGAAAAGATGGGGCACGCGCGGTAAGTGGACTGCAGCTACCTTACTGCAGCTATTCAAGTGTTCCTCAGCACTGATTCTGCTCCTGAGGTTCAAGGAAGTGCCGATAGCTCACCCGCCTATTCCAGCACTTCAGCGCAAGAAATACACAGAAGGAAAGGAAATGGATGAGAATTCAAATGCATTCTTCACACTGCGACGTTCAGGACGAGTCATACGTCGCGTGGATGGAGCCCCACCAGTTGCATTTCGTGACTGGCAACCAGTAAAACTAAAGGATGATAGCCTGCACCCAGGCATAGAAATAAAGGACATATTATATGCTGAATCCCTCCATATAATGAAACCACTCATTCATCTTGCTGCAATGAGAGTCTTTGGAACAAAAGCATGGAAGCAGTGGCTGGTCGCTCTTGGCATTGATATAGCCAGTCTCAAGTTATACAGTAGGCATATGAGTAAACTTACTTATGAGCAACGATTAGAAGTCAGTCGTAGAAAATTAGGATTGGTTTTGTACTTGTTACGTAGTCCAATGTATAATGGATACTCGAAAGATGTGATTGAAAATGTGTTAACATCAACGGCAAACAAAATACCAATGATGTCATTTATTTCAGGCCCCATTATACAGTACCTGAGCCATTGGCAAGATATCTACTTTTATATGTGGTCTTCATAAACAAAACCTTCTTGGTTAGTGGAAGGGAGCCTATTGTAAATATAAGAAGATTACAGTAATTTGATCCACAATATTATGTAATTCTCTCACTGTACTTTTTTAATTGGTGCCAAGTTAGATAATAAGGCTTATTATGGCATTCCGTACATTATTTCTTCACTCGATTTAATAAAAATATAAAAGTCAGTTATGACTTGATGTAAAAACAATTATATCAAAAGATTGCATTAACCCTACCACAGGCATTGGCAATATGTTTGCCAGGGATGCTGGGTCAATATTAATCTGTGTTGACCTTGAATAAGGTTCAGTTTTCTCTTGCTTTCCATTGTTGCGTTGCTCGTGATAGGGTTAAAATTACTTTTATCTATCTCTTGTGTCCTAACTAAAAAACTATCTTAGTAAAAATCGAAAACTGATGGAAAACACAGCTTAAAGCCTGTTGTACAATATTGTATAAATTGATGGACAACACACAGCTTAAAGCTTTTTACATTGTTGTATAAAGGACAGATTTTCTATACATTTGGAATGTACACAAACTTCTACGACTTCAATGTTTACTAATTTGCAAATATGCATCATTTATTGGATGGATTGGGATTGGTTTAATTTTTATATGGGTCTTGTTAAATATTTATTGTATTTAATAAATAAACACAGAGTTGTTTGTGTGTAGGTGTAGGTAGGTAATAAGAAAATAAATACTATGATTTTATAAGATGGAACAGAATATATAAGGACACTGCATACAACAGTTGTGAAATGACATTTCAAAAAACAAATGACGGAGCAAACAAAATCGTGGCAAAATCCTACATGTTTGAGAACCAATCTGTATCAATCTGGGTGATGAGGGGTTGAGATCGCAATCTAGAGAGCGGCAGGGAGTGTCCATACTGTATATTAGTACTAATATATATACTTTGATATGTAATTGTAATTCGCAGTAGTAAGTGAAGTAAAAAAAAAAGATAATAAGTCATATAATAATTGTAATTTCCACATCCAGAGACTACTTAATTACTTCAGTTTGTTTGTAATTACTTCTGTATATTTGATATTTATTGAACTAGCCGCCTGATTTTAAAAACTATGTGTTTGGTTTGTTACATACCTTATAAAGGCAATGGTTCTATTTAACAATTCGAATTCAAAGCATTTAGAATTAGAAGGATGCTTTGATTTCAAAAATGTTTTAACGCATGTTTTGAAAGCAAGAAGAACAAAGAATGCACTTACGGAGAAGCATATGGTCAGATGGGCAGGAGACTACACTCTTTTAGACAAAGTGAGAAAGAAGTACATCCAGGTCTCTTCCAAAGTTACAGACATCAAAGACAAACTCAAGGGAACCACTTGCTTTGTCATGTATGGCGAAAGGGCGAGATGCATATAACAAAGCTTTGGGTATTCCAGAGGGTAAACGGGGACATGGATGCCCCCCAACGACTTGGTTCAGCACCGTCTAGTAGGATATGAAGATGACAGGCCTCACCTCCGACACAGTACAATAAAGAGTACTCCTCCGAAATGGCAGATACAAAAGATACATGGAGCAAGAAGTTTAGGAGGGCCGACCCCAGTAAAAATGGGAAAAATGGCCAGGAATGATGATGACATAAAATGTTTTTAACTGTGTGGTGGGAATTTTTGATCAACAATGTAATTTATGTCAATAACTCTGTATGTTGTGAAGTAAATAAAAGGGCAACTGTATTATTAATGTATACTTGAATTTATTTATTACTAGCCTTTCACCCTGCGATTTCACCAGCGTTTATACTTTCGAGCGAGTCGAGCGACAGAAGGTACTATGATTGATGACAAGAAAATCTTACTCGAAAGTGTGTGTGTCCGGTGCTCTAGCTCCCAAACTACTAAGCAGATTTAGGTACCTACAATTTAGGGCAACATTCCTTTTATTATTTCCATACTATAAAAAGAGTCCTTGGGAGGTATCAAGTTGAAATTATTAATATCAAATACTTTCTTAGGTCTACGGTCCCTTGGAGCTGTTTTTTTTTTTTTTTTTTTTAATTTATAATTGGTAAGCCCTTGGCATCATCTCACCTGATGGTAAGTGACGATGTTGCCGAAGATGGAAGCGGGCTTACCAAGATTCCCCAACGCAATGGGGAACTGGCTATCTTATCTTCATGCCGGAACACACCAATGATATCAACATTGATATTTGGCGGCAAGACTTAGATAAGATGGTGGTAGCTAGCCAGGCGGGCTTAGAAAATGCCCTACCACCAACCAAACCGAGTCTTACAATTGACCCCGCCGGGAATCGAACCCGCGACCTCCTGTGTAAAGCCAGTGAACTTTGCCTCTGAGCTACGGAGGTGGTCTGTATAAAAATCAAGCTACCAAATATGTACTATGTATGTATACCACACATATTTTTTAATTTTCCGTTTTTACTTTCGAGCGACGAAGGAGTGAAGAAGGTATTGTGTGTGTGTGGCAAAGAGAATATAATACACTTGTGTGTGTGGCAAACAAAAGAAGATACGATCAACTTTAGTTTGTTATATTCTCTTTGGTTGAGATTTTGATGCAGATCGATTGTATATCTAAGGCTCTCTGCACACGTCCTACAATAAGTGACCGACTTTTTGTAGGAGAAAAATGGAACATATGGATCGCAATGTTGAAACGCACACGTCCTACAAAAATAGGTCATGCAAAGTCAGTGGCCAGTGGGTTTCGGCCGATTCCAAGGAGCATATATTATAATCCCTGCGGCCGATCCGATTGTCGGTGGAAAATGGAACGCACACCCAATGAGTATAGAAATCACTGCGCCACAAGATCTGTGCACTGCGCACACCACACGACTCACTTGCTAGGGACGGACGTCGTGTCCATGTTTGGCGATGGATATCGATATTGATATTGACAAAAGACCTGAACAAAACAGGCCAAGTGCGTGTCGGACCACGCGCAATCTAGGGTTCTTTAATTTTTAAATAAAAAAAAAGTTATTTTTGCAGTTTGTATACGAAAAAATCTATGAACTTTACAAATCCAACTGCACACTTCAAGATGGTCGACTTTTGCTCCTCAACCACGGATCAGATATAAGTCCTATAGTAAGAAAGCCTGGCGTTTATAATTTCCCTTCTAAATTTTTATATCTATGTATATATTTTCATATTTCCTGAAATAGTGATTTTAGCAGGTAGAGGGTAGGTATGTACCATGTAACCACAAAGTAGTCAGGTATAGATAGTCCATTCGCTTAGATAGTGCGAGTATACCGGAGCGGAATACTAAATGAAGATATTGTAATAATATACGTACTAAATAAGTAAATGCAACCTAACAAACCAAGCCTTACAAAGTTAGACCCCGCCAGGAATCGGACCCGCGACCTCTAGGTGTCCATACAAGTAATTTAAAAGCCTCGTACGGAACCAGTTCCGAAACTTCGGTTCTGTAGACGGCCGAAGGGGTGAAGTGCGTGTACTACTTACTACGCCACAGAGACGATTAAGAATTTGACATAATAATAATTAAGTGGCCATTACTGTTTTTTTTTAAGTAAGACTAGGTATTTAATATTTTTCGTCAAATTTACTTTGATAACATCAAAATCTCCATAGTCACTTATCTAGTTGAAACTTGAAAGTAGGTACCTATATAATCTATTCCGTGGAAATTACTTTGATAATATTAAAATCTCCAGTCACTTAGCTGAAATTTTGATCATCTGCGTTTCTGGTATCCTGCGTAATATTCATGGCTATCTGCGTTTTTGGCAAACTGCGTATTATGGTGTTTGGTAAATCGCGTATTTAGTTAACTGCATATTTGGTGTTATGCGTATTTGGTAAAATGCGTTTATTGGCCTTTCGTGTTGATGGTATTATGCTTCAAAAACGTAGGATGCACCGTTTTTGAAAAAATCGGCCTTCCACATTTCTAGGACTTAACATTTAGATGAAATTTTGATGTCAATATGGTTAGGGTACACTTAAAAGGGCTGCCATATTAAAAATCTCTGACCAAGAAAAGGTTTTTTTTTGGAGGTTTGGATTTTTTTAGATGGCAGCCCTTTTAAGTGCACTCCAACCGACAGTATAAACTCCATTTTATAACTGTATCCATTCATGTACACATTTTGCGTAGGAAGCACCGTTTTCGAGAAAATTGACCCTGAATATTTAAAAAAAACCATGATTTTTGATGTCAGTATAACCTTCCATTTTAAGTATAGTGTCTTGTAGGTATCATTAAAGAGATCCTTTTAGGTCGATTACATATTTTGCATATGATGCACCGTTTCGAGAAAATCGGCCCAGAATGTTCAAAAAAACATGATTTCTTTGATGTCAGTACAATCTCCAATTTTAATAAGCGTATCGTGTAGGTTTCATCAAAGAATAATTTTCGGTCATATTTTGTACATGTTTTGCGCAGGATGCACCGTATTTGACAAAACCAGCCCTGAATGTTAAAAAATATCATGATTTTTTAAAGACAGTACAATCTCCCATTTTTATAAGCGCATCATAAAGCTCTCATCAAATACATTATTTTAAGTCATGTACACACCTTGCGAAGGACGCACTGTTTTCGAGAAAATCGGCCCTGAAGCGTATGGTAAAGGTCTTGTCAAATGTATTGGTATAGCCGGTTCGGATTTTTGAAATTAGTGGACTGTATTTTTGCGGAGCGGGATGATATATTGCGGATGAAATATTGCGGCTATGTGTGTTCAGTAAGGAATTAAAGATAAGGAGAAAAAAGGAGAGGAACTCACCATGCACGAAGTAAAAAGCGGCACGTGGTTAGCCAGCGCTGGCTCAAATTCTCCTCCTCCAGTTGCAACTCCTTGCGGCAGGTACTTTGATTCGCACTTTATATTACTGACACACACGCGGATTATATTGTTTGGTCTTTTACAGCGGTTGGATATTTTAATTAATTTTTATTTGCGGAGCGACATGCATTCGTTTGCAATGTCATATCGGAAGACATCTTGTTCTTGTAGTTCTTGGTTTCGACACCACCAGGCACGGCGTCGATGTCTGCTTTCTCACTCGAGGCGCCATATTCGATGCGTGAGTGGGAAAGGGAGAGGAATATTACAGGATATGGAAGGTTGAACACACATAACATAACGCGCGAGTTCTTAAAATATGATTACGGCGTAAACATGTATAATTTTAGAGTTTATATATTTTTTGCGTAGGATGCACCGTATTCGAGAAAATTGGCCCTGAATGTTTCTGGAATTTAAAAATTTCGATGATTTCGTGTCGGCATCCTTAGAGTATAGGCAGCGCGCGGGCCAAAACACAAAGGCGCCGGTATTTAAGCAACAAGTAAGTAAAAGTATTTAAAAACGTTTACCTATCTACTTTGTGGTGACGGCAAGTACAAAGGCAACGGTATATTATACGTAACAAACAAACGTTTTTTACAGTGAGACCGCTTATGTACTGGATTTTAACTACCTACCACTCGCGTTAGTGCCAGGGCAGGTAGGTAGGTACAAAAGTACGTAGATGCCTACATACGTAGGTAGGTATGTTACGCACGTTTTTTATTGATGAAAACAAAAGTAACTATTTTTTTGACTAAAAATACGTAAATAAGTAGGTACCTAGGTGCGTTCACCTAAATCTATCACGTGTAAATTATGAAAAGACACTCTTAGCCTAATGTAAGACAATCAATCGATTTTTTTTGCCATCACAATATCTTTTTCACTCCTTCGTTGCTCGAAAGTAAAAATCGGTAAAATGCCAGTCGTAATTATATATACTAAAACATACATAATAAATACTGTATGGTGTTTCCTTGGATACCTAATCGAAATATTGATACCTATGACGTGCACTTCCCACACTAGTTGTCCTACAAAAAGTAGGACCTCTGCGTTGAGTTGGTCGAAAAATCGATGGTAAAAGTCGGCATAAAAGTAGGTATGATTGTTGGTCCTACAAAAAGTAGGACGTCTGTGGGGAGCCTACTCTAATACAGTCTAAAAAATTAAGAATGAGTGTGTGCATGTGTCTGTACGTTCGTCCGGTGCTCTAGGTCCCAAACTACTAGACGGATTTGGGTGAAATTCGGGTTAGGTCACTATTATTATTATATCCCCAGGCTATTTTTAAAATTTTCGTTATCTTGATTATTTAGGGTTGCCACCATAGTAAAAAATACTCAAAAATGGCTCTAACGATTTTGATGAAACTCGGTATGTAACTGTATAATGGCCTGCAGTACACGGTAGTCTGTTGTTCCAAGAAAAATCGGAATAAGGAGCCTCCCATACAAATCCAGGATGTTCAGTACTTTTGCTCAATAATGGCTATAACGATTTTAATGGATTTTTTTAAATAATTAAGACTTGTGAGGCCTACTGCAATGGGTACTTCATTGTTCTAAAATCTGAGTAAGGAACCTCCCATACAAACCCAAATTATTCGTAATTTTTTTAACCAACCTAGCTTTATTCTTTGCTACTAAGTAAGTGTAATGTTTACTGTCGATTAGTGCATGCCCGACTACGACAGACGGTAAAGGCTTAACGAGAAAGTATGCACAGCGTGGCTATACAATGTTTTTTATTATTTCTTGTTTTACTTTAGGGTTCGTACTATAATCAATCACACAAAGTTTCACGCTGTATGTATTACCGTTTTTTTACCCGACTACGGCGAAGCTAAAAGGAGGGTTATAATTTTGACCGGTATATATGTATGTGTGAGTATATATGTTCACCTGTTCTCATATAACTTCAAAACCACTTATCATAATTTGACAAATAAAGGAAGCAAAAAGGAGGTTATGATTTTGACCGGTACTTATGTATGTACGAGTATGTGGGTAAACCTGAGTTATAAAGTTTTAGTAACGTGTGTGATAGTCACATATAAAGTTTCATAAATTTTCAGAGATGAAAAAAACTACCTGAATTTGTATGAGAGGTACCTTACGCAGATTTTACCTGGAATAAGATCTGTATGGTAGACCATACAAAGTTAAAGTAACGTGTAAAGTTTCATCAAAATTGTTAGAGCCTTTGTTGAGTAAGAAAATAAAATTTTCGAAAAATATTTCTTTTGTACAATCTTTAATTTGAAAATAATTTGATTTATTTCGTATTCTTCTCAGCAAATCCTTTCATTTGATACCCATATCATGGGTGTGCATAAAAATATAACTGATGGGCCATTTTTGGGGCACGCCACATTGAATTTAGAATGACTTCACTTAGCTATTTTTTGTTTAATTTTGCTAAAAAAAAAGAAAATGAATTGCTCTATGTAGTTCTTGAGCTGTTTCTTAGCTAATACACTCTTACAGTAATAGTCTAAAAAACATTTAAAAAAAAAAAACCTGTATGTATGCGTATGTGTCTGTACGTTCGTCTGGTGCTCTGGTTCCCAAACTACTGGATGGATTTTGGCGAAATTTGGGTAAGGACAACATAATTTTTATATCTCCAGGCGTTTTTCCAAATTTCACTTGTCTTGATTTTTTATGGTTGCCACCATAAAATCACTTTATATTTGTAGCGAAATGTACTATTTATTTTATTTGCGCTGCATAAGCAGCTACCAATGCACTGAGTTCGGCTCGCTAGTCGTTCCCTACTCGCGCCTCGCTATTGACATAACCTAGGATACAACCTTACTTCACGTAAAATTATTGTTTTAAATAGAAATAAATTTGGACTTTCGTGAACAGCAAACTTAGTCACTTTTTTTTTTTGTTAAAAATTGAGTGCGTTTGACTATATCTCACCTGATGGTAAGTGACGATGTAGTCGAGGATGGTACTCACAAACTCAAATAATGCCTATTCACTCTCGCCTTGAAGATCCCCAAATTGTATGAGTCGGGAAACACAGACGCAGGCAAGGAGTTCCACTCCATCGCTGTCCGCATAATAAATGAGGAAGCGTAACGCTTCGTGCGCATAGGCTGAATATCAACAACAAAGAGGTGGAACCTCCTCCTGCGTCTCGTTGACCGGAGGTGGAATGGAGCTGGGAGAATGAGGTCGTGAAGTTCTTGAGCATACTCTCCGAAATGAATTCGATAGAAAACCGAAAGACAGGCAAATTTGCGGCGATGCTCAAGGCTTTTAAGCTTGTTTTTGACAAGCTCATCGTCACCAATGAGCCTCCGAGCGCGCCGTTCGATAGCGTCCAAGGTATCCAGCTGATAGTGGGCTGATCCATCCCAAAGGTGAGAACAGTACTCCATACAATAACGGACTTGTGCTTGATATAAAGATAGAAGCAGACCAGGTGTGAAGTACCGTCTCACATTAGAGAGAATACCCAGCTTCATTGCAGCACCTTTGACCTTGGACTCAATGTATCTACCGAAATTGAGATTAGGTGTTATTTCCACGCCAAGAAGCTCAAGATGGTCAGATATCTGAATGAATTCATTCCGGAAAGTAGGAGTCAAGTTGAAAGGACTCCTTTTAGCGGAAAAGAGACACGCCTGTGTCTTAGAGGCATTGAACCTTACGAGGTTGGAATTACCTCAATCAGACACTGCCTGAAGCGATAGGTTCATGCGCTCGATCATGGCCTCTTTCAAAGACAGCGTCTCAGCGCTGTTCGCTCGTGCACTGGATAATCTTTCCACAACTGTACTATCGTCTGCATACCCAATAATACCCGGTGTCAGCAGATCGTTTATGTGTAGCAAGAAAAGAGTGGCGGAAAGAACAGACCCCTGAGGTACCCCGGCATCGATTGCCAATAGGTCAGAGGAGCAGCCATCAATGACTACTCGAATAGACCGTTCCCTCAGGAAATCAGATACCCAGTTACACAAGCCCACAGGCAGTCCGTATGACGGAAGTTTGGCAATAAGGCTAGCGTGCCAGACTCGGTCAAAAGCCTTCGAGATATCAAGAGACACGGCGAGAGCCTCACCGTGTTTCTCGATGGCCTCACCTCATATATGCGTAGCAAACACTAGAAGATCTCCAGTGGACCGACCTTGATGAAAACCGTATTGTCGATCACTTAGGAGGTCATTGTCTTCTAGGTATGCCAAAATGCGGGTGTTCAATACACGCTCCATAATCTTACAGATTACAGAGGTGATTGCTATGGGGCGGTAATTTTCCGGGTCTGCACTACTGCATTTTTTGGGCACAGGCTGCACGTTGGCGAGCTTCCAGGACTTTGGGACTATACCTGTTTTAAGAGAGAGGCGGTACAGACGTGTCAGAACAGGAGACAACTCAGGAGCGCAGTTCTTTATCACTATAGCTGGTATACCGTTAGGTCCACTGGCATTGTTCACGTCTAGATTACGAAGTGTTTTGAGTACCTCCTTATGGCGGATACGAATAGGGGGCACAGTAGATCCGCAAGGAGGTAACTGTAGTGGTATACTATTCGCTGTATCTAGACGTGAGTTTTCGGCAAACATGGAGGCAAACAGGTTTGCCTTGTCAGTTGCCGTATGAGCCAACGTTCCATCGAGTTTCAGCAGTAGAGGCAAAGACGAGCGGCAAAAGTTCGCCTCGACCGACTTAGCCAAGGACCAAAACGCCTTACTCCCAGAAGGATATGAAGCTAGTTTTGATCCTATGCGGCTAATATGGTCGAAACGAGCCCTGCGCAGCGTCTTTTTGTAGGACTTGGCGGCTTTTTTGAATGCCTTCTTCTTGTTACGCGTGTCCGGAGCTTTAAGATTCCAAGCGTGGGCCCACGCCTGGTAAGCCGAATGCTTTGTGCCTCAGCAACTGAACATTCGGCACTAAACCACGGGCGAGCTTTACTCTCTAAAGGAATGTCATAAAATGGAATATAATATTCCATCGCCTGACATATTACCTTTAAGATTTCGGTCGCACAGCTCGACCAATCCCTAGAAGAAAAACACGCCTGCCGCCAAGGATAAGATGCAAAAAAGTGGCGCATCTCATCCCAATCTGCTGACTTGTACCGCCATACCCGTCTGGTGCCCTTAGGGCTGATAAGACAGTACAGATTTCACCAGACAATGGTCAGACGTACCCAAAGGTGAGGATACTGACACATCGTAACGGTCTGGTTCTGTTGTCAGGTGAAGGTCCAAACAATTTTCCGTTTGGCCATCAACGTCAGGTACAAGCGTCGCCTGGTCTACAAGCTGGGAGAGATTTAGCGACAAAGCGAGTTTGAGTCCTCTCTCCCAGCGTGGTCGGTCTTTTCGTACGGGAACAGCCACTCCTTATGGTGGGCATTGAAGTCCCCCAGAAGGACCAGTTGGGCAGACGGGTACCTTTGTTGAGCCACATCGGCCGCCTCACACAGATTTTCAAGTAGCCTGGTTGTCTCCTGATCTCCGCTGTGCGAACGGTATACACAAGTGTAGACTATTTTGTCTACGCCAGTGTCGACCAGCACCCAGAGCGTCGAAAAAGAGGAGTCTTCTAGGTTACGGAGACGCCGGCAGCAGATGTTATCGCTGACGTAGACACAAACACCGGCGTGCGCCTTGAAATTGTGCTCCAGGGAATATCCCGGGTACTGCAAGTAAGACGCGTCCGCCGGACGTCTGATTTGCGTCTCCGTAAGAAAGAGCAGCTGCAGCTTGTCGGTCTCAAGATGGTGGTGGAACGCATCGATATTGGAGTGCAACCCTCTGATGTTATCGAGGTGCACTTTTAGTGGGAGGAAGTGCCGTCGCTGTTTATCTCTATTTCCTTTTCTGACTTTTTTATTTTTTTCATTTTGTGGAGTGAATAGATAGGGAAGGCGGAAGTTGAACGAGGCGCTGATCAGAATCCAAGGGTGAACACAGAATCGCTTCACTGAAGGATAGACTAGTCTGGAGACCGCAGGGACGCCCGAACCCCCCCGGAGATGGCCATCGGGTCCTCCCGTCCAATCGCCAATTGGCACGATGGAGCATTCCGGGATGTTTCGTGAGGTGGTGGGACAGCCTTTCATAGGTGGCTAGCCTACTAATTGGGCCCCCAACTTCCTACGGTCGGCCAGCGGTGCACCGTGCTTTGGATCCCGCTGGCCTCCAAGACTAGCCGCCAAGTGCAGCGACACTCTGACACCGGAACGGCATACTGATTCAGCGCAACTGCACAGACCCACCTTCCCAAATGGCTTCCCTAGGCATCGTACCGGAACACGTTCGTGACCGCTTGGCGGCACGACTTTGCCTAGAGGGTGGTGACAAGCCACGGCCAAAGCCTACCACCTAAAGAAACGCCAGAGCCTCGTTTGTTGTCCGGCAGGGTGCACCACGCGCAGGTGAGGTTGACTTGGGTCTCAGAGATGCATTGGACCCCTTACACTTTTCATCATCTCCACGCAACCTTGATCTGTCGTACAACCTTACATAACATAAGTAATATTCCGTTACATTGGTGACACCCTAAGTGAGTGGAAAGTGATTAGACTGTAATCGAGTGTTCACGGAGTTTATTCCTGCCGTAGTGGGGCGACTCAATTTCGCCTGTAGCGAGACTTCAAACACAGTACAGCACAATCTATATATACCTATTCGGTAATTAGGAACCTTTTTATGCAAATCATGGCAGAAGAACATCGAGACACTTTTGGCGGCAACTACTCAACGACCATCCAGCCGGTAAAGCAAGCCGCAGCAGTACAGCAGTCCAATGCAATGAAGCCACATCCATCAGTTTCAAAGTTTTCGCGCCAAATCAAACTGACGAACCTACAGCTTCACACTTCAAGCAGCAAGTTGTAGCCAGCTCACGCACCTAGCACTCGCTCCGCGTCAACCTGCTTCCCTTGCTCCATACGCCTAAAGCACCAGCGACCCAACGTGAGTTATGGACTCGAGTAGAGCAAATCGGCCTAGCGTCTCGGCCCGACGCACATGCCGCATCGCACCATTGGACAGTATTTACCGTAACATTAATAGACATTGTTTAAATTGTAAAGCTATGTTTTATATACTTAACGTTTGTTAGATTGTAATGTTTTTAAATTTGGTGTGTATAACTTTTAGTGTACCAAATTTTAGAAGCGGTGTAGTGTAGCGACATCTTAGCGACATGTACTACTTATTTTATTTGCTCTGCATAAGCAGCTAACCAATGCACTGGGCTCGGCTCGCCAGTCGTTACCTACTCGCGCCTCGCTATAGACATAACCTAGGATAGAACCTTACTTAATGTTAAATTATTGTTTTGAATCGACTAAATTCTAACTTTCGTGAACTGCAAACTTAGTCACTTTTCATCATCTCCACGTAACCTTCATCTATCGTACAACCTTACATAGGTAACATTCCGTTACACATTTTTTTACTCGATTCGTATCAATAAAACGATTTTAATGAAACTTTGTATGTTACTATAACTGTATATTTCCTACAATACGCGGTAGTCCGTAGTTCCAAGCAAAATTGGAATAAGGGTAACTCCCATACAAATCCAGGTTGTTAGTAACTTTTTAACAAAAATGGCTCTAACGTTTTTAATAAACATTTGTGAATAATTAGGACTCAATCAGGCTACTACACAGGGTATTTCACTATTCCAGAAAAAATCTGTAAAATTATATATTTTTTCCATAGTGATAGCTTTATACAGTCTTTCAATAATTTGAATTGAATATTGTCACTTGACCCATCTTAAGGCCTTAATTTGTGTGTGCCCGACTATGACATACGGTGAAGCCTTCGCGAGAAAGTATGCTCAGCGTTCCTGTACAATAATTGTACAGCCACGCTGAGCATACTTTCTCGCGTAAAATAAATAAATTATTTATTTGAATTTGGAGAGTTGCTGTTAATGCTTTATCGGAAAGAGAAAGATATACACATAAATACGGTGATTCGTGTAGCGCCATCACTTTCAATGATGTGAGAAATACGCACAATGTGTCATTTTAACGATTTTTCATAAAACTATGAATACAATCGGGCCCGCGGGACTTTGTAACTTTTCTGTAGACTGTACCTCCCTTCAATTTTTTCGCGGCATCTCCCCACACTGTCTGTCAAGCTAGCTAACGGACAGACCGTCCATTTACTGTCTGAATTGTGATTGTGATCTGTCAACTGAACTAAAGTAACGGGAGTCTCTCCGTGTATTTGAAGAATTACTTCACATTTCCTGTATTTACTGGTAAGTGAATGATTTTCAATAAAGAAATTGTGTTTTCGGATGCATTGCTGGTGTCTTATTTGATGGTTTTCTGTAATTAGATTTTTTAGACCCGTACCTACACGTGTCGTTTTTTTCGGTGTTTCTCAGCATTGTGCACCGACGCTTTGCTGTTTTCAATGTTGAACTGCATTTTGTATGTAAATTCAATTAAATCCTTCACTACTCGCTTTTGGCGAATGTTTACCATGTATTTATCTTGCAATTAGGTACCTAATTTGTTTGCGTTTTAAAGTGTTGCTCAAGTACTAAGTCTTTAGGTCTCAAAGACTTAAGTAATCTTTTGTTCATCTCAGTTTGATCTCAGTGAATATTTTATAGGCTCAATAAACTTATACTTTTTGAAAAGGTACCTAGAATAACCTACAAAGACCTAGCAGGTATTACTTACCAGATTGAAAGGAACTTGTATAGGTAGGGACATAATGCCAGTTGAAATGTGACAATCTGGTTGCAGTCTTGCTGATCGTAGGTACAAATGTCCGCATGTCAGTTGGCCTTGAGTTGGTCTCTGGTTTCTAGTTTTCATATTCTCATAGTACTAGTTAAATGGCAGACTCTACTACAGACCAGCTCTTCAACACTCTGTAAGATAGGGGAGAACTGTTTTGACCAACTAGGCGACTTCTACACCCATTTTGCATGGTAGGTCTAAATCACATCATCTAAGTCCAGTATCAACTCGAATTCTCTGACAACTTCCTGGAGCAACCTCCGGTCACTAAGCTGTGTAACCCTATAGCTCCTTGCAGTCTATTGAATGTAGGCAAGAGTCTCTTTGGCTTTCATACACATACCATATGGGTTCTCCTTGATATTTAGGAAGAGTAGGTATGTATTAAAATTAGGTTGTCCAGTTTCAGCAGCTGTTACCTTGCAGAGCTGAAGTCTTCCAAATCTCAGGAGCTTCCTGGATAGACCAGAGTTAGTCATCACATTAGCAAACATTGTTTGCCTACAGATATCCAAGATGAACCAGTAGTTATGATTGTTTGTTTTGCATTGGTGTAGGGTTGCTTGTGGCCGTCCAGTTGGGAGGGGTTTTATAGGTTCTGGTCTCACAGCCGTGAGCCCTGACCCTCTTCCCATGACCATATTAAGGAGCGTGCACGTTGGAGGCAAGCCTGGGATGAGTAGGCGTGCTATGCAAGGCTGGTGCTGAGTGTGATTTAGATGTACTTGGAAGAGAAGCGCTGAGGCAACAGACAGAGCATGTCCACATTTGAGTAAATATAAGAGGCTGTCTCCAATGCCAATACACCTTTGTCCACACCAAGCGTTTCTAAACCAATGTATAGGTCCTTAGAGAAGCCCCAATACCTATAGCCAGAACCTGTTTTGGTATTTGTTTATGTATTAATGTATATATATTTTTTTTTAAATTCACGATTGGTAAGCCCTTGGCATCATCTCACCTGATGGTAAGTGACGATGATGCCAAAGATGGAAGTGGGCTTACCAAGATTCCCCAATGCAATGGAGAACTGGCTATGTTATCTTCAAGCCGGAACACATCAATATTGTTAACACTTATTTTTGGCGGCAAGACTTAAAGAAGATGGTGGTAGCTAGCCAGGCGGGCTTAGAAAATGCCCCACCACCAAACAAACCAAGTCTTACAAGTTGACCCCGCCAGAATTGAACCTCCGACCTCCTGGTGTGAAGCGAATGGACTGACCATTAAGCCACGGAGGCGGTTAGCAATATCGGTTATGAGGCAGTTTATATCAGCAAATGTAGAAAACAAAAGGAGTAGGTTTAATATATACAGGGTTACTGGTAACTCAACAACTTCCTTGCAGGAGTTGATAGGGGGCGTAGAATGTGACAAATTTAAACCCCCTATGTATGCCGGAAAACCAATAGTTTTAGAGGTAATTACAATTTTGATTTTTTTTTAATTGCTTCAAATTTTCACATATAAAAAAAATCTTATTTTGGTTTTAGTTAATTTTATTTTTAATTTTTAGCTGATACATTAAATAAACTAATAAACACAGCAATATAATAGCCAAAAAATAAAAAAAAATTACAAATCACAGCAGATTAATTGAAAAAAATGAAACAAAATTGTTACATTTCGTGTCAAAAAATGTTACCCAGCTAAAAAAAATATATGGCACGACTTGTACAAAACTTCTTCAAAAAGGTATGAATGTTAGTACAATAACAATTACCACATGATGAATTTTTTTATCGAATACATCTGTAACTGCCTATTTTGTCATTGTTCTTTGTCAACAGGTAAAAAACCTGTTTTGTCACTTGCATTCCTTATGAAGCTTCGTGATTGTTACTTAAAGTGCTCAGGTGGAACAGCCAGTGTCTTTCATGAGGTCAGATGTAAATCATACAAACTTTCACTGTGTTATTTTTATTGTGGTGTGATTTTTGGCATCAATGCCATAATAGTTACGTTCTCTAATCCTGAATACGCTGACATAATTTATTGCTATATCACTTCCTGCAAGGAAGTTGTCGATTTACCAGTAACCCTGTATACAGCTGTGTGTAAAAATCATAATTATCTTTTTGTAATAAGAAGATATTAGAAGATTTTTCAAATAAAGTAAAAATATGCATAAAGACTTGTGTAGGTATGACTATATGACTCCTTTGTTTTTTGTATGACTGATATAAAGTATATATGACAGGACTCCTTTGCGCCAATTATCTCCATTGCTCTCTTGTGTAGGTAAGAATGGGCTGTACACAATGTCAATTACTTAATTTATATTTATCATATCCTTCATAGATCAGTAGCTCTTCCAGGCACTTTAAACGCATCCGGTTTCTTGTCTGTTTTTTTTTGAAGAAATTTACTTGGATTAGAGCTACAGATATGTTTATTTACTCAATCAAGTATATTAGTCATGATCTGGGTTATAGATAAGTTCATCCATGTTTAACTTAGTATTCCAAATTCTATTCTGTTGTAGTTATGATATGTAGGTCTTGCATAATCCTAGTCATGAAGGATGATAAGAATGGTTGTTTGTGACGCTACTGACTTAATAAGAATATGTATGTGAAATGTTATTTAAGGGAGCTTTTTAACCAGATAGAATGTTTTGCTTGCAGCTCTATAATGTCAAACAACGGCCGCAAGCGTGCCGCGCCTGCCTCCGGCCGCGCAACCAAGATACGGAAGCCGCGCAAGCAACTGTCAGATGACGAAGATAGCAATGATTCCACTGAGCAACAACAGTTGGAGCCACAGCGTACGCCTTCACCCCTGGATGAGCCCACAACGAAGCTGCCCGAGGTCAGTCTGTCACTTTGAGAGGACTATTGTGCGCTGAGATGAAAACAGCATTGACTCCACAGAGCAGAAGCAACTTGAACCATTTTGCACACCTTCCCTTAATGAGACCACCATCAAGCTCTCTGACTTCCGTCTTTTACTTTATTACTGTTCACTTTGACTTGTGTCAGATGATGACAGCAGCAGCTACCGCCAAAGCGCACTCCAAGCTGCCCAAAGTCAGCTGCTACTAAACACGAATAGTATCTGGTGCCGTCCATCGAACTGCAGGTCAGCCTCAATACGCCGGCCCAAAATGTGGTGGGAATGTCCCAAATCTGGGCTGGTAGAAGTTGTAGAGCTAGTTGTTGAACCTATGGTCAGAGATTTTAAGCCCCTCATTTATAAGGCCTCTGACGTTACTTGCAACCAATGTTGTTGACAAACGTGAGTAACAAAGCTCAGATTTATAAAAAAAAATCCACTTAAAGGCAGATCCATCTGGGTACTGATAGTGTTTGTATTATTAATGTTATTCTATCAAGGATAAGGGTATTAATTATGACAAACCTGTCAAAGGGGTATCCTTTACATCTTTCCTCACTACAGGAGCAAAAGCAAAGGAGTTTACAGCAAGGGTTCTATGTAATGAGATCTTTTACAATAGAATGAAACATTCAGATACCACCTACATATAATTTCTTTAGAACAAGTTAAAAACCGTTCTGGAATCCAAATATTTTTTTTTTCTTAATCAATATGGGTTCTGTGGGGAAACTTCTTCAGTTTCATGAATAGATTAGATTTTTGGGAGCAGTTTTTTTACACCTTGTTATTTTTTATTATTCTTTTTCCTCTATGTATAACACTTCCTCAATGTTCTTCATTATGTCTCCAATACTATTTCACATCAGAAAAATCAGTCACAGATATAATACACTATAATATGTTCTTCCCAGGAGTTGCTCAAAACCTTCTACAAGACACCAGGCCGCCTGCTGATTGCTGGCTGCGTGTCCTGGGACCTGGTGGCCAAGAGGGACAACAATCCCATGAACAGATCCCACCCCAACCTTTACACGTTCCACAAGTTCACAGACAGACGGGTTAGTGTCTAAACATAGTCATCCGATGAAAGCCTGCCTCAAGGTATTCCATAATTTGCCTGCATTTAGTGGCTCCCCGTGACCTTCACAGTTCATTGATCCACCAAGTAAGAGCTGCTCAATAGCCATTCGTTCTGACTATAAAATTTCTTGTATGCAATAAATACTGAAGATGAGAGTGAGTTGGCACTATTTGAGGCTATGTGTTACATTATTGGCTGCATCGGCACTTACCATCAGGTGAGGTACAGTCAAATGCACTAAAATTGTAATAAAAAAAAGAATATTTATTCGGCCAAACCATACTATTCTCAAAGTAACTTACGGTACTTAGAAGTCTTTTAGTTACCTATAGTACTTATTGAACCTATGTCTACCCCCAAATTACAAGTTTGTACCTAATATAGTTTGTTCCCTTACTTTGTAAAGGACTCACTCTCTGATTATCAAAAATACTTCTAGCTTACTTAAAAACTTGAAATTTGGTACACGGATAGGATTCAGTATTAGGTCCTTACATATGAAATTGGCGTTTTATATGGAAGAAGCAAAACGAATTTTTTTTTCAAGGAATTTTACATTTAATGAATCAAAGTAAGTACCATTGTTATCAATGCACTTTCGCCATTTTATAGGTAGTTTGTTGATTCCTTTGCTGAAAAAAGTGTGGGAGCGAGAATCAATAAAATCTTTGAAGGCGGTTTGGACTACCTCATCTGAATTGAACTTTTTTCCTTGCAAGAAATTGTCCAAATTCCAAAAAAAGTGGTAACCTGTTGGAGCAAGGTCCGGAGAGTATGGTGGGTTCCAATCGCAACTCCACTAACTTAGCTACGGTCTCTTGTGCACTGTGTGGTCTAGCGTTGTTCTGAAGCAGCAGTGAGCTCCAGCAATTTACCAGTCTTGGTTGTTTAACGGCTAGCTTTTCCATCATGGTTTGCAGTTGTTGACAATACAGCTCTGCTGTAATCGTCTGGAGGGCCAGATCTTGGGAAGCTGTAGTGGATGACACCAGCACTGGTCCACCAGACACTCACCAGTACCTTTTTCTTAGACAAATTTCGCTTGGGGCGATATTTTACTGGTTCTCCCGGGTTTAACCATTGTGATGAGCTTTTTCGATTATCGTAAAGGATCCATTTTTCGTCACAAGTAACGATACGATTCAAAATACCCTCGATATTGTGAGATTGAGTAATATAACGCAGCACTCGACGTGTGTTTGTTGGTTTGCTTCGCACTCAATTCATGCGGTACCTATTTATCGAGCTTTTTCACTTTTCCAATTTGTTCCAAGAGAATTAAAATTATTGTATCTCTCACACTGAAGCCTGCTGCGAACTCTGACGTGGTTTGCAATGGATTCGCTTCAACGATCACTTTTCATTGTCGGCCGTCCATGGGGTTTGTTCTGTAAGTCAAAATTTCCAGAACGGAAACGTGGAAACCAAAAACGCATCGTGTATTCTTTTACAGTACTTTCGTTTTCGTAAATAACGCGATTAAGTTTTCCACATTGTAAACAGAGCGAAAGAATAATCAAATGGCGCGAAAACAAATAAATCACTAAATTTGAAACCCAAATACACAAGCCTAATAAATTTGAATTTGGAATTCCTAACCAAACGCCAGATATGTATGATCAAAGTGGCCAGTTCGACAAAACGCCGATTTCATACAAAGGAAATGCTTTCAAACTGAGTAAAAAATACTAAGAAGTCCTCCTGAATATAGTTACGTTAGTACTAATATATATACTGTGATATAGTACTCTGTCACAGTATATATATTAGTACTAACGTAACTCTGTACTGTTTGTACAAAAAGAAGTGAAATCCCAAAAAAACATTCTGTAAACCGTTATCATCATATCAGCTCATAAAGGTCCTCACCGAGAGGCTCGAGCCTACCCTGGCGATCGGGCCTTAGTCGACCACGCGGGCCCAGTGCGGGTTGGTCGACTTCACACAAAACCTTCGAGTTTCTTTGTAGGCGTGTGCAGGTTTCCTCACGATGTTTTCATTCACCGTAAGAGCGTCGGATAAACGTACATATGTAACCGAAATTCGAATACACATTGGTACGTGGCAGGAACCAAGACCTCCCAGACAGGAGGAAGCGGCTATAACCGTTACGCCACCGACGCTATTCTAGAACCATTTCGGCTTTTCCAGCCCCTGTATCTTGGCACTAGGTTAATACAAAAAAAAATTAAATCTATAAAAAAACATTATGTTAAAACGTGGCAAGTATTGATTATTTAAGATTACTTGGCCATAAAAAGTTGTGAGATGAAATAGAGCCAAGTCTAAGGAATAAAAGAACAAATGACTTGGCTGTTAAACATTTTATATGAGTAGATAATAGTTGAACACACTTGACTCTAACAAAAATTAGCACTTTAAAACTTAATTTCGCAAACCGGTCCTTGAATCGAAAAATTGTTTTAGCAAACCCTCAGTAATTTTGAAAGACCTATTCAAAGATACCCCATATGATAGGGTACGTCAACTAATAAAAAATCACACCCTCTTTACATACCGGTCCTTGAATCGAAAAATGATTTTAGCAAACCCTCAGTAATTTTGAAAGACCTATTCAAAGATACCCCATATGATAGGGTACGTCAACTAATAAAAAATCACCCCCTCTTTACATATAAGGGAGGTACCTACCCAGATTTTTTAAGGTTTTGTTGTACCACGTTGTCGGCGTGATTAATATGTATACCCATGCCAAATTACAGCTCTCTGATAGTCTCTGATCTTAGCCGCAGACAGACAGACATGGCGAAACTATAAGCTACGAAGTAACTAGTATCTCATCTGTGCTATAAGGGTACCTTGTTGACTTCGGAACCCTTAAAAAAAGAATCAACAGGAAAAAACCCAAAACGGATAAAATTCGAAACTCGTGTAGTGTAACTAGCTAAAAAAAGCACGACGTGTTCTGGACAAAAAGGCCTCAACGCGTTCGGTGCTTTTGAAAACCACAACTCTAAGGAAAATACCGTGTATTTATATTGCCCCCTTTGTTCCAGTATCGTCTGGTAGTAAGTTCGTGCAGTGCCGCCCATTCGATATTGGTTTCTGAGGATGGCGAAGCTTACACTTTTGGTAAGTTCATTTATGAAGTTCCTTTTTCTTAAAGCAGTCAGCCCTTCATCAGTGATAAGATTACCAGCATATAAGCTGAACTATGTTTTATAGTAAACTTCATACAAAGCGAAACAAGCTCAAGGTCAGTGTTACCACTTAAATAAAAAATATATCTTAATAGATGATCTTTGAACTTTAGATGCCACGATTTAAATTGGGTGTTTTACACTAGCAGCATCAAAATTAAATTATGAAATATTACGAAATACTCCTTCTGTGATTTCAGAAAAACTTAAACATTTGGTTTTTTTTGAATCATTTTCCATTTTTAATTTATCAATAACATATAATGAGTACGTTAACGGCAATAAAAATTATGCCGTTATAGTTTAATATAAAAAATCTCTATTTATACAGTTTATAAAAAGTAAGACAGGACACTAGCAGGCAACTACTGGATTGTGGTAGTCTGGTTTTAAGCAACTACAACTACCTACTAAAACTCAAGGAAACTAATATCCCGACGAAAAGGACATGGCTATAGGCTGTAAAAAGACATCGTACAACAGCACTTATCTTACCTATAGATTTTTCCCTTTCACTTGAGTGAGTCCCAAGATTCATTCATTTGAATTATTGAGGTTACCTTTTTTAAGCGTTATATTCAAAGGAATAGCACGGCAGCGACTCGTGTGGTGCTCAGATTCGGGTGTGATCTATTATACTACCATCTAGTTCACTACTATGTTCTGTTGCCCAAATAGCGTCGTCGTCCTCTGTAAACAATTTGTAAATTTAATTTTATTTGGAAGAACAGTCGGAGTGCGGCTACATCTAAATTAACCCGGGTATACTGACAATTACCCATGGTCCTTGGGTACAGTCCAAATATAAATATGAAATCGGTCTTTATCCATGTATACTTAAGTTTATCCTACTTTTTTTATTTTACTTTTTTGTAGATGACATGTAGGCAACTAAAGTCCAAGAGAACGTTGGTGACACGCGGGGCTATAAAACGCTTCAGTTACGTCAGTCATTAGGGTTGCGTCACCATTCAAATGAGTCATCGATAAGCAGCACAAAACGTAACGGTGGGCGTGGGCGTGATTATAATAGCGTAGCATTTTCCCTTGTCATTTGTGTTTGCACTTGCATTCAGTATGGACGCGTTAGTTAATAAGTCTAGTTTAATGTATTTTATTATTGAATAAGTTATAATTAGTATTTAATTTTCATATTTAAAACATATTGTAGTTTTCTTAAGTTTAGTTATAATTATTATAATTTTTAGGTACATTATTTAATCAACGTATTAACAACATCAATTTAACATATTACACAGCTTTTAAACTTTAACACTAGAGTACACGCGTGCCGTACTATAGTAGACCACGGTAACCTATTTAATTGCAACTTTTTTATTTCACGCGCTAACAAGTTGTGCCTCAAGCTATTCCTCATAAATACCATTACGCGTAAGGTCAGTGACACGTGCGACACCGGTGCGGCGCGAACGGGCGGGTCCACAATTTGGCGCCGAAATCGCAGGACCGCTTCAGAGCACGTAGTCACTCAACCACAACTGACCCGGAAACTCCTCAGCCTCAACCGACGCGATCTTCGTATAGTTGTGGGCACTATCACCGGGCACCTACCCCTGAATAAGCAACTATTCATCACGAATGTCACAGACAGTCCGCTTTGCAGAGGATGTCTTGAGACAGATGAAATAGTCAGTCATGTCATCCTGGAATGCACTGGTCTGATCGAACACTGGGTAAAAATCCTTAATTATATGGGGTCGCTCCGAGAAGCCTGCAAATGTCCCAGGAGACTTCTGTGCTTCTGGAAGGTGCTGGGTTGGCTGGAAGCAAAAAGGACCGAAAAAGAGTCCA
The DNA here is from genome assembly GCA_947284805.1 of Coleophora flavipennella. Classification (NCBI taxonomy): domain Eukaryota; kingdom Metazoa; phylum Arthropoda; class Insecta; order Lepidoptera; family Coleophoridae; genus Coleophora; species Coleophora flavipennella. The sequence continues at coordinate 12,632,148 of OX369308.1, forward strand.
AATGCGGAAACGGGGGCCCACTATACCAATCTCAATACCAAAAGAGCACGTAATCGATCGACAAAAAAGTGGTGTAAATCCTGTAATAAATGGATTTGTCCTGATTATCAAATCAATATAGATAAAAATACAAAAGTCTGAAAATTCGTTTTTTAAGTTTTGGAAAAAAAATCCTCAAGAGTGTCATATTTTTGTAAACTTTCATAAGTTTTTAATTTGTTTATTATTTCCTAGTTTAAAAAGCAAATTAACGCTGAAACTTTGTTCCTATTTTAAGACTAATAAATAAAAAAATAATAAATACAATTTTATTCATATAGTAAGTAAAACAAAAAAATAACATATTTCAAAAAGGCTTACTATAGTCGGCCACGGGAGCACTCGTGTAAAAAAAACAGGCGCGTGTACTGTAATGTTAAAAGCATTATTTTATTTAACACATATTTTTGTTATATTAAATAATGCTTAAAAATATATTTTTTTTATATTAATAATCGTGCATTGTCACGAGAAGCTAACGTGTGTGTCAAATTTCAGCCCGATAGCTTCAGTGGAAGTGGGTGAAATATTGATTGCAAAATTCCAGGACATACATACAAGTGAAGTAAATAAAAGCTTTAAAACAGGTAAAAAAAAATCGATAAGAAAGAGGTAACATCACTACGCTCACCTGACACCACCTAAGCCCCTCGTGCCACGAACGTTTTTGATATTGGAATCTCTAGTTTGGAGAGTAAGCACAGACTCTTTGTTTTGACCTTTTAGTATTGTGCTTACATAGTTATTACGGCGCAGGTCGCAACACGTGCGGGCAACTTGGCTTCGGCGACACGACCACGCGCAACGTGCCAGAGGCGGTGCCAGGGTTACGTGGCAAGAACGTCATCCACGCTGCCGTGGGACGGCACCACTCGCTCTTCGTGACGGGTATGTGTGTCTGTTATGTCAGTGTAAGTCGCGACACGTGCGGACTTCGGTGACAGGACCACACGCCACGTGCCTGAGGCGGTGCCAGGGTTACGTGGCAAGAACATCATCCACGCTGCCGTGGGACGGCACCACTCGCTCTTCGTGACGGGTATGTGTGTCTGTTGTGTCAATTAAAGTATCGACACGTGCAGGCTTCGGCGACAGGACCACACGCCACGTGCCGGAGGCGGTGCCAGGGTTAAGTGGCAAGAACAACATCCACGCAGGTGTGGGGCGGCGGGTTAGAATTTTATTATAATATTATATTGTGTATCTAAGTAAATGTTTATATTTAGTGTTAATATTGTAGTATTTTGGAGTTTGACTGTAATTATTTACCTATAAAAAAAAACTGTGTCTGGTATTTCAACAAATTTATTCTATTTATTCATCTATCTCTTCGTGACGGATAGATATGTTCTGTTGTGTCGCTTGAAACATGCAGGCTTCGACGACACGACTACGCGCAACGTGCCGAGGCCACCCATGCGATAGGACGGCACCACTCGCTCTTTGTGACTGGTGTCTGTTAATTCGATGGAAGTCGCGACTCGTGCATGCTTCGGCGACACGACTACGCGCAACGTGCCGAGGCCATCCATGCGATGGGACGGCACCACTCGCTCTTCGTGACTGGTGTCTGTTGTTTCGATGGAAGTCGCGACTCGTGCATGCTTCGGCGACACGACTACGCGCAACGTGCCGAGGCCATCCATGCGATGGGACGGCACCACTCGCTCTTCGTGACTGGTGTCTGTTGATTCGATGAAAGCCGCGACTCGTGCATGCTTCGGCGACACGACTACGCGCAACGTGCCGAGGCCATCCATGCGATGGGACGGCACCACTCGCTCTTCGTGACTGGTGTCTGTTGATTCGATGGAAGTCGCGACTCGTGCATGCTTCGGCGACACGACTACGCGCAACGTGCCGAGGCCATCCATGCGATGGGGCGGCACCAATCGCTCTTCGTGACTGGTGTCTGTTGATTTGATGGAAGTCGCGACTCGTGCATGCTTCGGCGACACGGCCACGCGCAACGTGCTGGAGGCGGTGCCAGGGTTACGTGGAAAGAACAATATCCATGCAGCCGTGCGATCGCACCACTAGCTCTTTCGTGACGATTGTGTGTGTATTATGTTGATGGAAGTTTTGACAGGGCAGGCTTCGGCGACACGACCACGCGTAACATGCCGGAGGCGGTGCCAGGTTTACGTGGCATAAACAATATACATGCGGCTTTGGTACCGCACCACTCGCTCTTTCGATTCGAATGTGTCTATAATGTTGATGGAAGTTTCGACATGGCAGGCTTCGGCGACACGAGCACGCGTAACATGCCGGAGGCGGTGCCAGGTTTACGTGGCAAGAACGATATACATGCGGCTTTGGTACCGCACCACTCGATCTTTCGAGTAGAATGTTTCTATGATGTTAATGGAAATTTCGACAGGACAGGCTTCGGCGACACGACCACGTGTAACATGCCGGAGGCGGTGCCAGGGGTCTTTTAAAAATATTTTGGAAGACCAAAAGTTCAGAGTAATAAAATTGCACAAAATACGTAGATGAAAAAAGTTTATAAATGTTAATATTTCGGGCTCGTTTCGCTCCTGCTATGTTTTAATTACAGGGCTAGCAAATAGCACCTTGCCTAACACACATCTGAAAAATTCAGATTGACCAGTAGTCTTGTGTTTCTGGGCACAGGCAGAAGTCTTGGAATGAACGTCAAATTATGGAATTAATTAATTATTTTTTATTAATTATTTTAATTTGATTTGGTATTAAAATCTAAAATATTTCAATAGAAGTGTCCCATATACACGGATGCCATACAAAGTTAAATTTTCCTAATAAGTCATAACGGGCCGCACACAACACGTCTGTTTGTATATGCTTGCAGTGTCAACTGGGCTAGTTTCATAAACTGATTCGGTGATTCCATTGTGTCTGTGAATTCATAGTCTTAAATTTTCCGATCCGGAATTCATAACGCTGGTCAGAATGATTCTGACAGATCGATCAGAAAAAAAAAACACAATGCGAAAAAGTCAGAATGTGTGTGCAGCACAATGAAATTATACGCAATTCCGGGACTTCTGAAATCAGAGAGGGATTCCGGCTATGTGAGGCCAGCCTAAGGGGATCCCCTAGCTAACTGGCATGCGCCGTCGACAGTCAAAAAAATATTACTTATTTAAACTAAAAATTTAAACGATGAAAATGAAGAATAGGTACTGTACTTATTTAGAAACTATCAACTGTGTGATATATAGTTTGCTGTAGTTACAGATAGCAATAGCAATTATGCTATCTGTAACTACGAGTACATCGAACTATATTTCACAGAGTTGATAGCTTCTAAATAAACTACAGTACTGCTGCTTGCCTTATATCAAGCACAGGTCCGCTCATGTATGGAGTACTGTTCACTTTTAAGGGATGGATCAGCTGGATACCTTGGACGCCATCGACCCACGCGCCCGGACTCATTGGTGACGACGAGCTAGTCAAAAATGAGCTCCAAAGCCTTGAGCATCGCTGATATGTCGCCTGTTTATCGGTATTCTATCGAATAGGCATTATTTGAGTTTGCGTGTACCATTCTCGACTACATCGTCACTTACCATCAGGTGAGATATAGACAAACGCACTCAAATTTTAAATAAAAAAAAAATATAAAAAAAATCATTCGAAGAGTGTGCGCAAGAACTTCACGACCTCATTCCCCCGGTTCCATTCCACCGTCCGTCAACGAGACGCAGGGAGAGGTTGCGCCCCTATGTTGTTGATGTTCCACCCTTCCGCACGAAGTGATATGCGTCCTCATTTATTATACGGACAGTGAAGGAGTGGAACTCCTTGCCTGCGTCAATATTTCCCGATTCCTCAAATTTTTAGATCTTCAAGGCAAAAGTGAATAGGCATTATTTGAGTTTGCGTGTACCATCCTCGACTGCATCATCACTTCCCTCAGGTGAGTTGCAGTCAAATGCACTCAAATTTTGATTAAAAAAAATTAAAAAACTATTCTTCATTTTGATCGTTACTTTTTTTTGTTAATTTTGATGGCGGCGCCAGCTAGCGGGGGTAGCCCATTAATTATTTAGCGTGTGTGTACAGATACGGGCGCCGTCTACGCGTGCGGAGACAACAAGTGCGGGCAGTGCGGCGTGGGCTCCACCGCGCCACAGATACTCAAGCCGACCCGCGTACGCTACACGTGAGTGCACGTTAATCCATTATCATCATATCAGCCGAAAAATGTCTGGACAAAGTCCTCCCTCTCCCAAGGATTTCCACGACGACCGGTCCTGCGCCGTCCGTATCCAAGTCGTCGGTCCACCAAGTGGGAGGCCTGTGTACGCTACGTTTTCCGGTGCGCGGTGGTCACTCGAGAATGTTACTGACCCAACTGCCACTTAAGTCTAATGATTCTTTCAACTATGTCGGTTACCTTGGTTTTCCTACGGATCACTACATTTCGGATTATTTAAGCATAGCTCGATCCATTGCCTTCTTATGAGGCCTATAGTAAGCGACCATGTCTTAGTTCCGTATGTTATCTATCACTCGTAATACACACTGGGTAAAGACCTTAGTCTTGAGACACTGCGGTGTTTGTGTCGTGAAGATATTGCCAAGCTATTGCCGAGCCGAGTTGGCTTTGACAATTAATCTCTTTCTCGAAGTTACTATCTCGGGCCTGTCTAATTTGTCCCAGGTAAACACATTCGTCAACAACTGTTGTCGAGTGTAGAGTCGCCAACCTTTAGAGAAGTGGTTGCGACACGGAAATTTGACATAATCTTAGTTTTATCCATGTTCATTTTAAGACCCACTTGTTAAGAGGCAATACTGAAGCTATCGAGCATTGTTCGATACACTCGGCGTTGATATTGTTGCCGAGTCCACCCTATTCCAGAAACTTGAAAAATCTTCCTGGGCGGCGGTGAAGAGTTTTGCAGATGTAAAATCTCCCTTTTTCACCTCCGCTGCAGCCCGATAGATTTCGGATTCCTGGGGGGGAACCGACATGGTGGCGTTTTTATATAAACACTCCAACACATCCGTCAACCCATAACTTCAAATAATACCTCTAGACTATCTGACTGAGGGCTGACTGAAGATGATAACATATTCTGGGACAAATCACACATGGTCATCTGGCCCCAAAGTAGGATTCCCTGTGTTATGGGAACCAGAGACTGATATAAATACTTATATACGTTTAAATACATACATATATAGATATTTAACACCCAGACACAGAGCAAACAAATCTGTTCATCACACAAATGTTTGCCCTGGGTGGGGATCGAACCCACAACTCTCGGATCAGCAGTCAAGAGCACAAACCGCTGAGCCACCGAGTCAGTCATGATTGCTCATAATTTCCTCAATAGAAAGAAATCGCGAAGTTTCATTTAAAATGTTACTAATGCCAATAGTCTACTCATATTACAACTTGTATAAACAAAACCTGAAAACCAAATGTATTTGAAGGTCATCAAGGGATACTACAGGGTCCGCCAGCGTTACCTGATTGCTATTTCTAAGGTAAAAATACTATCATATTTATTTTAATTTGAAGACAATAAAGTAAAATTCACATATTTTGATGTTTTGTTTTGATCATTTGATCGCTCTAATTCAGGGTATGCTCGAGCTCTTTGGTTGGGACATATATGAGCTGATATGATGATGATGATTGATCTTTGTAGAACACAACTTTAGTCAGATGCCAATTTCTAATACACTCGCCTACTATGTGTGTGAAATCCGCCATCACACTCCACCATGTTGTGGGGTGTAGACCGAATTTCTTGAGTGATGGCATCCTTTAACTCATCCCGATTGCTTGGCTTACGGATGTACACTTTGTTCTTGAGGTATAGTAAATAGTCGCACGGGGTGAGATCGGGCCGCGTCGGACATAAGGAGCACGATGCCTGGGTCTTCTTTCAACATCTCCCTCATCTTGCTAGAAAAGGATCCTTCGCATTCCTGCGGTTTCAGCATCAAGACAAAAGCAATTTTGTAGGGATGAAAGTTTACTTTACTGAGGCCATCGAGCATTGTGCTTAGGTCTTCCATAGTCTCAGCCATGATCACGATATCGACAGCGAATCGGAGGTTCGGAGATATTCGGAGATATAACGTCTCCCTGACCCTGTCTCACCCCTCGCTGCAACTGGATAGGTTTCGAGTTCTGATGCTGGAGGCGAACCGACATGGTGGCTTTTTCATACAGACACTTCAACACCTCGATGTATCGATGGTCAATTTGTGTCAACTCAACAAGTGGGCCTTAAAATGAACATGGACAAGATGAAAGTAATGTTAAATGTCCGTGTCGCACCCACCCCTCTAAAGGTTGGAGACTACTGGAAGTTGTTGACCTGGGACAATCAGTCCAGCTAGGCAGGTCCAACTTCAAGAAAGAGGTCAATCGACGAATCCAACTCGGCTGGGCAGCGTTCGGGAAGCTTCGCAATATCTTCACGTCCCAAATACCGCAGTGTCTCAAGACTAAGGTCTTTGACCAGTGTGTGTTGCCAGTGATGACTTACGGAACTGAGACATGGTCGCTTACTATGGGCCTCATAAGAAGGCTCAAAGTCACCCAAAGGGCAATGGTGCGTGCTATGCTCGGAGTTTCTCTGCGTGATCGAATGAGAAACGAGGAGATCCGCAGGAGAACTAAAGTAACCTACATAGCTCACAGAATCGCTAAACTGAAGTGGCAGTGGGCAGGGCACATAGCTCGTAGAACAGATGGCCGATGGGGCAGTAAAGTTCTCGAGTGGCGACCGCGCACCGGAAAACGTAGCGTAGGCAGGCCCCCCACGTGGTGGACCGATGACCTGGTGAAGATCGCGGGAAGCCGATGGATGCAGGCAGCCCAGGACCGGTCGTCGTGGAAATCCTTGGGGGAGGCCTTTGTCCAGCAGTGGACGATTTGTAGCTGACATGATGATGAAAGTTTACACCGTGTAGAATGCGTCGAAAAGAAGTGTCTTGACAGTCCAAGAGCCTGATAGTGTTCTCTGGCACATCGGCGGGGACTCTGCTGTATTGCATGGAACACTGCTTCGACGGCTCCCGGCGTTCTAACACTTCTTGTGCTGGCTTCTTTTTCAATGCGTAACCTGTCTCACGAAAATTACAATACAATACAATATTCTTTATTGCATCACAACACAAAAAAAAATTGACAATATAGAAGAAAGCCTATACAATAGGCGGCCTTATTGCTAGGTAGCAATTTCTTCCAGGCAACCTTTGGGTAGGGAAATAGCGAATCTAAATCCATTTCAGAATGGTGTTGCGAGTAGGAACCTTCCCGCGAGGCTTGATGCGGAAGTGAGAACGAAATTTTCTCTGCGTGACAGTCACAGAATCACTTTTTTTTAAAAAAAAAACGCACAATAAACTGTCTATGCTGCCAGGTCCAAACTTGTTACTGTGCAAATTAAATTCGTCAGGTAACGCTGGCGGATTACAATTTTTTGTTTTAACATTTTATTTTCAAATTCAATTTGAACTCCCATTTTTGCGGCTCCTACTGTATTTTCTTAGCGGGATGGCAAGTTAAAAATCGAGCGAGAGTGAGGAAGACAAACATAATGCTTTTTAGACCCTCTTGATAGAACCAGCTTATTGTAAAAATGCGAAAAGGTGTTACTGCCGGTATTGCCGCTTTCGTTTGCACATTTTCTCTACTTAAGAAAATTGAGACACTGTTTACCAACTGTCAAAAACACCATTTTATTTTGAAATTGTCCTTGTTTATAGGGCATAGTGCCTGAAACAAAAATTTGAAAAGCGACTCAAATTCCTAGTCCATATTGTTCAAACTCTTGTTGATTTGCAGGGGCGCTCCGATAGTGAAGGTCGGATGCGGTGCGGAGTTCTCGATGATCCTGGACTGCAATGGAGCACTGCACTCATTTGGTCTGCCCGAGTACGGACAACTAGGTAAACTCCTACATTATAAACTTTAAAAAAAATACACAATTGGTAAGCCCTCGGCATTATCTCACTGGATGGTACATGACTATTATAGGCGGAAGCGAGCTTACCAAAGATACCCCAACGCAATGGTGATCTGGCTATCTTATCTTCATGCCGGAACCCTTCAATGCTGTTAACATTGATATTTTGCGGCAAGATTTAGATAAAATGGTGGTCATTTTGGTGGTAGGTAGTTGTGAATATTTAAATTTTGGATTACAAACTTGTTTAAAGAAAATAGGTCGAATGAAGATCGGAATAAGATTGGGCCAAAATATTAAAATATAAATCGAGAATAGAAAGTCAAAATCGAAAATAAACATGTTGCCAAAAGAAAGTACGAGTAATAACAAAAATGGATTACAAAGAGATGATGATAAAAATAAGTCAAAGGTGAAAGAAGAAGTATGACTTCGTCACAAGATGATAGATTTGTATTAGAAGCACAATGTTTTTTTTTGCCATTTTACCTAAGGTTTTTTATTTTTTTATTCTCGATTGTTTAGCCCTTGACATGAAATCCTTAGGAAAAGTAGATTATTATTACAAGTAGCAACCTCGTTTAATATAATTTGTGTTTACTGTTTGGTGAAACTTACTGAAACTCGTTTCTACTAAAGAATAACAGTTGTGGAAAAGAGATGGCTTGATTCTAATAAAGCTAGACTATCAATACGAGTAGGAACCTTGTTTAATATATCTGGTACTTCTGGCCGAACTGCAATTAGTCTGCTGAAGATGAAAATTCGTGGAAAAGGGATAGCTCGATTCTAATTAAACAAGATTATTATCACGAGAAGGAAACAATATGTCGGGTATTTGTGTTTGGGGATATTTGTTAAGAGGACGTACTGAAATTAGTTTCTGCAGAAGAATAAAATTTCTGGAAAGGGATGGCTCGATTCTAATAAAACTAGATTATTATCACAACCTTGTTTAATATACCGGGTACTTCTGTTTGGGGAAATTTGTTAAGAGGCCGTACTGAAACTCGTTTCTGCTGAAGAATAAAATTTGTGGAAAAGAGATGCCCCCTGGGGAGGAGGATGCTTCGCAGAAGAATAAATCATCGGTTTTTTACTCAGTCCCTAGTTTACAAAGCGTCGCAAAATCCGTCGCTTTACAAAACGTCGCCGTTTTACAATCCGGCGAATTCTACGTAATGGCTGCGACATATATACTCGTTGGAATTTAGTGTTTTTGGCTTACGTGTACATTAGAGTCGGATGAACAATTTCAAGAAAGTTTGTTTTTATTTTGTACGGGGATCAAGTTTTCGGGCTTACGCGTACATTAGAATCGGTACATCAATTTCAAGAAGTTTGTTTTTATTTTGTACGGGAATCAAGTTCCGGGCTTACGTGTACATTAGAATCGGTACATCAGTTTCAAGAAGTTTGTTTTTATTTTGTATGGGAAACAAGTTTCCGTAAAGCGTCTTAAGATCTAAAATGCATCGAACAGGTCACAACACGGACGGCAAGTACTTCGTGACGTCAACGAAGCTCTCGTTCCACTTCGAGACCGTGCCGAAGCACATAGCGCTTTTCTTCGAAAAGTCTAAGGACGGTCATGTGTTGCCAGTCAAAGATGTCGCCATTGTCGACTTCTCCTGCGGCAACAATCACACGGTAAGTTCCCAAAGCTTCTTTGAAACTTCGTGACGTCAGCAAAGAGACCGTGCCGAAGCACATAGCGCTCTTCTTTGAGAAGTCGAAGAACAGACACGTGATGCTCATCAAAGATATCGCCATTGTGAACTTCTCCTGTAGGAACAATCACACACGGTTAATTCTAAAAGCTTTTTGAAACTTCGTGACGTCAGCAAAGAGACAAAAGAAAATATCCATGAAGATCCATAAGCTTCATCGTCGTCTATCTGCAGATACCGAGCGATACCGCACGCTACCGCGCGATATCGCAAAGCATATGCACAGATAAATACAGAATGATTAAAAGAGTTTTTAACCGCCTGCCTGTTTAGTCCATTCGTTTCACACCAGGAGGTGGCGGGTACGATTCCCGACGAAGTCAACTTTATAAGACTCGGTTTGGTTGGTGGCTAACACCATCTTATCTAAGTCTTGCCGCCAAACATCACTGTTAACAGCATTGATGTGTTCCGGCTTGAAGATAAGATAGCCAGATCCCCCATTACGTCGGGGAATCTTGTTAAGCCCGCTTCTTTAGAAAATGCCCTTCCTTCCACCAACCAAACCGAGTCATACAAAGTTAGACTCCGCCGGGAATCGAAGCCGTGACCCCCTGATGTGAAGCTAATGGACGTTATCATTACGCCACGTAGGCGGTTAAAGTAAGTGAAAATTAAATTAAACGTTTTTATGTAAACTCTAACCAGGTGGCGATAGACTCTAAGAAGCGGGCATACAGCTGGGGCTTCGGCGGCTTCGGGCGTCTCGGGCACGCTGAGCAGAAGGACGAGAGTGTGCCGCGGCTCATCAAGCTGTTCGACTCGGCCGCGCGCGGCGTGCGCGCCGTCTGCTGCGGGGCTACTTACAGCCTGGCCATCAACGACTTCGGTGAGCGATATTAACCAAGTAGTCCCTTGTAAACAGTACTACCCAGTGTGATATGTGGCTTGAGCGTCCCGTTAACGAAGTGTGACAGCGTGCCACGGCTCATCAAACTGTGTTGTGTTATGGGTTAAGGCACAGCTTGGCCTCTAAGGAGTATTTTGAGCGGCCACATTAATGTTCGCGACAGTAACCCTTTCAAACGCGCTCAAAATAAAATTTTGAACCTTATTATATATACTCAGTTATTTCACTGAAATTGAAAAATGACCTACATTTTCTCCTTTTTTTCATTAATGTTTTTAAATATTTTTTGAACGAATTTTTTACTTTTTTTTTATATAACACGTTTATTTGTCACTGCAATCATACACATATTATTAAACTAGCACTCGTACATAAAACATAAAAACAAAACTTAAATTAAAACGAGCAAAAAAATATTAAAAGAAACCATTTTAATTTTATTTTTGTGACGTGTACATATACGTAACTATGATGCGATAATAGAGTAGTACTGTGGTACTTTTCAACTAGCCAGCGTCATTAACATCATCAGGGGAGATATGCCAAGGATTTACCAATTTATTGTGAATAATAGAAAAATAATACCAATTTTTGTTTGCAGGTTGTCTGTATCTATTCGGGCAAACTAAGCGCACGGGCGAGGCAAATATGTATCCGAAACCCGTTCAGGACTTGCAAGGTGAGTGACGCAAATTTTGACACCACTACCGACCCCGCTGTACTCGATATTAGTCGACTGATATACTCGTATGTACCTACCTAGAACACTGTGACGAAGTCATACTTTTTGGTTAGTTAATTTCTTTTTACTTCGTTTTTGTTTAAATTTTTTTTGACTTCGGCTGTCTTCCACCTACCTAGAACACTTTGACGAAGTCATACTTTTTGGTTAGTTAATTTCTTTTTACTTCGTTTTTGTTTAATTTTTTTTGACTTCGGCTGTCTTTGTTTTCCTGTCTTCTTAACTCATGCCTTATACCTTTTTTTTAGCGTGTCATCTTTTATTAATCGCTGGTATTACTTTATTTATTCGTGACTCGTGACCGGGTGCTGTCCGTGGGAACTGGCCTACTTTTGTCAAAGGTATCAATGTCATTAAATGATTTTAATGTATAACTTCTCGTTTCATATTGTTTTCATGTTCTAAAGTCAAATGATTGTATTTTGTTTGACGTTATTAACTAATTATTGTTTGTTTTTTTATTTTTCACAAACGACATGTACAATTATAGAATAACTATTTTAAACTATCAGTAAAAGCGTAACTTGCACCTATTTTGAATAAACATCTTGAAATCTATTTAGAGCCTGGCCCTACCCTCCAAATCGTGATTTAAATTGGAGGGCGCGACGTGTGTGCACTAAGATAATAATATAAAAACAGATTTAAAACTGACCAAAAATTGCATTTCAAAATTCAAAACAAAATTCAAAACAATTTATTTCAAATACAGAAATTGTTTAATTATAATTAGTTTAAAAATAATAATGTCAAAATACAAAATGACAAAAATTAAAATATAACAAATAAATATATAATAAAATTAAAAGGCCGAAGCCTTTCAAATAGGTGTTTACACACACTTTTAAATAGTCAAAACAAAAATTACAAATAATGCCATGATTCAGATTACAGTCTCAGGTAATGGTATTTGTTATAGAATCAACATATATATCTTTGTCATTTACATAATCCATTATTTTATAATATCCTCCAGAGCACAAAACTTTTTTGACACGAGTCTTGAATTTATTCTCTGACAAACTAGTTACATTTTCTGGAATTTTATTGTAGAATCTTATACACTGCCTCACAAATGACTTTTTAACCTTACTCAGTCTCGAAAAGGCTATATCTATTTTTTTTATTTTTTTTTATTTACTTACACTTATAGTACACCAAAACAATTTCGTAAAGCAACATATATAGTTATTATAATGAAGTGTACAGTAGGCGGTCTTATTGCTAAAAGCAATCTCTTCCAGACTACCTTTTTATTTTATTTACATTTCTTAAATTCAAATTATGCCTGTCACTGTTTTTAGGAAATAAATGCAAATTCTTACGAACGTACATGATGTTTGCATATATAAATTGACTAGCAACAGTTAAAATATTGATTTCTTTGAACTTATTCTGTAACGACTCATTTGTATGTAACGTAATTTTTTTGGAGAATTGAATGGACCTTGGGGTAACTTATTCAGTATGAGGATTAGAAGCCCCAATTAGGCCATTTAAAAAAAATCTTAGACACTTTCCTAGCAGTCCTAGCATCAATCAAACTGATTCTTACAAAATGATGTAAAGCGAATGTGCCACTCGCAGAAATGAATACGGGACCTGGCTAGGATGACGTCAGGGCCCAGGGCGTACTAGTTAACTGATATACTACTCGTAGTTGACGCACTACACTGAAGTGGCACAGGGTTCGGGAAAGGGAAGCGCATTCCGCGCAGGTCTCATTTTTATGTTCTCATTTATTACTTTGAGTACAAACCGCTACGCTACCAATATATATATTAGTACTAACATACAGTATGAACACTCCCTGCCGCTCTCTAGATTGCGACCTCACCCCCTCGTCACCCAGATCGATACAGATTGGTGCTAGTTTGGTTCCCGAACGCAAAGGATTACACCGTGATTGCGTATGTTGCGTCTTTTATTTTTACAAAAGTCATTGCTCGCCCCTTGTATGAAGTGTCCGGTGTGTGACGCCACGGAGGCGATTTACACTTACCTGCATGCTTTGTGTATGAACCAAATGTTTGTTTCCAGGGTGGAATATTAAAAGTATGGGCGCGAGTAATACCTCCATAGTACTTACGGCTGACGACTCCCTTATTGCGTGGGGCGTCTCGCCGACCTACGGCGAACTGGTAAGTAATTTTATATTAAACTAATAAATTACTCAGTATAAAAAAAAACTTGTATTTTGTGTTTTTACCCAACTACCCAGAAAAGAAGGGTAATGTTTTTCGGGTGCTGTATGTATGTTTGTATGTATGTCTGTTTCTTTGGCTGAGCCTGAATCCTAAATGGCGAGGTGTGACAAAATATACATTTTTACCTAACTGTTAAAAAATAGGGCAAATGTTTTTATGCAGTCGGGTTTTAAGTTTTAATCAAATTGATTATGACAAGCAACATTTAGAAGTATCATATTTTTTTCTGATATTTAAATAAATAACACAGCCCTAACAAAAGTGAGAGACGAGTGTCAAATAGAATTAAGTCTGTATATTGCTTGGTTACTATAATACTAAAACTTACAATCAAAGCAATAGTACATCGAGCCTAACAGGAAACTTTTTCAGGGCACCGGCGAGATCAACAAGTCGACCGCGCGCCCCAAGGAGGTGTCGCGTATGGACGGCATGCACATCACCCAGGTAGCCATGGGGTACTCCCACACGTTGCTGCTCTGTGACGATTCCACGGACGAGGTCAAGCAGAAACTCGAGAACATGCCCACTTTCGAGCCTTAAACTGGTTATAGACTACCGACGCTATTGAACGTGAGGAACTTATAATAGGTCTTATTAAACTGGCGATTTTGTAGTGTCACCAAATCATTAGCGTCTAGAAATCACCATAAAAGTCCATACCGAAAATAGTTTCCCCTACAATCTAGAAAAATTGAAATTTCTTGAAAATGGATTGGCCTATTGAAATTTTGTACACGTAATCTAGACACGAAATCCTTGGGAGTGTAATAACTTTTCTTTAATTGAAAAAAACAGCGATATTTATGATAACTGTGAAAACCTTAAAAATAACTGTAATATAGTAACACTATTTTGCGAAAAAGTTGTTATTGCATGGCGTACAATTTGCTGCCTTGATTATGTATATAAAGTTCAATTTAAATAGGCCCATTCAGATTAGGTTGAGTGCCTTCCGTACTCGCCTCCCCTGCCCGGTGAAGTTGTAAAGGCCCCAATGGCCAACAACAAGCTTGTCCTTTCGAAAAAAAAAAAAAAAAAAAGGCCCATCCATTTTTAAGAAATTACACTTTTTGGTTTGTACAGGAAATGAGTTTCGGTTAGTCCACTTAAATCGCCAGTGTCATGAGGATCTTTAAAGTATAACGACCAAGAAAACCCAAAAATTGCCCATTTTCGTGCTTAAGTATGACACTTTTGATGGTATGTCAATTATCGTGAGTATAGTTGCTCTAACTTTTGGCTAACGTTTTGGGAAATTCTTGCTATAAAGTTCTTTAAGATAATCTCGGTCTGTTAAGTTCACATTTAGAAACACAATTTTGACCAAAGTACCTCAATGTCAAGAATCTTTTTTATTCCTTTTTCTTTTAGTTGATTCTTTCAAACTCAAACTCAAATAACTATTTATTGTACATCAAAATAAATAATTACATGCACACAATTTTATTAAATAACTAAGAGACGTACAATTTAGGCGGTCTTATCGCTAAGAGCGATTTCTACCAGACAACCCAGTGCTCCAGTAACGAAAAAAGCAAAAGACGTGTATGGCCATACAGCCTAGTCTGACGTAACCGTCTTACACTCTTGTAGTCTTTTTTCTTGCAAAAATATCTGTCACAAAATAAGTGATTAACAATGTCGTTTGATTTCCACGTCTGATAGAAATTCAAGTAAGTAAGGGAAGGAACAAGAATTGCGGACGCTTAAACAAACATTGTAATGAAAACCGTGCCAATGACAGTAATCAGTTTCTGTTTAACTATAATTAAACTTTGGTAACAGCCTTAAAACATCAACACAATTTTTAAATTAATCAACCACTGTTAAATAGTTTCAAAGATCTTCCTGTCCGTATGTACCAGGTGCATATCGGTTAAATACAGACTGCACCGGTTAGGGTAATACAAAACGACCCATTTTACCTTCCAAAAATCACAATTGTAACCACTATACGTGACCCGCCTGTGCAATATTAGCAGTTTTGCTGAAGCATAATCGGGATTCCTAAACACAGCATCATCATCATACCAGCCGAAAGACATCCACTGCTGGACGAAGGCTTCCTCCAAAGATTTTTACAAATCTTATACATCAAAAACCACCACGAAATATTATTTTTAGCTAAAATAAAAATGAGAAACGCTAAAACTCCCCAAAAACTCCTTTTGTTTTATTTGGCAGAGGGGTTTAGAGTCCAATGTTTTATTTATACAAGAGTTACGTTTTAGTGGGCTCTCTATAAAATAGAAAAAATCAAGAGAGAATCAATGTATTTATTTTTCAGCAATGTATCAATTGAACATCCTTTCCATTGCACTTTTACCTTTTTTTACTTTCAAGTTTAATACAGGACCTCCTTCCTACTACTTGTTGAACAGCCTAGCCATATAGTAAAAGATCCAATGGCCAATATTATGTGACCTCTAAAATTCCGCGAACTGTTTAAAGTAGTTTTTCTATTTGTGAACATTAAACTGCCGTAGCGTAACTACTAGGATATCTCGCATAATAACATATGGTTGGAAAATTAATCTTTTTCAAGACTGTGAAATATGGAATGAAGCAATTTAATATTTTTTTTATTTATTGTACACATTTATTACTCCTTTTTTTCTTGCATGCGAAGTCCAAGTGGGTTTATCGTCTTTATAATACGCATTTTAATGTGTCTGCAGCTTAGCGAAAAGAGTATTTAGAGTTAAGACGTTATTTCTACCTTTTAAAACTATTTAGACAAAAAGTCGAGAAGCTCATAAAAAATAATCAAGAGTTAATAAGGTTTTTTTATGATTTAGGTTTTCATTAATGTTTTTTTTATGAAAAATTTGAGTGCGTTTGGCTGCACCTTACCTGATGGTAAGTGCCGATGCAGCCGAGGATGTAACACGCAAGCTTAAATAGTGCCTATTCACTCTCATTCATGTAATAGTTTCTTGGATATAAAATATTTCGGAAAGAAAAATATTAAAACAGTAGTTGGCTAAGCGCAACTCCAGGCAACCACCGTCTATTCCTTGGATAGCACGGTTAATTGTGCCACACGATAAGAAGAAGAAAAAGAAGTTGTTGGCTTGAATAAAAAATATATTGTCATGAAATAAGATTTGCAAATTTGCTTCTGTAATTTCAGTATAACTTACTCATTTGGTTTTGCATATCATTTTGAATTTATCAAAATCACAAAAAATAAGTACGACAACGGCAATAAAAAAATGTGACGTCATAGTTTAATATTTCAAATATTTTAATAAGAAAATCTGGTTATAGACAGTTTATAAAATTGGAGTCAGGGAAGAAGAAAGAAAGAAAGAAAATAATGCCTTGCAGGAAACTATTGGATGGGACTGGGTGATTAGGTATTACGAACGCGGGCCAAAATACCTTCTTACACAGTCTGATAGAGATAGCGTTCAAGAGATTGAAAACAGGGAAAAACTCCACCTTCGTCAGATTGTATGGAAAAGTTGAGAGAAAACTTTATCTCTGACGGGACTCACACAAGTCACATTAGAACTTGCTTTTGCCTGGTGTTCTTACCAATCACCTGATCACCCAGTCTGATTTTTAACTATAATCACTCTGATTTTTAACTATAATAACTCTCTCTCTCTTTCTCTCTCTTATTGTGCGGCACAATTAATCGTCTCACACAAATTGATACATACTACCAGTAATACAAAAAAAAAGAATAAAAGTGGTTCCCCTTGGTGTGTGGCTCCATAACTACTTATTTTCTGTTTTATCTATGGTAAGCTTAGAATATTAATGCTTAAACAGTATTTTTTCGGAAATGTAATAAATAAATGAACCCAAATCCATATTTATTTGCCTAGGTGTAAATATCTTTCTTTATTAATCCGTATATTTTATATGTAATAATGATCTCTATGTGAATTTACGAATAAAAATAATTAAAAAGGAAGATTATGCTAGGTGATTCGTAATTATACTAAACGCGATTATAGGTACGCGTGCACTTAACATCAATATTGGCGTCATGCATAAAAGTAGAGCCAGTGTGTAGACTGAAATTTTACTTGTCCCATTTTCGGTCCATCGTTCGGTACAAGGGGTTCGAACGGGACCCTATTACCAATAACCAAAGTATATATATTAGTACTAACATACAGTATGGACACTCCCTGATTGCGACCTCACCCCCTCGTCACTCAGATTGATACAGATTGGTTACAGTTGGGTTGTCGAACGTATAGAATTTCCGTCTTTCTTTTTTTGAAATGTCATTACTGACCCGTTGTATGATGTGTCCAGGGTGTGCTATTACTAAGCCTACGGCCGTCCACCCGTCACTGTTTGTCACAGTGTAGTATATATTTTTAACCATATACAACCGTGAAAGATGCGAACCGTTTCGCTAGTAGGTACCTAACATAGTGTTCTTTCTAGCAAAGCAATTAGTACAGTCAAGGAATTTAATTCCCTACCCATTTCGTTGAAATGTCGTTAGACATTCGCAATGCATTAAGGTCGAAAATTCTATTTCAGTAATAGTATTGAAATGTCAATACTTATTATTTGTCACTTCACATTACAGATAAACTCTGCAAAAAGTTATCATTTGCTTTTTTATGTGTCAGTGTCAATCAAAAAAACAGCTCTTATGGTGACAGTTTGCTATACGATGTTGAACCTTAGGTGGGTTGGAAATTGAATTCCTTGACTGTACAAAAGCTATCGTCAGTAATTTTTTAGGGAACTTTCGGGACTGGCAGTTTAGTTTATTTGTAAGTAGTTTTTACGTCTGTTTTAGGAATGGGACGAAATCTGAGGAAGTTAAGATTGGCACCGACTCATTCTAACTCTTTAACCAGTACCAGACTTACTGATTGCTGTTAATTTTTGAAAGTCAGTGCAATTTTCGTGGTTGGGTTGTTCACGCAGGTTAACTTGCCTAAAGCACGGTCATTACCTGTATGGGTTTGTCTGGTAGTGGCATTTCCTCGAACGTTTCCATGATTCGCAAGGCATGTTAAGCCGATGGTGCCGGTTGCTACCATCAGATGGCAGCCGTTAAGCCGTGTCAGATGCCTTATAGGCGGCTTGAGAAGTTCTGACAATGGGTTTCGCCACTAGTTTAAAAACCTCCACTAACCCGCCGGATTTTGCCCCCGGGTGTGCAGTATGGCTTAAACTTCCCGAGTCCCAACAATGGGGACGTTTATGCGATGTTTATGCATTGTTTAAAGCAAAATACGATATGTCGCTGATATGTTGACACGCACCAAAGTGGTACTTGTTTTTCTATACAGCTTGTCTGTTTTAAAAAGTATTAAACAATTTGATATTATAAGTAAGATTCTAGATCACATATAAAAGAACCAGATTCCCGGTTTGATACAAAACAAACATAAAAAACAGAAGGACAGGAGACAATGATAGAAATATGCAGATAGCTATGTAAGAAAAACGTCCAGATAGTTGTTTGATAGGAAATAAGGATAGAACTATGCAGATAGCTATGTAAGAAAAACGTCCAGATAGTTGTTTGATAGAAGATTAGGATAGAAATATGCAGATAGCTACATAAGACAGTAAGGGTAACCGCGAAAGTACACCTTCGTGAACTAAAAAGGATGACTTTATATTTGAACACTTTTAAATCCATGATCGTGAATCTCGTTCCTTTATATGTGATCTAAGGTAGTTGCAGCCAAAACACTATGACATACTTTTTGTATCTGTATGAGTGTACACTGATAGTGTGAAGTGGCAACCGTTTAGCCGCGCGCGCAATAGCACAGATGAGATACTAGTTACTTCGTAAGCAAAAGTACAATTCGCGGCGTAAAAGTTAAAATTATATACAAATGGAGGTCGTTCGCGTAGGTAGGGAGCGCAAGGGTGTAGCGTGGGTAACGCGGGGGCGGGCAAAGTATATATATTAGTACTAACATACAGTATGGACACACCCTGCCGCTCTCTAGATTGCGACCTCACCCCCGCGTCACCCAGATCGATACAGGTTGGTTACAGTTTGGTTCTTGAACGTATAGAATTTCGCCGCCATTATGTTTGTTCCGTCATTCGTTTTTTGAAATGTCATTTCTGGCCCGTTGTACGAAGTGTCCAGGGTGTGGCGGGGGGCTGACATCCTTTAGTGCGCGCGACACCCCCGCGTCCCGCACTTAGAAAAGCGAATTCGAATGCGAAATGCACGCTAAGCAAAAACATAAAACGTTCTGTTATTGATAGGAGTCCACCGCGGTGGATGCAAAGCAGAGAGTTGTAAATTATTTTTGAAGTGAAAACTTCTATAGGCGCTTTGGGCATTTTTGTGATGAGAAAAACCATTGAACTCGCCACACTGTAACCGACACCGTACCAAGAACACTCGGAGGGTCGAAACTTATAAAACTGTAAAATAATTTCACTTCTGTCGGCACTCCTGGAGAGGTTAGATTTTTTTTATACCGCCTGAGTGCTATCGTATTGCATACGCTTTGAGTTTTACTCGACTGCCTAGAAGGGGGAGTAATGTTCTCGGGTGTATGTGCATACAAATGTCTGTTTCTTTGGCTGAAACTGTAACCTTAACGGCTGATGGATTTCGGAGTGCGAGGTGTCGTTGGATTCGTCCTGATCTCGTGAGTGACAAAGGATATATTTTCATCTGCCTGCCCAAAAAAGAGAGGTAATATTTTTAAGCAGTCGGATTTAAGTTTTCTTATAAAATTGGTTATTGCACATTATAGGTTTTTTCTATAATAGCGTGCAAAAAAGCCTTTACGGGTAGTATCTAATTGTAAGACTGCAACTTTTACGAAGAAATCACATATTTCTTTTAGATTCACAAAAAAACTTGGAATCAGAGTCAGAATCAGAAGTATTTTGTTGCCACTATTTATGTATACTTTTATCATTTTATCATAGTAATTATACCAATTTCCTAATCTTTTTTATGGATATATCTGCATGTAGAACACTACAAAGTACCTTTTTAATTATTTTTATATTTAACTTATTAAGACTTACTTTTATCAAAATAGTTCAATCGTCGGAGACTTCGTATTAGCAATGTGAACTGAATTTACATTATTTGTGTAATGACTAGATTAGTTATACTTATAATTAAAAGAATAAGTTAGTTATAGACGCATTGTATAAAGCGAGCTACTTTAGAATACGGAATAATCAGGTTCTACGTTTTAATTATACACGCTGTGCTAAAGAAAACGATTTAACAATTTTTTCTTATCATACAAAATGGACTCCAATTAAGCACGATTTACTTAATTTAATGATAGAAACTAAAAAGTGGTATCAATAGGTTAGATCCCTGTTTACAAATTTGTCAAGAGCACACATTCATAACTTGTTTTTTTTTTACTTTTAGTTATATCACTTCTATTAGTATTGATAATAAGTTAGGTCATTTAAAAGTTGCATATGCTGCTGAATTTCGTACTAGTTTACCTGTCTTTCAATCCCTAACTTAAGGTTGCCCGGTAGAAATCGTTTTTAAGGCCGCCTTTGCACTCTATGTATATTACAAATTATAAGTCCTGTATTGTTTTTTTGGCGTGCAATAAAGTATATTTACTTACTTACTTACATTCTGCAGAGCCTCGGAAACTCAGTAGACTCAAAACAAGGAACATTATTTTGCTCTGCAGGCCATCCTGCAATAATGTTTTTTTTTTGTTTTCAGTAGTCTGCTCGGCATTTGGCATGATTCAAATGGCAAATTTTCACAAAAAAGTAATGTTTTGATAAGTCTGTTGAGTTCCCCAGGATCTGCAAATTTGTAGGCAGGGATCTAACCCACTGATACCGCTTTTTTTAGTTATTTTCATTTAAAAAAGTATTCATGCTTATCTGGAGCCTCCTCATGTGCTCAGAAAAATAAATGAGAGTAGATTTTTTGGCGATTTATTGTATGTACTGCTCACAGCACAGATCACCCCTAATAGATATCAATTAAATCTAGCGATAGGCGCGGCTTGCCAGCTGCTGATTATTTGCTATAGCTCTCATTGACAATTGAATTTTACTCCGATAGAACCATAATGCTGCCGATACATTTCACATAATAGTAATATCCGCGCTTAGTCTGCGTTTCCACCAGATACATGCTTAGCGTAGCGAAGGATGTGTATGACATCCATCTATAGTATCGTTTGTTTTAGAGCTTAACTTGGTGGAAAAGAGTTCAACGTAGCTAAGTTTTTTTTAAATACCCGTGAAAGCGAGGGATACGAGCTAAGGAGACATGACGTGACCTAGCAATGTGCGAGTGTTATTCCCTACTACTAGAGATGAATAGCTTCTTTTTCTCGCACACCTACTTCGCGTAAAGCTTATCGACATATCTTAGCCGCCCCGTTATCATGGTATACCACATAGCTATGGCGGAAACAGCCACATAGTTACCTACACTGGCACTGGTAGCTCAGCTTTGATCGTGCACACCGCTTAGCTACTTCTGGTGGACACAGCAGCCTTATACTTGTCGATGTTGATATTGAGATTCGGAACGAATTTTCCTGACCTGCATTATGGATGACCGTCGTCTGTCTTGTAGTATCTATGCGGGGTAATATGTGCTACTGCTTACCTGTCATCTGTTGTACAATAGACTAACCGCGAATTAAGTACGCCAGAGGGTTTGCTGTTGATGTACAGCTCGGACCTCCCGTGCATATTGGATACGAGATCCGCTAACGCAGGCAACTGACTTAACTCTGTTGTAAAACTAAGATTACCTGGTATGTAACACACCACTGTATTTATAACTTAGGTAGTTATAAACCTGTAACCTGAAACTTAATTTGTCACAAAATCAGAGTTTATTTCAAATACTACAGAATGTTGTTAATAGTTTTATGAGTGTTGCACACGGTTAAGACGTTATTACAGTATGAGGGCGTGTCCCATTAGTTGAGTGACAGATAATTAATACGACTTAGTTTCTTACCGGGGTAGAGCTGGTTTCATTTTGCCGGCGCTTGCGCTTTAAAAATAAGATATGTACACCACCCTCTTTCATATTTTTTTTGGTTTCTAAATGATCCACGAGACTTACCTGCACCCCCTATTTTCAAGCGACTTCCAAAAAGGAGGAGGTTCTCAACTCAACTTCATGTTCTTTTTTTATGTGTGTTACCTCAGAACTTTTGACTGGGTGAACCGATTTTTATGATTCTTTTTTTATTTGAAAGCTAGTGCTTCCCGTGTGGTCCCATATAAATTTTATCTAAATCAGTGTAGTACATTATTAGAAAATAAACAAAAACCAAAAATAATGTACTAAGTTGTTGCGATGGAAGTCCGTTTCTTAACGAGTTTAGCGTTCTTATTAATTACGTGAATTTGTGGTCACAGATTAAATATAGCGTCTTCGTCGTGTGTGATGCCTTTTATTGTTAAGAAAACTTTTATGGAACCATGTGATACAGTTTTATTGTCCCGTCTTACTACGTCTTACGGCAATCTTAATACGATATTTCATATTTTACAATTTTACGTACTAATTTAATATCATTGAACAACCATCGTTATCATATCAGCCGACAGACGTCAAGGAACAAATAATTGGAGTGATTCCCTCCCCACCTACGTGTAATGCTTAGTATACGAATTAGATTTAGCTAGGTATTATAACAATTGTATTAGATATAAAATAATTCAGTTACGATTTTTACATTGTCGCTGAATTTAATTTTTAGATTTACTTTTGCTATAATTTGTTAAAATTTAATTTTAAGATTTAATTTTCTTATGTTTTCGATCAAGTTGTCCAGAAAAATAAATACATTGCACTGAAATCGTTTTTTATATTTAAACAATATTTATAAGGCTAAGAGTTCACTTTGTATCAGCGAGCACCTCTATATTCTGGATAGTTTCTCAAGTTCAAAAAGTACTGCCAGCCAATCACAGATTTTCTATGTTCCACTCCAGAAGTCTTAGGGAGTAAATTAAATAATTTTCCTCATTTCGAAGTAATTTTTTGGCGTTTCTATCTTTACAAAGCTGAGCGGAGTAGTGAGATTTTTTCTTACATTGGACTTACATTTACTCTGCTAGAATGCAATGTACGTAAAATTTGTGAAGGACCCGATAAAAAAGTAAATTCGCAAAAAAAATAATTTGAATTCTTAATACAAATACTTAGTCGTCACTTACCATCAGGTGAGATGACGCCAAGGGCTTGCCAACTGTCAATAAAAATATCGATTGACCAATTTTATGCATTTTTGTATGGAGCGTCGACAATTTTTTTTTTGAGAAACGGATTGCTAATTCATTGGAGTTGAACTCATTAGAGTTCCTTGGGAATGTTGTACAGTTCAATATGATGAGTAGGAACTCCAGTTTACGGCTCCTACATCAATTTTGTTACACCTGTATATAAAAATTACACATCGCTCCGTTCTACTTAGGTCGATACCGGGCCCTACCGCTCGCTTATAGTGAGGGCTGCAAAGAGAGTGGCGGCGGTACAAAGTTTCTCCAGGGGGAAATTCTATGTCACCTCATTCGCTCCACGTTTGAGTATGCCATTATAGAATACGTTGGAATAGACGATAAATTGCGTCTGTTCCAACTAATTACATTGTAGTTACATTAGTGTAACTAGTTGGACATTTTTATTCCATGTAGTTACATATTTTGACTTCACTTCTCCGTCGAGCCGTGCGGCGGTGAAGACATTTCGTCTCTTTAGATATAGAATCTGAACATGCTAAAAATTGGCTGTTTCCTCGTGGTCTTACTATTTTGTCTTATTAGTAGTAGAGGCAACCTACGCCCCGTGGTCCGACTATATTATTTCTAAGCTTCCCTCCCGATGTCGAAGCAGCCCCCAAGGTGGTGGTCGGTCTGACGATGGACATGATAAGTGTCCGTGATGAAGCCGAGGCATTGATGGGAACATTTGTCTCCGTCTTTTTTTTTACGTGTAAATAGTAAAGAAAATAACCACACTATTTTTTCAATGTTTTTTTGTTTCAATTAAAAACTACAATTAATTTTAAAAATTCCAACTGGCATATTGAAGTGTGTATTTAGATTAATCGACTAAGATATTTAGAGGTACCCAATCGGTCTGGTTTGCCTGTAGAATGCAAATCTCTGTTTTAAAAGTTAACGAATCGTGTTTTTACAACTGACAAAATGAAGCCTTTCGACATCATTGAAATGAAGAAACGGGTTAAGAAATATCACTTTCATATGTTATGTGATTGCTGAGAAAAATCGAGATCCCTGCGACCAAAGTTTCCAATGCGTTGCCTTCAATTGATCTGACCACCGATACTTGGAGGTACTCTGAACTGTTCCCTAGCGAAGCGAGTTCGCTGCCAATTCATTCAATTCGCTGCATTTTTGTACGTCTTATAGAGGGAGGCGCCCCATGTGCCGGTAGTACTGCCAGACAGTGCTTTTAGAAATTCTTAATCTAATCTATGATCTATGGTTGTTATACCGTCTCCCATATCAGGCGCGGTAGACCAAAAGATTTGACGCTTCCGCCGCGGGTCCCATTGTGAACTACGCTAGTATACTCGTTAATACACTATACGGCCATTGTTTCAAATATTCCTGGCAATTTTTTTTTTACAAACCATAACGCTTGGGCGTGGATCTCTTCCAAAAGTTAGGCCATATACTCCAAAGACGGGAGAAAAGTCTAGGTTGTGGCGAACCCTACTGTCAGATTTCCAAGTCGCCTCTAAGGCATTTAACACGGCTGTCTAGTGAGAGCAACCGGCACCAACAGTTTAACGTGACTTACGAAGCACGAAAACGGTCGAGAAAAATGCCACTGATAGTGATTATTCTTCAAGTCAGGTAACCCACGTGATCGAAGCAACCGCGCAAGTAGCTTTGAGCTACATACAACCGCTTCCGTGAAGTTTATTACATAAATTTTCAAAAATATCGGAAAGAAACCTCTCAAATAGGTAAGTACTTATTTATGTTAAAAATGTATTTTCATTTTCTTGGCCTAAAACTGCTCACTTTTTGGTAAATAAATGTTTAAAATAAAGAGTTGGTGTTTTATTTCTGTAATCCAGTTTTATGATAGGTAGGTACTATTTACTGCGAAATGGACGAACTGCGTATAAGACCAAAATCTTTATTTTTATATTTTGTGTATTTTTGCTTGTGGTTATCAGGAATTTTTATCTTTTGTGTTTTTGCTTGTTGGTCAAAGAACAAGGTATTTTTTTTTATAACTATAGGTAATATTTCCACACAATTCTTCTATTCTGTGGTTTTCCCATTTCAAAACCGATGATTTCTTCTGCGAAGCATTCTGCTACCCAGGGCCAGGTTGGAGGGAGGAGGGTTAACATAAAGCGGCGGCGCCTCATAAAATGCGGCGCACTTTATTTCAGCCGAATTGCAATCCGGCTGAACGTGATGTCGCCGAACCCGGCGTTGTTCAGCGCGCTGTTTTGCAAAACGGCGGATTCTACAATACGTCTTCATGTGGAAGCCACGTTACTAAGCCGCTTTGAAGAACGCGTAGTGCTCGTACAATGCGGCGTACTTTATTTCAGCCGAATTGAAATCCGGCTGCACGTGAGGCAGCCGCATTAAAAACCAGCGACGTTTTACAAAGCGGTGCGTGGCTTTGTAAAACGGCTAATACTACGTTAAGGTTAAGAGAGATATACCTACATACATACACCTCAAAAACATAGTCCTTTTCTTGGGAAGTCGGGTAATCAATACTGAAAACGCGTTCTATAAAATACTAACACTTGCATAGGCCATTAATTAGGAACTCGAATTCGGATATAAAAATCAATGTGTTTAAAAATATATTTTAATTAAGAAAAAAACATTCTAAACTGATTAACAATGGCTATAGGTTACAAAAACGTCATATCATGATTTCACATTACATTACCGACATACACAATACTGCACGCACGCACACTATAAAATCAAGTCTGACGTTCTTAAACTTATGTATACTGTTTTTACGATATCATATGAAATACATAGGCATATCGTTGTTTACTATGTTACTGGTTTTTTTACGATCCCTAAATAAATTATTATCAGAAGTTCCGTTAGCCATGAAAAATAATAAAGTACCTTCACTTGTTTCAGTCGCTTTAAACCAAAAACCAGCACTTAACCTTTACCGGTTTTTAAAATTTAAATTAAAAATACTCCAAATAGTTGCGAACATCTACCGGTTCATTTCCCTAAATATTGAGGCCATAGCAGCATTATCGGCGAAAACCAGGAACCCGCAAACCTTTGGCTGGTACGTCGATCTTAATGCCGCGAGGCCTGGGTCTGGGTGGCTTAGACACAAACTTGTATTGACCCACCTCCTCCTCCGAAGAGCTCTCGCATACGAACGGTTGACTGCGCGTGCCTGGAATAGAGTTTGTGTTGTAAATGCGAGGTCTAAACAAGTCAGAGGTAATTAAATACTAAATAAGCAGAGATGATTAATAAATCTGAATTGGATCACAAGTCACGTAAATAGTTTTGCATCGTAGGTAGGTAACTAAAGGGTTTTTCATTAAGAGCGCTCGAACTTAAAAATAAAATAAAAAAACCTGTGATATTACCACAATTTTTATTTTATTTTAAAAGGTATTCGATGAAATTATGTATGGAATATAATTTTAGCCAAATGGCCGCCGCGACTCTGCTGTAGGTGGTGTATCTTGGTGGACCAATTTTGTATGACATCTTCGCATAAATGGGGCTCAATTTCACGAAGAGCGCGAGTTATGTTGGCATTCAGTGCGGCAATAGACTGTGGTTTGACTAGATATTTTACGTAGCCCCACAGAATGTAGTCGAGCGGTGTTAAGTCACATGATCTCGGTGGCCAGTTGATGTCGCAACCACGCGAGATGACGAAGCCTTCGAATTTCTTATTCAATTAATTTAACGTTTCCCGTGTTGTATGGCAAGTGGCCCCGTCCTGTTGGAACCACATGCTTTTGAGATCCATACCATCTATCCCAGGCCACAAAATCCGCCAAGTTGATGTCTCAGAAAGACCCAGCTCTTGCGCACGACGCAGAATGGACTGTCTGGGGTTTTCTCGCACACTGTCCCGAACGGCAACAATATTCTCTAACGATCTTGCGTTTCTTTGACGTACAGGTACTGCTGCATCGATCACCGAGCCGGTTGTCTCAATTTTTTTCATTAAACGACGGATTGTGGACTCTCCTAACTCGGACGGACGCCAATGCACGGAACGTTAGGCAAATAGAGCACTGATTTTGAAAATAAATTTTAACAATTTCTACGCGTTGTTGAAGCGTGTAGCGTTCCATGGTGAAATGTCACGACTAAATATGTGTTCATGCCTTTGATAGCTATCGCTTTACCAAGATGGCCGCTACGAGCTGTCAAAGATCGCGCGTCCCTGTTGAAAAACCCTATATAATAGATTCGTTCGACTGTAATGTTATATAGATTAGATAGGTACTTACAATATCCTTTGAGCTTTATTAAGAAACCTTTGTCCTTAACCGGGTCTTCGCAAAAACAATCGTCTTCAGCAGCTTGTACGGACTTTTCGTTGTCATGTTTCCCGCCAAAGAGCAGTATGTATCCTGACGAGCTTTCACTCATGCTCGACTTGGCTTGTATAAAATAGCTCGGCGGAACCCAGTCAAAGTCGGTGCTCACAGAACCCGACCGTATTCCTGAATTTCCACACGACTGGTTGCAGCCATTCCGCAAGCCTTCATTTTGACATTTAATCTGCTCCCTTTGTGATAAGGGTCTATTTGGGCAGGTACCTTCACAGTGCTCCTGACATGGAACGCCTCGTTTTACTTCTCTTTCATTTGTGGGTTCAGGCGACGTGCCCAGTAGTGTACTGGACCCTTGTTTGCGAGGCCTTATCCATAGTCTACCATAAAGTTTTATTGCGTCACACCCAGCATCCTTAGTGTCAGGTGACTTGAAAATGACTTCATTTTTCTGTTGGGGACACTGTTGCAGCAAGTATTTGCAAGGACAATTTGATACGTTACTCGATGATTTTACTTTTTTTTGGTACTGAGAATACGACATTTTTGATAAATATATCTCTGATTTGTCAGAAGTTTCACTAGAAGTTGCAGAGATTTGGTTAGAAATTTGCGAATTTTTACAAAGTCTATCTATATCTGCAGCCGTAGATCGTAAGTCCTTCGGACAATGATGTTGTGGATTTTCCATCGACGTACTTGAAGCTTCATATCCCTTTCGAAGTTTTGCGCAGTATCTACATGATCTAGGACACCTCTGGGACACCTGGCATGAATGTGGATAATCTGAAAAGAGAAAGTGAGGTATGGCAGATTATCTTTAAGTATAATTTCTAAAAGGTGGATCGCAGGGATTATTTTTACGTTGCGGTCCCGTCGATGTTTCAAAAATGCAACTATTTCTTTTTAATTTTCTTCAATAATTCACCATTTAATAACGACAAACAATGTAATAGGTAGGTAGTAGTTGAAGTTTACCTGCCATTCTACAGAATGGACGCATTGTACTTTTTTCCGGTTATAGATGCACTAGTTACTGTGATGACACGTATTGGTGATGTAATGTTTGATCCAGTAGTTCTGTCATTATTTATTTCACCCAGAATTTCGGATAATTTGGAAGGCAGTTATTTTGTCAATCCAAATTATAGCACCTACCCCATTTTCATACAAAGACTTGACCGAAATATTTGATAAAGGGTTTTATGAATTAAAATGTATCCTAGTTACCTCGTAACAGTTCTCCTTGACAGCCTTCATCACGTACAGACCGTGGAACAGGTGGAAGAGGACAACGGTCGGTGAATCTTCCCTTATTCATTTTATCAGATTGTTCATAAGTTTCCTTAAATTTGCTTTGTGATGGTGTATATTTTATATGTATACCAGATGGCCGTTCATCTATAAATAGTTTATCTTGTTTGTTGCTTTCGATAGCTTGTATGTTGTCTTTACATACACGTAAATGGCACGTATCTTGCAACAGGTCCTCATGTTGTTCCAATTTTTCCTTTTTACAACAACATGGCCATTTCTTCTTCTTGAAATCCCGATTTGCATATTTAATGTTTTGGCAATCTTCAGTGTCATTTTTATCCTTGATTACATTTGCACTAACATCTCGCGTACTTTCTGTATGGCAACGGCCTTTTGCGCATATTGGACAGTTATTGATTTTTAATTTCAATTTGTGCTCTAAGTCATAATCAGCTGATTTTAAATCTTTTATTTCTTTTGTGCACACTTTCAACTCTATAATCTTGCATTCATTACTGATTGCTTCCCGTATTTCAGACTTCTGTAGTTTTTCTGTAGGACACATACAATATGGCAGAGTACTTGAGATATGCTGAACTAATTTTGGCGCTTCCAATATTTTACCTGCATTTGACCCTTGTGATTTCTCAACTATTCGTATATCTTCATAGCAAATCCAGTTCATTAGTGAGGATTTTTTACATCTGGTACACTTTACTGACGTCTCTTTTTGAGATGAGCTTGATTTTATTTCCTTATTCACCAGTTTGACGCTTTTATTAATGTTATTTTCATCTTCAACGCGTTTAGTAACCTCTTCCTGTGTTAAGTTAGCTTGCATCAGCTCATTTACAGGTTTATCGCTTGTTTTATTGTGAAGGTCCTCTTCAACTTCAAATCCAACTCCAACTAATACAAGGTTATTTTTGGATATCTGGTCAAGATTTAATTGAATTCTACGTATGAAACTGAACAAGATTCTCCAAAAAAGCTTTTTTCAATTCTCAAATATTTTTAAAATTTTTCAAGGGAAGTCTAATTTTTTTTGTGATTTGTCTACATACTAGGGAAAGTTGTTCAGTTTCAAAAGTAAAAGCTTAAGTAAACTATGTCCAAGTTGTTACAAAAAACATACCTGCATAATCTGCGTTTTTTTTTTCAGTACATAAATCGTCTTCCGTACATTTTTGTTTGTACTCTCCTTGTGGCACGTTGACTTGAACTCCCAGTTTTACTAACTTTGTTTCAAATCCAATATATCCCTGAAAACCTTCGAAATCTGTAAGGATTCCAACTTCTTTGTGAGTTACTAAACCTTGTGTCAAACATTTGGTAAATTTATCGATAGACTTTTCTAGTGCCGAGTATGCTTGAACTGCATCATCTACGTAATCCCTTCTTGTTTTATATTGGTTAATGTCTGCTTGAACTCCATCATTAACATGTTTTTCGTTATACTTCTTTGTATGTACATCTTGTTTAGCGTACTTAACACATTTTTCAGTTTCATTTTGTTGAGGTAAGTTCGCTTTGTCCAGATTATTTATTATTTTGTGATCTTCCCAAAATTTTTCTACATCTGCCTGAAATCCTACATTTTCCTTTTTTTGTTTACACTTAATTGAATATTTATCTTTTTCTACACGTTTAATTTTTTTATTTTTTTCCGTGCCAATTTTTTGTGACTCATTTGCTTGAACTGCATCACCTTTTTTTCCTTTTTCATTTTTGTATTGGCTCATATCTGCATTTACGCCGAATTCAGTATGTCTTTGGTGTTCTTTTTCGTTACATTGTATGCATTTCAAGCATTTTCCCGTGTAATTTTTCGGTGACACGTTTGCTTGAACTGCAGCATCAACGTCATTTTCTCTTTTCCTAATTTGGAATTGATCCATATCTGGTTTAACTCCTACATTGGCTTTTTTTTGGTAATGCTTAGAATGCAAATCTTTATCTTCACAATTTGCGAATTTCTGAACTTTTGCTGTTATTAAATTCTCTGCTTGTGTTCCTTTATCCTTATAATTCCGTCCCTCTACTTTCTCATGTCTTATTAAAAGTTGAGTCCTGAGAATTCCGTTATCAGTAGACTGTGTATTTTTCATATCCTTGCATGAGGAGCACTCATTTTTTTCAATATGTATGTTATTTTGGCTTGTCTTCTTCACAATTTTTACGAGTTTTTTAAAGTTTTTTGTTCCAAAATCACCAACAAAAGCTTGCGGCGGCTGGTTATCTTCGTAAGTTTTCAAATTGCTCAATGAACCGAGTGTTTCTTTTTTTATAAAGATTTCCTCCTTTGGTCTGATGCCAAAATAATGAAAACCGTTTTCTATGGGGATACCCTTGCGTTTCGATTGCATAATTCCGGGGTGAACGATGTTAATCTCATGGAACGCTTGGTACTGTGAATCAGTTACTTCGCCTTCCAGTGCCAAACTCTCTAGAAAGAACAGACTATAAAATGACTTGTATATTCGACTTATTTAATTGGGATGTTGTCTCTATTATATTTTTTTTGTTAACAATGATGTAAATTATAGATTATTGATGAATTATATCTGAAATATAAGTGATACACAAAATTGGGGACGAAAAGTACATCCCCGAACATAAAAGGTTTTCCCCTCTAGTAAAAGTTTAAATGTGAACAAAGTTTCGCTGACATTGAGCTAACAGGGCTTCATTTACCATTACTTTACTATTTAAGATTTAAGATTCATTTTCATTAACTAATTCTTTCCAACGATTTACCTAATTCCAACAAGTAATGAAACTACTGAATTGAAATGCTTTCAAACTCGAATTAATTTCAACTCTGGAGCTTTTTGGAGCCACTGGATACGGGCCGCGCAGTACCGGTCGTTGTGGAAATCCTTGATGAGGGAAGCCTTTATCCAGCAGTGGACGTCTTTCGACTGATATGTCGGCATATCAAATGACGACATTTGAAGACTAAAAAATATATATTTTTAATAATTTTAAAGTAATTAAAAATAATTTATGAAAATTGTGCATCGCCCCCCTTCCCCCACTCTCAGCATAGTTTACAAACATAAACGAAAATCTTATGACAAAGGAATGGTACAGCGCCGTCTCCACGCGAGTCCGACACACTCTTGGCCGGTTTTGGTATCGCTATTACCCTACAAATGGTTTATTAAACATAGGTAGCTTTCATGGTCTTAAAATATTCCTAGATAATGTTAAGGTCACTAACTATGGGCCTCATAAGAAGGCTCAAAGGTCACCCAAAGAGCAATGGAGCGTGCTATGCTCGGAGTTTCTCTGCGTGATCGAATCAGAAACGAGGAGATCCGCAGGAGAACTAAAGTAACCGACATAGCTCACAGAATCGCTAAACTGAAGTGGCAGTGGGCAGGGCACATAGCTCGTAGAACAGATGGCCGACGGGGTAGTAAAGTTTTCGAGTGGCGACCGCGCACCGGCAAACGTAGCGTAGGAAGGCCTCCCACGCGGTGGACCGACGTCCTGCTGAAGATCGCGGGTAGCCGACGGATGCGGACAGCGCAGGAGGGTCGTCGTGGAAATCCTTGGGGGAGGCCTTTGCCCAGCAGTGGACGATTTTCGGCTGATATGATGAATGTTAAGCAGTGAATATTATCCTTTAAGAACCAAATTATCAGTAGACTCTGACTATTCGAACATACACTCAATAAAATCCAAGAAAACACTACCTTCATCAGAATTTTGCGTAGTTTTGTCCAGGCGTTTGGGCATGCATTCTGCTGTTTTGCGCCTCTCAACACTGTGCTCACGGCATCTTACATACGTGCATTTGTCAGCTTTGATTTCATTGATTTCTAAAAAAAAAACAACTATTATAAGGCCCTGGTCAGAAAATGCGTACATAGGTATTGACACCCTTGTCACACTGTGTCCAATAAGGTCCTAAATAGGTACCTATGTACTAATTACGTAAAGAAGAATTTTGTGGACTATATGAGGTGTAACAAAATTAGCTGAAACTATTTTAACTGGTGCTTCTACCCATGAAACTGAACAACTTTCCCCATCGAACCCATAGTCAAAGCGCAAAAAAAAATGTGGCTCTCCCATACTAACTCGATCAGCTGATCAGCCAACTTAGTATGGGAAGATCAAATTTTTTTTTGAGATTTGACTACAGGTTTCATGGAGAAAGTTGTTCAGTTTCATGGGTAGAAGCACCAGTTAAAATAGTTTCAGCTAATTTTGATAGACCTTATATAGTTTATAAACAATTACAATTACATTGACTACCTCTACTCTCAAAATCAAAGCTAAGATAGATTTTAATGGACAATAACATACATACTATTAGTAAGTTTTTTTTTCACTCAATTCTACGTTCTGTCAAAGATTACTGAATAGTTACTTCGTAAGTTCTGTGACATAACGATAAACATACCTATACCTAACAAATAGTCTGGGGTCTATCTAATCCTAATCCGGACTTTTTGGCAGGAATTTTTAACGTTCAGCTTGTAATTTTTCTTTAATTATCCGAAAAATTACATTTGGTGGTTTTTGATTATAATATTGATAGTGTATTATTCAGCAAAGTACCATTTATGTGTTTATTGTGTAGGATGTGTAGGTAGAACGTCGGTGGCGTAACGGCAAGGGCCACCGCCTCCTGTCCGGGAGGTCGTGGTTCGAATCCTGCCACGTACCGATGTGATTTCGAATTTAGGTTTTATATGTTCGTTTATCCGACGCTTTTACGGTGAAGGAAAACATCGATCGTGAGAAAGCCTGCATACGCCTGCGGAGAAACTCGCAGGTTGTATGTCAAGTCGACCAAGCCGCACTGGGCCCGCGTGGTCGACTAAGGCCCGATCGCCCTTATTCAGGGTAGGCTTGGGCCCTCGGTGGGGACGTATATGAGCTGATATGATGATGTAGGATAATGAAATAAAAGTGTGAATGCTGTGTTTCAAATTCTCAAAAAAATTTCGCGAAAGCTTCGGCTAAAGTAATTTTGCTGGATATTGTGCAGGTTAGGTTAGGTTATAGACAGTAAAAAAAAGCGTGTTAAAAAGGGTTGACACAAGAAATTTTGAAGTCGATGTGAAAAAACAGTGACTTTGAAGACTAAACATTACTGAAGACGTAAACAGGACAAATTAATCTACCAAAAATTTATACTGAAGACAAGGTGGTATGGCCTAAGAGCATTAGCCTGCCCTAAAAATGGCGAAAAAAAAAATCCAAATCCGCTTACCTCCACAAATAAAAAACTGTTCACGAATAAAAAACTTACTATAACAGCTGCATAATTGGCCATGCAAAATTAATAAGAGTTGAAACGGCGGGATCTTAAACTTTTGGCTTTGTGTTTTGCACAGGGCCCACTTAACTTTTTCCAAAATAAAATATAGTGCACCAAAACAGATTGATGTAAGTATAATCAGGATACATCTAAGTATTTTTTTAAGGATACAGTAATTTTTAATTAGGTGTAATCTCACTAGGTTCGTTTCGCATTAGTTTCCTTCTTTAACAGCGCTTACCTCTCAATTGCCAAAGAAACATAGAAGCATGCAGTATTGCATGCATCGCCCCTGCTATAAGGGAGAAAGAGAGAGGGAGAGAGTGACGCATGCAATGCTGCATGCTTCTACGCCAAGAGACATGCGCGGTTAAAAACAAAAGTGAAAGGGACCAATAACTATTGGGGCCACACCTTGGCCAGTTCTTTTTAGACCAGGTAAAGATATTTGATGTGGGCTACTAGTTTAAACTATCCGCAATAGATAGCCACGGGCCATCAGGGTCATCTCCTTTTACCTCTTATAGATTCCTCCTTTTCAGTGGTTAGCTGTTTTGGCGAATTTTTATCCTTGTGACTGTGGCATCGTACATAACAAGACTTATCTTTCCGAGTCGTTTCTGGAAACATAGATCATCAATTTTATTTACACCTTTAAAGTCAGTCAATTACATAATAATACTCACCATTACATAAGAACCTTGCCTTAAATAGGTAATTTTTTTACTTTGCTATAATGATTTGCTTACAGTTAAAAAACGTGCTTAAACTCTATTTATTGGCAAAGTGTTTCTCAACTCAAGACGATTTTCAGTGCCTACCCTCATCATCAGATCAGCCCGAAGGCACAGATGAGATACCAGTTACTTAGGTGTCCGATTATTATTGTATTATCATCCGAACTATATACCTACACTTGTAAAGAGTCCAATTGATACGATAGTAATAAGACGGTGAAAATCGACGTCATAGATTTTTCCATAACTACTTGCTTACGAGTAGGTACATACCAGAGAAACTTATAAAAACGTGATAAAAAGCTCTACTGAATTTCTTTGATGGAGGGATTCTACCGATTTTACCATATACAGAATGGAATTTCGTTACCGGACCTGGAGGGAAAGTACTTTGAATACTGGAGACGGCAAATTATACTCCAAGAAAACATTCCGTTATTTTTAAAAAGATGTAAAAAGCATTCAAAGATTTTTGTCAATACGCTAGCCACACCCAGGAATCGAACTGGCTAAAATCGGAAAAAATAACATTCTGTGTTTTTTAGCATCAATCGATAGGATCAGTCACAAGAATGAAATCTTTCTTACAAACATGGTTTTGTTGTTTATTTAACTATTGTTTGTAGTGAAGTATGACATGAGCCTCTTATTATGCATATTTTTAAAGATTTTGGATATTATATTTATGAGGAATATTGGGCGGAAACTCTTGTACAAGTTCATTCCACCTTTTTAATGGACTTCCAAAAAAAGAGGAGTTTCTCAATTTGACTGTATGTTTTTTTTGTATGTTTGTTACGCGATATCTTCGCAGATTGTGAACCGATTTTCATGATTATTTTTTTATTCGATAGGGTATGCCGATATTCGTCCCATATATTTTTTATTAACATCGGCGTTGTACTTTAGTAAAAAAATTAACAAAAACCAAAATAAAAATGCAAAATAGTACTAAGTTGTCGAGATGGACTTTTTTTTAACGTTTTCAGCGTTTTCAATCAGTCAATCAAATATGCTTTAATGTACAATTACAAAATATACAGATAGTAGTACAGAATAAACAGTAAAATTAAAAATTGTACACTGTAGGCGGCCTTATTGCTTAAAACAATTTTCAATTATCCTTTGTAAATAGGTTGCAATTTCAGGATACACACCGGACACATAGCATGCATATCAGGGATAGTACAAGTGGCGGTAGGTAGTCTAGTATATATGTTGACATGTCGTTTATGTCTTTAGAGTGCTTACGTTTTACCTATACCTCTTACGATTTTCATAAACTCGCAAAAGGAAAACGGTTCATGGTCGTACATCTAGGTAGGTGTTCGTTCCAGCAACTTTTAATTGAACGAAAAACTGAAATGGCTCAAAATAAGCTCCATTTAGTTGGATACACAAATTAATCGTTTTAAGGAATTAATTTCAAGGTACTTTTAATAGCGAGCACTAAAAATTTACAGTTTTTCTTCTATGCGGCAAAGATAATCAACTGTTAATTACTAACAGAAGTAATCCGATAGCACACCCCGAACACTCCATACAAACGAGCGAGAAATGATATACATAATATATATGCAACTGACGTATCTATCTTTAGGCAAGAATGCAGGTAGGGTTGAATCACACTGGCGGCATTGGTCACGAAATGTTTGTTAGATATTTACTGCATGCAACAATCAACGGTGGCTACTTTTTAGGTAACTTACAGATTAAGTAACTTACATGAATAAAATTGTTCTTCAAATACGGGAGTTATGCTTTTGTTCGTGAAACAATCTCATTTAGCAACCAACATCAAGTCAATTCAATATATAATTCCGTGATCACATTGTATAATATCACATCATTAGATATTTCTATACAACATAACATATTTTCACACCATGTAATCAAATAATAACAAACAATCATAATTTTAATTAAATAAAGTACACAACTGACAAAATATCCCACGAACTAACTGAATTCTCACACTGCATTTGTAAAAAAATCTACAACTAGCTAGTATGAAGATTCATACAAACTGAATATTATTAGATTTGGTCGTTTAATACTGATCAGCAAACAAACGTAATTCGCATCGTTCTGGGCTCTGAAGCCGCGACCACAGAATATACTAAGTAAACGCGGCCGCGTAATCGCGTACGAACGAAGTGACTTTGTAAAAGCGGCGCGGTGGCATGAAAAATATTTTATCGAATTTTCAATATATTTTCAAAAGATGAGCTACCGTATTTTATTTATATACATACAATTAAAGAGTGGGAATACAAATAATATTGTTTCCGAAGATTTGGTATTTCCTGTGAGCGATAGAATAATAATTATATTGTTTGAGCAAGACGTAAATAGAAGCACCGCTATTTATCATTCCCAGTCTAATTGTATTGTATGCGTAGGAGTGTCTTATAAATGTGTAGTTTGGTATAATTAGTTCAATAAAACAAATAAAATCTTATATAAAACTATTTGAAATATTTATTTTACTAACTTCGGTAAGAAATGGATCAGACATGGTTGTTATTGGAAATGTGATCTACCCCTTTTAAGGGTGTATACTAAATCTAAGTTGAAACATAAAAGGTCAAATAACCAAGGGTCGGAAATCAACGGCTTCAATGTAACAGCCAAATTAATTTTTAAATTTTGTATGAAAAACGCATTGATATAATTCATGATTTTGTAAAAAAGAAATTGTATGCAAAACACTGGAAAAGGTTCTTTATTTTACCAGATACTTATAAAAATTGTAGTTAATTTAGCAAACGAACTTTAGTATACCCTGCTTTCATCAGTAAATTAGTTTCATACAAATTTTATCAAAATGGTTTAATACTTTTTAATTAAAATTTAAATTAGGTACGTAACAAATTAGGAGCCTATAATCTTTATTGAGGTCGTTGCCAGCATTTAAAACCTAAAACCCAACTACGAAAAATCTTCGTATATTAGAAAAGGCGGGTTTTAGTTTTTCAACTTTAATTTTATTTCTTGTTTTTCGCTACCTGCTTGTCGTGTCGCTTGATTGTAGCGTGGGTGAGACCATTTGCTAAGAAATTAAAAACATTTGCATATGTAATATATATTTAGAATGTGCTCATTATGAACTTTCTTTTAATAACAAACATAATATTATTTGCTAAAAAAAAAACTTTTTGAGTTTTGTTATTCCTATGACACGCGAAGTGATGGCACAAATACAAAGACTCCACATTTGTGTAAATCGGACACAAATGTGGTGTCTTTGGATGTGGTGTCTTTGATAAATCGGACAAGTGGTTTAGGAGATACGAAGAAACAGATGAACATACACACATTCATACAAATATACAGTAGTAAATCGGACAAGTGGTTAAGGAGATACGAGAAAACAGATGAACATACACACATTCATACAAACATACATACTGTCAAAAGCATAACCCTCTTTTCCGGAGCCGCGTAAAAATTATTAATAGATTTTTTAATTCTCAAGAAGTATTTAAGACGCAAAAGCAAGGTAACTCAAACACCCGAAAACTGAACAGTAGCTCGTCCTTTACCTTTGGTAACCAATCTACAACCAATCTGAGTGACGTGGGGGGTGAGGTGAGGGAGTGTCCATACTGTACGTCAGTACTAATATATATACTTTGCTGATAGACTCTTATGTAAAAGGTCTTTATCTTGTATACTAAGTTTAGATTTCATGGTGTTGCTTTCATTTAATTTGCCATGTTTGTTAGAGAGATTTGCTCCTTATGATTGATCCTATCGAATGATGCCCTAAAAGTACAGGGGATGTTATTTTTTCGGATTTTGGGCGGTTTGATTCCAGGGTGTGGCAAGTGTATTTTCGAAAATCATTGAATGCACTTTTGGATCTTTTTAAAAATTAAAGAAAATTTCGTAGGAGTAAAAAAAACTATCTCCAGTATTTAGAGTATTTTCCCTCCAGGTGCGGTTACAAAATTACCTTTAATTGCAAATTACATTTTAGAATTACTTTATTTTAAAATCGGTCCATCCATTTTCAAGAAAGAGTAATTTTAAGTTTGTATGGAAAACGATATTGTGAGTACCTATGTAGTAATAGTTATTTATGATACAAGGGTGGTAAAAAGGTCAAAAACAAACGAGTGACATTTGTGAGCCCGAACCGCAGGCGAGGGTTTACCATCGTCACGAGTTTGTTAATATCTTTTCCACCCATGTATCATACAACATTTTTCAATACAGTTGTGAGAAAACTGGTAAAATAAAAAACGACCGTGACAGAAAAACAAAATACATGGGTACATACTTATCAAGGTTCCGGCAACCATAGGTCATTGGAAGCGACTTGTGGCTAATTTTTAATGTCCGGGGAGTAATCTCACTTTGTTTTTTCTTATACATACACATAAGTATATTTTTTATTACACATTTATTAGATATTCATAATTTTATTTGTTTTCACATCTTAAACATCTGAATTCAGATGAACGAAAATTGCGCCATATTTTAGTTAGCACAGATACCTACGCATGCGTAAGTTTTTTTAAAAAAATATTATCACAAATAGACTACGTTAAGCCTTGGGATGATATCATAAGCATTTAAACCTCCTTGGAAAAGATGACCTACTACTTGGTGTAACCTATGCGCTTCATTCATATTTATTCTCTTTTTTCACAAAGATATAACCCAAAGAGAATCTAATCAGCTAGCGTTACGTACTAACCTCACGGAGGAACAACCTGTCTTTTAAAATTTTACTATCAAAAGTTTTAAAGAAGATTGTGTATATTCGGTTATTATATTTTTTATTTGCTAGAAATGTCTTGTTCCTCCGAGCTAGAATATTAAAAAAGTGGTAAAGTAAAAGCACGTGTGCGGTAAAATCAACACTTGACTGGCATATAAAGGACTATTTCTCGAGCAACTGTATTGAAAAAGTAGTTATCGCTGGAATTCGTGGAACCTACTTTAAATAAAACAGCTCAACACCTATAACGCGCTTTGCACACGACGGGGCGGGGCGGGCCGGTCAATTTCGCCGACAACGATAGTACAAAGGGAATCCTATACAACCAACGCACATGGAGGACAAAAAGACCGCGCCACAGCACGGGCACTGGCGGCGAGGCATGTCCGTGGCTGCCCGCCATAGATCACACAAACCAATTTGTATGCAGTAACACAGACGGCAGCGCGGGGCGGATAGCTCAGTCTGCGCCACGCTTCACTAGCACGAACGTACTGAACGGACCGCATCTGTCCCTCGTGTGCTTTGTGTACGCGACGATGGGAGCCGCGGGCATCGACGGGCAGACGCAGTAGGTATTTATTTCTTCGCGGTCAAAAAGACTGCCCCGCCCCATCGTGTGCAAAGCGCCTAAGGATCATTTTGACGTCTAACTTACCTCGCAATTTCTGTGTACTAGTACTGATATCGCTTTGCTGTTTCTTTAGTTTTTTTTTGTTACGGCAACGGACGTATGTAGTTTTGTCTATTTTTATCCTCGGGCAGTCTAAAAATCACAAAATACACAACTTTTGTGCATTAGATTTTTTTCTATTTACGATTGGTAAACCCATGGCATCATCTGACCGGATGGAAAAGTGATGCCGAAGATGGAAGCGGGTTTACCAAGATTACCCAACGCAATGGGGAACTGGCTATCTTATCTTCTAGCCGGAACACATTAATGTTGTTAGATAAGATGGTGGTAGCTAGCCAGGCAGGCTTAGAAAATGCCCTTCTACCAACCAAACCGAGTCTTACAATGACTCCGCCGGGAATCGAACCCGCCGGCTTCCTGGTGTTTACGCCACGGAGGTGGTTAATTTGTAAGTGGTTATCATCATCGTCATCATCATGTCAGCTCATATACGTCCCCATCGAGGGGCTCGAGCCTACCCTAAATTAGGGCGATCGGGCCTTAGTCGACCACGCGGGCCCAGTGCGTGGTCAATCGATATATTTGTTTGTTAGGTAGTATTGTAGTATACCTAAAATTTCTAACATGATGATTTTAAAAACCGGCCAAGTGAGAGTCGGACTCGCAAATTGAGGGTTCCGTACGAAAACACATTTGGGTACGAAACCCTATAAACATCATAGAGTGCTACAATCGAATTGAAGGACAAAAATATCTTATATCTTATAGTTGAAAAAATGATATCCCATACATCGATATCATCATCATTAATCAGCAGAAAAACGTCCACTGCTGGACAAAGGCCTACGTATATACGATATACGTCATGATCAATTCTCCAAAATTTCTGTGTAAATGTGAGATTGTAATCGAAAAAATATTTTTTCATGTGATTTAACCACATCATATCTGCTTAAATACGTCCCCACCGAGGGCCGTATCTAAAGTATAGTAAAATGGCGGTATCTTTTTATTGCTTTGACTTAGAAGCTTGACTTTTTACATCTTCAAGGGACAGTAGAAATTTAAACTTGATACCTTCACCCTTTTCTGAGAAAAAGGTCTTAAAATAGAGAGACGAAGAGACGGACAGACTGACAGACAGACGGAAAACAAAGTGGTCCTATAATAGTTCCTTTTTCCTTTTAAGGTACAGAACCCTAAAAAATAATGTTTATTTACGTTAACAGCAAGGTCTCTTACCGGACTCTGTAGACGGGTCAGGGCATACTCTATACACGGGGATTGGTGGATGTTATGGCGAACCCCAATGTCAAGTTTGCAAGCTACCTATATCTCCACCGAAACGGCTTAACGACTGCTATCTAGTGATAGCAACCAGTACCAACAGCTTGAGGAGGTAATCACGAAGTATTCACGGAGTCTTAGAGGTTAACGTGCCTTGGAAAGTACGGAAATAGTCAATAGCCCAGTAATTGGACCTGGGTGATCGACGCGAACACGACCGCAGTCAACCTGGACCTGCGTGATCGACGCGAACACTACCGGTGTCAACCTGGACTTGCGTGATCGACGTGAACACGACCGGAGTCAACCTGAACCTGAGTGATCGACGCGAACACGACCGGGGTCAACCTGGACCGGGGTTATCGACGCGAACACGACCGGAGTCAACCTGGACCGGGGTTATCGACGCGAACACGACCGGGGTGAACCTGGACCGGGGTTATCGACGCGAACACGACCAGGGTCAACCTGGACTGGGGTTATCGACGCGAACACGACCGGAGTCAACCTAGACCTGAGTAATCGACGCGAGCATGATCGGAGTCAACCTGGACCTGGGTCACACCCCGGACACTCCATACAAACGAGCGAGAAATGATATACATAATTATAACTGACGTATCTATAGGCAAGAATGCAGGTAGGGTTGAATCACACCGGCGGTATTGGTCACGAAATGTTTGTTAGTTAATTACTGCATGCACACTGCAAGATATATATACTGTGCTGCAAGCAACAATCAACAGTTATCTTACATGATTAAGTAACTTACATGGATAACATTGTTCATTTGTTCTTCAAGCACAGGAGCTTTTGTCCGTGAAACAATCTCATTTAGCAACCTACAATAATAGTCGATCTCAATCTATAATTCCGAGATCACATTTTATAATATCACACCACTAGATATTTCTATACAACTCATACTTTCACACCATCTAATCAAATTATTACAAACAGTCATCAATTTAAATAAATAAAACGAACAAAATAAGCCACATTAACAAACTGACATCTGACATATGAAAAACATAAAGGAACTACATTTCTAAAAAAAAAGATACAGCTAGTATGAAGATTCATAGGAACTGATTGTTCTTAGATTTGGTCGTATAATATTGGTGGTCAGCCAATCATGATACGAGGCATGCTGAGACGCCGCGGCCGCTTATTGGCGTCGAGCGGTGAGCGGCGCGCAAAGTAAATATAAGTGACGTTAATCGCGCATGCGTAGTTCGTCCTTTACGTTCGGTAACTAGTTGCTTTTTATTCCGGTGTACGAAATCACAGCGGCGCGCAAAGTGAATATAAGTGACGTTTATCGCGCTTGCGTAGCTCGTCCTTTACGTTTGGTACCCAATCTACATCCAATCTGAGTGACGGGGGGGTGAGGTCGAATTTAGAGAGCGGCAGGGAGTGTCCATACTGTACGTTAGTACTAATATATATACTGTGCCTGGGTGATCGACGCTAACACGGCCAGAGTCAACCTGGACCTGGGTGATCGACGCTAACACGGCCAGAGTCAACCTGGACCTGGGTGATCGACGCGAGCACGCCTTGAGTCAAACTGGACCTGAGTGATCGACGCGAACACGACCGGGGTCAACCTGGACCGGGGTTGTTGACGCGAACACGACCGCAGTCAACCTGGACCTGCGTGATCGACGCGAACACTACCGGTGTCAACCTGGACTTGCGTGATCGACGTGAACACGACCGGAGTCAACCTGAACCTGAGTGATCGACGCGAA
The DNA here is from genome assembly GCA_947284805.1 of Coleophora flavipennella. Classification (NCBI taxonomy): domain Eukaryota; kingdom Metazoa; phylum Arthropoda; class Insecta; order Lepidoptera; family Coleophoridae; genus Coleophora; species Coleophora flavipennella. The sequence continues at coordinate 12,675,818 of OX369308.1, forward strand.
CACGACCGGGGTCAACCTGGACCGGGGTTATCGACGCGAACACGACCGGGGTCAACCTGGACCGGGGTTATCGACGCGAACACGACCGGAGTCAACCTGGACCTGAGTAATCGACGCGAGCATGATCGGAGTCAACCTGGACCTAGGTGATCGACGCTAACACGGCCAGAGTCAACCTGGACCTGGGTGATCGACGCGAACACGACCGGAGTCAACCTGGACCTGGGTGATCGACGCGAACACGACCGGAGTCAACCTGGACCTGAGTAATCGACGCGAGCATGATCGGAGTCAACCTGGACCTAGGTGATCGACGCTAACACGGCCAGACTCAACCTGGACTTGGGTGATCGACGCTAACACGGCCAGAGTCAACCTGGACCTGGGTGATCGACGCGAGCACGCCTTAAGTCAAACTGGACCTGGGTGATCGACGCGAGCACGTAAGTAGCAATTGAACCACAAGTAATTACTTTTACGACATTATTTAGCTGTCTCTTGCATTTAATTTCATAAAATCGTATACCATAAAAACTTAAAATTACTACTTCTTGAAAATGCATAGGCCGATTCTAATGAAACTATAAGAAACTATAAGTTACATTATGGGTCACGAAATTCTAGTTTATGGACAATTTATGGAGAAATAGTGCTGTCATTAAATAATGATGATTTATTGTTTTCATAGTAATCTTAAAATTCGCATATCTTTTTAAAAATAAAGTATTTCGAAAATGTAATCTATCCACAAACTAGGATTTCGTGAGTTGCTCATGTGTATAAAGTTTCGTTAGAATCGGCCCAACCATTTTCAAGAAGAAGTAATTTAAAGTTTTTATGGAAATGATTTTGTGAATATTCTCTTAATTTTAAGCATCTTAAGATGTACAAAAAACGTTCGTGACTTTATTTTCCTAAACGAGTCGTGACTAATTCCTTTAATTTTAGATCACAATATGTACTTTATACCTTGGTAAGATTCCCATTTAACTGTTGTTTGACAAATCTGTGAAACACTGGCCACCGTGTGTATACGTTTCGCCAATTTTTTCTCTCTGCTTTTATGTCGTACATACGTAGATTTGTCTTCCATAGCTACCTTATAATCTGAAAAAGAAAAACTTGAATTAGAATAAAATGTATGTTGGTATATAGATTTGACTATGGCTTTCTTGGGGAAAGTTATTCAGTTTCACGAGAGAATCCGCACTTTTATCCCACCTTTTAACTACGCTAATCCTACTATCAAGGGCGATGGAGCGAACTATGCTCGGAGTTCCCCTACGCGATCGAATCAGAATTGAGAACCAAGGTAACGACATAGCTCATAGAATCGTTAAACTTAAGTGTCAGAGAGTAGGGCACGTAACTAGCTCGTAGAACAGACGGCAGTTGGGCTAGTAAAGTTCTCGAGTTAAGAACGCACATCGGAAAACATAGCTTAGGCAGCTTAGGTCGGCCGCTGGATGCGGGCAGTGTGGCACAGATCCTTGGTGGAGGCCTTTGTCCAGCAGTGGACGTCTGTCAGCTGATATAATGAATCCTATACAACACACCTATACAAATTTAACAGCATTTTGCATTGTAGCGATCAGTAATTTATGCGAGGCAATATCTAAATATATAAAAGGAGAAACTGACCTGGCTGACTAATTGACTGGGTGACTGATATATCAAAACACAGGCTAAACCCCTAGGTCAAGAGACTTGAAATTTGGTACAAAGGTAACTTATATAACGCAGGCATCCGCTAAGGAAGTGTTTTACAAAATTCATCCCCTAAGGCGGTTAAAGTGGGGGTAGAAGTTGTATGAGAAATTTGGATTTTGTGAGTATCAACTTGAACTTGGCAAAAATATTCAAAAGAAATTAAGAAATAGGTACGTATATATAATTTTTTTGAAACATCACCTCTTAAGGGGGTAAAAGTGAGAATTGAAGTTTGTATGGTAAAGCACAGCCTAAACTTCTGGGTCTAGAAACCTGAAATTTTGCATAAGGGTTCTTATTAATGCTGAAATTTACTAATAAAAGGTTTTACAAAAATCATCCCCTAAGTTATCCATAGGTCGTTGGTTCATTCGGCTCGAAGGACCAAAGAATGTAATTAAAGCTGATTTTGAGCAGCGGAAATAAGTACAGTTCTTTTATTCAGAAACAATTATGATTAAAAAAAAACAATGTAACATATAAAAATTAAGAACAAGAACCAAACCGCTGACAGTTCTAAGTTTTAAAGCGAAAGCTTAAGTGGATGCGGGTGCGGAGTGGGGTCGGAAGCAAGCAGGAGTGAGAAAGGAAACAGAGTTGGGAGTGAAGTGGGTTGCAAGCAGGAGTGGGTGCAGAAGCGAGAGCGAGAGCGTAAGCTTAAGTGGATGCAGGTGCGGAGTGGGGTCGGAAGCAAGCAAGAGTGAGAAAGGAAACAGAATTGGTAGTGAAGTGGGTTGCAAGCAGGAGTGGGAGCTGAAGCGAGAGCGGGAGTGAAAGCTTAAGTGGATGCGGGTGCGGAGTGGGGTCGGAAGCAAGCAGGAGTGAAAAAGGAAACTGAATTGGGAGTGGAGTGGGTTGCAAGCAGGAGTGGGAGCAGATGCGAGAGCGGGAGCGTAAGCTTAAGAGGATGCGGTAGCGGAGTGGGGTCGGAAGCAGGACTGAGAGCGGAAACAAAATTGGGAGTAAAGTGGGCTTTTGACTATATAATCAATCAAACCTGATCGAACCTAATATCGCTCGCTTCGCTCACTCATTTACAGTTTTTTACTAAGTAGATTTTTTTAAATACACAATTTATAACTATACGCTACACCATATACGCTATATATCCATTCAACTATATCCATTCAACAAAAGAGGAGTTGGCACAAATAAGTTTTTTCTAAAAAACTGTAAATGAGCGAGCGAAGCGAGCGACATTAGGTTCAGTCAGGTTCGCGCGGCTCCTCCCATGGGAAACAGAATGCTCCGCAGAAGAAGAAACGTTACGCGCTACACGTTACTCGCTACGCGCTACTCGTACACGCTACATACTTCACTACACTGTTGTTCAATCAACGTTCGGGCTAGCTTACAATCAGCCAACTAGTTGAACGTTGAGTGACGCTTGTTCAATCAACGTTCGGTCTAGTCATTCAATTGAATGTCGCCATTCAATCAACGGGCTAACCTTCAATCAAATGGCAGATTTAACCAGATGGCTGCAATATATTATTTACAAAAGAATTGCTCAACTAAAGTAATATTAGTTTGATTAGCCGTTTTGTGCGCTAGAGATTTTTCAAAGGCTTGGATAAATCTATCGGGTTCAAAAGTTCAAATAGCGTACCGCTCTCTCGTTTCTTAAGTAATAGGGTGGAGGGAACATCTGCTTTTTCTAAGCTTTTCTTTATTTCGACATTTCCTATTGTCACAACTTTCTTCTGTTTTTTATTTTTCCTGTGAACTTGTTTACACTGATGATGCCGACGATGGCCCGATTTCTTGAGGCGATCATCAGAACCTGTAAGTTCGTTATTATTTGTACAATTAACTTTTTCCTTAGCCAAGTCATAATCGCTATACTCATACTTTTTTGTAAATTAATCAATTTTTTAAAATTTTTTCTCGTTCAAATTCGTAGCTTACCTATTTCTTTTGGAACCATTTTTTTTACATGGTCACGTCGGTTGCTTTCGATTTCATTTTTTCTTGTACTCTCACAGTTTTTGAACAGTTTGATGCTGCAAATTCAAAGTCTGCTTAGTCTTCATTTCTCCTATTATGGATTAGGAAAATAACTCATCAAATTTATGTTGAGGAATCCTTACTAATATTATGAAATGGGAAAATGTGTTTGTTTGTTTGTTATCTTTTCACGCTTCAACACAACAACAAATTTTAACGAAATTTAGTATGGAGGTATACTGTGTCATGGAGAAGAACATACTTTACTTATCTAGAAACTGAAAAAAATGCTTTTTTGGTTGATTCCTTTAACATCGCAACGTAGATACGACTTATTGTGATTTTTTGCTCAGAGATGTTTGAGGGGGTGGGAAATGACGTAGACTAATAAGCATAGCCCGAGACAGTTCCCAAGGGATCTAGGGAAAACTCGTTCCAGGCTTTCGCACGTCGGCGTCGCAACGGAGCAACGGATTGACGTGGGTTTTGTCCATATAAATAGTTGAGGGGGTGGGAAGTGACAAAGACTACTAATCAGAATAGCTCGATGTTGTTCCCGAGGGATCTAGAGTAAACACCTGTCTACGCTCGCGAGCTACTCACAGCTTGCGCCCCACTCACCCTCAAAGGCAATCATAAAAACGATACCCAAGAGAATGAAGAATGAAAACGAGTGAAGACGCGGGCAGAAGCTAGTGAATACATAAAATTTAAACATTTAGTTGTACCACGTCTTACCACTGGTTGGGAAACATATAAGAGTACCCAACTACGTAATGTTTGTTCTATGCATCACTTCATCATATCAGCTCATATATCTCTCCACCGAGGGGCTCGAGCCTACCCTGAATTGATCGGGCCGTGGTCGACCACGTGGGTTTGGTCGACTTCACACACAACCTTCGAGCGTTAGTACTAGTATATACTTTGCTTCAAGTTTCTTTGCAAGCGTGTGCTGGCAAAATATATATATATATATATATATATAATAAATATAAATATTAGTACTATGGAGCAGGTTTCCTCACGATATTTTCCTATACCGTAAGAGCGGTTGTTCGTCCGTCGTTGGTGTAAATCTAAAAGCCCTACACGTGACCGATCGCGGGTGATGCTAAGTGCAACAACAGGCGGTATAGCCTGGATAGCACGGTCAATTGTGCCACACGATAAGAGAAAGAACGTTCGAACAACCATGTCTGTTTAGTTCTTTTTGATATTGAAAAAATATTTTAGCTCACGAGTGTAGGGTGTTGTTTTCCGTGAGAGTGTGACAAGCCTGTGGTATCTGAAGTATTGGAGGTAGAAGATTGGGAAAGTGTCAATCGATAGATCACGATGAGCTGCACAAGTACACAAAAAAAAAGTTAAATCCCAATAGTTTTTTGGAAATTGAAAATTAAGCGATTTTTTTGTGTCAATTTCGGGGAACTTTTAGAATAAATGTGCTATAATTCGTAAAGTACTTAATAGACTTTTTGGAACGGTAAAAAGCCTTTGGGGGAATGAAATGGGCTATCGATTGGTATATGAATGGTTGGAATCGGATAATAAATAAGTGGAGAAACACATGAGAATGCACTTGTGGTTAAAGTGTAAAATGTGTATTATATTCGCATATTGGTTTCTAAGTAATTGCTTAGAGTGTTTTATTGGGTTGTTTCGATTGATAGATCTGCGAAAAAAATTGAAAATCCAAAAAAATAAATGAATTCGAAGTTTAAATAAGTTAATATACGTTGTGTTACAGATCTATTGTGCCTTGTTGTCTATCTAGTTTGTAGTCTTACTGAAAATAAACTAAATATCAATAGAAACTACTTGTAATTTTTGTATTTACTTTCATTATTATGTTAGGAGTATTGGCTAGTAGGCAAAGAGCTGTCACTGCAGTTGCTACCCAACATTGCGCAAGCCACTAAAGTAACTAGGCACCCTGTCAGCATTTCAAGTATTCCACAGGATGCAACCCGATCTAACTGTTTACCGGATTAATGCATTGTAGTAATTACCATTGTTTTATTAATTCATTCCATATCTAGCACCGAGCTGAATTAGACTAGGCTTTATTTGTAACTCTGTAATTTTAAATTAAATTAGTTTAAAGCATTTTTTTTGGGTCCTCCGGTTGTAACTATCGTAATTTGTTTGCTTATGTAATAAACGATTCTGTTTATTCATTTTTGTTTAGAGTCATTTTCAATATGGCCGATGGTCAAGTACCCCAAAACATGAGATCTGTGGATTATTCGTTCTCTTTACATCTTCGTAAAGAAAAACCGTCAAGTTAGGGAGGTAAGCAGTTTCTTTATAATGTATGGTTAGTTCAGCATGGCTGATTTAATATAGTTATTTCTGAAACAGAGTAAACAATCTGCGGTCTATTACAGGGTATTATTAGTTTAGAGCTGAAAAAATAAGAAAGCTTTCTTAATATTTCGCGCTCTGTGATTTTACAAAATCTAATGATTTTTTCAAACACAAATCAAGAATTAGCTCTATTAAAAAAAACATTGATTTTCGAACCCTCAAAGATTACAATATCTTTGAATGTTTTATAATATACTAGCTTTTTCCCGCGGCTTCGCCCGCGTGGACATCGTTTTTTTTTTAATTTTTTTTATTCACAATTGGTATTCCCTTGACAACATCTCACCTGGTGGTAAGTGACGATATTGCCGAAGATGGAAGCGGGCTTACCAAGATTACGCAATGGGGAACTGGCTATCTTATCTTATCTTTTATGACTGTCTTTAAGGGTGATTAGTAAATTATGTTGTTTCCCATCTACTCAACCATCTCTGTGCAAAAAATCACAACAATCGAGTATTTTTTTAGTTCCCTCAGGAACTGCATCAGATTATGCTATTTTCCCGGGATAAAAAGTAGCCTATGTCCTTCCCCGTGACATAGGCTACCTGCATGCCAAATTTCATAAAGATTGGTCAAGGCGTTGATGCGTGAAAAGGTAACAAACAAACAAACAAACATATTTTCACATTTATAATAAATTATAATTATATTATAATTATTTGACCAAGTAGTAAAAATATTATATTATGTTATACCCCACATGGTATGTTTCAATGAAATTGTAGTTTTTATTTGTACAATCTTTAAGACGTCACAGTCTCTACCCCACAATCAGCGCGCTTGTCATCTCATATATTATTTTCATTCAGGAGATCATACTGATAACTCCATATAAACTCATATCCAAAGCCAAAAGTGCCAGTGCCAAAATCTTTTTTCGTCTTTCGTACGCGTCTTTGCAGTTTCGCCGACCTACTAATACAAGAAACATGGTTTTTGTTTGTTTTGTCTCTGTGTATTTCTATTGTCGCTATTACAACAAATAACAATAATAATAAAAACAAATGACACCCCGTACAAGAAGCGCATTTTTTTTCATGTACGATCCCCTCGGATCCCTTCGTGATCGCAAATCTCGCAATATGCCGGTTTTTTCTAACTTTATTTTTAATAAGAAAACTTTGCACATGAAGCCTTTACATGCAAATGGTTCAGTTTCACGAGAAGGAATATAAAATATATTTTGCTCTATTTCACCTGACGCCTACTCTGTTTTTCGGAGTTTACTCCTTAAGAATCGATTTTCTTATATAAGCCCGGGGTATGTATGAAAATTTATGGGGAGTGTTATACGATAGTTGTATAGTTAATAATTTTGTGCGCAACATATTTGGGTGTATGTATGTATGTATGTTTATTTCTTTGGCACGTCCCGTAGCCTAAAAGGCTCGATGGATTTTGAAATGTGAGGTGTCGTTAGATTTGTCTTGTCAGAATTGATAAAAGTGGCCGCCATGTTCAACTTTTTAGATACAGGACCGCTTGCTTCCAAAATCGATATTATGCCTAATCACAAAACCGTAGATAGAATGATAATAGAAGCCATAATTTTTGATTACGGTAAGGCTTGCCACTACGGCTATTACCCCAGATGAAGGAAAAAATAAAGGCTATGATTTCAGGCGGGAAATTCTTGTTTTCATATTTTTTCGTAGCCGGGTTTTAGTTTTTTAAACTTTTATTTTATTTCTATATTTTTGTGCTCAGAGCTTAACGCTACCTCACCTCGCTACCCGCGGCCGCGTGTCGTGTTGCTTGATTGTAGAGCGCGTACATTGAGCCGTCTCTTAATATCGCTTGTGAGATCATTTGCTATAAGAAATTAAAGTTTGTCAAAATTTGTCAAGATCTTTCTTTTGATACCATAAATGATATGATTATCTAAAAAAAAAGGTTTTTTTGGTTGTTTAATTCACCTATAAAATCCGCCATGTTGATTTTTTTATATTCTATATATCCTATGACACGCGGAGTGATGGCACGAATCCAAATACACCACATTTGTCAAGATCGGTTAAGTAGTTTAGGAAATACAAGGGAACAGATGTACATCCATACATATATTCATACATAGACTGTAAAAAACATAACCCTCCTTTTTTCGTAGTCGGGTAAAAAAGTGGCCGCCATTTTGAACTTTTTATTTACTAAACGGAATTCTTCCAAAATCGATATCTGATAAATAGTTAACTTTTCGTCAAAGGTCTAGCAATTTGATTGTCTATGGTCCATTAAACGGCCCAATATTTTCAAAACAATAATTGAAAATCCCCCACCACGAGTCCCCGTTGTTGGAATTAAAAAAAAGTGGCCGCCATTTTGTTTTTTTTTAGTTACTGCACCACAGTACTCTGCACCGATGGCAATGAACAATATTATCTCTATACTTAACAGCATGTAGAATAAATAGCACTTTTATTGTCTTTTATTGTTTTTTATCATACTTTTTGATCCTTAGCTTTACTGTCTTTTTTTTCTCTAGTTATCTATTCTTTACTATTTTTATAATTTCTGTTGCTTTCTAAATTTATTTGATAATTATTTTTTTTTAAAATGACAGCTTTTTGACAGTTTATAGCGGTAGATTGATTAGTAGGCTTATATTTTTAAATAATTGTGGAACTCGTTGTTGGAATGTATAGACTTACCTTACTATTTTTATATTTAATACCTTAAATATCAATGTACATTACCGTTTGTGTTTTCCTAATAAAACAAAATAAAATGGCTTCCATAATCGATATCTGAGGTCCCTAATCACGAATCCGTTGTCAGAATTGAAAAAAAGTGACAGCCATTTCGAACTTTTTAGTTACTGGATCAAATGCTTCCAAAATCGTTATCTGAGGGTCCTTGGAAGTCATTAATCACGAATCCGTTGTCAGAATTGAAAAAACTGGCCGCAATTTTGAACTTTTTAGTTACTGGACCGATTGCTTCCAAAGTCGATATCTGAGGGTCCCTGAAGTCCCTAATCACGAATCCGTTGTCAGAATTTAAAAAAGTGACCGCCATTTTGAACTTTTCAGTTACTGGACCGAATGCTTCCAAAATCGATATCTGAGGGGTCCCTTAAGTTCCTAACCACGAATCCGTTGTAAGAATTTCAAAAAGTGGCTGCCATTTCGAACTTTTTAGTTACTGGACAGATTGCTTCCAAAACCGATATCTGGAGGTCCCTAATCACGAATCCATTGTCAGGATTGAAAAAAATTGGCCGCGGCCCGCGATCCCCCAGCACATTTAGAATCATTAGTAAGGAGTAAATTCCAGTCGTGGGTCGGCGCTGACACACACACTTTTTATTTTTATAAAGGTACTCAAAACAAGATATTTACAGTACAATTAAAAAAAATCCGGCCAAGTGCGAGTTGGACTCGCGCACGAAGGGTTCCGTACCATTATCTATAAAAAACACATTTGTTTTATGAAAGCCCCCCTTAAATATTTGTTGTATTTTAATTGAATTATTTATTTTAAAAGTAAATATTTAGCTAAATATTCGATGAATATTTTAAGTGTTGCTGTTATAAATATCTAGCAAAAACCAACAAAAAAGTCGCGTTTGTTGTATGGGAAAATATTTGATTTAAAATACTTAAATATTTAAAAAACTTATATATTTGTTTTATTTTAATTTAAAAATTTATTTTTATAGTGAATATACAGGTTGTCAAAAAATGAAGGATAATCCTGTAACTGCGGATAGGTAATACCATAGCCTATTACATTACATACTAAAATTTAAGTTATGCAAAAGTCTCACCATTTTCGAGATATTAACATTTGTTTTTTCTTTTTGTATGAAAAACGCATCTGTTTAAATGCTTTGTGATTTTCCAGAAAAAAGTTATAATACAGTTGGAGTGCCCAACAGGGTAAAAACTTCCTTATTTTATCAGCTTTTCAACAAAATACAAATTAGTTCCAACAAAACCCAATGATTGTTGGCACAAAGGTGCCTCAAATTGATTTTATCAATTTATATTAGGCTATGGTATTATCTATCTGCAGTTACAGATTATCCTTCATTTTTGGGACACCCTGTACAACTAAATATTCTGTGAATATTTCAAGTGTCTACCTTCAAAATCGAGCAAAAAAATCACGTTTGTTGTATGGAGACCCCTTATTTTATCCCTTTTTAGTTTTTAGTATTTGTTGTTATAGCAGCAATAGTAATACATCATCTGTGAAAATTTCAGCAGTCTAGCTATCACGGAACCCTAAAAAGTGTTAAAATATAGTGAAGAAAAACACAACAATTAGAAATTCGAGGTCACAATGCTGCGGAAATTTTCGAGATGTAAAACTACTTCTTGCCACCATGCTATGAAGCTAAAAAAACTGAAAGCATATCAAATTACCTGGAGACGATATGTGTGCCATACAATGTGTTTGTTCTAGGGATGGTTTCATGATTTTTTAACATTTTTCGCGCACAATCCTCTAAAAAATCACTTTCTCCCATTGAAATTACACTTAAAGTCCCTCTTGCGTATTCCGCCAGAAAGTCACTATCCTCCATTGAAATAACACTAATCATCCCATGTGCACAATCCGCCAAGAAATCACTTTCATCCATTGAAATAACGCTTATTTTCCCTCGTGCACAATCCTCCAGAAAATCGCTTTCCTCCATCGAAATTATACTTATAGTCCCTAGTTCGACAACTGACATACTTGACGCAAACTTAGCCAAGGAGTCACTAGCCAACAAAATAACCGATTCATGGCTATCTTCGAATGATAAGTAGGAATTCGACACATTTTCTCCAGATTCGATAACTGCATCCGATTTCTCATAAAGCCCGGCGGGAACTAAACAATTTTTATAATGTTCATTTTCTACATTGCTTGAAGGACATTCCCTCACTGGTAAAATACAGTTAATTTTATAATGTTCACGCCAATTAGGGTTCCTGTAAATCTCATGGACACTTGTTAAAGAAGTATTTCTTAGTCGAGTGTAAGAAGGGAACCCAAGAGAAGTACCAACAGTCACCTTGATGCCTCCGTCGTCTATAAATACGCCGCTCTTGACCCCAGGTAAGCATTCATCAGGACACGGGCAAAGAGACGATATGTCCGGCGATGTTACACGTATCTTAATATAGCTGTGTTTAAATCTTATTTTCTTTCTATCACATCCACAGGCTCGATCACATTTAGTTGTTTTCTTTATTTCCTCGTATTCTTCTGTAATGCCTTCTGATGGAACAAGAACTTTTTTGTCCACTTGTGTTGTTTTCATTTTTAATTTTTCTGAAGGTGTAGGTTCTGCAGTAAGTCCGGCTTCAGTTCGAACTTTCTTTAGTAACTCTTTATCAGAATCGCTAACTTCTGGCATAGGTCCCCCTTTTTTAATAGCTTCTCTGAGTATTTTTTCTTTTTCTTTCTGTGTTTTACCCTTTAAGGACAGCGGAGCTGTTGGAGCTTTCTTTCTCCTTAGTTTTTCTGAGAAAGTCGGTTTAGCTGGAAGTCCAGCAGCAATTCTGGCTTTCTGTAAAAGTTCTTTTTCTGAAGCAGTTTTTATTTCTGGCATAGATCGACCTGCTGCAAGAGCTTCCCTTAATATTTCTTCTTTTTTAGCAGTTGTTTCTCCTTCTAAAGTTCTTTTTGGTTTGCTTACTTTTTCAATCATTTTTTTTTCTGACGATGTTTTAGCCGCAGGAAGAGGAATTTTGTATTTATCTAACATTCTGAGGTACTGTTCTTTTTCGTCAGGAATCTTTCCTTTCAAAGCAGTAAAAGATGTAGGGGCAGCTTCCTTTAAAACTTTTTCCACTAGTTTTTTCTCCGACGCTGTTTTTGGGTTTGGCAATGCAATATGTTTTTGAGCCATAGATTTGAGTATTTTTTCTTTTTCTTCTGGTGACTTATCCTTCAGCGCTGCAAATGATGTTAGGGGCAACTCTTTTTTTATTTTTTCAACTAGTCTTTTTTCGGATTCTGTTTTGGGTTCAGGTAACTTAAGGCCCTGTTTAGCTAATTCCCTCAGTATTTTTTCCTTTTCTTCGACAGGTTTGTCTTTAAGAGCAGTAAACGACGGAGCTGGCAATTCCTTTTTGACCTTTTCAATAATTTCTTTCTCTGATGCTGTTTTTGGTTCCAGTAAAGGTACAAACTGTTTTGCAAGCGATTTTAAAACTTTTTCTTTCTCCTCGTCCGTTTTGCCTTTTAAAGTAGCAAATGTCGGAGGAGCTTCTTTCAAAACTTTTTCCACAAGTTTCTTTTCAGATGCTGTTTTTGGTTGTGGTAAAGGTATTTGTTTTTTAACAAGAGATTTCAGAATTTTTTCCTTCTCTTTGTCTGTTTTTCCTTTAAGAGCAGCAAATGTCGGGGGAGCCGCTTCTTTTAGAATTTTGTCAACCAGTTTCTTTTCAGATGCTGTTTTTGGTTTCGGTAACGGAATGTGTTCTTTTGCTAGAGCTCTGAGATATTTTTCTTTTTGTTCTGGAGTTTTTCCTTTTAAGTCCGAAAATGACGGAGGTGGAAGCTCCTTTAAAACTTTCTCTATAAGTTTCTTCTCAGACGCTGTTTTTGGTTCTGGTAGCGGTATGTGCTGTTTCGCAATTGATTTCAGAATTTTTTCTTTTTCTTCGTCTGTTTTACCTTTAAGTGCAGCAAAAGATGGAAGGGAATGTTCTTTAATAACTTTTTCAACGAGTTTCTTTTCAGACGCAGTTTTTGGGTTCGGTAATGGAATGTGCTCTTTTGCTAAAGCTTCGAGGTATTTTTGTTTTTGTTCAGGAGTTTTGCCTTTTAAGTCAGTAAAAGACGGAGGTGGAATTTGCTTTAAAACCTTTTCTACTAGATTCTTTTCCGACGCTGTTTTTGGTTCTGGTAACGGTATGTGCTGTTTTGCAATTGATTTCAAAATTTTTTCTTTCTCTTCGTCTGTTTTGCCCTTTAGTGCAGTAAAAGACGAAATAGGCGCTTCTTTTAATATTTTTTCTACAAGTTTCTTTTCGGATGAAGTTTTTGGTTTTGGTAGCGGAATGTGTTCTTTCGCTAGAGCTCTGAGGTATTTTTCTTTTTGTTCTGGAGTTTTTCCTTTTAAGTCAGAAAAAGACGGAGGTGGAACCTCCTTTAGAACTTTTTCTACAAGTTTCTTTTCCGACTCTGTTTTTGGTTCTGGTAACGGTACGTGCTGTTTTGCAATTGATTTCAAAAAATTTTCTTTTTCTTTATCTGTTTTACCTTTAAGTGCAGCAAAAGATGGAGGAGGATATTCTTTTAGAACTTTTTCAACAAGTTTCTTTTCAGATGCAGTTTTTGGTTTCGGTAACGGAATGTGCTCTTTTGCTAAAGCTTCGAGGTATTTTTGTTTTTGTTCAGAAGTTTTGCCTTTTAAGTCAGTAAAAGACGGAGGTGGAATTTGCTTTAAAACCTTTTCTACCAGTTTCTTTTCCGACGCTGTTTTTGGTTCTGGTAACGGTATGTGCTGTTTTGCAATTGATTTCAAAATTTTTTCTTTCTCTTCATCTGTTTTGCCTTTTAGTGAAGTAAAAGACGAAATAGGCGATTCTTTTAATACTTTTTCTATGAGTTTCTTATCGGACGAAGTTTTTGGTTTTGGTAACGGAATGTGTTCTTTTGCTAGAGCTCTGAGGTATTTTTCTTTTTGTTCTGGAGTTTTTCCTTTTAAGTCAGAAAAAGACGGAGGTGGAACCTCCTTTAAAACTTTTTCTACAAGTTTCTTTTCCGACGCTGTTTTTGGTTCTGGTAACGGAATGTGCTGTTTTGCAATTGATTTCAAAATTTTTTCTTTCTCTTCGTCTGTTTTACCTTTAAGTTCAGCAAAAGATGGAGGAAGAGATTCTTTTAGAACTTTTTCAACAAGTTTCTTTTCAGACTCAGTTTTTGGTTTTGGTAACGGAATATGCTCTTTTGCTAAAGCTTCGAGGTATTTTTGTTTTTGTTCAGGTGTTTTTCCTTTTAAGTCAGTAAAAGACGGAATTGGAACCTCTTTTAAAACCTTTTCTACCAGTTTCTTTTCAGACGCTGTTTTTGGCTCTGGTAAAGGTATATGTTTTTTTGCAAGTGATCTAAGAATTTTTTCTTTCTCTTTGTCTGTTTTTCCTTTTAGAGCAGCAAATGTTGGTGGTGCTATTTTTTTTAGAATTTTGTCAACTAGTTTCTTTTCAGACGCCGTTTTTGGTTCCGGTAACGGAATGTGCTCTTTTGCTAGAGCTCGAAGGTATTTTTCTTTTTGATCAGGAGTTTTTTCTTTGAGGTCAGTAAAAGACGGAGGTGGAATTTCTTTTAAAACCTTTTCTATCAGTTTCTTCTCCGATGCTGTTTTTGGTTCTGGTAACGGAATGTGCTGTTTTGCAATTGATTTCAAAAGTTTTTCTTTCTCTTCATCTGTTTTGCCTTTTAGCGTAGCAAAAGATGGAGTAGGAGCTTCTTTTAGAACTTTTTCAACGAGTCTCTTTTCAGAATCTGTTTTTGGCTCTGGTAAAGGTATATGTTTTTTAGCAAGTGATCTCAGAATGTTTTCCTTGTCCTTGTCTGTTTTTCCTGTTAGAGCTGCAAATGACAGTGGAGCCGCTTCTTTTAGAATTTTGTCTAAAAGTTTCTTTTCAGACGCCGTTTTTGGTTTCGGTAACGGAATATTCTGCTTTATCAGAGCTCTGAGTAATTTTTCTTTTTGTTCAGGAGTTTTTTCTTTTAAGTCAGTAAAAGATGGAGGTGGAGCTTCCTCTAAAACTTTTTCTACAAGTTTTTTTTCAGACGCTGTCCTTGGTTCTGGTAACGGCATGTGATGTTTTGCAAGCGATTTCAGAATTTTTTCTTTCTCCTCGTCTGTTTTACCTTTCAGTGCAGAAAAAGATGGGGGAGAAGCTTCTTTAAGTATTTTATCTATAAGTTTCTTTTCAGACGCTGTTTTTGGCTTTGGTAAAGGTATGTGTTTTTTAGCAAGCGATTTTAAATTTTTTTCTTTCTCTTTGTCTGTTTTACCTTTTAGAGCAGCAAATGTCGGTGGAGCTGCTTCTTTAAGAATTTTGTCAACAAGTTTCTTTTCAGACGCTGTTTTTGGTTGAGGAAGCGGAATTTGCTCTTGTGCCAAAGCTCTGAGGTATTTTTCTTTTTGTTCAGGAGTTTTTCCTTTTAAGTCAGTAAAAGACGAAGGTGGAACTTCTTTTAGAATCTTTTCAACAAGTTTCTTTTCCGACGCTGTTTTTGGTTCTGGTAATGGTTTGTGCTGTTTTGCAATTGATTTTAAAATTTTCACTTTCTCTTCATCTGTTTTGCCTTTTAGTGCCGCAAAAGACGAAGGAGGCGCTTCTTTTAAAACTTTTTCTATGAGTTTCTTTTCAGACGAAGTTTTTGGTTTTGGTAACGGAATCTGTTCTTTTGCTAGAGCTCTGAGGTATTTTTCTTTTTGTTCAGGAGTTTTTCCTTTTAAGTCAGTAAAAGACGGAGGTGGAACTTCTTTTAAAACCTTTTCTATTAGTTTCTTTTGCGACGCAGTTTTTGGTTCTGGTAACGGTAAATGCTGTTTTGCAAGTGATTGCAAAAGTTTTTCTTTCTCCTCGTCTGTTTTGCCATCTAGTGCAGCAAATGATGAAGGAGGCACTTTTTTTAAAATTTCTTCTATGAGTTTCTTTTCAGACGCAGTTTTTGGTTTCGGTAACGGAATGTGCTCTTTTGCTAAAGCTTCGAGGTATTTTTGTTTTTGTTCAGGAGTTTTGCCTTTTAAGTCAGTAAAAGACGCAGGTTGAATTTCTTTTAAAATCTTTTCTATCAGTTTCTTTTCCGACGCAGTTTTTGGTTCTGGTAACGGTTTGTGCTGTTTAGCAATCGATTTTAGAATTTTTTCTTTCTCTTCGTCTGTTTTACCTTTAAGTGCAGTAAAAGATTGAGGAGATTCTTTTAGAACTTTTTCAACGAGTTTCTTCTCAGACTCAGTTTTTGGTTTTGGTAACGGAATGTGCTCTTTTGCTAAACCTTTGAGATATTTTTCTTTTTGATCAGGAGTTTTTTCTTTTAAGTCAGTAAACGACGGAGGTGGAACTTCCTTTAAAACATTTTGTATCACTTTTTTTTCAGAAGCTGTTTTTGGTTCTGGTAATGGTAAGTACTGATTTGCAAGCGATTTCAAAATTTCTTCTTTCTCTTCGTCTGTTTTACCTTTCAATGCATCAAAGGATAGAGGAGTAGCTTCTTTTAGAACTTTTCCTATGAGTTTCTTTTCAGACGCTGTTTTTGGCTTCGGTAAAGGTATGTGTTTTTTAGCAAGCGATTTTAAAGTTTTTTCTTTCTCTCTGTCTGTTTTTCCTTTTAGAGCAGCAAATGTCGGGGGAGCCGCTTCTTTAAGAATTTTGTCAACGAGTTTCTTTTCAGATGCTGTTTTTGGTTGAGGAAGTGGAATTTGCTGTTTTGCCAAAGCTTTAAGATATTTTTCTTTTTGTTCAGGAGTTTTTCGTTTCAAGTCAGTAAAAGACGGAGGTGGAACTTCCATTAAAATCCTTTCAATCAGTTTCTTTTCCGACGCTGTTTTAGGTTCTGGTAACGGTATGTGCTGTTTTGCAATCGATTTTAAAATTTTTTCTTTTTCTTCGTCTGTTTTACCTTTAAGTTCAGCAAAAGATGGAGGATGAGATTCTTTAAGAACTTTTTCAACAAGTTTTTTTTCAGAATCGGTTTTTGGTTCCGGTAACGGAATATGCTCTTTTGCTAGAGCTCTGAGGTATTTTTCTTTTTGTTCTGGAGTTTTTCCTTTTAAGTCATTAAATGACGGAGGTGGTACCTCCTTTAAAACCTTTTCTACCAGTTCCTTTTCCGAAGCTGATTTTGGTTCTGGTAACGGTATGTGCTGTTTTGCAAGTGATTTCAAAATTTTTTCTTTTTCTTCATCTGTTTTACCTTTTAGTGCGGCAAAAGATGGAGAAGTCGCTTCTTCTATAACTTTTTCAACAAGTTTCTTTTCAGACGCTGTTCCTGGCTCCGGTAAAGGTATATGTTTTTTCGCAAGTGATTTAAGAATGTTTTCCTTCTCTTTGTCTGTTTTTCCTTTTAGAGCAGCAAATGTTGGTGGAGCTGCTTCTTTTAGAATTTTGTCAACTAGTTTCTTTTCAGACGCCGTTTTTGGTTTCGGTAACGGAATGTTATCTTTTGCTAGAGCTCGGAGGTATTTTTCTTTTTGATTAGGAGTTTTCTCTTTTAAGTCAGTAAAAGACGGAGGTGGAATTTCTTTTAAAACCTTTTCTATCAGTTTCTTCTCCGATGCTGTTTTTGGTTCTGGTAACGGAATGTGCTGTTTTGCAATTGATTTCAAAAGTTTTTCTTTCTCTTCATCTGTTTTGCCTTTTAGCGTAGCAAAAGATGGAGTAGGAGCTTCTTTTAGAACTTTTTCAACGAGTCTCTTTTCAGAATCTGTTTTTGGCTCTGGTAAAGGTATATGTTTTTTAGCAAGTGATCTCAGAATGTTTTCCTTGTCCTTGTCTGTTTTTCCTGTTAGAGCTGCAAATGACAGTGGAGCCGCTTCTTTTAGAATTTTGTCTAAAAGTTTCTTTTCAGACGCCGTTTTTGGTTTCGGTAACGGAATATTCTGCTTCATCAGAGCTCTGAGTAATTTTTCTTTTTGTTCAGGAGTTTTTTCTTTTAAGTCAGTAAAAGATGGAGGTTGAGCTTCCTCTAAAACTTTTTCAACAAGTTTTTTTTCAGACGCTGTCTTTGGTTCTGGTAACGGCATGTGATGTTTTGCAAGCGATTTCAGAATTTTTTCTTTCTCCTCGTCTGTTTTACCTTTCAGTGCAGAAAAAGATGGGGGAGAAGCTTCTTTAAGTATTTTATCTATAAGTTTCTTTTCAGACGCTGTTTTTGGCTTTGGTAAAGGTATGTGTTTTTTAGCAAGCGATTTTAAAATTTTTTCTTTCTCTTTGTCTGTTTTACCTTTTAGAGCAGCAAATGTCGGTGGAGCCGCTTCTTTAAGAATTTTGTCAACAAGTTTCTTTTCAGACGCTGTTTTTGGTTGAGGAAGCGGAATTTGCTCTTGTGCCAAAGCTCTGAGGTATTTTTCTTTTTGTTCAGGAGTTTTTCCTTTTAAGTCAGTAAAAGACGAAGGTGGAACTTCTTTTAGAATCTTTTCAACAAGTTTCTTTTCCGACGCTGTTTTTGGTTCTGGTAACGGTTTGTGCTGTTTTGCAATTGATTTTAAAATTTTCACTTTCTCTTCATCTGTTTTGCCTTTTAGTGCCGCAAAAGACGAAGGAGGCGCTTCTTTCAAAACTTTTTCTATGAGTTTCTTTTCAGACGAAGTTTTTGGTTTTGGTAACGGAATCTGTTCTTTTGCTAGAGCTCTGAGGTATTTTTCTTTTTGTTCAGGAGTTTTTCCTTTTAATTTAGTAAAAGACGGAGGTGGAACTTCTTTTAAAACCTTTTCTATTAGTTTCTTTTGCGACGCAGTTTTTGGTTCTGGTAACGGTAAATGCTGTTTTGCAAGTGATTGCAAAAGTTTTTCTTTCTCCTCGTCTGTTTTGCCATCTAGTGCAGCAAATGATGAAGGAGGCACTTTTTTTAAAATTTCTTCTATGAGTTTCTTTTCAGACGCAGTTTTTGGTTTCGGTAACGGAATGTGCTCTTTTGCTAAAGCTTCGAGGTATTTTTGTTTTTGTTCAGGAGTTTTGCCTTTTAAGTCAGTAAAAGACGCAGGTTGAATTTCTTTTAAAATCTTTTCTATCAGTTTCTTTTCCGACGCAGTTTTTGGTTCTGGTAACGGTATGTGCTGTTTAGCAATAGATTTTAGAATTTTTTCTTTCTCTTCGTCTGTTTTACCTTTAAGTGCAGCAAAAGATGGAGGAGATTCTTTTAGAACTTTTTCAACGAGTTTCTTTTCAGACTCAGTTTTTGGTTTCGGTAACGGAATTTGCTCTTTTGCTAAACCTTTGAGGTATTTTTCTTTTTGTTTAGGAGTTTTTTCTTTTAAGTCAGTAAAAGATGAAGGTGGAGCTTCCTCTAAAACTTTTTTAACAAGTTTTTTTTCAGACGCTGTCTTTGGTTCTGGTAACGGCATGTGATGTTTTGCAAGCGATTTCAGAATTTTTTCTTTCTCCTCGTCTGTTTTATCTTTCAGTGCAGAAAAAGATGGGGGAGAAGCTTCTTTAAGTATTTTATCTATAAGTTTCTTTTCAGACGCTGTTTTTGGCTTTGGTAAAGGTATGTGTGTTTTAGCAAGCGATTTTAAAATTTTTTCTTTCTCTTTGTCTGTTTTACCTTTTAGAGCAGCAAATGTCGGTGGAGCCGCTTCTTTAAGAATTTTGTCAACAAGATTCTTTTCAGACGCTGTTTTTGGTTGAGGAAGCGGAATTTGCTCTTGTGCCAATGCTCTTAGGTATTTTTCTTTTTGTTCAGGAGTTTTTCCTTTTAAGTCAGTAAAGGACGGAGGTGGAACTTCCTTTAAAATCTTTTTAACCAGTTTCTTTTCTGACGCTGTTTTTGGTTCTGGTAACGGTATGTACCGTTTTGCAATCGATTTCAAAATTTTCACTTTCTCTTCATCTGTTTTGCCTTTTAGTGCCGCAAAAGACGGAGGAGGCGCTTCTTTCAAAACTTTTTCTATGAGTTTCTTTTCAGACGAAGTTTTTGGTTTTGGTAACGGAATCTGTTCTTTTGCTAGAGCTCTGAGGTATTTTTCTTTTTGTTCAGGAGTTTTTCCTTTTAAGTCAGTAAAAGACGGAGGTGGAACTTCTTTTAAAACCTTTTCTATTAGTTTCTTTTGCGACGCAGTTTTTGGTTCTGGTAACGGTAAATGCTGTTTTGCAAGTGATTGCAAAAGTTTTTCTTTCTCCTCGTCTGTTTTGCCATCTAGTGCAGCAAATGATGCAGGAGGCACTTTTTTTAAAATTTCTTCTATGAGTTTCTTTTCAGACGCAGTTTTTGGTTTCGGTAACGGAATGTGCTCTTTTGCTAAAGCTTCGAGGTATTTTTGTTTTTGTTCAGGAGTTTTGCCTTTTAAGTCAGTAAAAGACGCAGGTTGAATTTCTTTTAAAATCTTTTCTATCAGTTTCTTTTCCGACGCAGTTTTTGGTTCTGGTAACGGTATGTGCTGTTTAGCAATCGATTTTAGAATTTTTTCTTTCTCTTCGTCTGTTTTACCTTTAAGTGCAGCAAAAGATGGAGGAGATTCTTTTAGTACTTTTTCAACGAGTTTCTTTTCAGAAGCAGATTTTGGTATCGGTAACGGAATGTGTTCTTTTGCTAGAGCTCTGAGGTATTTTTCTTTTTCTTCAGGAGTTTTTCCTTTTATATCAGTAAAAGACGGAGGTGGAACTTCCTTTAAAACCTTTTCTACCAGTTTCTTTTCCGAAGCTGTTTTTGGTTCTGGTAACGGTTTGTGCTGTTTTGCAATTGATTTCAAAATTTTTTCTTTTTCTTCGTCTGTTTTTTCTTTTAGTGCAGCAAAAGATGGAGGAGACGTGTCTTTTAAAACTTTTTCGATGAGTTTCTTTTCAGAGGCTGATTTTGGTTTCGGTAAAGGAATGTGCTCTTTTGCCAGAGCTCTGAGGTACTTTTCTTTTTGTTCAGGAGTTTTTCCTTTTAAGTCAGCAAAAGACGGAGGTGGAACTTCCTTTAAAACCTTTCCTACCAGTTTCTTTTCTGAAGCTGTCTTTGGTTCTGGTAACGGTATGTGCTGTTTTGCAATTGATTTCAAAATTTTTTCTTTTTCTTTATCTGTTTTGCCTTTTAGTGTAGTGAAAGACGAAAAAGGCGCTTCTTTTAATACTTTTTCTATGAGTTTCTTTTCAGAGGCAGTTTTTGGTTTCGGTAACGGAACGTGCTCTTTTGCCAGAGCTCTGAGGTACTTTTCTTTTTGTTCTGGTGTTTTTCCTTTTAAGTCAGAAAAAGACGGAGGTGGAACCTCCTTTAAAACTTTTTCTACGAGTTTCTTTTCAGACGCTGTTTTTGGTTCTGGTAACGGTATGTGCTGTTTTGCAATCGATTTTAGAATTTTTTCTTTATCTTCGTCTGTTTTACCTTTAAGTGCAGCAAAAGATGGAGAAGGAGATTCTTTTAGAACTTTTTCAACGAGTTTCTTTTCGGAAGAAGTTTTTGGTTTTGGTAACGGAATGTGTTCTTTTGCTAGAG
Source organism: Coleophora flavipennella (assembly GCA_947284805.1). Taxonomy (NCBI): domain Eukaryota; kingdom Metazoa; phylum Arthropoda; class Insecta; order Lepidoptera; family Coleophoridae; genus Coleophora; species Coleophora flavipennella. Next base: position 12,696,944 of record OX369308.1, read on the forward strand.
CTCTAAGGTAATTTTCTTTTTGTTCTGGAGTTTTGCCTTTTAAGTCTGTAAAAGACGGAGGTGGAACTCCTTTTAAAACTTTTTCAACAAGTTTCTTTTGAGACGCTGTTTTTGGTTCTGGTAACGGTATGTGTTGTTTTGCAATTGACTTCAAAATTTTTTCTTTTTCTTCATCGGTTTTTCCTTTCAGGGCGGCAAAAGATGTAGCTTCTTTTAGTACTTTTTCAACAAGTTTCTTTTCAGACGCTGTTTTTGGTTCTGGTAACGGTATTTGCTGTTTTGCAATTGATTTTAGAATTTTTTCTTTCTCTTCGTCTGTTTTACCTTTTAGTGCATCAAAAGATGGGGGAGTAGCTTCTTTTAGAATTTTTTCTATAAGTTTCTTTTCAGACGCTGTTTTTGGCTTTGGTAAAGTTATGTGTTTTTTAACAAGCGATTTTAGAATTTTTTCTTTTTCTTTTTCTGGTTTTCCTTTTAAAGCAGCAAATGTCAGTGGAGCCGATTCTTTTAAAACTTTTTCAACCAGTTTCTCATCAGATATTGTTTTTGGTTGAGGTAGAGGAACTTGCTCTTTTGCCAAAGCTTTGAGGTATTTTTCTCTTTGTTCAGGAGTTTTCTCTTTTAAATCTGTAAACGATAAGGGAGGTGCTTCCTTCAAAACTTTTTGTACTAGTTTCTTTTCAGACGCTGTTTTTGGCTCTGGTAAAGGTATATGCTGTTTTGCAATCGATTTCAGAATGTTTTCTTTTTCTTCGTCTGTTTTTCTCTTTAGTGCAGCAAAAGATGGAGGAGACGTGTCTTTTAAAACCTGTTCGATGAGTTTCTTTTCAGACAAAGTTTTTGGTTTTGGTAACGGAATGTGTTCTTTCGCTAGAGCTCTGAGGTATTTTTCTTTTTGTTCTGGAGTTTTTCCTTTTAAGTCAGTAAAAGACGGAGGTGGAACCTCCTTTAAAACTTTTTCTACAAGTTTCTTCTCTGATGCTGTTTTTGGTTCTGGTAACGGTATATACCTATTTGCAATCGATTTCAAAAATTTTTCTTTCTCTTCGTCTGTTTTACCTTTAAGTGCAGCAAATGATGGAGGAGATTCTTTTAGTACTTTTTCAATGATTTTCTTTTCAGAAGCAGTTTTTGGTATCGGTAACGGAATGTGTTCTTTTGCTAGAGCTCTGAGGTATTTTTCTTTTTCTTCAGGAGTTTTTCTTTTTAAATCAGTAAATGACGGAGGTGGAACTTCCTTTAGAACCTTGTCTACCAGTTTCTTTTCCGACGCTGTTTTTGGTTCTGGTAACGGTTTATACTGTTTTGCAAGTGATTTCAACATTTTTTCTTTCTCTTCGTCTGTTTTTTCTTTCAGTGCAGCAAAAGATGGAGGAGACGTGTCTTGTAGAACTTTTTCGATGAGTTTCTTTTCAGAGGCAGTTTTAGGTTTCGGTAACGGAATGTGCTCTTTTGCCAGAGCTCTGAGGTATTTTTCTTTTTGTTCAGGAGTTTTTCCTTTTAAGTCGGTAAAAGATGGAGGTGGAGTTTCTTTTAAGACTTTTTCTATCAGTTTTTTTTCCGATGCTGTTTTTGGCTCTGGTAAAGGAATATTTTGTTTTGCCAGCGATTTGAGAATTTTTTCTTGTTCGTCGTCTGTTTTACCTTTGAGTGCTGCAAAAGACAGTGGAGTTGTTTCTCTTAAAACTTTTGCTACAAGTTCTTTCTCCGATTGTGTTTTTGGTTCAGGTAATTTAATATGCTCTTGAGCTAGAGCTTTGAGGTATTTTTCTTTTTGTTCAGGTGTTTTGTCTTTTAGAGCAGTGAATGATGATGGGGCAGTTTCTTTTAAAACTTTCTGCACTAGTTTCTTTTCAGATAAAGTTTTTGGTTTTGGCAATCCTATATAGTTCTTAGCCATAGACTTTAGAATGTTCTCCTTATCTTTAGGTGATTTGCCCTTTAGAGCTGAGAAGGATTGTGGACTTAACTCCTTTTTTACCTTTTCTATTAATTTTTTTTCAGATTCTGTTTTTGGCTCGGGTAATTTAAGTCCCTGTTTTGCTATTGCTCTTAGTATTTTTTCCTTTTCCTCAGTAGGTTTTTCCTTTAAATCGGTGAATGATGGAGGTGGTAGTTCTCTTTTAATTTTTTCAATTATTTTCTTTTCTGATGCTGTTTTTGGCGATGGTAGAGGTATATGTTGTTTTGCTATTGCTTTTAAAATTTGTTTTTTCTCCTCGTCAGTTTTACCTTTTAGATCTGTAAAGGGCGAAGGGGCCTTTTCCTTCAAAACTTTAGCTACAAGTTCCTTTTCCGATTCTGTTTTTGGTTCTGGTAATGTAATTTGCTGTTTAGCTAGTTCTTTTAGAATTTTTTCTTTTTGTTCTGGCGTTTTTCCTTTTAATGTAGTAAATGATGGAGGCTTAGTTTCCCTTAAAACTTTATCTATTAGTTTCTTTTCAGACGCTGTTTTTGGTTTTGGCAATGGAATATGTTTCTTAGCCAAAGATTTTAGGATTTTTTCTTTTTCTTCTGGTGACTTTTCCTTTAAAGCTGAAAAGGATGGTGTAGATACTTCCTTTTTTAATTTTTCTATTAACTTTTTTTCTGATTCTGTTCTTGGCTCAGGTAAAGGAAGTCCCTGTTTCGCTATCGCTCTTAGTATTTTTTCTTTTTCTTTTGTTGGTTTTTCTTTCAGAGCGGTAAATGATGGAGCAGGCAAATCTTTTCGGATTTTTTCAATAATTTTTTTTTCTGATGCTGTTTTTGGCTCGGGTAAAAGCATGTGCTGTTTTGCAATCGATTTAAAAATTTTCTCTTTCTCTTCGTCTGTTTTACCTTTTAGTGCAGCAAAAGATGGAGGAGGAGCTTCGTTTTGAACTTTTTCTATAAGTTTCTTTTCAGATGATGTTTTTGGTTTAGGTAGTGGAATGTGTTCTTTTGCCAGAGCTCTGAGATACTTTTCTTTTTGTTCAGGAGTTTTTTGTTTTAAATCTGTAAACGATGGAGGAGGAGCTTCTTTCAAAACTTTTTCTACAAGTTTCTTTTCAGACGCTGTTTTTGGCTCTGGTAAAGGTATGTGCTGTCTTGCAATCGATTTCAGAATTTTTTCTTTCTCCTCTTTCGTTTTACCTTTCAGAGCACTAAAAGACAGCGGAGGTGCTTCTTTTAAAACTTTTTCCAAGAGTTTTTTTTCAGACGCTGTTTTTGGTTCTGGTAACGGAATATGCTGTTTAGCTAGAGCTTTCAGGTATTTTTCTTTTTGTTCAGGTGTTTTTCCTTTCAAAGCAGTAAAGGATGGAGGAAGAGCTTCTTTCAAAATTTTTTCTACAAGTTTCTTTTCAGACGCTGTTTTTGGTTCTGGTAAAGGTATTTTCTTTTTTATTAATGACTTTAAAATATTTTCTTTTTCTTCGGGAGTTTTATCTTTAAGTTCTGCAAAAGATGCTGGGAGTATTTCCTCTTTTACTTTTTCTATTAATATTTTTTCAGATTCTGTTTTTGGCTCTGGCAATGCAAGTCCCTGTTTTGCTATTGTCCTTAGTATTTTTTTTTGTTCTTCGGCAGGTTTATCTTTAAGAGCAGTAAACGATGGAGAAGGCAATTCCCTCTTAATTTTTTCAATTATCTTCTTCTCTGATGCTGTTTTTGGCTCTGGTAGTGGTACATGTTGTTTTGCTAGTGATTTAAGAATTTTTTCTTTCGCTTCGTCTGATTTACCTTTTAGAGTTGCAAAAGTTGGAGGAGGCGTGTCTTTTAAAACTTTTTCGATGAGTTTCTTTTCAGAGGCAGTTTTTGGTTTCGGTAACGGAATGTGCTCTTTTGCCAGAGCTCTAAGGTATTTTTCTTTTTGTTCAGGAGTTTTTCCTTTTAAGTCGGTAAAAGATGGAGGTGGAGTTTCTTTTAAGACTTTTACTACAAGTTTCTTTTCAGACGCTGTTTTTGGCTCTGGTAAAGGTATGTTCTGTCTTGCAATCGATTTCAGAATTTTTTCTTTCTCCTCGTTCGTTTTACCTTTCAGAGCACTAAAAGACAGCAGAGGTGCTTCTTTTAAAACTTTTTCCAAGAGTTTTTTTTCAGACGCTGTTTTTGGTTCTGGTAATGTAATATTCTGTTTAGCTAGAGCTTTAATGTAATCTTCTTTTTGTGCAGGAGTTTTACCTTTTAAAGCTGTTGTTAAAGAAGTAGGTGGAATATCTTTAAGAATTTTTTCTATAATTTTTTTTTCGGATGGTGTTTTTGCTTCAGGCAAAATAGCGTGTTTTTTTGCCATTGACCTTAGTATTTTTTCTTTTTCCTGAGGAGTTTTATCTTTTATATCGGCAAAAGTTGGTGTTCGTATTTCCTTTTGAATTTTTTCAAGCATTTTTTTTTCAGATATTGTTTTAGCTTCAGGCAGAGGAATGTGTTTTTTCGCCATAGATTTTAATATTTTTTCTTTTTCTTTTGTTGTTTTTCCTTTTAGAGACTCAAAAGAAGCTGGTGGTTTTTCTTGCTGAATTTTCTCAATCAGTTTTTTCTCTGACGTGGTCCTAGGCTTAGGTAACTCCATTTGCTGTTGTGCTATTGCTTTTAGGATTTTTTCCTTTTCTTCGGGAGTTTTTCCCTTAAGTGCGCTAAAAGATGAAGGAGGTATTTCTTTTCGAATATTATCAATTATTTTTTTTTCAGATGCTGTCTTTGGTTCTGGCAAAGGAATGTGAAGTTTAGCTAATGATTTAAGAATCTTTTTTTTTTCTTCGGGTGATGTTCCTTTAAGAGCTTGAAAAGTCAGAGGATATTCTTTATAAACTTTTTTAATCAATTTTTTTTCCGATTCTGTTTTTGGTTTTGGTAGCGGAAGGTTTTGTTTTGCTAAATCTTTTAGAATGTTTTCTTTCTCTTCGGATGATTTATCTTTAATATCACTAAAAGAAGTAACAGGTACCTGTTTTTTAATCTTCTCTACAAGTTTTTTTTCTGATACCGTTTTTGCTTCAGGTAAAGCAATTTGTTTCTTTGCTAAGGACATTAGGATCTTTTCTCGCTCTTCGGGGCTTTTTGTCTTTAATTCTTCAAAAGTTGTAGGCATTTCTTTAAGAATTTTTGCTATAATTTTTTTTTCTGACACTGTTTTTGCTTCGGGCAGAGCAATTTGTTGCCTTGCTAAAGATTTCAGTATTTGTTCTCTTTCTTCGGGACTTTTTTTCTTTAAATCTTCAAAAGTTATAGGCATTTCTTTGCGAATTTTTTCAACAAGTTTTTTTTCCGATGCTGTTTTAGGTTCTGGTAACGTAATATGTTCTTGTGCCATCTTTTTCATAATTTCCTCTTTTTCTTTTGCAGTTTTTCCTTTCATATCACCTTTCAATAGTTTTTCGATAATTTTTTTTTCTGATATCGTTTTTATTTCTGGTAGTTTTTTTCCTCCTTTTATTAAAGATTTCAATATTTTTTGTTTTTCAGATTTCGTTTTCCCTGCTAAAGGAGTTTCTTCTTTGATTTTAGCTATGATTGCTTTTTCCGATGTTGTTCGACCTTCTGGCAGCGGTAAACCTTTTCTAGCGTGTTCCCTTAAAAAATTTTCTTTTTCTGTGGCAGTTTTACCTTCAATAGCAGCTATCGCCTTTTCTTGCACGGCTATCTCAGACTTTCGTTTTTCTTTTTCAACTGCTTCATCTATTTTCTGTTCTCCGGCTTTTACACCTCTAGAAACAGATTCACCTTTAGCTTTTCGTTCTGCTCCTAATTTTCTTTCTTCTAGTGGTAAATGCCCACATAGTATGCAGTTACAACGATTACAATTTTTCGTTTTGTAGCAATCGTATAGACTTTTCATTACTTCAAACATATTATCAGAATTACATTGACAACAACAGCTTTCTTCTTTTTTACTAAACTCACATCGATATATTCTAGTAGGCATACCTGAATGCACAAAGGGATTTAAATTTTTCTGATTATAATAGTTACCCACAGTAAGCTGTGTTTGAAAATAATTAGGAGAATTCCGGATGTATCGAGATAGTATGGTGTGCTTGGCATATTTGATTGTTAAATTAGGAGTGCTGCGACATTTGTCAATCAAATTGTAAGGTAATTTGTGGCATTTCATCAAACGCAATATATTTGAAAGTTCATGTTTGGAATACTTGAGAATTTTATATTTTTTTCGTTTCTGCTCATGATCTGTTAAAACTTTTTGGATAACAATGTACATATTTTTAACTTTATTTGTGTTACGTATCTTGTGTTTTTTTAGCTGAGACAAAAAGCTTTGTATAACAAAGGTATCTTCTTGAGTGTCATCATCAAATAGTTTTAAAAACGCCGGTTTCTGTGGTCTGTGTGGTTTTGCTGCAGCATCTGAGCCATCCGCGGGTCTCCTGCGCACGTATAACAACTTAACACTTCCACTGTGTGCCATTATACCTTTTTTCTGTAACTTTTTATTGATTTAATCAAATTTTTCATAATTGTACGCAGATGTAATTTTTCCTGGAATTAAATTAACGCTCTTTTGACTTTATGGACACAGACATGGAGATGCTTTGTTTAATTATTTCATAGATATTGAAGGCCGTCATCATATCAGCCGAAAGACGTCCACTGTTGGACAAAGGCCTCATTTACGGCCTTATCTACGGTAAACCCGTTTCCAGGTAATATCCCCATCACTTTTTAGGGTTCCGTTACTTACCTCAAAAGACCCTTTTCCTCAAGAACACGTGGATGTATCAGGATGAAAATTATTTAAATCTATGGTCCCTTGAAAATGTAAACAATCGAGCTTCTAAGACAAAGCAACAAAAAGGTGCGGTCATTTTACTGCCATTTCTGTCACTTATTTAGATACTCGAAACTAAATCTCAACCTCTAGGGTACTTTCCTTTGACCTAGAATCTTGAAATTTTGCAAGAAGGAAAGTCTCACATGACAAGTAAAGGAAAAAGTCCGAAAATAATAAATTTGTACTTAACACATTTTTTAAATGAATCTATAATATAATTCATTTGCAGTTTGCTTAGACACACAACGGCGTCTGGTAGGATTTAGTATTGTCATAGTATCATAAAGAGTACTAGCGTAGTACTACAGGTAGTACTGTCTTCTAACTAGTTGATTTCGGTATCATGTTTATCAAGAAACAAGTCACAGAAAATAATATTAAAAGTGTTGTGTTTAATTTATGTACCTCTTACGCGATGCAACATTGTCGCAATCTGTCAGAAATTGGTACATAATTTAACTTAGCATTTAAGAAACGAATGTGTGGAACTGGTTATGAGGTTGAACTCTAATCCAGTAGGACCTGGTTCAATTCTCGGCGAGGGCGGGAGAATTTTTTTTTAATGGGTTTATTTCGTGACATGAAAATAATAAAGTGTGACATCCAATTTTAAGCTATTGCATAGCTTTTATCGCGGGCTTTGAGCGCGGCGACCGAATCAAAAAATTCCGTAACGAAAAAACCTAACACTCCACACTCCGCCCACCATGTAGCTCGGCCGAGCGTGACGTAACGTTACCGCGTTCTAAAAAAACTTACAGTGCCATCGATTAGCGATTTGCGGTACTAAAAGGACTTAATCAATTTTACTAGTGTGACTTTCATAGTGTTAATTTATTACATAAACATCCCGCGCCCCAAAGACTAGCCGCAAGTGGCCGCCATTTTGAACTTTTTAGTTACTGGACCGATTCCTTCCAAAATCGATATCTGAAGGTCTCTGAGGTCCATTATCACGAATCCGTTGCCTGAATTGAAAATAGTGGCCGCCATTTTGAACTTTTTAGTTACTGGACTAATTGCTTCCAAAATCGATATCTGGGGGTCCCTAAGGTCCCTTATCACGAATCCCTTTGCCCGAATTGAAAAAGGTGGCCGCCATTTCAAACTTTTTAGTTACTGGACCGCTTGCTTCCAAAATTGTCGGCCACTTTTTTAAATTTTGACAACGGATTCTTGATAATGTATTCTTGATTCTTGATACGGATTCTTGAGGGACTTCAGGGACCCTCAGATATCGTTTTTGGAATCAAACAGTCCAGTAACTAAAAAGTTCAAAACTATATGGTCCTTTAATCAAAAGGAGCACACGAAAAGAGTAAAACATCAAAAAATTTTGAATAAATACTGCATAAATAAAAAATATATAAATAATTATAATTGCATAAGTTGATAAAAAATGCTATGCAATAGCTTTACCGCGGCAGTCCCCGAGTGCCACATGCTTTTTTTATTATTATTTATTTCTAGATACCCATCTATTATTTTAATCTATTAACTTGCAAGTTTCTACAGTTTCTCTTTTCTCAGATTCTCTTTAAATTGCAACAAGGTGCGGCATGATGCTAAATTGTTTATTTCTAGATACCTCACGCTCACATTCAAGAGCTTCGTTGTATAGGAAACTGATTGACACTTTCATCGCTAATCATCGAAGTATTACGTACGCTAACGCAGCAATGTGTCAATAAGTTTTGGTAAAGGCTTTTGCTTGGCACAGTTTTAGGGTTCTGCTAGACGGGGTTTCACGTAGCTCGTTTTAAAAAAAACCTTATTGTTGAAAACTAGATTTTTAATTTGAAAATTCACAAATAAATTGATCTTTACAAAATGTGTGAGGAAGGACTGCATTGCGCGGCGGTCAGGGCAGGACTGGCTAGGAATGAAGGTTTCGTCATACAGGGTTATGGAAAATGCTGATTAGGCAAATTGGAAGATGCATCTAGGCGAATATATATACAAAGGAAAGATATAACAGCCCCCCGCAGAGGACTAAACTAACGCCTTCAAAAGCGAAGTTTATGGGTGGGAAAAGGAGAGAATAAGAGGGGAGAACCTTAAGACATTCGGATCCTAGGAGCTGATGTAGGATTTTCGCGTTCTGCGAGTTTAATGTCGGTCTCATTATCTTTGTTTCGTTTAAGACACGTCTTAACATAGCCACCTTTAGCAATCAGTAAATACAGGATTACACAGGCTAAATAAAGGGAGTCCAGCGGGAATTTTTTAAGATTAAAAATTAATATAAATAAAACTAAAGAATTTTTATTATTTATTATCAATACAAAATAAAGTTTCACAACGCGGATTGTATTTTTTGAAGAGTTTCTCTCAAGGCACTCTTGCAACCGGACCCTTACATTTGTAATGACGAGAGAACAAAGCGCTGGTGAAATTCGTGCAATTCCACGGCGGATATTTTTTTGTAGAGCCTGAATCGTTTGAGGATTGTTGTTGTAAACCTTTGACTTGACATATCCCCCACAAGAAAAACTCGCATAGTGTGAGATCTGGCGACCGAGGCGGCCAGGGTATGTCCCCGTACTTGCTAATCAATTAATTCGGAAAAATGGTCATCGGTTTCTCCATCGAGATTCTAGCCGTGTGTGGTGTGGCACCGTCATGCTAAAATAGCGTTCTGTTGTAGCTGGGGTGCACTTGCAGTTTCGGTAGCAGAAACTCACCGATCATTCGACAATACACCTCAGTATTGACTGTCTCTTGCTGGTTAAAAAAATAAGGGCTAATTATTCCTCGCCTAGAAATCGCACACCACACTGTCATTTTTGAACAATGTAAACGTTTTTGGTGGCGTTCTCTAAGGTTGATGAGGCTCCAGTATCTCATGCTCTGTTTATTAACCATAGCCATCGATATGAAAATGTGCTTCATCGCTAAAAAAATGTTTCCAAGCGTTCGTGCTGTCTGAAAACGTTTCAGTATTGTTCTTGCGAACGTTTCTCGCAAAGGATAGTCAATTAGTCAGTTTCGTTGAGACTGCACATTTGCATTTTGTGTGGGTGCAATTTTAATTTATTTTTCAAAGTAACGTGCGCTGTGGATTTTTTAATTCCAGTAGAGGCAGCAATTTTTTGTGTTGATTTACGCGGATTCTGCGTAATTGCGTCTTGAACTTGGGCTACACGTTCCGGCGTCGCTGCTGATGTTGATGGGCCTGGAAGAATCCTGTTGACGGCTGTCCCTTCTTGTCTGAACCTTTGCGCCCACGACGAGTTAAGTTGTGTTGCTGGGCTATCACTTAATCGCCGAATATTAAAATGAGTACAAAAAGTGCGACGCGCTCGAACCGGTGATTCGTCGCATTTCAAATATTGCAAAACCGCAAACGCGCGGCGGGCTCCCGATCAGTGGCTCATGGCGACTGTCAAATCCACATTATCAAACTTTATTTTGAGAAACCAAAAAAATAATAAAAACTCTTTGGTTCTGTTTGTAAGCAATTTTGAACTTGAAAAATTCCCGCTGGTCACCCTTTATTATCATCGAAATGCGATATCCAGAGTGGTATCTCAATAGAAATGGTTCGGGTTCTCTTTCAATCTTGTCCAAATTTTCAAAAATAATATTCGATGTTTACTTTATTCTTTGATTTTGTCCAAATTTACATTAGAAATTTTAACTGGGTTTTCCCAAACGTCTTAAATTTTGATAAACTGCAACATGATTCATTTATGAGATTGAACTATGAATGTACTAAGTTAATGCTTAAACTAGGTTCATATTTGGCAACTAACATAACTAATATCCTTATAATGTGCTACACAATGATTTTAAGATTCTAAAATACCAGTACCTAACAATTTTATTTCTTTTAAATCCTCTTTGTTATAGTCTATTGCTATTTTGGATTGGTCAGATTGAACAAAAATCCATTTATTTCCTTTAAGGCCCTAAGATGGGTTAAATGACAATATTCAATTCACATTATTGAAAGACTGTGTAAATCACCATGGAAAAAATATATGATATATTTAAAGTAATAAAAATTGATTTAGTTGAACACAATTTTAAAAATATTAAAATTTTTGATGTAAAAAAATATACTGTGGACTCTGTTTTTGGCATTAATTGCAAAATTTTTTGAAAACAAATAGTTAATGTTAAATGGAACCAAGAAATAAAATTGAGTGACTTTAAGACCTTTTATTTTAATTGAACACATTTTTTTAAACTTATTTGAAAGTGATGAAAAGTAATAAAAACATGTAAAAATCGAAAATTGCGCGTTCGGTTTTAACGTAACGGTCGCGCTGAAGCTCGCATTGATTTAAACTTAAAATGATTAGACATACGTTCGATATAATTTAAACACGTTTCAACCTGCTCGGATTGAGTGCTCTTAGGGCCTTAAGCTTCTAGCAAACATCAAGTTTACCATACAAAAATTTAGTATTACATAACTTGGGTAATGAGGTGACGACCTTGGCAATGATCTCGGTCTCACAGCTAGGGTTATTTGCAGAAGAGTACATATTCTAATTATTAGTGGCCTTATATTTACGAATGGCTATAAAGTTACTAGATGGGACAACCATCACAAATGAGTTGGGATTTTATAAATCGAATGGAATCGGAACAGGAATGTTTTTATTTAAATTATATTCCATCTGATGAACTAGTGAAATTTTGACAACAAATACAATTTTTCCATATGAATAATAACAAATTATCTCTGTAATAGAGATTAAGGGATGTATATTTTCTAAATCTGTTGTCATAGGAAACTCTTAATTAGTAGATAAGTACCTTACATTACTAACTCTTCATAGAGCTGCCTCGGAGATATTATTGAGGGATGCAAGGTATGACTTTTGGTAAACAATATAGCGTTAACTAAGTCATCGACCTTAAATGATAAAGTAAGTACATTAGATTCTAAGATATTTAAAATTTGATTAATACTAGTTCTAACACTAATTTAATTTGTTATCACACTAAGATTCTTAAGGTTCGAAGATAATTGATCAACGGCGCTATTCAAACGTGCTTCATTTATATTAATTATATTTATAGCTTCATTAAAGTTAGCGATTGCCGAGTTTGCTAATAAAATATTTTGTTTTAATAAAGAGGCTAGATTTTTATTATTCTTATCTAGTATTTGAAGAGCGCTGTTGTATTTGATAGCATCATCCTCGTCCATGGTTTCAAATATGTGTAAAAAATTGTATATGTTTAAAAAATTGTATCTATGATAGAGAACCACGCGGCTCTTCTAGTACGAGACGAGATTAGATAAGACAAGCAAAGTGTCCTATTCTTTAATAATGTCGTTAAATCGTGCCACAAGTGGTTCTAAGACGTTATGGCATTCAGACTATTCAGAGTTAGGGATAACAGTGTTCTGCTGACACAGGAACCGAGATGTGCCGATTACACCTTTTATTGTCCATTTTCGGCATCATCGTCACTTACCACCAGGTGAGATGTTGTCAAGGGTTTAACAATTGTAAATAAAAATAAATAAAAATAAATAAAAATATGGGGCTTAATATAAGATATATCTACAGGGATAACTACACTAAAATAATCATTAACTATGATGCGGCCGTCCAGAGAATGCTGATTTGACACTTCATGACAGTGATAGAATGTAACATTCGATGAATCTCCGAAATTTTAAACAAACCAATTTTTAGTTTCTTAGCTTGAAAAACATGAAAAAAACCTTTTTTGTACCTAATAATAGTAACGGAACACTTAATTAGTTTTATGTTTATGTATCAGGACAACAGAATGTATATTTTGTAATTGCATGAAACGCAAGTAAAACGTTTACGTTCTATGGTCATTTCTTCTTAATGATAGTGATGTTGCCACATGTAACCACTGATAACGTATTTGTAACTGTTATGAATATATTATGAATAATTCATTACCACACAAACAATTACATATTTCTTGTTGCATCAATCAACCAACCATAAAAGTTTCAGGCATAAAAGTGATATGTTTAAGTAATAACAATAGAAGATTGTGCAACATGAGAATAAAACAAGCCATTTTACCCGAGACGTTCATTTAGCAAACCGAGATGGTGCGGCGAGGGTGGATAGTCATGTCGAGGGTAAAATGGGTTTCATGCTCGAGTTTTACACTCTGCTTTTCACTTCGATTGCAAGGAAATAAAAAATATTCAACCGCAATCCAACGAATTTGGCTAATTGTGACGAATAATTAGTTTCCCGCCACACAATTTTTCTTATTTTCTACCCGCTTCACCCATTAAAACCCCTAAAATCGACGGTCCAAAAAGTAAACTTTAGCCTCGGATTTGGCAACACTATTTTGGTAATGGTTATTTTATTTCGTTATATGTTACATCTACATGATAGGTACAAAGTATTTACTATGGATGTCTATGTGCACATCACTAGTTACGTCCAACTAGCTTGTGTCAAATCAGCATTCTTTGGACGGCCGCAGTATAGCTTAGTATGTCCTGGGGTCAAAGTAGATACCGGGGCTACTTTGAATCGGTGTGACGTACTGTTTAGATCTTTCTTTCGACTTGTTTATATTTTCAATCGCCTGCTCTCGAGATAGCTTAAGGCGATTATGAAGCATTTTACGTACTAGGGATTAGTGAGGTGTGGTCGTAGTTCATAGACTGAGTCGGGTATGAATGGTTTATGCCCGAAAATAAGTTTGTAAGGGGTAAACTGTGTTGTTGTGTTGATAGTGCTATTATAGGCAAGCATGGCGGTGTAGACATATTTATGCCAATCGGTTTGATTTTCATTTACATAGGATTTGAGATACTCTTTCAGAGTAGAGTGACTACGTTTTAAAGCGCCTTGTGATTGTGGATGGTAGGGTGTTGACCAAATATTTTTTATTTTCAGGAATTCACGGACCTCTTTGAATGGGTCTGCTGTGAAATTGGTGCCTTGGTCGGAATTAATGTATTTGGGTATACCAAATACGGTGAAAAAGTGAACTATAAACTCACATGTTTCCTCAGCTGTTGCATTGGATATTGGGTAGGCATGTGAGAATTTGGTCAGGTCGCCTTGAAGAGTGAGTATGAACTTAAGTTTAGCGGTGCCGGCTTCTGGAAGTAGACTCACTATATCAAAACTGATACGTTCAAAGGGGCGTGTCGATGTGGAAGTTATTTGCATGGGAGCTTTATTTATTTGACGAAACGCCTTGTTAGTTTGGCAAAGAGAGCAATCTTTTACAAATCTCTCGACATCTGAACGCATGTTTTTCCAATAATATTTTTCTTTTATCCTATTCCTGTTGTACATGCGTGTTGACCCTAGGTGTCCAGCTATTGGAATATCATGGTTTCCTTCATGATTTTCATTGTCTCGCTTAAGGTAGGATATACAATAGTGTTGTGATATATATATTTATCTTTATACCAGTATTTTTGAAAAGATATAGCAGTATATTGTAGATTTTCAGTAATTTTGGATTTTCGAATGAGTTTTTGAAATCAGATAGCGCTATTTCTTCTATATCGGCTGTAACTAGAAGTTCATACCTTAAGTTTTTCATGGATTTAAAAATATCTTATATGTGCATTGGTCGAAGTAGTGTACTTTTGTGAAAATGAAGTAGTATTTCTTTTCACCTGTGTTTAGGAGTTTGAAGGAGGTCAGGTTTCGCTCTTCATCCAAAAGATCTTGGATGACACAGCTAATACTGAGAATAGTTTCTATGTACGGATTGTATTCGTCAAGGTCAACTGATGTGGGGATTATTACAATTTTTGATTTAGTCTTATGGATGTCATTATTAAACTGCTAAACGTTTACATTCGATTGGAATTTCTTATCACATATGGATTTCAGGCATTGCCTATAGGTTTCGGTATCGTTAACGCATTGTAGAGGATCTAGCTGAGTAGGATTGCAATTTGGACTTGGTATAGGGTTTTGATTGGGGTTAGGATTTTGTATTGTGTCAGGGTCATGACCTTGTGATGGTGAAGGGTTCATGACTTGACGAGGAATTATGTTAGGAATTGGATCAAGATTTGCTATGGGGATGTCAGGGATAGTACTTGGCCCTGGGGTTGGATCTTGGTAAGGGTCTGGATTAAGATCTGCAGTAAGATCGAATCCGCTTAAGTGATCACTTTCATCTTCAAAATCACAGGCGAGAGGATTTAGATCAGGAAAACGATCTTCATTGATAGTATTTTCTTCGGGATTTTGGGTTGAACCTTGAGACTCATCCTCAGGCGTGATGGATATTGGGTTGACAGGATATCTAGAGAGTTCGTCAGCAGCACAGTTTAAGTTGCCTTTGCGAAAGACTGTTTCGTAGTCGTATTCTTCGAGATCACAACGCCAACGTTTTGAGCTTGGATCTGTATGATTTATGAGGTACTTGAGGGGTCTATGGTCGGTTACAATATGAAACTTTTTATAAAGAGATATGGTCTGAACGTTTTGCACACGAATACAATAGCTAACAGATCTTTTTCTGTCGTACTATAATTACATTGAGACCTGTTTAGTGTAGTTGATGCATAGGCAATGGGATGTTCATTTTTTTGAGAACCTTGAGAGAGAATTGCAGAGATAGCGTAGTTAGATGCATCACATGTGAGAATGAAAGATTGTATATAATCCGGGTATGCCAAGACCGGGGCAGAGATTAGTTTCTGCTTTAATGTTTCAAATGCGAGCTGCTGCTCATTGTCCCAGATATACGGCATGTCTTTCTTTAGAAGATTAGATAAGGGTTTCGATATCTTTGAGCAATCTGGAATGAAACGGTGATAGTCGTTTACAAGACATAGAAAAGCCCTAATGGCTTTGGTAGAAGTTAAGACTAGGAAGTCTTTAACGGCCTTGACCTTGTCAGGGTTCAGTTTTACTCCTTCATTGCCGATTTTATGTCCTAAGTATGAGACTTCTTTGCAAAAGAACTCGCACTTGTCGGGTTGAAGTTTGAGGATATGACCTCGAAGTCTATCGAACACATCATTGACAAAGTATATATATTAGTACTAACATACAGACCTCACCCTCTCGCCACCTAGATTGATCCAGATTGGTTACAGTTTGGTTGTCGGAACGTATAGGATTTCGCCGCTATTTTGTTTGTTCCGTCACTCGTTTTTTGAAATGTCATTTCTGGCCCGTTGTATGAAGTGTCCAGGGTGTGTCATTGAGGTCTTTAATGTGCCTTTTAAGGTCATAAGAGTAGATAACAATATCGTCGAGATAGACAAAGCATTTTACGCCAGTTAGACCAGAGAAACAGGTGTTCATAAGTCTTTGAAAGGTAGCCGGGGCGTTCTTGAGCCCAAATGGCATACGATTAAATTGGAAATGGCCTTGAGGCACTGAGAAGGCTGTTTTCTAAGCATCTTCTTTTGAAACTAAGACCTGATGGAAGCATGAGGCTAAATCTAACGTAGATATATACTTGCTTTTCCCTCGAGAATGAGGATGAGGTCTGATATTTGAGGAATGGGGTACATTTCCCCGATGGTGACATAATCAAATTGCGGTAATCTATCACTATACGCCATTAACGCTCACCGGATGCGTCTAGTTTTTGGGAACCACCCAGATTGGCTATGACCAGGGAAACATAGACGGAACAATGATCTTTTGTTCAAGCATTTTGTTAATTTGTTTTTCCACTTCTGGTTTGTAGCATTCTGGAAATTGGTAGGTTTTCGTATGAGTTGGAGTGTCACTTGAGGTTCTTATCTTGTGTAAGTGAAATATGTCTGCATATTTATAGCAGAGTTCGATAAGGGCATCTGCTTCTTCCTTATTCAGGTTAGATGTCCTTAATTGACGCAAGACTTGATTTGTCCTATTAGTAGCATTTGCGCAGCAATAGGGTTCTTTACTCTAGGGAATGGCAGCAGAACTAAGAGGTTTCAGTTGAAGTCTTAAATCTGAATTAACAGAAATAGGGTTATGGGATGAGTTTAGTAGTGTTATATTTACTCGGTTATTGGGTTTTACCAATACTCGAGCAATACCCGATACCCGATAAATTTGGGCAATACAATTTGCCACTAGAAGTTCTTCAGAGATGTGTTGGTCAGCTATTATACCTTCTTGAAGTTCAGAATTGGTAACTGTACAATCTATTACTGTTTTAGTTCGAGGAGGTATGGTATATGTTACGTATGTTTATGGCAACCCCTTTTTAATCGTCCACAAGTCCCTGATAAATAATGTGGTCCAGATCGTGAGCGTTTTGGCAAGGGTAGCGTACCTTATACTCAGAATCACCAAACGGTATTCGATGAAGGTCATACAGGTATACGCGCCGACTACGGAACACTCTGACGACGAGGTAGAGACTATGTATGAGGACATCTCTACAGCCTTACATAACACCAGGACCCATTATACCGTTGTTATGGGGGACTTTAACGCGAAACTTGGCTTACGAAGCGATGGTGAGCTGAGTGTTGAGAGTGGGGCAATTTGGATATGGAGTAAGAAATGCACGTGGCCAAATTCTGGCCGACTTTATGGAGAAGTAGAGCCTCTTTATGATGAACTCCTACTTCAAATGTCAAAACAGCGGAAGTGAACATGGTTGCATCCGAATGGCGTAACGAAGAACGAGATAGACTTCATCTTGTAGAACAGGAAGCGATCACCGGATGGTAAGAGGGACATTGAATCTAAAGACCAAGCTAGAAAGATGTCGACTGCACAAACGTTTCGAATGCCTAGGAGACTGCGAGAATGTGAACGATTATAATGACAGGTTCGTGGAAATTGTCCAAACGGTCGAGTCTAAGATTTTTAAAACTCGCTGTTCAAACAGAACCAAAAAAAATATCTGACTTCACCAGCAACCTCATGGAAGAAAGACACAGATTGGTTTTGCAGTCCTCGGAAGACGCTATTCAGTATCGGCAACTAAACAGGCAGATCTGTAAGTCCCTAACCCGCGATTTACGCCAATATAATACAATTTGTATCAAAGAGGCGATTGAGCACAACAAAGGCTCAAAAGTGTTCGCGAGAGATCTGTCTGTTGGACAAAGCCAACTGACCAAGCTGAAGACAGAGGATGGCAGGACCATATCGTCTAAGACTGAGTTGCTGGAAGAAGTTGAGAAGTTCTATGGACAATTGTACAAGACCACACGTTTGCCTGTCAGCGATCTGGCTGAAGACCCAAGAGCCAGACTAACCCGACACTATACCGAAGATATCCCGGACTTCAGCCTGTACGAAATTAGAATGGCTCTCACACAGCTCAAGAACAACAAGGCACCGGGTGATGATGGAATTACGGCTGAACTTCTGAAAGCAGGTGGATCACCGGTACTAAAAGTATGGTCGTGCTTTTCTTCAAAAAGGGTGACAACACCCTGCTGAAGAACTACAGACCCATCTCACTTCTGAGCCATGTCTACAAGCTGTT
Organism: Coleophora flavipennella; assembly: GCA_947284805.1. Lineage (NCBI taxonomy): Eukaryota > Metazoa > Arthropoda > Insecta > Lepidoptera > Coleophoridae > Coleophora > Coleophora flavipennella. Next base: position 12,715,086 of record OX369308.1, read on the forward strand.
TTCGAGAGTCATTACGAATCGTCTCGCACGCAGGTTTGACGACTTCCAGCCTCCCGAACAAGCCGGTTTCCGAAAAGGCTTTAGTACCATAGACCACATAAATACGCTGTAGCAGAATATACAGAAGAACGAAGAGTACAATCAATCAATCTTTGATTCAGTCAAAACCTGGGCTGTGCTACAGTCTCTCCAGCGGTGCCAAATTGACCATCGATACATCGAAGTGTTGAAGTGTCTGTATGAAAACGCCACCATGTCGGTTCGCCTCCAGGATCAGAACTCGAAACCTATTCAGTTGCAGCGAGGGGTGAGACAGGGAGACGTTATATCTCCGAAACTGTTTACCGCCGCCCTGGAAGATGTTTTTAAGCTTCCGGACTGGGGTGGACTTGGCATCAATATCAACGGCGAGTACATCACCCACCTCCGATTCGCTGACGATATCGTGGTCATGGCTGAGACTATGGAAGAACTAAGCACGATGCTCGATGGCCTCAGTAACGTCTCTCAACAAGTGGGTCTAAAAATAAACATGGACAAGACGAAAATAATGTAAAATGTCCGTGTCGCACCCACCCCTCTAAAGGTTGGAGACTGTGCACTGGAAGTTGTTGACGAATATGTATACCTGGGACAAACAGTCCAGATAGGTAGGTCCAAATTCAAGAAAGAGATCAATCGACGAATCCAACTCGGCTGGGCAGCGTTTGGGAAGCTTCGAAATATCTTCACGTCCCAATTACCGCAGTGTCTCAATACTAAGGTCTTTGACCATTGTGTGTTGCCAGTGATGACTTACGGAACTGAGAAATGGTCGCTTACTATGGACCTCATAAGAAGGCTCAAGGTCAACCAAAGGGCAATGGAGCGTGCTATGCTCGGAGTTTCTCTGCGTGATCGAATCAGAAACGAGGAGATCTGCAGGAGAAGTAAAGTAACCGACATAGCTCACAGAATCGCTAAACTGAAGTGGCAGCGGGCAGGGCACATAGCTCGTAGAACAGATGGCCGATGGGGTAGTAAAGTTCTCGTGTGGCGACCACGCACCGGAAAACGTAGCGTAAGCAGACCGAAGACCTGGTGAAGATCGCGGGAAGCCGATGGATGCGAGCAGCGCAGGACCGGTTGTCGTGAAAATCCTTGGGGGAGGCCAGCAGCACACCCCGGACACTCCATACAAACGAGCGAGAAATGATATACATAATTATAACTGACGTATCTATATGCAAGAATGCAGGTAGGGTTGAATCACACCGGCGGTATTGGTCACGAAATGTTTGTTAGTTATTTACTGCATGCACACTGCAAGATATATATACTGTGCTGCAAGCAACAATCAACAGTTATCTTACATGATTAAGTAACTTACATGGATAACATTATTCATTTGTTCTTCAAACACAGGAGCTTTTGTCCGTGAAACAATCTCATTTAGCAACCTACAATAATAGTCAATCTCAATCTATAATTCCGAGATCACATTTTATAATATCACACCACTAGATATTTCTATACAACTCATACTTTCACACCATCTAATCAAATTATTACAAACAATAAAACGAACATAATATCTCACAAGCCACAATAACAAACACTAACATGTGACATATGAAAAACATAAAGGAACTACATTTCAAAAAAAAAAGATACAGCTAGTATGAAGGTTCATAGGAACTGATTGTTCTTAGATTTGGTCGTATAATATTGGTGGTCAGCCAATCATGATACGAGGCATGCTGAGACGCCGCGGTCGCCTATTGGCGTCGAGCGGTGAGCGGCGCGCAAAGTAAATATAAGTGATGTTAATCGCGCATGCGTAGTTCGTCCTTTACGTTCGGTAACTAGTTACTTTTTATTCCGGTGTACAAAATCACAGCGGCGCGCAAAGTGAATATAAGTGACGTTTATCGCGCTTGCGTAGCTCGTCCTTTACGTTTGGTACCCAATCTACATCCAATCTGAGTGACGGGGGGGTGAGGTCGAATTTAGAGAGCGGCAGGGAGTGTCCATACTGTACGTTAGTACTATTATATATACTGTGCCAGCAGTGGACGATTTTCGGTTGATATGATGATGATGAGACCTAGCTTCTAGTTTCCTTTTTGGTCGGCCATTAAAATGCTCTGGTGTAAATTAACTGCAGTTTTATTAAAGATTTAACATTGGCGACGAGAAATTACAAGACTACAAGAAATAAATTTATATTCGGTAAATATACATGGCAAAGAGTGGGGGAAAATTATCAAGTTTTGATGGGGAGAGCGGAAATTGGCAAAACTACTGTGACCGCCTAGAAATGTATTACATGGTCAATGAAAACCAAGTTGAACACAAATTGCCCATTTTGATATCTGTTATCGGTGACGCGGGTTATGAACTAATGGTAAATCTGTGTAGCCCCAAAAACCCACGATTGTGTGTATAAAGAGGTGATTCGACTGCTGAGCAACTACTTACAACTCAAGCCATCATTTCTCGCAGAACGATTTAAGTTTAGAAAATGTCGACAACAGGAAGGTCAAAATATTGCGAGTTTTGTGACAGAGTTAAAGAAACTTTCCCGATACTGTGAGTTTGCCGGAACCTTAGACGATAATTTGCGTGACCAGTTTGTGTGTATGGCTTGTAAAGACAATCAAACCGAAACCCATCACTGAAGACCGCATCAAAATCGGACTAGTAGTTTTGGAGATAAATGGGGACATTGGTTTTTATACAAAATGTTTACTGCAGCGCCCTCTGGTGAGCTGTCACCGTAACACCTATCTAAGAACATGCACCAATCAAATCCGAACCCATCACTGAAAACCGCATCAAAATCGGACTAGTAGTTTAGGACAAAATGGCAACATTCTTTTGCACAAACACCAAAATTGACAGAACTTATGAGCTCACTAAGTATATACTTTGGTTTAGGAGTAGGTAACCTAATAGTTAACCAACTTAAGATTTGCAGTTGGATTGTAAAAAGTTAATACATTTTCCATACAAAATGTTATGTTACTAAATGTAAAAATAATTTAGTTTTTTAAAATTTACATTCATTTTTCGAAGAGACTACTGAAGCCTACTTTGCGCGTAGTCCGACACGCACTTGGCCACTTTTTGTGATTATGTTCGATTTGATGTTACAGAATTAACGGTGTGCCTCAAATTTAAACACTTAAATAATTTAAAATAGTAAATACTGCTTTGTTTGTGCCTTCCCGCGGAAGAAATCGGTAATGTTGCTAAATTTAATGCAGGAATAAAACTTAGTCGGACGGACGTAGGGATTTTTTTTCCAGCACGAAATTTGATGCGATATACCTATTCGGCAAGCCTTGTTGGTACTACAGCCCAAATAATTTTCGAAAAACCTAAAAAAAATAGGTACAAGCCTTAATCTCGTATTCTTCTAAGCAAACCCTTTCTTTTGATATACATATCATGGGGGTGCATAAAAAATACTGATCCGCCATCTTTGGGAGTCCGTCCACCATATTGGATTTAGAATGACGTCACTTAGATAATCATGCATTGTTCTCCAAACAACATAATCATATCAGCTCATATGCGTCCCTACCAAGGGGTCCGAGCCTACCCTGAATCCCTACTAATCCCTACTATAATATAATAATATAATATTATATAATATATAATATAATATTATAATATTCCTACTATCCTACTAATAGGATAAATGTGAAAGTAACTCTGTCTGTCTGTTACGCTTTCCCGCAAAAACTACTGAACGGATTTGGCTGAAATTTGGTAGGTAGACAAATTAGGACCTGGATTCAGACATAGGCTACTTTTTACCACGCTCGCGAGCCGCTTGCGGCTCGCGCACTGCGCACCCTCGAAAAGTCATAGAAACGTTGTCCACGCGGGTGAAACCGCGGGAACAGCTAGTATATAATATAATATTATAAATGCGAAAGTAACTCTGTCTGTCTGTTACGCTTTCCCGCAAAAACTACTGAACGGATTTGGCTGAAATTTGGTAGGTAGACAGATTAGGACCTGGATTAAGACATAGGCTACTTTTTACCACGCTCGCGAGCCGCTTGCGGCTCGCGCACTGCGCACCCTCGATAAGTCATAGAAACGTGGTCCACGCGGGTGAAGCCGCGGGAAACAGCTAGTTACCTATATTTAACGCGTATGCTTTCAGCTCAGTCGGAAAATCGTTATAATTTAGCTTCCAAGGTTTGCCCCAAACCACAGATGAGATACTAGTTATACTTTCCAAACTAACTAACTAACTAACAATCACGTAAAAACGGAGTCTCGTATGCAAAGTATGAAAATCGCGAAACACTGCGGATCTCAATAACTTTCCCTGTATCGCAGAAAGAGAAAAATCTGTGATATATTTTATGTCCCTAAGGTACCTATCTATCTATATATATAAACTGAATCCCTATTTCCCTTGGTCACAGCATCACGCGTGAACGGCTGGACCGATTTCACTAATTCTTTTTTGTCGAGTTCGTTATTGTCAGGAAAAGGTTCTTTTGTAGGGTAGGGTAGGTAGGGTAGGTAGTGTAGTTTGGTGTAGTGTAGTGTAGGGGAGTGTAGGGTAGGGTAGGGTAGTGTAGGGTAGGGTAGGGTAGTGTAGTGTAGTGTAGTGTAGGGTAGGGTAGGGTAGTGTAGTGTAGTGTAGTGTAGTGTAGTGTAGTGTAGGGTAGGGTAGTGTAGTGTAGGGGTAGGGTAGGGGTAGGGAAGGGTAGTGTAGTGTAGTGTAGTGTAGGGTAGTGTAAAGGTGGTACAAAGTTCGACGGGACAACTAGTATAGTTATAAATGTGTACCGGTCAATTGGGGAAACAGCAGTTCACAGCAGTTGTTAGTTTAGTTTGGGTTGCTTTTTGACAGCAATAATCTTGTGCGAGGCTCCAAATAGAGATAACTGTAGGTAAGTACATAATCTTCACACGGTGGTATCGGTTAACTTTGAAATGCCCACCGCGCCACCAGTGCAGGGGCATTGCCAGGGTGGGTCTAAAAATCCAATTGCCGGAGCTCTCACAAAGATAGTGAGAAAGCTATGGAAAGGTTTTCAACCTCTTTCTCACCGGTACATAACTAACTCGGGATAAAGTATAAAGCTATATCACCGATTTTTCTGTGTTAGTGCGACACATACATAACAAATGTGCCTTGTCGTAAGAGATATTTATATGTGGTAACTACATATTAAACATTTTCTTATTCATATAATAAGGCTTGAAATTAATAATCTCTACTATATAATAAAGTCTATCCTATTTACAATTTAAAAAAAGGTAAAGAAATTGGGAAAGTGAAAATAGGGGTCACAATAATTAACCAACAACTTACTTTTCACACACCACGATTATGTCCTTACAAATTTTGTGCAATATTCCTAGTTTCTGATTAATACGCAGTAAATATATGATCAACAAAACAATTGCAATAAGATAACATTATCTAAAAATATATTTTTTGTAATTTACTATTTTCATAATTGTAAAGAAAAATTTTTTTCCGATAAATATTTTTATTGAAATGACGGTTGTCCATTTGTCATGTTATGTTCTTTCATCTGAGAGCACAAGCTTTTTGGAAAAAGCCTTTATGCCTTTGCCAGGACCCAAAGATGTTGTATGAGGAATCATAGAGACTTGGGGCTCAGAGTCTAAAAAGATTTCGCTCCTCTAAATATATACTATGTACAGGGCGTCCCATGGCTATACCACACGAAAGGAGAGTATTTTATATATTTAAGAAGGAAATTTAGCTGAGAGAAGACTTTATTTTGATTTTAAAAATAATTTTAACTGCATTAAAATATTTTTAAATAATCGCCTGTCGAACCGCGAATCGAACACGCCAAATGTTAAAAAAAGGAATATTTTCAAAATAACATAGCATCTCAAACAAAAGGATGATCATGAAATTCCAATTTCATCTTCATCTCCCATCACAGAACTCTTCGAGTTCGCCTCAAAGTAAATCAAAATGTCGAGTTGGTCATCGTTAAGGTTTATCTTTTGTACATCCAATTTTTTTTTACTATCCACCAACCTAGTTAAAATAAAATTCTATCGCTAATGATATGTTTATGTGGTGCAAAAAGTACGGTTCCATTAACCCTTAGCCACTGACGTGTATTTACTTGCAGTAACTCAGGCAGCCGTATTGTGTTTGTGAGCACACAAAGAGTTGCATGCTACTTTGTACTACAATTTACGTATGACTTTTTCCTGGACCAAATTTAAAATAAATGTTACATTTTATGATCTTCCTTTTAAGATTCTATGTTATTTAAGAAAAATCTTCAAATTAAAAAAAAATTTTTAAAATCAAAATGAAGACTTCATTTTGATTCTAAAATTATTATTCTTTCGGTAAAAGTGTCTATCTACTATATATATACTTTACCTTCGTGTGGCATAGCCGTGGGACGCCTTTTATGTATACACCGACATGCAAAGTATCATCAAAATCGTTAAAGCCGTTTTTGAGAAAAAAATAATTTCAGTTTTTGTTGTATGATAGCTACTCTTTGGTTTGAGGGTACGAAGAAACTTTTAATAATCCCTCGGTGAAATAATAAAATTAAAACACTTCCAAATTTGGTCCCATTCGGATTAGAGATAGCTCCCTCTGACGTGACGGACGGACGCACGCACGGACGGAATTGAGATATTCTGAATTCGAGATAGACTCTTTTCAGTGTTGGTTTAGTTAGACGAATGGAACTTTGAATGGCGGATGTATTTTGAAAAAATGTAAAATAAATCTGTATATAAAAAAAGGATGGGCCTCATAAGAAGGCTCAAGGTCACCCAAAGGGCAATGGTGCGTGCTATGCTCGGAGTTTCTCTGCGTGATCGAATGAGAAACGAGGAGATCCGCAGGAGAACTAAAGTAACCTACATAGCTCACAGAATCGCTAGACTGAAGTGGCAGTGGGCAGGGCACATAGCTCGTAGAACAGATGGCCGATGGGGCAGTAAAGTTCTCGAGTGGCGACCGCGCACCGGAAAACGTAGCGTAGGCAGGCCTCCCACGCGGTGGACCGACGACCTGGTGAAGATCGCGGGAAGCCGATGGATGCGTGCAGCGCAGGACCGTTCGTCGTGGAAATCCTTGGGGGAGGCCTTTGTCCAGCAGAGGACGATTTTTGGCTGATATAATGATAAAAAAAGGAACCGTGACTGACCGACTCGATTGATCTATCAACGCACAGCTCAGATCAGTGGATGGAACGAGTTGGAATTCGGCAAACAGATAGCAGTTATGACGTAGGCATCCGCTAAGAAAGTATTTTGGGAAATTTCCACGGGAAGGGCAAAAAACGGGGTCTGCGCGGGCGACGCCGCGGGCAACAGCTAGTAGTGTATATATCTATTAGTTTTTCTTCATCTCAAAACTTATCGAGTGACCTACGTAGTAAAAAATAAATAAATTAATGTTTGGCGGCAAGATGGTGGTAGCTAGTCAGACGGGCTATGAAAATGCTCTACCACCAACCAAACCAAGTCTTACAAAGTTCACCCTGCCGGGAATCGAACCCGCGGCCTCCTGGTGCGAAGCGAATTGACTAACCATTACGCCACGGAGGCGGTTAACAGCATTGATATGTTCCGGGTTGAATATAAGATAGCCCCCATTGCGTTGGGGAATCTTGGTAAGCCCGCTTCTATTTTCGGCATCATCGTCACTTCGTCAAAGTCGGCTTCGTCCTCTGACGAACTGTCTAGTAAGTCCAATAGCAACATGGGCGAACGAACTCATTTTCTTAATCACCTGTATGCTATAACGTTTTAGGTTTAGGTAGCTAATTTAAAGACTCGTAACAGAATGTGGGGTTTTCATATATTTTATTACAGCTCCCGTGTGTGATACCTTGCTATGCTTTAAGTTTTTATTTTAAGATACTCGTTTTAAAACGAGGTAGTAACTAAGTTAGAACAGTCTGTTAGATTACAGAAGCTTTATTAACTATCTCTTCACAATCAAATTATAATCAAACTCGATTCACTATGATAAAACCATCGAACACTTTCCTCAACAACATGCTTCTTTCTTCGCGGTCGCACAAGTCGTCTGACATTAATAGTGATGTTGCTCAGTTTTATTAATCGAGATAGTGCTGTGCCAGATCGTTAACAATCGGCCATCCTGAAATTCCTTCGTCCTCGGAGGGTTAACAGTTTCCAGGGCAGTGGTGCCAACAACATGGACAGGCTCAGCCAACTCAGCACGCGTCTGGGTAGGACCCACATTTAGCTCAGATTCCGATCACCACATGTAAAGAAAAACAATGTTATAAAGGATCATTAAACCATCAGCGCAGGATTCTCACGAGAACGCTGTTTCTTGAATAATTTCGTTTTTAAAGAACTTGAAAGGTTTGTCTATGTTTGTGAAGACCGTCAGCGTGAAACAGTCTTTGGAAATCCTTTAATTTAATCATCATCTTCTTCTTGTTTTCGTCTAGAGCCAGACATCAAAAGATTTCCTGATAGTCAAATAATAAGCTATTCTAGAGTTATCTGTCAATGAAAAAAAAACACAATATCTAACTGGCTATTATCTAATTTAACTAATAATGATGCAGCGCTTTAACCATACAAAATGTATCAAATCAGACAACAGTGGTTAAACAAATATTGAGGACAGAGTAAGTTACGTTTCGGCCATCCATTTTAAACTAGGACCCTCTAGTTTCATGTGTTCAGGAATAATTAAATAGTAAATAATAATAAAGAAATTAATGATTAGGTTCTATGTAAGGACATTTACATTAGTAATGTTATTATATCATATTAAATTAATTACTCTGACTACTTATCTCCCATTACTACACGTGTTTTCAAATTTCAGATTGTTTATTCAAAACAGGCACACATTACACTCTCTCTGAATGTCGTTAAATAGTAATTACCTACATCACAACATTGTGAAAAATAGAAAAATAAACATAATCATTAGTTAATAACGTCAAAATAAAGTACATAATTTATATAAAACAAAAAACATCATTAGGTCACAAAAACAATCTAACATGTTATGCCATACACTAAAATCACTGAATTTGACAGTAATGCCTTTAACAAGAGCAGGCCAGTTTAATCAGTTTTAAGACGCATCAGAGTGTCCACGTTTATCATTAAAACATCTTATATAGGTAAACATTAAAGTTACAAATTAAGTTCCATTTAATCACGGGTTACAAAATTCACGAATTAAAATCAGGTCATTCTTAATTCTTAAACTATCCTAGTTACATAATATATCGAATTAATTTTATAACAAATAATTAAATGAATAGCGTCGGTGGCTCAGCCGGTAACGACTCGGTTCTTCTAACCAGAGGTACCTACCGGGTTCAAATCTGGACGGCCAATGTACCAATGAGTTTTTCATAAACTTACGTACATACTTACCGATTGCTTTAACGGTGAAGGAAAACATCGTGAGGAAACCTGCACACGCCTGCGATGAAACTCGAAGGTTGTGTGTGAAGTTGACCAACCCTCACTGGGCCCGCGTGGTCGACTAAGGCCTGATCGCCCTAATTCAGGGTAGGCTCGAGCCCCTCGGTGGGGACGTATGTGAGCTGATATGAAGAAATGAATATAATAATTTTTATCATAAAATGTTTTCAATTTATTAATTCATTTCAATAGTTTCATAGATCACCGTTTTTAAATGCTACAATTTTTATTTTATTTTCAACATGCTGTAAAACTTATGGTATGCAATAAATGATGAATATTAAGTAAATATATCATTGATAAATTAATAATTCAATTTCTAAAATCAATGCACGCTTTAAAAGTAATATCATTCATTACATTGATCTGTCTAGAAATGTACAATCACTAACTGGCTTTGTCTAGCCCCGCCCCGCGTTTTGTATAGCCAGTACACACACACATACTCTTCGGGATTTTTCTCAAGTTTTAAATAAAATAAAGGAGAAATAAGGTGCCTTTTAGACACACATTAATAAAAAATCAGGATCGATTCAAACGACATTTTATGTCTTTGTAAAAATGATTTAAAATTGTAGTGAAGTTTCACAAACGTAGTAATAAAACAGTTATCAAAAGATTACAAACAAAACAACGACACGAAGTAGAAAAGGTAAATATTAGCCCTGAGAATAGAAACGTTTCGACAGTGAAACCTGCTCTCCAAATGTCTAGTCGTCCACTCCGACTCATTGGTATTTTTTCATCACATACATCATACATTTCTTTCGTCGTACATTCTATCGACCGACGCGCTAGGAGACTCATTGGCGACGAGGAACTTGTATCAAACAGGCTCCAAAGCCTCGAGCATCTCCACAAAGTCGCCTGTCTATCGGTGTTCTACAGGATTCATTTCGGAGAGTATGACCTAGAGCATCACGACCTCATTCCCCCTCTCCATTTTATCATCGGACGACCAGGTCGGTCCCACCCTTTTGTCGTCAACGTTCCACCTTTACAAACGAAGCGTTTTGCTTCTTCGTTCATCATGCGAACGGCCAAGGAGTGGAATTCCCTTCTGGAGTCTGTATTCCCCGATTTGTAAAATTTAGGAATTTTCAAGACGAGAGTGAATAGGCACTTTTTGAGCTTGCGTGTTACATCCTCGGCTGCATCGACACTTACCATAATGTGAGGTGCAGTCAAATATACTAAAATTTTTAATAATAAAAAAAAAATAACTCGCATCTTACTATGAGGATTTCAAATGTGATATTTTGTATTTGACTTTGGCATTGTACGGAACCCTCTCCATCTCTACGCGAGTTCAACTCGCACTTGGCCGGTTTTATTTTTTATCATAAGTACCTATCACTAAGGCTTGCGACGACGGGTATTACCCCAGATGAAGGAAAAAATAAAAGATATGGTTTCAGACAGGAAACTCCTATTTTCGTACTTTTCCGTAGACGGTTTTTAGTTTTTTTTTAACTTTTATTTTTGTTTCATCTGTATATACTTTGCACACGGGAAGCCGATGCATGCGGGCAGAGCAGGAGCGGTCGCCGTGAAAATCCTTGGGGGAGGTCTTTGTCCAGCAGTGGACGTCCTTCGGATGATAGAATATGATGATAATGATACTTTGGTAAGACAAGCGATACCCATAAAAATCTCAAGTTCGATTTTTTTCTTACTTCTCCGTCGCTCGCTATCGCTCTCTTCTCACTAGCATGAAAGTTAAAAAGGAAGAAAATACGGGAAGAGAACAGAGGAGACAAGCAATAATTAACTCACTTTTCAAACTTTTAGTTTCTGATTAACACGTAGAAAAACTATAATTTACAAAACAATCATAATAAAATAGCATTATCAAAAAATATTATTTTGTATATTTTTTACTTTTATAATCTAAAGAAAAATTTTCCTTCGGATAAATATTTTGATTGTAAATGACGTTTGTCCATTTTTCCTGTCATGTTCTTTCATCTGAGACACATCTGAGAGCATATTGCATTTTAAAAAAAAGCCTTTATGCAATGACTTATATATTACTGGCGTATATACCTTTATGCTTTTAACACGTCTTATAATATATTACCACAGAGTACGATAGATATCTTGTTCGCGACGACCAACACGCGCCAGTATGCAATATGCCATACAACTACATATAAAGATCTATTATTATTGAGATCTTTATACGTAGTTATTAATGACCGAAAATAAGTAAGGACGTCAAAAATTCACAGCTAACTGTAATTTTTTATATTTTTTTGTCATTGAAAATGACTTTTAGATCGCTGGGTACTAGGTCCCATTTGGGAGTTTAGTGCGACACGGCGATTGTATGGAAACTATTGGTAGTTTATAGATAAATAGGGTGTCAAAGGACGCTGATTGACGAGATCTACCAGATGGTAAAGGAATTAAAAAAAAATTGAAATCCAAAAAAGTTATGGTCAAAAAACCAGTTTTTTTGGTCGGAAATTTTTGAATTTTTGACTGGGCCCGGATGTCTCGAGAACTAAGTCGAAATTTAAAAAAATGAAAAAAACGGTCCTAGGATATTTAGTTGGCTGTCGAATGAGATCAAAATTTTGAAAAAAATAATTACGGGCTGTAGGTGCGCCCTTCAAAAAGTAGCTCGGCGAGTGAGTTGTAGCGCATCATGGTTATACAGTACTGTGGTATGGAAGTTGGGTGTGTATGAGAGTTTATATTGTTGTATGCGGTGAATGGAGGATTTTTGGAATAATTTGAACATTTTTCGAATTTTTTTAAAAATTTTTGTTTTTTGTTAAAATATTTAATTTTAATTAATAAGTAAGGGGTATAGGGAGTTTGTAAAAAAACGAATTGTTGGTGGATAGTGTGATACATAAATTACTTATTGTTTGTCCAAAAAAGTTTGCAAGTTCTACAAATTGAAATTGTGAAAAAATAAATTTGTAAAAATAAAATTTGTATGTTCATTTCGTTTATTTTCTTAAGCCTGAATTTTATTTTCAATGTCCTAGTAGTTCGTGCTATGCAGGGAATCTGTGCATTTTTTATTAAAAATTTGAGTGAATAAAGTATTCCACAGTTTGTCTATCATTTCCCAAACCTTACGGTTAATCAGGTACTGCTATTAAATAGAGAGCTAAGGGTGAGCCTGCCCTCGCCATGTCAACGAGCCGCCGGCACCCGCGACTTGGTGACGCCACGGCGCTATATTTTGGCGCGAAATCCCTTAGCTCTCTAAATTCACCGTTAGGCTTAACAGAATAACTATCTAGACTTCAAACAGTATTTTAGCCAGGCATAGACTTAGTATTGTAAATACTGTTTGTAGTTTATTAAGAAAAATAAAGAAATTTTCAGTGCAGGCAGAGCGGGGGGAGCACCGAACGTGCGCGCGGCCCTTAATTACAGCCCCGGGCGCGCGCCAACCGCATTCCATCCAAGGCCGGCTGCGCTTGACAGACATTGCAAGCCACGCATCCTAGCCGCTCTGACTAGCAGCCTGAACACTGAAGCACTAAAGCACTGAACTCACGACCATAGTTGTTTATTTCTTCATCGCTCTGCCGCCGTGTATCTCTCGAAACCCAGCACATATTGGTGTGTGCGGCCCCGCACTTGCCCACAATACAGTCCACTCCAGCTAGGGAATGCAATTTGGCATGGATCCTGAAAAATCTCGCATACAATTTGCGGGACTAATCTCGGTCGAAAATTTCGCGGGATTGCGCTTGACTGGCGGGATTACAGAGAATCGTGGATCATAGGTGTTACCTACTCTGCGCTTTCCGAACAGGAGAGACTTTCTTGTAAACAAATACTAATACTAACTTCCTGGCGGAAGCTGCATGAGGTCGCACAAGAGCATAACGTTTATGCCGCCAAAGGGAACCAAATATGGAAGCTGCATGAGGTCGCACAAGAGCATAACGTTTATGCCGCCAAAGGGAACCAAATATATCTCGTCCACGAACAAGATCTCTACATTTCGCTACTTCTTTCCTGTTCCAGCGCCCAACGCTTTTACAATCAAATATTATAATTAAAAGCACATACGAGGGGTGGCTGAAAAGTAATTACCTGACTATGAAATAAGTCATAGATCAATGATTATTTTTTATTTTTCTTTATGATCTCCTGCAACTGAAATGCACTTTTGATAATCAATAAGTGACATCATGCCATCAAAAAAATTATATCTACTGAAAATAGTCATTCACAGCTTCCTTCATCTCTTCGTCCGTAGAAAATCTGCGTCCTCTCAAATTTTTCTTCAAATTTTTAAATAAGAAATAGTCACAGGGGGCCAGGACTGGACTGTAAGGTGGATGTTTAATTTCTGTGAAGCCGTTTTTAGTCAGTGATGACCGCGGCTTAAAGGCCGTGTGTACCGCCGGCATTGTCGTGCAAAATCAAAACACCAGTGCTAAGTTTGCCCCTTCTTTTTTCTTTTATTTTTTCCCGAAGCTGATCAATCAAACTTGCATAATATTCTGCATTCATAGTGGTCTTTTTGGGCAGATAGTCTATCATTTAAATTCCATCGACATCCCAAAAAATCGTAGCCATCAATTTGCCTGCTGATGGCGGGGCCTTAAATTTCCTTGGCGGCTTTTCTCCTTTGAATTTCCATTGTATCGACTTTTGTTTGCTTTCGGGGTCCCATTGGCAAATCCAAGTTTCATCGCAGGTCACTATTCGCGAAATCGTTTCCTCTTCGTTATCCTTCACCAAGTCTAGAAACGTAACATTCTACGCACCTCTGCTTGCCAAACGTTGTCAACATTCTAGGCACCCAACGCGCGCTCACCTTGGACATCCCCAAATGCTAATGAATAATTTCATGAACCCGTTCCTTTCTAATGCCAACATCCCTAGCTATCTCCCACTGCTTGATTCGCCGATCGGCAAGGATCAGTTGCTTCACCTTTTCAACATTATCGGCGGTAGGTAATTGCCGAAATAGGCCGTCCACTATGGGGATCGTCTTCTAAGCTCTCACGGCCATGTCGGAACTGCTTCGACCAAAACTTTATTACGAATTCAGAAGGACATGAGTCCCTAAACATCTACAACATGTGCTCTGGGATCTGCCTTGGAGTATTTCCTTCTCTACTAAGAAATTTAATCACAGCACGGTGCTCAATTTTAATCATTTTGCTTTTTTCGTCTGACATGATAAAAACAACGACACGGCAAAAATTTGTTTATGCGTGGAAACAAAAGATTGTCATAAAATTTTAAAAAAGAATAAACGAAGAATATGAAGATGTCAGTATCGATCAGTGCGTCGTCGCGAGCGTGCGGGTGTTTCGGACCGGTTTCTTTTGTAAGACGAAAACAACGACGCGACGTACCTATACCTACAAATTTATTACACAAATAACTTACGTGCTCGATAAAATATTCACAACTACAAAATGAACTGCAAGAAGTGTGATTCTGTGGAATGTGGGCTATGTGGGGGACATCTCCATTTTGGGTGCTCTGGCGTGGCTGAAAAAACATATCGGAAGATGGGGACTGAAAAGAAGGCTGCCTGGCGCTGTTCCCAGTGCCGTGACTATGCGGCAGGAGTTGTTTCTCAAACGACCAAACCGGCTGTTTCGTCGGTGGCCGCGGCGCCCGGTGACCCCGCTAACACTGACGGTAGTGCGGCGGCAAATTCTACCCTCAAACCGCAGCCTTCTCTTGAGCAAGTGATGCTGGAGCTAGTAAACATGAAGACCATTCTCGCACCTTTAATTGACGTCGTAGCCGGTATCTCGGACATCAAAAGTGAACTGAAGGCCCTGAAAACATCTCTCGGGCAATTCTCAGTCAAACTTCAAGACCTTGACGAGAGGGTCAAAGTTATCGAAAATGCTCAGGACGAGGTTTTGCAGTTGAAGACACGGATCGCTACCTTGGAAGATGATCTCAATGAGAAAAACCAGTGGACGCGTTTAAACAATGTTGAAATTAAGGGAGTGCCTCTAAAGGACCGGGAAAACCTCTTGGACATTGTAACCAATTTAGGGACGAAGATTAGCTGTCCTATATCCAAATCTAGTGTCAACTTCATCGCCCGGGTGCCGTCTCGTGATAATGGTAACTCCAGAACAAAACCAATCATAGTATCGTTTTTAAATCGATACGTAAAAGAGGATTTTGTAGCGGCAGCCCGCACGGTAAAAACCCTTTGTCCGGGGGATAACGGTCTCGAAGGAACGAGTCGTATATATATTAACGATCACCTGACCGTACAAAACAAAATACTTCTCTCAAAAGCGAAGACCCTAGCAAAAGAAAACGAATACGAATTTACATGGGTAAAAAATTCGAAAATATTTGTCAGGAAGAATGGTCTCTCCAAGGTCATCGCAATAAAAGGAGAAAAAGATCTAATGAAGATTCATTAACCAAGTTTTATTTTTCCTTATGGTTTATTGTTTTTACAAAAACATTATTAAGTGGTTCTAAACCCAGTATGGAACTCGGTCTAATGATACCTAAACCTATGTCTTGTGTGCAACATTGTAAGTGCCCCTTTTATTATTGTCATTGTTTACTATGCTTGAATGGGACTGATAAAGCCGCTGCTACTATGCGAGCGGACCGGTTTGACGCCATGTGTTATCTTGCTCAGGAATGTATCGCCTTTGTTACTAAACATGAGTACCTCTTTTATGCACAAAACTGTTATCGAGTTGGTACGCTTTATATTATATTAAGTTATAATTACTATATTGCATGCTCCTATGTTTTTTGTAATTTATTTTTTGAATTAAGGAAATTTATTTTATTGCAGTATTTTGTACTAATACTAATTGGATGTGAAGTAATGTTGTATACCTATAAAGTAGTCGTTTTACTATTTAACAGTGGATAATCTCACGATATATTACCAAAATTGCAGAGGGCTTCGGACGAAAACTGATATCTTTTTACGCAACTTGAGATTAGCTAATTATGACGTTTTAATGCTGACTGAAACATGGCTACTAGATAGTATTGCAGACAGTGAATTATTCGACGATAGGTACTTAATATGGCGCCGTGACCGTGATTACGTACTAACCAGACAGTCCTTAGGTGGTGGCGTAGCCATTGCAGTCCGCAGGGACCTGGTTACAACCTACACATCCGACTGGCAGTCTAGTGCTGAGGATCTCTGGGTTTCAATAAAGTCAATACAATAATGTCAATACAAATTGCATCTATGCGTTATTTATTTGTGTAACCAAAATCGTGGGAACAACTTTGCAACGCAACTAGAAAACTTCCTAGTTAAGCTGAGGTCCCTAACTAGTACATTTACTACTGATAAGTGGTGTGTAGTGGGGGATTTCAATATGAGCGGTATAAAGTGGCTAGCATCCGACCGTGGCTTACAACCCTCGTACTCCTGTAACGAAATATTTACTAATTTCATCGATTCTATGCATGAATGTTGTTTAGAACAATTTAACAGTTACGAAAATGCTCAAGGTGGTATTTTGGATCTTGTCCTGTGTAATGATTATGTAAAAGTTTCATTATGCTCTGACCCGTTAGTCACTGAGGACCCCTACCACAGGTCATTAATAATCCAAGCCTCGTTTGTTGAACTTGGTGCACTTGAGACTGCTAAGCAGCGTGTATTCTGTTACCGGAGAGGCGACTACGATAATATTTGTGACCGTTTGTCTAAAGTTAATTGGTCAGTGATTTTATACAAAGGTTCTGTGGATGAAGCTACAAAGGAATTTTACTGTATCATCAACCATTTAAAAGAAGAATTCATACCTACTAAATCAATACACAATAGTCGGTATCCCCCCTGGTATACCACTGCTCTTATAAAACTAATTAAAGAAAAATATAAGTTTTAAAAAAAGTTCAAGGTCTATGGCAACAAGTGCGATGAGAATACATTCCGTCTTTTGCGTGACAGAGTTAAACTAGTCGAAGGAAAATGTTACAAAACCTATATTGACCAGATTGAGAATGCTATTACTGAGAATCCAAAAGTATTCTGGTCTTTCATGAAAAATAAACGCAGAAGTGGTTCTTACCCAGCAAGTATGACTTATATGGGTCAGACTGAAAGCACCGGCGTACTGGTGAGTGAGCTTTTTTCGTCATATTTTCACTCCACCTTTCTGAAGACAAGTTCTATCCTTAGCTCAGAGCATCGCTCTTCTGGCCATAGTGACACTCACAGTAACACCACAACAATTAATGTTAACGTCGATATTGTCTGTAAATTATTAAAATCCTTGGATCTTAGTAAAGCTGCAGGGCCGGACTCGCTTCCTGCCTCCTTTATTGTTAATTGCGCCCATGAGCTTGCAATTCCTGTCTCGATTTTGTTCAAACGTTCTCTTAATGAGGGTATCATGCCATCTCTCTGGAAATCGACTTTCATAACGCCTATTTATAAAAAAGGCCCCAAATCTAATGTCAAAAACTATCGACCTATCTCCAAATTATGTTTATTAGCAAAAGTTTTAGAGCGTTTAGTTTATAATCAACTTTATGAATGCTTAAAGTGTAATTTTAGTCCACAGCAGCACGGTTTTCTTCGAGGTAGGTCCACAGTTTCTAACTTAATAGTATTCAATGAATTTCTTACTGCAAACATGGAGGATGGTAATCAGATAGACGTAATCTATACCGATTACAGCAAGGCCTTTGACAGAATAGACCATCAAATCTTACTAGCCAAGCTGCACTCTCAAGGCGTTCGAGGTGACCTTTACAGATGGTTCTCCTCTTACGTTCAAAACAGAAGTCAAGCAGTGGTACTCAACGGATATACTTCATCTTGGGTTGGGGTTCCCTCCGGGGTGCCTCAAGGTTCCTTGCTTGGGCCATTATTATTCGTTATATTTATAAATGACATTGGCACCTGTTTCGAAAATTGCAATTATCTACTTTTTGCAGATGACATGAAGATCTTTAATGTAGTGAATAGTACTTCTGACGCACTTGCTCTACAAAGTGATTTGCTACGGCTTGATAACTACTGTTTGGATAATAAACTTGATCTTAATGTCTCCAAATGTTTCTATATCAATTTTACTCGTAAACATACTGTATGTCAATATACATATAAAATAAGAAATGAATATTTAAGTAATAAAAAATCTAGTAGAGATCTTGGTGTAATTCATGGTAATAAGTTATTGTTCGATCAACACGTAGAAAACGTAGTCAACAAAGCGTATAAAGCACTCGGATTCATAATCCGTTCGTCAAAAGAATTTAAACATATGAAAACCTTAAAAATAATATATTGTGCCTATGTTCGAAGCCATCTAGAATATGCTTCCCAAGTCTGGAACCCATGTTATGAGCTTTACTCTAATAACATTGAAAAAATTCAAAGAAAATTTACACGTTACTTAGGTTTTAAATTTAAACTGGGATATCATAAGTATGAGGATCGTTGCGAGAAACTACATTTTCTTCCACTTCATAAACGTAGGAAGATTGCAGATGTTATCTTTCTGTCTAAAATAGCCCAGAATAAAGTTGACTGTCCGGAACTTCTAAGCAAAATTAAATTTAAAATACCATCACGAAACTCCCGTAGCAATGCATTACTTCACATCCCTTTCATCCGTACTAACTATAGGCGAAACAGTTACATTCCTAGAACATGTAGACTAATTAATCAACTCAACAAAGACCACCGTTTCGACATATTTTGTAACAGCACTTGTAACATTAAAAGTATGTTGTCCAGGTATCCCTTTGCGTAGTAGTTATCTCTGCAATTCATTTCTTTTTATTATGTATTTACTTTCTTCTATTATTTTTTTAATTTTTTTTCCACTTTTGAGTTTTGTTTCCTTTTTCTATGTGTGAAATATAACCTTGATTTTTATAATATGCACGGTTAACGCCTTTAGGCAATTTTCATTGTTATTTTCTTCTAATATGTGGAAGCTTGTAATTAGCTTGTAGTAACTATTTATATTTACTAGTTTGTAAATAAGGCTGTAAGCTCCCCAAATGAAATAAAATGAAATAAAATAAAAATAAAATAAGTAGTGGCCAGTACAATATATATTTTTTTTTCAACAAAGTAGATTTTATATCAGCCACCCCTCGTAGTTTACAGTTTACACTTCAGCCCAGAAATAGAGACAACTTAAACGATCCATAATTTATTTTTGGTTTTTACGTGCATTTATATAAGCGTTTTTTCTAGTGTTTTTTAAACTATTAATTTATTTTATACTTACTTTTTAATCTATGATAACGTAATATTTTTAACATTTATACATTTATTTCAAGTAGGCGAATGAGCCCGCATCCTCTCCATAATCGTGGTTAAAGTTAATTACAAGACCTTTCTAACAAGTCCAAACACGGCTATGATACGATAATCCATTTCGGAATGCTAGTGCCTATCTTCCGGCTTCATCATCAGACCTTGAAACCTAATCGTGGTCAAAGTTCATTACAAGACTTTTCTAACAAGTCCAAACACAGCTATGATACGATGTTCCATCATGAAGTTGCAGTTCATATCTTCCGGCTCTATCATCAGATCAGTTCGACCGACAGTACCATTCATATTGTATTGTCATCAGAACTACATACAGCTGCCAATATTCATGACGCTACGATCCTTGGAAGATGGTTAAATTAGTAACCTTAGATTCCATTACATAGTTACCTACAGGTCGACCTACTAAAAGCGTGTTAAAATACGTCGTGCCTGCGCTCGGAGCCTAGAGCTGGGTCACTGGCTAGGAACGCGCATTCACACGAGGACAGTAGACAAGACAATCCACCGCGTGCGTGGTGGGGGAAGCTATTGGCTCCGAAGATTTGAAATCGTTTTATTTCACTGTCCTGACTCGTCTATTGTCCTCATGTAAAAGGGTCATAAGTCGCTTGAGCGGCATGGCATTGCTTAACCATGTAGTGAAAACTTGGCATCTCCTTGTAAGGGAAGCTGACTGTCCGTACTAATAGATTATCAAAAACAAAATAACAAATATTAGAAAAAAAGTTTAATAAAAATAAATATTTACAACTGATTACATTTACAATGACCCTTGATACAAACACGTCGACTTAAAAATCAACAATTTCACTTTTAATTACATTACCAACATAGACCGTTTTTGTAAAGACAAGCTTTTCTGGCAAATGTAGAAGAAACATCTGCAGAGTTCAATAATTTATTCAAAACCTTTTTCGACAGGTATTTTGCGTTTTGGTCGTTATTTTTTCTGTTGACTGGTTAAGGCTTTTTGGTTTTTTGAGACGATCATCAGAACCTGTAAGAAGTTTGTTAATTGTTATTTTCACGAACTACCATTTAATTATATCCTCAGACAAATCATAAAAATAATTTATGAACAATTGTTTTCAAGATTCTAAATATTTTTGATGTGTGTTGTTTCGAATTCCTCGATTTGATCATTTTTCAACCAACTTCCAAAAAGGAGGAGGTTCTCAATTCGACTGTATTCTTTTTTTTTTAGTTTGTTATCTCAGAACTTTTGACTGGGTGAACCGATTTTGATGATTCTTTTTTTATTTGAAAGTTGGTGTCCCATATGAATTTTATCAAAATCGGTGTAGTACTTTATTAGAAAATTAACAGAAACCAAAAAGAATGCGAAATTGTACTAAGTTGTTCCGATGGAAGCCGGTTTTTAACGTGTTTAGCGTTTTATTACATTAAGCAAGATGTACAATAGGTAGAATATAGGCGGAACCTAATATAATTCGCAGACGTTCACACAGTTAGCAATCATCTAAACATTTAATAAAAATATATTGTATGTCGTTGGACCAAGGCAATTCTAACGACATCTTACACTCCACAAAATCATTCAATCTGTCAGGGCTAAGGGCTCGGCTAAAGAGACAGAAATATATACGTGTACCCCAAAAATATTACATACCCTCCTACTTGAGCACGTAAAAAATATTTATGCACTGGACAGAAACGTCCTTTTTTAGTATTTCTTACCTACTAAGTAACGGGGCCCTTTCTGTCCGTCTGTCTTTCCTTACGTTCATCAGTCCGACTTTTAATAGGCTGCATCTTTTAAACCGTGATAGACAGCCGGTTAAAACTTTGAAGAATTGTGTCATAAGTTCACAACATAAGAGAGGATTAAAGTTATTAACAAAAAAAATTAAATGTGAAATAGTAAGGGGGTGTCCATACAATAAATGTGTTTTAAACCCTTTTTTGCTTTTATTCATACCAGCCGAAAGACGTCTACTGCTAGACAAAGGCTTTCCCCAAGGATTTTCATGACGACCGGTCCTCCACTGCCCGCATTCAGCGGCTTCATACAGCAGTAATACATACAAGCCTAATACTTGGTCTGATTATAGAACTAGTCCTAAAGTAAAACAACAAATTATACAAAAAAAAAACGGCCAATTTATAGTCGTGCTCGCGCGAAGGAGCCCGAAATGACTGAAAAATCATAACATTTTTCTGTTCTTTACGTTGATGACTTTTGTTTGAAATTTATGTGTATCATACTTGTGTGGCGTGGTGTGGTGGTAAGGAATTCTAGCTACGAGAGCCTTCGCACTTTGCCGGTTTTTAACACGCTTTTATTAGCTTCACTTGTAACTATGTATGTAAGAAAATCTTGGAATCTTAATTTGACCCACTTGCCGGTCTTCGATTAGGATGAAATTTTGCACACGCTCTGAGTTATGATGACAATACATGACTAGCTAAGAAACTAGAAAGAAACTAGAAAGAAACTAGCTAGAAACGTCATTACAAATCCAATATGGCGGCCTCCCCAAGATTGCGGACTGGCTGTTTGAAATCCACCCCCATGATATGGGTATCAAATGAAAGGGTTTGCTGTCAGGAATACGAAAAAAATAGTCACGTGACTTAAATCCAATATGGCGGACGTCCAAGATGGCGGGCAGGCTATTTGAAATGCACCCCCATGATATGGGTATCAAATGAAAGGGTTTGCTGACGGGAATACGAAAAAATAGTCACGTGACTTAAATCCAACATGGCGGACATCCAAGATAACTACTTAACGTGTTTACTAAAAGCGTGTTTTTTAGTTTTTTAAACTTATTGATATTTATTAGAGAAGGAACTCATATAGCATAGTTTTGTCAATCCGCCCGCCTAACTATCACCGAAGGTCGCAACTTGAACATTTTATATTTTGGTACAAAAATAATTTAAATATGAATTTATTTTTTAGGGGATAGATACAAGTAAATTATATGTCCACAGTGGGAGGCCTTCCCAACTATGTCTTCGGTGCGCGCTCCCCACTCGACAACTATACTGCCCCAACGGCCATTTGTTCTAAGAGTTTTGTGCCCAGCCCATGTCCATTGCTGGATGCGGGCAGCGCAGAACCGGTCGTCGTGGAGATCCTTGGGGGAGGCCTATGTCCAGCAGTGGACTTCCTTCGGCTGATATGATGATGATGAGATACAAGTACAGGAGGATAAAAAAATGAATATCTCGTGCGGGGATCATTGAATCAACATAATAGCCGAAATATGTCCACAGTGGGAGGCCTTCCCAACTATGTCTTCGGTGCGCGCTCCCCACTCGACAACTATACTGCCCCAACGGCCATTTGTTCTAAGAGTTTTGTGCCCAGCCCACTGCCAGTATAGCTCGCTCCATTGCTCTTTGGGTGATTTTGAGACTTCATGAGAGGCCCATTGTAAGCGACGATGTCTCAGTTCCATATGTCATCACTGGCAATATACACTGGTCAAAGACCTTAGTGATGAGACACTGCGGCATTTGGGTCCTAAAGGTATTGTGAAGCTTCCTGAATTGCCTGTTTATCCCAGGTATAGATATTTGTCAACAATTTCGAGTGTAGAGTATTCAACCTACAGGGAAGTGGGTGGAGCACAAAATTTTGACATAATTATCTTCTTATAAATTGGAAAGACTGTTGACTGACAGGAAGACTGTTGCATATTGACCTAGACTGATACTCGCTGAGTAATCCTTAGTATAGACGCCTGCACCAGCACCAGACTCCATTTTCGAACCGTCTGTATACCATGTAAGAGTGTTTGGTCCTTATTGTTTAAGTCCTTTACTCCATTCTTCCCTTGTCGGAACATATATTTTATATTCTTTTTTGAATATGTGCACAGTCTGTATTTTGTCACATCCCATGCCTTTCCATACTTGTGTCTAATGGCAGATTGGTATGTCTGGTTTTGGGCATGTCAAAATTCTACGTGCCATTTAATGATAACCTGTGTAGGCCTCGGCCGCCTCTGCTTGAATGTGTATTTGAAGCGGCTTGATTTAGCAGCATTTCCATAGATGCAGTAGGCGTTGTACGAAATGCTCCAGTAATTGCCAGGCAAGCCAACCGGTGAAGTTTTATCAGTGTTTGCCTGCATGTGCCTAACTCCGTTCTAGGCCACCACATAATGCTGCCATAAGTAATGATGGGTCTTTCTATCTTTGTGTATAGCCAGTAAATGACTCTTGGTTTCAAGCAGCAAATCTTTCCGTACGCAGATCTTAGCATACCAAAAATTTTTATGGCCTTGACCATGATTCTTTTTGTCCACGTTAATTCTTTATACAAGGTCATGCCTAGATATTTGACGCTCGTGGACCAGTTTACTTCTGTACCATACAGTTTGAGAGTTTATAAACCTTGTAGGTTTCTTTTCGTTGTGAATGGTACAACCGTTTTCTTTCACCACACCACCTTTCAACTTTACGCAAGGCCTTTTGCATAATTTGCGATACTATGTTCAGATATTTGCCGCTGATTAGTACAGCTAGATCGTCAGCATAACCAATCGTGTAAAGAAGTCCGGAGTTAAACTCCTGTAGAAGCGAGTTGACCACTAGGCTCCAAAGTGTTGTCGACAGAACGCCACTTTGTACGCATCCCTTTGTAGTGGTGGCAGTAACCTCGTCCCCCATTAGTGAAGATGTTATAATTATCTTCCTAAGCATGCTATCTATCCATTTGCGTTACGTTTGGTCTATACCATGGGAAATAGCATCTTTCTTGATTTCATCGAAAGTAGTGCGATCAGAGGCTCCTTCTATATCAAGGAAGGCAGCAGCACATTCTTCCTGGTTCTCCAACACTCTTTCAGCACGTGATACTACAAGATGAAGTGTTGTTTCAGTCCATTTGCCAGACTGATAAGCACATAGTAGTCCATGAAGTGTTTTTTCTGAATTTTCCTTTATATGTTTGTCGACCAGCTTTTCCAAAGCCTTCAGCAGGAATGATGAAAGGCTTATGGGTCTGTAGGACCTCGTTAATCATATCTATCTCTTCCTGACTTTGGCAAGTAGACAACCTTTACACGTCTCCAGATTTTCGGAATATATCCAAAGGCGATACACGCTTTGTATAGCCTACATAATGGCTTAAGTAGCGCCTTTGATCCTTTTTGTAGTAGGATGGGGTAGATCTCATCTGGTCCTGGTGATTTCAATGGTTGAAAGCTACCCATAGACCATAGTAGCTTTTGCTCATTTACTACCTTCTTAGCTACGTCCCAGTCTTTTGTCCTCGTTTGAGTATTCAGCTTATTCCGAGTTACTGGGTCATCCTTTTCGCTATCTGTTATTTCACAGTCCAGGAAGTTGGTTTTAAACATCAGTTCTAGTGTTTCCTTTCCAGATTCAGTCAGTTTTCCCTCTTCGGTCCCCTGATAGATGTTAGTTGATCTGATTTTGTAATAGAGATCGCTTTTGAGAGTCTCATTCTTTCAGAATATTGTCAATACTCTGACAGAGTTCTCTCCACTTTTTCCTTTTTTTCTTACGAACTTCTAGGTTGAATTTAGTAAGAACTCTTAAGTACTCAGTGAAGTCATTTTTCTTCTTGGCTTCATTGAATGCCCGTCTTGTGTCTCTCCTCATTTTTTCACCACAAATCCTTTTTAGCTATGACAGCTTTTTCAGGACAGTTTTTAATCCAGGCAGTTCATATCGCGTTAATAATCCTATCCGCCTCGATCTCTATGTGAGTATACATTACTGAGGCAATCGAGCATTGTGTCTATGACTACGATATTATCAACCAATCGAAGGTGGGTAATGTACTCGCCGTTGATATTAATGCCGAGTCCACCGCAGTCCAAAAGCTTGAAAACATCTTACAGGGTAACGATACACAGTTCTGAGATATTACGTCTCTCTGTCTCACCCCACGCTGCAGCCGGATAGGTGTTGAATTTTGGCACTGAATGCGAACCGACATTGGGGCGTTTTCATGCAAACATATTAACATCTCGTCAATTCAGTACCGCTGGAGAAACTGTACTCCAGACCAGTTTCGACCGCATCAGAGGTTTCTTTACAGTCCATAATGGGGCAAAGCAGAGGATCCTGGAGGGTTAGGGTGTGTTATCCCTGGTCGGCAACACGCCCTCTTTGGCCCAGGATTCAGACTAAATCATTTAGGTGGGATGGATTCGGGCATGCTGACGGAGCAAGAGCGTGCGGGGCACATCTGGGCGGTGAATCCTCTCATCCGCCCAGCCTGCACATCTCGAGCTCCCGATGTCGCGCACTGAGTTCAAACTCAACACACCTATAGTCTCCCGATAATCTTGGTGCCTCAGTGAGGCATCCCCAAAGGTGCGGGCTACGGTAAAGACTAAAGGTGGGAAAACCCACAGTAACCATTTTTTATCCTTTACTTTTTTTTACGAAGCGATTCTAAGCAGTACAGCATTATTCCTTATCCAATGAAGTATCTTAAATACATTGTGCATTTAATATAGATCAATATGGCCCTTTCATCATCATCATATCAGCTGCTGGACATAGGCCTCCCCCAAGGATCTCCACGACGACCGGTTCTGCGCTGCCCGCATCCAGCGGCTTTCCGCAACCTTGACCAGGTCATCGGCCCTTTAAAGCATGTAATTTAAATTAATATTTTCAAAGACATTACAGATTTAAAATGCAGGGACAATAGGGGTTGCGGCGGTACCAGCCGGGGGGCCGGCGGCGCGTGCCTATAAATAGCGCGCCGAAGGCCGCGCTTCGCCACACTCTTTAAGGTTTGCATACGACCGGTAATGACATACGAGGCCGCCGTCTTTGCGCAAGCGTCCAAGACAAACGTGCACAAAATCCAAGTTGTCCAAAACCTGTTCTGTCGTAGAGCGCTTAACGCCCAATGTTGCGTCAAAAACGCAGACCTACATCGAGACTAGGACTTACCGACTACTCAACAGTTCATCAAAGGCCTCTCTGAGAACTTCTTCCAGTCCTCGGAGACTGCACCTCAATCCGTTAATTCGAGATAATCTCGAACTATCTAGTTACGTCTGTAGACCCAGACACATACTGTCTGATCCTCCCGAAAAATTTCAGCCGACCTGAGCTGCCTCCTGGCAGCTCAGGGAGGAACGGACCGTATCAATCCTCGGATGACACAAACCCTCCCTCACTAGCACAACAAATGTGATTCCCAAAGCGGTAGCTCTCATCAGGACCTTTCCGCGCAGTCACTGATCGCCCATTTTGCACTGATCCCCTTAGGGGGGATTTTTAATTAATCCTCCTACCCTCTGAAAAGGGGAACAAAAAAAACCGCGCTTCGCCCTATAGCACTTTATGATTAGCAGCGATCGCACACGTTTATCGGAGTTTTCTAGCGAAGAAAATAACGATTATTACGAAATAAAAAAGCGGGACAACGTAATCGGTACTTATAAGTACGTAACGATAAATTAAAAAAATATATATCCGAAATTGTATGACAGTATTTTTTAAATACTAAAGTGTATTCTTTTTTAAGACAAAACATGCTTTTCACGCGTTTTTTTTTCGAAATTGTATGTTTGTACTTTAGTACGTATTAGGGTTAATTTTTAAACCACTCTCATAGTAAGTACATTAAGTTAGGTAGGAATAGATTAAAACCATAATTTATCATTGTATTTCTTCTATTAAGATCTTGGTTGAATTTAGAGTTAATGCAATTTAGTATTAGCACCACACACCCTCAAAGACAGTCATAAAAACGATGTCCACGTGGGAAGAAAGAACCGAAGACCTCTGGGGATTATCGGTAAGCTTGATCAGTAATGTAATTGATACTTTAGCGCCATATTTAGCTTGTCTTTTTAATATTAGCATTGATAGTGGCGTCTTTCCAGATCTCATGAAGCTTAGTAAAGTGATACCTTTATATAAATCTGGTTCAAAAACTGATCCAGGCAACTACAGACCAGTTTCTGTGTTGCCAGTTCTTAGTAAAGTGTTTGAAAAGATTATGCTTAACCAAATGCTACAATATTTTACAGAAAACAAACTACTGCATAACCAACAATTCAGTTTCACTAAAGGACGATCAACAACCGATGCAGGAGTAGCACTCATTTGAAACATATTATTTGAAGGTTCTCAATTCGACTGTATTCTTTTTTTTTTAGTTTGTTATCTCAGAACTTTTGACTGGGTGAACCGATTTTGATGATTCTTTTTTTATTTGAAAGTTGGTGTCCCATATGAATTTTATCAAAATCGGTGTAGTACTTTATTAGAAAATTAACAGAAACCAAAAAGAATGCGAAATTGTACTAAGTTGTTCCGATGGAAGCCGGTTTTTAACGTGTTTAGCGTTTTATTACATTAAGCAAGATGTACAATAGGTAGAATATAGGCGGAACCTAATATAATTCGCAGACGTTCACACAGTTAGCAATCATCTAAACATTTAATAAAAATATATTGTATGTCGTTGGACCAAGGCAATTCTAACGACATCTTACACTCCACAAAATCATTCAATCTGTCAGGGCTAAGGGCTCGGCTAAAGAGACAGAAATATATACGTGTACCCCAAAAATATTACATACCCTCCTACTTGAGCACGTAAAAAATATTTATGCACTGGACAGAAACGTCCTTTTTTAGTATTTCTTACCTACTAAGTAACGGGGCCCTTTCTGTCCGTCTGTCTTTCCTTACGTTCATCAGTCCGACTTTTAATAGGCTGCATCTTTTAAACCGTGATAGACAGCCGGTTAAAACTTTGAAGAATTGTGTCATAAGTTCACAACATAAGAGAGGATTAAAGTTATTAACAAAAAAAATTAAATGTGAAATAGTAAGGGGGTGTCCATACAATAAATGTGTTTTAAACCCTTTTTTGCTTTTATTCATACCAGCCGAAAGACGTCTACTGCTAGACAAAGGCTTTCCCCAAGGATTTTCATGACGACCGGTCCTCCACTGCCCGCATTCAGCGGCTTCATACAGCAGTAATACATACAAGCCTAATACTTGGTCTGATTATAGAACTAGTCCTAAAGTAAAACAACAAATTATACAAAAAAAAACGGCCAATTTATAGTCGTGCTCGCGCGAAGGAGCCCGAAATGACTGAAAAATCATAACATTTTTCTGTTCTTTACGTTGATGACTTTTGTTTGAAATTTATGTGTATCATACTTGTGTGGCGTGGTGTGGTGGTAAGGAATTCTAGCTACGAGAGCCTTCGCACTTTGCCGGTTTTTAACACGATTTTATTAGCTTCACTTGTAACTATGTATGTAAGAAAATCTTGGAATCTTAATTTGACCCACTTGCCGGTCTTCGATTAGGATGAAATTTTGCACACGCTCTGAGTTATGATGACAATACATGACTAGCTAAGAAACTAGAAAGAAACTAGAAAGAAACTAGCTAGAAACGTCATTACAAATCCAATATGGCGGCCTCCCCAAGATTGCGGACTGGCTGTTTGAAATCCACCCCCATGATATGGGTATCAAATGAAAGGGTTTGCTGTCAGGAATACGAAAAAAATAGTCACGTGACTTAAATCCAATATGGCGGACGTCCAAGATGGCGGGCAGGCTATTTGAAATGCACCCCCATGATATGGGTATCAAATGAAAGGGTTTGCTGACGGGAATACGAAAAAATAGTCACGTGACTTAAATCCAACATGGCGGACATCCAAGATAACTACTTAACGTGTTTACTAAAAGCGTGTTTTTTAGTTTTTTAAACTTATTGATATTTATTAGAGAAGGAACTCATATAGCATAGTTTTGTCAATCCGCCCGCCTAACTATCACCGAAGGTCGCAACTTGAACATTTTATATTTTGGTACAAAAATAATTTAAATATGAATTTATTTTTTAGGGGATAGATACAAGTACAGGAGGATAAAAAAATGAATATCTCGTGCGGGGATCATTGAATCAACATAATAGCCGAAATATGTCCACAGTGGGAGGCCTTCCCAACTATGTCTTCGGTGGGCGCTCCCCACTCGACAACTATACTGCCCCAACGGCCATTTGTTCTAAGAGTTTTGTGCCCAGCCCACTGCCAGTATAGCTCGCTCCATTGCTCTTTGGGTGATTTTGAGACTTCATGAGAGGCCCATTGTAAGCGACGATGTCTCAGTTCCATATGTCATCACTGGCAATATACACTGGTCAAAGACCTTAGTGATGAGACACTGCGGCATTTGGGTCCTAAAGGTATTGTGAAGCTTCCTGAATTGCCTGTTTATCCCAGGTATAGATATTTGTCAACAATTTCGAGTGTAGAGTATTCAACCTACAGGGAAGTGGGTGGAGCACAAAATTTTGACATAATTATCTTCTTATAAATTGGAAAGACTGTTGACTGACAGGAAGACTGTTGCATATTGACCTAGACTGATACTCGCTGAGTAATCCTTAGTATAGACGCCTGCACCAGCACCAGACTCCATTTTCGAACCGTCTGTATACCATGTAAGAGTGTTTGGTCCTTATTGTTTAAGTCCTTTACTCCATTCTTCCCTTGTCGGAACATATATTTTATATTCTTTTTTGAATATGTGCACAGTCTGTATTTTGTCACATCCCATGCCTTTCCATACTTGTGTCTAATGGCAGATTGGTATGTCTGGTTTTGGGCATGTCAAAATTCTACGTGCCATTTAATGATAACCTGTGTAGGCCTCGGCCGCCTCTGCTTGAATGTGTATTTGAAGCGGCTTGATTTAGCAGCATTTCCATAGATGCAGTAGGCGTTGTACGAAATGCTCCAGTAATTGCCAGGCAAGCCAACCGGTGAAGTTTTATCAGTGTTTGCCTGCATGTGCCTAACTCCGTTCTAGGCCACCACATAATGCTGCCATAAGTAATGATGGGTCTTTCTATCTTTGTGTATAGCCAGTAAATGACTCTTGGTTTCAAGCAGCAAATCTTTCCGTACGCAGATCTTAGCATACCAAAAATTTTTATGGCCTTGACCATGATTCTTTTTGTCCACGTTAATTCTTTATACAAGGTCATGCCTAGATATTTGACGCTCGTGGACCAGTTTACTTCTGTACCATACAGTTTGAGAGTTTATAAACCTTGTAGGTTTCTTTTCGTTGTGAATGGTACAACCGTTTTCTTTCACCACACCACCTTTCAACTTTACGCAAGGCCTTTTGCATAATTTGCGATACTATGTTCAGATATTTGCCGCTGATTAGTACAGCTAGATCGTCAGCATAACCAATCGTGTAAAGAAGTCCGGAGTTAAACTCCTGTAGAAGCGAGTTGACCACTAGGCTCCAAAGTGTTGTCGACAGAACGCCACTTTGTACGCATCCCTTTGTAGTGGTGGCAGTAACCTCGTCCCCCATTAGTGAAGATGTTATAATTATCTTCCTAAGCATGCTATCTATCCATTTGCGTTACGTTTGGTCTATACCATGGGAAATAGCATCTTTCTTGATTTCATCGAAAGTAGTGCGATCAGAGGCTCCTTCTATATCAAGGAAGGCAGCAGCACATTCTTCCTGGTTCTCCAACACTCTTTCAGCACGTGATACTACAAGATGAAGTGTTGTTTCAGTCCATTTGCCAGACTGATAAGCACATAGTAGTCCATGAAGTGTTTTTTCTGAATTTTCCTTTATATGTTTGTCGACCAGCTTTTCCAAAGCCTTCAGCAGGAATGATGAAAGGCTTATGGGTCTGTAGGACCTCGTTAATCATATCTATCTCTTCCTGACTTTGGCAAGTAGACAACCTTTACACGTCTCCAGATTTTCGGAATATATCCAAAGGCGATACACGCTTTGTATAGCCTACATAATGGCTTAAGTAGCGCCTTTGATCCTTTTTGTAGTAGGATGGGGTAGATCTCATCTGGTCCTGGTGATTTCAATGGTTGAAAGCTACCCATAGACCATAGTAGCTTTTGCTCATTTACTACCTTCTTAGCTACGTCCCAGTCTTTTGTCCTCGTTTGAGTATTCAGCTTATTCCGAGTTACTGGGTCATCCTTTTCGCTATCTGTTATTTCACAGTCCAGGAAGTTGGTTTTAAACATCAGTTCTAGTGTTTCCTTTCCAGATTCAGTCAGTTTTCCCTCTTCGGTCCCCTGATAGATGTTAGTTGATCTGATTTTGTAATAGAGATCGCTTTTGAGAGTCTCATTCTTTCAGAATATTGTCAATACTCTGACAGAGTTCTCTCCACTTTTTCCTTTTTTTCTTACGAACTTCTAGGTTGAATTTAGTAAGAACTCTTAAGTACTCAGTGAAGTCATTTTTCTTCTTGGCTTCATTGAATGCCCGTCTTGTGTCTCTCCTCATTTTTTCACCACAAATCCTTTTTAGCTATGACAGCTTTTTCAGGACAGTTTTTAATCCAGGCAGTTCATATCGCGTTAATAATCCTATCCGCCTCGATCTCTATGTGAGTATACATTACTGAGGCAATCGAGCATTGTGTCTATGACTACGATATTATCAACCAATCGAAGGTGGGTAATGTACTCGCCGTTGATATTAATGCCGAGTCCACCGCAGTCCAAAAGCTTGAAAACATCTTACAGGGTAACGATACACAGTTCTGAGATATTACGTCTCTCTGTCTCACCCCACGCTGCAGCCGGATAGGTGTTGAATTTTGGCACTGAATGCGAACCGACATTGGGGCGTTTTCATGCAAACATATTAACATCTCGTCAATTCAGTACCGCTGGAGAAACTGTACTCCAGACCAGTTTCGACCGCATCAGAGGTTTCTTTACAGTCCATAATGGGGCAAAGCAGAGGATCCTGGAGGGTTAGGGTGTGTTATCCCTGGTCGGCAACACGCCCTCTTTGGCCCAGGATTCAGACTAAATCATTTAGGTGGGATGGATTCGGGCATGCTGACGGAGCAAGAGCGTGCGGGGCACATCTGGGCGGTGAATCCTCTCATCCGCCCAGCCTGCACATCTCGAGCTCCCGATGTCGCGCACTGAGTTCAAACTCAACACACCTATAGTCTCCCGATAATCTTGGTGCCTCAGTGAGGCATCCCCAAAGGTGCGGGCTACGGTAAAGACTAAAGGTGGGAAAACCCACAGTAACCATTTTTTATCCTTTACTTTTTTTTACGAAGCGATTCTAAGCAGTACAGCATTATTCCTTATCCAATGAAGTATCTTAAATACATTGTGCATTTAATATAGATCAATATGGCCCTTTCATCATCATCATATCAGCTGCTGGACATAGGCCTCCCCCAAGGATCTCCACGACGACCGGTTCTGCGCTGCCCGCATCCAGCGGCTTTCCGCAACCTTGACCAGGTCATCGGCCCTTTAAAGCATGTAATTTAAATTAATATTTTCAAAGACATTACAGATTTAAAATGCAGGGACAATAGGGGTTGCGGCGGTACCAGCCGGGGGGCCGGCGGCGCGTGCCTATAAATAGCGCGCCGAAGGCCGCGCTTCGCCACACTCTTTAAGGTTTGCATACGACCGGTAATGACATACGAGGCCGCCGTCTTTGCGCAAGCGTCCAAGACAAACGTGCACAAAATCCAAGTTGTCCAAAACCTGTTCTGTCGTAGAGCGCTTAACGCCCAATGTTGCGTCAAAAACGCAGACCTACATCGAGACTAGGACTTACCGACTACTCAACAGTTCATCAAAGGCCTCTCTGAGAACTTCTTCCAGTCCTCGGAGACTGCACCTCAATCCGTTAATTCGAGATAATCTCGAACTATCTAGTTACGTCTGTAGACCCAGACACATACTGTCTGATCCTCCCGAAAAATTTCAGCCGACCTGAGCTGCCTCCTGGCAGCTCAGGGAGGAACGGACCGTATCAATCCTCGGATGACACAAACCCTCCCTCACTAGCACAACAAATGTGATTCCCAAAGCGGTAGCTCTCATCAGGACCTTTCCGCGCAGTCACTGATCGCCCATTTTGCACTGATCCCCTTAGGGGGGATTTTTAATTAATCCTCCTACCCTCTGAAAAGGGGAACAAAAAAAACCGCGCTTCGCCCTATAGCACTTTATGATTAGCAGCGATCGCACACGTTTATCGGAGTTTTCTAGCGAAGAAAATAACGATTATTACGAAATAAAAAAGCGGGACAACGTAATCGGTACTTATAAGTACGTAACGATAAATTAAAAAAATATATATCCGAAATTGTATGACAGTATTTTTTAAATACTAAAGTGTATTCTTTTTTAAGACAAAACATGCTTTTCACGCGTTTTTTTTTCGAAATTGTATGTTTGTACTTTAGTACGTATTAGGGTTAATTTTTAAACCACTCTCATAGTAAGTACATTAAGTTAGGTAGGAATAGATTAAAACCATAATTTATCATTGTATTTCTTCTATTAAGATCTTGGTTGAATTTAGAGTTAATGCAATTTAGTATTAGCACCACACACCCTCAAAGACAGTCATAAAAACGATGTCCACGTGGGAAGAAAGAACCGAAGACCTCTGGGGATTATCGGTAAGCTTGATCAGTAATGTAATTGATACTTTAGCGCCATATTTAGCTTGTCTTTTTAATATTAGCATTGATAGTGGCGTCTTTCCAGATCTCATGAAGCTTAGTAAAGTGATACCTTTATATAAATCTGGTTCAAAAACTGATCCAGGCAACTACAGACCAGTTTCTGTGTTGCCAGTTCTTAGTAAAGTGTTTGAAAAGATTATGCTTAACCAAATGCTACAATATTTTACAGAAAACAAACTACTGCATAACCAACAATTCAGTTTCACTAAAGGACGATCAACAACCGATGCAGGAGTAGCACTCATTTGAAACATATATGATGCCTTCGAGGAATCGCAGAATTCAATTGGAGTGTTTTGTGATTTATCTAAGGCTTTTGATTGTGTTGAACACCAAACATTACTTATGAAATTAAAGCATTATGGTGTAGAGGAAGGGGCTCTCAGTCTTTTAAATTCGTATTTAGACAACAGAACACAAAAAGTACAAGTGAATGGCACGAACTCATCTGGATCTAAAGTGAAAATGGGTGTGCCCCAGGGTTCCATATTAGGGCCTTTTCTTTTCCTTGTTTACGTAAATGATTTGCCTTTTATGGTGCAACATCTGTCAAATATTGTGTTGTTTGCGGATGATACATCTCTTATTTTTAAAGTGAATAGGAAAGAAAACGAAATTGACGACACTCTTTCAAGGATACTGAACTGGTTCACTGTGAACAACTTATTATTAAATGCTAAGAAAACAAAATGTATAAAATTTTGTTTGCCAAATGTAAAAAAGGTCAACAATAGTGTAATATTAGACAATAATAAATTAGAATTTGTAAATACCACGGTGTTCCTTGGTATAACTTTGGATGTTTCACTTCAATGGGGACCACACATTGAAACTTTAGCGGGAAGGCTTAGTTCAGCTGCTTATGCCGTTAAGAAAATAAGACAGTTAAAGGATGTAGATACTGCGAGACTAGTGTATTTTAGTTACTTCCATAGTATAATGTCTTATGGCATATTACTGTGGGGGCATGCGGCTGATATAGAAACTATTTTCATCCTGCAGAAAAGAGCTATCCGCGCAATCTATCAGATGCGATCACGTGAGTCGTTACAGAATAAGTTTAAAGAAATCAATATTTTAACTGTTGCTAGTCAATTTATATATGAAAACATCATGTACGTTCGTAAGAATTTGCATTTATTTCCTAAAAACAGTGACAGGCATAATTTGAATTTAAGAAATGTAAATAAAATAGATATAGCCTTTTTGAGACTGAGTAAGGTTAAGAAGTCATTTGTGGGGCAGTGTATAAGATTCTACAATAAAATTCCAGAAAATGTAACTAGTTTGTCAGAGAATAAATTCAAGACTCATGTCAAAAAAGTTTTGTGCTCTAGAGGATATGATAAAATAATAGATTATGTAAATGACAAAGATATATATGTTGATTCTATATCAAATACCATTACCTGAGACTGTAATCTGAATCATGACATTATTTGTAATATACAGTATTTTTTTTTGTTTTGACTATTTAAAAGTGTGTGTAAACACCTATTTGAAATAAATTGTTTTGATTGATTGATTGGTGAAGCCGCGGGCAAAAGCTAGTACTGTACAAAACATCACCTGCGGTCACGTCCTAGGGCGTTTATTATCACTGATCTCATCATAAACCTACCTTTTAGTTAATTCCCCACAACTTAAAATATAAAAATAATATAGCTTGCTAAAAATGCCTTATATGGCTGATGTCTAACCACAGTGCGCGGGTCAGACTCGCCTCTGGCCCAGTTTCTTTTTGGAAAGAACCTTGCCTTTGGAAAGAACCGGTAGTCGATACACATGCTACAAAAAAGATACCAAATCAACTTACCTGAAGACATTAGGCAGGCCATATAACGTGTTTTTTCTAGAAATGGTTTTATGGTCTATATACATTTTTCGTGCGCAATCCGCTAGAAAATCGCTTTCCTTGATTGAAATAACACTTATAAACCCCAGATCGACGACTGACATACTTGACGCAAGCGTATCTATGGAGTCACTAGCCAATGCAAGAACGGATTCATGACTGTCTGCAAATGATACACAGTAATTCGAATTATATTCCCCAGTGCTGATAATCGTATCTGGTTTTTCATAAGAAGGCCCAGCTGGAACTGAGTAGTCTTTACAATATTCATTTTCTACGTTGGCTCTGACAGTTTTATAATATTCACGACAACTTGGGTTCCTGTATATCTCATAAACACTTGTTGAAGAAGTATCATCTTTCTTTTGTGTGTAAGAAGGGAATCCAAGAGAAGTCCCAATAGTCACCTTGATCCCTTCGTTGTCCAAAAATACACCACTCTTGACTCCAGGTATACACTCCTCAGGACACGAGCAAAAAGACGATATGTCTGGTGACGTAACACGTATTTTGATGTAGCTGTGTTTAAATCTTATTTTCTTTCTATCACATCCACAGGCCTGATCGCATTTCGTTGTTTTATTTATTTCTTTGTATTCCTCTGAAATACCCTCTGATGTTCGAATTTTTTTCAGTAACTCTTTATCGAAGTCGCCAACTTCAGGCAAAGGTTCTCCTTTTTTTAAAGATTCTTGAAGTATTTTTTCTTTTTCTTTCTGTGTTTTTCCCTTTAAGGATAGCGGAGCTGCTGAGGCTTTCTTGCCCATAAGTTTTTCTGACAAAGTAGGTTTAGATGGAAGTCCAGCAGCAACTCTGACTTTTTGTAAAAGTGCTTTTTCTGAAGTAGTTTTTATTTCTGGCATAGATCGACCTGCTGCAAGAGCATCCTTTAATATTTCTTCTTTTTGGGCAGCCGTTTCTCCTTCTAAAGTTTTTTTTGGTTTTATTGCTTTTTCAAGCAGTTTTTTTTCTGACGGCGTTTTAGCTGTAGGGAGAGGAACATTATATTTATTTAACGCTTTAAGGTACTTTTGTTTCTCTTCAGGTGTTTTACCTTTTAAAGCTGCGAAGGTTGGGGCTGGTGCATCTTTTAAAGCTTTCTCAATAAGTCTTTTATCAGATTCAGTTTTTGCCTCGGGCAATTCTAAATGCTGTTTAATTATTTTTTTAACTAGCTTTTCCTTTTCTTCTGGCGATTTTCCTTCTAGCTCTGGACATTCACATATTTCTTTTGAAGGCTTTTTTTTAATATTTTCAATTTTTTTAACCAGCTTTTTCTCAGATGCAGTTTCAGCTTCCGGTAAAGGTATCTGTTTCTTTGCCAAAGATTCAAGAATTCTTTCTTTTTCTTTCGCAGATTTTCCTTTGAGGCCAGAAAAAGTTACCGGTTCTTTCTTAAGTTTTTCAACTAACTTCTTTTTGGATTCCGTTTTTGGTTCTGGTAATGGAATATGCTGTTTTGCTAAAGCTTTCAGGTATTTTTCTTTTTGTTCTGGGGTTTTCCCTTTCAATGCAGTAAAAGACGGAGGAGCTGCTTCTTTTAAAACTTTTTCTACAAGTTTCTTTTCAGATGGTGTTTTTGGCTCTGGTAGAGGTATTAGCTGGTTTGCTAGTGATTTAAGAATTTTTTCTTTCTCCTTGTCTGTTTTACCTTTTAAGGCTGTAAAAGACGAAGGAGGAGTTTCTTTTAACACTTTTGCAATTAATGCTTTTTCCGACGCTGTTTTTGGTTTAGGTAAAGGAATTTGCTGTTTAG
Source organism: Coleophora flavipennella (assembly GCA_947284805.1). Lineage (NCBI taxonomy): Eukaryota > Metazoa > Arthropoda > Insecta > Lepidoptera > Coleophoridae > Coleophora > Coleophora flavipennella. Next base: position 12,752,928 of record OX369308.1, read on the forward strand.
CCAAAGATTTGAGATACTTTTCTTTTTGTTCAGGGGTTTTGTCTTTTAACGCAGTAAAAGAAGAAGGAGTAGCTTCTCGTAACAATTTTTCAACAAGTTTCTTTTCAGACGCTGTTTTTGGTTTTGGAAATGGAATATGATCCTTAGCCATAGATTTGAGAATTTTTTCTTTCTCTTCTGGTGACATGTCTCTAAGCACAGAGAAAGACGATGGAGGAAACTCTTTAGTAATTTTTTTCTTATTGGATTCTGTTTTTGGCTCAGGCAATTGAAGACCCTGTTTTGCGACTGCTCTTAGTATATTTTCCTTTTCTGAAGTGGGTTTCCCTTTAAGATCAGAGAACGATGGAGGTGGCATTTCCTTTTTAATTTTATCAACTACTTTCTTCTCCGATGCTGTTTTTGGTTCAGGTAATGGAATGTGCTCTTTTGCTAAAGCTTTCAGGTATTTTTCCTTTTGTTCTGGGGTTTTCCCTTTTAATGCAGTAAAAGAAGGAGGAGCAGCTTCTTTCAAAACCTTTGCTACAAGTTTCTTTTCAGACGGTGTTTTTGGCTCTGGTAGAGGTATTTGCTGATTTGCTAGTGATTTAAGAATATTTTCTTTCTCCTCGTCTGTTTTACCTTTTAAAACTGCAAAAGATGGAGGCGGAGTTTCTTTCAAAACTTTTGCAACTAATTCTTTTTCCGATGCTGTTTTTGGTTCAGGTAAAGGAATATGTAGTTTAACCAAAGATTTGAGGTATTTTTCTTTTTGTTCAGGAGTTTTGTCTTTTAAAGCAGTAAAAGAAGGAGGAGCAGCTTCCCGTAACAATTTTTCAACAAGTTTCTTTTCAGACGCTGTTTTTGGTTCTGGCAATGGAACATGACCCTTAGCCATAGATTTGAGAATTTTTTCTTTCTTTTCTGGTGATATATCTTTAAGCATAGAGAAAGATGGTGGAGAAAACTTTTTATTAATTTTTTGAATTAGTTTTTTATCGGATTCTGTTTTTGGCTCAGGCAATTGAATACCCTGTTTTGCTACTGCTCTTAGTATTTTTTCCTTTTCTTTGGCGGGTTTCCCTTTAAGATCAGAGAACGATGGAGGTGGCAATTCCTTTTTAATTTTATCAACTACTTGCTTCTCCGATGCTGTTTTTGGTTCCGGTAATGGGATGTGCTCTTTGGCCAAAGCTTTTAGGTATGTTTCTTTTTGTTCTGGGGTTTTCCCTTTTAATGCAGTAAAAGAAGGAGGAGCAGCTTCTTTCAAAACTTTTGCTACAAGTTTCTTTTCAGACGGTGTTTTTGGCTCTGGTAGAGGTATTTGCTGATTTGCTAGTGATTTAAGAATGTTTTCTTTCTCCTCGTCTGTTTTACCTTTTAAAACTGCAAAAGATGGAGGCGGAGTTTCTTTCAAAACATTTGCAACTAATTCTTTTTCCGATGCTGTTTTTGGTTCAGGTAAAGGAATGTGTAGTTTAGCCAAAGATTTGAGGTATTTTTCTTTTTGTTCAGGAGTTTTGTCTTTTAAAGCAGTAAAAGAAGGAGGAGCAGCTTCTCTTAACAATTTTTCAACAAGTTTCTTTTCAGACTCTGTTTTTGGCTTTGGCAATGGAATATGACCTTTAGCCATAGATTTAAGAATTTTTTCTTTATCTTCCGGTGACATATCTTTAAGCGTATCGAAATACGGTGGAGGAAACTCTTTATTAATTTTTTGAATTAGTTTTTTATCGGATTCGGTTTTTGGCTCAGGCAATTGAAGACCCTGTTTTGCTACTGCTCTTAGTATTTTTTCCTTTTCTTTGATGGGTTTTCCTTTAAGTTCATAGAACGATGGAGGTGGCAATTCCTTTTTAATTTTATCAACTACTTGCTTCTCGGATGCTGTTTTTGGTTCCGGTAATGGAATGTGCTCTTTGGCCAAAGCTTTTAGGTATTTTTCTTTTTGTTCTAGGGTTTTCCCTTTTAATGCAGTAAAAGAAGGAGGAGCAGCTTCTTTCAAAACTTTTGCTACAAGTTTCTTTTCAGACGGTGTTTTTGGCTCTGGTAGAGGTATTTGCTGATTTGCTAGTGATTTAAGAATGTTTTCTTTCTCCTCGTCTGTTTTACCTTTTGAAACTGCAAAAGATGGAGGCGGAGTTTCTTTCAAAACTTTTGCAACTAATTCTTTCTCCGATGCTGTTTTAGGTTTAGGTAAAGGAATATGTTGTTTAGCCAAAGATTTAAGATATTTTTCTTTTTGTTCAGGAGTTTTGTCTTTTAAATCAGTAAAAGAAGGAGGAACAGCTTCTCTTAACAATTTTTCAACAAGTTTCTTTTCAGACGCTGTTTTTGGCTTTGGCAATGCAATATGACCTTTAGCCATAGATTTAAGAATTTTTTCTTTATCTTCCGGTGACATATCTTTGAGCGTATCGAAAGACGGTGGAGGAAACTCTTTATTAATTTTTTTAATTAGTTTTTTATCTGATTCTGTTTTTGGCTTAGGCAATTGAAGACCCTGCTTTGCTACTGCTCGTAGTATTTTTTCCTTTTCTTTGATGGGTTTTCCTTTAAGTTCAGAGAACGATGGAGGTGGCAATTCGTTTTTAATTTTATCAAGTACTTTCTTTTCTGATGCTGTTTTTGGTTCAGGTAATGGAATGTACTCTTTTGCTAAAGCTTTCAGATATTTTTCTTTTAGTTCAGGGGTTTTTCCTTTAAAAGCAGTAAAAGACGGAGGAGCAGTTTCTTTTAAAACTTTTCCTACAAGTTTCTTTTCAGATGGTGTTTTTGGCTCTGGTAGAGGTATTAGCTGATGTGCTAGTGATCTAAGAATTTTTTCTTTCTCCTTGTCTGTTTTACCTTTTAAGGCTGTAAAAGACAAAGAAGGAGACTCTTTTAACACTTTTGTAACTAATTCTTTTTCTGATGCTGTTTTTGGTTTAGGTAAAGGAATATGCCGTTTAGCCAAAGACTTGAGGAATTTTTCTTTTTGTTCAGGAGTTTTGTCTTTTAAAGCGGTAAAAGAAGAAGGAGCTGCTTCTTTTAAAAACTTTTCAACAAGTTTCTTTTCAGACGCTGTTTTTGGTTTTGGCAATGGAATATGACCTTTAGCCATAGATTTGAGAATTTTTTTCTTGTCTTCTGGCGACATATCTTTAAGCGTAGCAAAAGACGGTGAAAGTAACTCTTTATTTATTTTTTCAATAAGTTTCTTATCGGATTCTGTTTTAGGCTCAGGCAATTGAAGACCCTGGTTTGCTATTGCTTTTAGTATTTTTTCCTTTTCTTCGGCAGGTTTCCCTTTAAGATCCAAAAATGATGGAGGTGATAATTCCTTTTTAACTTTTTCAAGTAATTTTTTCTCAGATGCTGTTTTAGGCTCAGGCAAAGGTTGGTATTGTTTGGCAATTGATTTAAGAATCTTTTCTTTATCCTTGTCCGTTTTACCTTTTAGTGCAGCAAAAGTTAGGGTTGGCGTTTCTTTTAAATCTTTTGTTATAGATGTAGGCAGAGTTTCCTTAAAAACTTTTTCTACAATTTTTTTTTCAGACGCTGTTTTTGGTTTTGGCAATGGAATTTGTTTTTTTGCCATTGATTTTAAAATTTTTACTTTTTCTTCCGGTGTCTTATCTTTAAGATCTTTGAATGATAGTGGAGGTATCTCCTTTTTTTTAATTTTTTCTAATAACTTTTTTTCAGAATCAGTTTTTGGCTCCGGTAATTGAAGACCTTGTTTTGCTATGGCCCTTAATATTTTTTCTTTTTCTTCTGTTGGTTTTCCTTTAAGAGCGGTAAACGATGAAGGTGGCAGTTCTTTTTTAATTTTCTCTAAAAGCTTCTTCTCCGAGGTTGTTTTTGGAAATGGTAAAGGTAAATGCTGTTTTGCTAATGATTTTAGAATTTTTTCTTTTTCCTTGTCTGTTTTACCTTTTAAAGCTGCAAAAGACGAGGGAGGAATTTCTTTCAAAACTTTTGCAACAAGGTCCTTTTCTGATGCAGTTTTTGGTTCAGGTAATGGAATATGCTTTTTAGCCAGAGATTTTAGGTATTTTTCTTTTTGATCAGGAGTTTTGTCTTTTAATGCAGTAAAAGATGCAGAAAAAGCTCCTTTTAAATCTTTATCAATAAGTTTCTTTTCAGAGGTTGTCTTTGGTTTTGGCAATGGCATTTGGTTTTTTGCCATGGATTTAAGAATTTTAATTTTTTCTTCTGGTGACTTTTCCTTTAGTTCTGCGAACGATGGCGGAGGTAGCTCCTTTTTTATTTTGTTTATTAATTTTTTTTCGGATTCCGTTCTTGGCTCCGGTAATTGAAGACCCTGTTTTGCTATTGCTCTCAGTATTTTTTCTTTTTCTTCCGTGGGCTTATCTTTAAGAGCGGTAAAAGATGGAGGTAGCAATTCTTTTTTAATTTTTTCTACGATTTTTATTTCTGATTTTGTTTTTGGCTCTGGTAAAGGAATGTTTTGTTTTACTAGAGACTTAAGAATTTTTTCTTTCTCTTCGTCTGTTTTACCTTTTAGGGTGTCAAATGATGTTGGAGATGCTTCTTTTAAAACCTTAGCTACAAGTTTCTTTTCTGATGTTGTTTTCGGTTTTGGTAATGGAATATTCTGTTTAGCTAGAGATTTGAGATATTTTTCTTTTTGTTCGGGCGTTTTTTCTTTTAAAGCAGTAAAAGATGGTGGAGCAGCTTCTTTTTTAACTTTTTCTATAAGTTTTTTTTCCGATGTGGTTGTAGGTTTAGGTAAGGAAATATGCTGCTGTGCTATGGCTTTAAGAATCTTTTCCTTTTCTTCGAGACTTTTGCCTTTAAGAGCGGTAAAAGAAAGAGGGGGCATTTCTTTTAAAATTTTCGCAATAAATTTCTTCTCTGATTCAGTTTTTGCTTCAGGTAAAGGTATTTGATGCTTCGCTAAAGATTTGAGGATTTTTTCTTTTTCTTTAGGACTTTTCTTTTTCAATTCTTCAAAAGTTATAGGCATGTCTTTACGACTGCTTTGAACAAGTTTTTTTTCCGAAGTAGTTTTTGTTTCTGGCAGGGTTTTTCCTTCTTTAAGTAAAGATCTAAATTTTTTCTTTTTTGCAGATTTTGTTTTACCGGCTAACAAAGTTTCTTCTTTGATTTTAGATATGAGCGCTTTTTCTGATAATGTCCGACCTTCCGGAAGCGGCAACCCTTTTAAAGCATGTTCCTTTAATATTTTTTCATTTTCAGTACTAGTTTTACCTTCTATAGCAGCTAAGGCCTTTTCTTGCAAGGCTATCTCAGACTTTCGTTTTTCTTTTACTCCTGCTTCTTCTATTATCTGTTCCCCAACTTTGTTACCTCGCGAAACAGATTCAGCTTTTGATTTACGTTGTTCTCCTAACCTTCTTTCTTCGCGTGGTAAATGTCCACATAATATGCAGTTACAATGATCACAATTTTTCATCTTATAGCAATCATACAGACTTTTCATTACTTCAAACATATTATCAGAATTGCATTGACAGCAACAAGTTTTTTCTTTTTTATTAAATTCACAACGATATATTTTAGTAGGCATAACTGAATGCAAGAAAGGATTTAAGTTTTGCTTATTATAAAAATTACCTGCAGTTAGCTGTGTATGAACGTGATACGGTGAAGTCCGAACGTCTCCAGATAGCAAGGAGTGTTTGGCATATTTTATTGTTAAATTAGGAGTACTGTGACATTTTTCATATAAATTGTAAGGTAATTTATGGCATTTCATCAAACGTAATAAGTTTGAAAATTCATGTTTGGAATATTTGAGAATTTTATATTTTTTTCGTTCATTCTGACGATCTAATATTTTCTTTTGAATAATGATGTACATACTTTTAACTTTGTTTATTTTACGTATATTGTGTTTTTTTGATTTTTGTAGTATTGACAAAAAGTTTTTTATTACATAAGTATCTCCTTGGATGTCATCATCGAATAACTGTAAGATCGTTGTTTTCTGAATGTGATCTTCTCCGGCACCGGTTTCTTCTGCGTGTCTCTTCCGCACGTACAACAACTGAACGCTTTCATCGTGTGCCATTATACTTCTTTTTTGAAATCTTCAAACCACGTTTTTCATTAATTTTGGTTCTTACATCAATATATGCTGGTATATTATATTCTGAAATGAAGGTACATTATTTAGCCATCGGCATTCCGTATATTATATTCGGTCATTGGTGGCGTAATAGCAAGGTCCGCTACCTCCTGTCCGGGAGGTCGTGGTTCGAATCCACTTTAACGTACTAATATGTTTTAAAATTTCGATTTCAAATGTACGTTTATCCGACGCTCTTACGGGGAAGAAAAACATCGTGAGGAAACCTGCACACACCTGCGAAAAAACTCGCAGGTTGTGTGTGAAGTCGACTAACCCGCACTGGGCCCGCATGGTCGACTAAGGCCCGATCGCCCTCGAGCCCCTCGGTGGGGACGTATATGAGCTGAAATGATGATGAATGATGATTCCGTATATTAAATAAATATTCAGGGATCATCCTTAATCCTTATTATAAATGTAAAAAAGTGTTTGTTTATCTCTTGAAGTTTTAACGCCTCAATCAATCTTGACGATAGTAAAGACGTAGCCTGTAGCATGGAAAAGGTCACGGATTTTCTTTTATCCCGATTTCCGTGGGATAGCTATTTTTTTTTGTTTGTTTGTCCTTATTTAACGTTGCAACAGAGCAATGGATCAACGTGATTTTTGCACAGAGAAAGTTGAGGAGGTAGTAAGTGACATGAGCTACTTTTTATCCTGTGAAAATAGCATAGTCCGATATATTCGTAGTTCCTGTTGATTTTTTTTTCTCTTTTCTTGTTAATTTTTTTTAACATTGCAAGGGATTACTGTGATTTTTTTACACAGAGAATGTTGAGGGGGTGGGTTGTAAAGTAACATAGATTATCTACTAATTAGAATAGCCTGACACTGTTCCTGATCTGGGGAAAAACTTATTTTCACGTTCGCGCACGTCGGCGTAGTAACGGAGCAACGGATTGACGTGATTCTTTGCATAGAATTAGTTGAGGGGGTGGAAAGTAACATACTGCTTATCAGCACAGTCCCATACAGTTCCCGAAGAATTTGGCGAAAAACAAATTAATTTTTATGGTTAATGATTTTTGCACATAGATAATACAGGGTTTCGGAAGTGACATAGACTACTAATATAAGCATAGCCCGCATAGTTTTCGAAGGATCTAGAGAAACCTTATTTCCACGCTCGCGAGCTGCTTGCGGCTCTCGCATCACTAACCTTCAAAACGCGGGCAAAAGCTAGTCATACGTTATATATTCAGGGACCATCAAATACGGTCATCTGTTCCCAAACTAGGATTCCCTATTTTATTGATATTAGCGATTGACATACTTTAGTTACACAGTTATTTGCGTTTAAATCATCATCATCATCGTATTAGCCAAAAGACGTCAACTGCTAGACATGGCCTCCCCTTAGGATTTCCACAACGTCCGGGCCTGGGCTGACCGCATCCTTTCCCTTTTCACGCAGATAATTAACTGCAGATAGGTATACGTCCTTACACCGGGGGTATGGATGGGATCAAAATTTCACTTACTGGTATTTAAAGAGCGGTGAGCCGATCGACTAGGGGTGCGCCCTATAGGGTTGCGACAATTTGTAGGGGTGGATAGGTAAACGACCGAGATTATATTGATTTTTAAAATGACAAACAATTTTTTGGAGTTTGGAAGCCTTTTTACCCTGAAGGGCTGCTGCTCCGGTGTGATTTTTTGATAAAATTATGTTTAATATAAAACCAAAACATTAACAACTAGTAAAGTTAACCGCCTCCGTAGCCCAGAGGCAAAGTTCACTGGGTTTACACAGGAGGTAAAACGGAAGAGAAGCCTCCAACGCTGCGTTCACCACTTAAGAACTTTAATGCCCCAACGGCCATCTGTTCTACGGCCTATGAGCACCGCCCACTGCCAGTTAAGTTTAGCGATTCCGAGATCTATGAAGGTTACTTTGGTTCTCCTACGGAACTCCTCGTTTCTTATTCAATCACGCAGGGAAACTACGAGCTCAGCAAGCTCCATTGTTGACCACTGGCTTATCGCTTATAATATTTTTCATAATAAGTACAGTTGAGTTCAGCAAATAGTTCAAAATATTGTAAGCGTTAAGTTCTAAACTGTTCTAGAAATTTTTAAAAGGCGAAACGTTGAACCCTTACGTTTTCAAAATCACGCCGTTCATGTAAAAACGGGACCCCTTTTCATGGGTGGGGGATAGAGGGCTACCATCAACCACACCATGTAACTCCCTTGATCGTGCCGGGACTCGTGTCCCAGTTTTCGCGGCACGCATATTACTTTATGCGGGTGTACAGCAATTGGTGTAGGACCCGTTAACTGGGGGTTATACTGAACAACTTTCCCCAAGGAACCAATTAAAAAAAATACCCTCCATACAAAAGTGCACAAAGTTGCTGGTCAATCAGCTGATGAATTTGCATGAAGACTTTTTTTTGCGATTTCAGCAAATAGATCAAAAGTTGTTCAGTATGATGAGTACGAGCGCCGTTAATGGAACCTACACCAGTTTGGTAACACCTATATATTGATTATTATGAGTTCCTTATTATTTTTTGGGAAGGATAGGTAATGTAGAAATAGAAGCTCTGCTTTAGAATGTACCTAAGTCTATTACACAGATAAGACAAAAAAGAACTTACTTCCCAGACATAATGATTTCATTCTCAAAGACTTTGCGTTAACATGTTTGCGTAAGAGTATGATTTTTATTAGAAGAAGAAGATTATTACATGATCAAGTACGTATATATTTTTATTGTATAGGTATAGCTCTTATAATTTTCCTGTTTTTCTAGTAATTCTTCTTTTATTTTCTACATAGCACATATTTATAAAACATAGTAATAGAATAGATAGATACCTAAATATTTTGATTGTAAGTGACATCTGTCCTTTTGTCATGCATGCATAGTATAAACGTAGCGATTTCTGTTCTTTTTGGACCAGCAGAGAGAAGGTAATCGATACGTATGTACAGTTTTAGATCTGTGGTTTTATGCACAGATGTTGTATGAATACGTAGGTAGGTTAGAGGTAGGTACATAGTCATAGCCGACTGCACGAGCTCTTGCGAAATCAAGACTTTTTTCCAATGGCAGATTTAGTTTTGATCCAAGAAGTTCTATAATTATAAGAACTACTATTAGGGGCACATTGGAATGAACCTTAATGAATAGTGGCCAATGCGTTATGGACCACGCCTAAAATAGGGTTTACGGAACCCTATTTTAGGCGTGGTCCATAACGCATTGGCCACTATTCATTACGGTTCATTCCAATGTGCCCCTAATAATAGTCTTTTAATAAATTTTTACTTAAAAAAACAAGTTATTTTTGCAGTTGGTATAGAACATTTTGTGTGGAAAAGTTAAGTTACTAAGAAACCTGGATAACATTGAAACTAAGAAACCCTACTTGGCCTTGCTAGTTCTTAAAGTTCCGTACAGCCAACGGGTGAACAACGGGACCCTAATACTAAGCCTCCGTTGTCAGTCCGTCTGTCAACGGGCTTTATTTCATGAACCGTAATACGTTGACAATTGACACTTTCAGAGAATATATTTATTACTGTTGCCGCTTTAACAACAAATTCTAAAAGTTTGAAAGGTGAAAAAATAAGAGAGGAAGTATTGGTAAATAGTATGACAGTCATAATCCATTTTTAAGAAAAACCGCCCAAGCGTGACTCAAAGTAGTACTCCGAATGTTCCGTACCTCGACACCTCCGCCCACAACTAGATAGTAATAATGACAATGATACCTTTTCACATTACAAAAAAAAAGACATCAACGCGAGCTACAAAAATATTATTTTTTTGTCATTCAGTTTGGACTCCTTAGCGCGAGTGGGACTCACACTTTTTAGTATTTGTTGTTTTACCTCATTTAGTACTATAATCACACCAAGTTTCATGCTTGTATTTATTACGTTTTTACGATGGAGCTAAATCAAAAATAATTTTAAAGACCTATAAAAAAAACTCATTTTTTGTATGGGGACCCAACTTATTTTTTCACTTCATCAAATTTTTGTATTTTGTTGTTATAGCGACATTATGTCGGTTCACGAAATACAGCCTGCTGACAGGCGGACGGACAGACTGCGGAGGCTTAGTAGTAGGGTCCCGTTGGTCACCCGTTGGATGTACGGAACCCTAAAAAATAAACCGCGGAACATACACAGGGGTGTTTCGGAATCCGAAACACCCCTGTGTATGTTCCGCGGTTTATTTTTTCGGATACCCCTAGTTGTAAGGCATCCAAAAAAATATTTTTGAACTTATCTTCCTTGGCCATCTGTATCTATACTTTGTATGGGCACAGTTTAATAGATAATTCTCGTAAAAGTTGTAAAAAATAATGTCGCGGAAATTTTTCCGCATAAGCTAAATTATTCTCCTCGACTACACAAATGGCAGTTTTTTTTGCGATTGTTTTTTCTTTTCTGAAAATGAATTTTAGAGGTGTAACGTTAATAAATGAATTTTAAAAACTGGGGCCACTTTTGAGGGGTAAATTAGATTTTTTTATATGCAAACTATATCGTGTGACATATAAATTAAAGAGCATGTTGTGAGAATCTCAAATATATTTTTTTAAAATAACTTTGAAGTAATTTAACAAAAAAAAATTATTCACCATTGGTAAGTGACGACGATGCCGAAGATGGAAGCGGGCTTACCAAGACTCCCCAACGCAATGGGAATCTGGTTATCTGATCTTCAACCTGCAACACATCAATGCTGTTAACAATGATGTTTAGCGGCAAGACTTAGATAAGATGGTGGTAGCTAGCCAGGCGGGCTATGAAAATGCCCTACCACCAACCAAACCGAGTCTTACAAAGTTGACCCGCCGGGGATCGAACCCGCGACCTCCTGGTGTGACGCGAATAGACTAACCATTACGCCTCGGAGGCCGTAATATAAGAAAATAGGCAAAAATTTACCATTCCAAAACTATCCATAAATTATTTCCAAAACTAATGGACCTATAATTTTGAAAAAAATACAAAAAATAGTTCTTTACCTATAGATTACAGGAAAACCTATAAAAAGTATATGGTACTTAAAGTAACATAGGAAATTTCTCAATCAACGTACCCTCTCCACGCGAGTTTAACTCTTTAGTCCGGTTTTTTTATTTATTTCGGACTCTTTAACGACACACACTTGGCCGGTTTTTTTGTACAGGGACGCCTCTTAATTTTTTACTTTTTCTAATGTTTTTTTTTTACAGCGGCCATAGAGAGTCAAGTGTCCTCCTCCCTTCCTTCCCCTACAAGCTAAACCACTATTTCAGGACATCTGAAAAAAAAGTAGTAGGACATGTAATCAATTTAAAAATAACTATCACGGCTAAGTAGGCTTTCTTAGTTTAGGAGTAATAGTCAACTAACTAGTTCAAAGGTTTTTCATACAAAATGGTCTATTACAAACTGCTAAAAAACTACGGACTTGATGCTAGTCCGATTCACACATGGCCTGTTTTTTTTTGGTATGGGGACCCCATCTTAATTTTTACTGTTTTTTATTTGTATTAATTTTTGTTATAGCGGTCGTAGAAATACACAATCTGTGAAAATTTCAACTCTCTATCTATTACGGTTCATGAAATACAACCTGCTGACAGACAGACGGACAGACGGACAGACGGACGGAGAGACGGACGTAGGTTGGGTGTACGGTACCCTAAAAATTAAGATAGAAGAAATTTAAAAAAGATGAAAATAATATCGGCCTAACCATGGCCTAACCCAAATTTCACCCAAAATATAGATTCAGATTTCACGGATTGTTTTGTGAATAGAAAGGCTGCACGCGCGCGCGCTCACACACACACGCACTCGAAATATCGGTCGATAAAAACCTTAAAGCATACCCGATAACCCGTAAAAACACAGCTGTGTGCGAATGACAAGCAGAACGCTTGCGATATTATCGATCGTTATACAGTACCGCACCTCTGTGGAAAAATAAATGCTCTTTTCACATTGCTGTCAGTAAGAATCATAGAGTAAAACATAATTATTGCTGAGATACGATGAAAGAAATTGCAAAAACTATTCTGATTGTGAGTCGCCACCCATGACGAACTGAATCCAAGATCTCAGGCGCAAGGTCTAAGACGAAAATAAAACGACCGCAATCTCGTCATGACAAAATGCCTTGCAGGTGTACGGACGATCTTCACTGCTATTATGGGCATAAGTTCCAAGTTGGCACTTCCACCAAATTGTCTAAAGTACTGATTGAGGCCCTTGAACCGAAGAAGAGAACGTACCCAAAGCATGCTAAAGATTATATTGTTGTGTTAGGAGAGAAGCTGTATGACATCTGCGCAGGGTTTAATTTAAGGTGAGCTTAGTATTATACCAACATATGGTGGGATTACTCTGAACATTAAAGGATCCGCCCATTTACTGATTTTTTAATGGTCTCCAGGAGGCTCGAGTTTCCATACAAATGTATTTCTCCCTTAATACAAAAACTACATGCCGGATTGATTCCAAACTTTGCGAATATACCTATTGAGTAGACACATATCGATGTTTGTAATTAGTTTCCGAGCACTAATATAAAACGGGAAAAAATAAGAAGTTTTAAACTTTCAGTACAAAACTAATTGAAGCCTTCGTTTAGTTATGGTTCAATTTACTGCGATGAAAACTAATTACAAACATCGATATGTGTCTACTTAGTATATTAGCAAATTTTGGATTCAATCCGGCATGTAGTTTTTGTATTAAAGCGGAACTACGTTTGTATGGATACTCGAGTCTCCTGGGGCTCTTACCGAAACTCGTTTTCGGTACAAATTAAAATATAGATCAGTTTTTCAATTTCCGAAAATTTGTAGAACAAAAGAGGTTTCTTAGTCAAATAATTTTTTGCAGTTGTTTATTCAATTTAATCAGTAGGATTTCAGATTATTTCTGTATTGCGGATTTCTACGCCAGTCGTAAAAGAAAAAAATATGTAACAATAAATACTTGCTAGTTTGCTACTGAAAAAGCAAGGTTTACGATCTCGTTACCTCTGTTTATTTTCACAACTCATAAGACCTTAGCATCATCTCATATGATGGTGACAATGATGCCGAAGGTGGAAGCAGGCTTACCAAGATTCTCCAACTAAATTGGGAACTGACTATCTTACCTTTTAAAATGCCCTACCACCAACAAAACCGAGCCCTAGAAAATTAGACCCTGTCAGCAATCGAACCCGCAACCTCCTGGTGTAAAGCAAATGGACTTACACTAACTAATCGATAGCTAGCGATAGTAGTTAGCGCTCCTGACTGTTAGCTCGAGGGACATTGTTTGGATTCACCCAGGACAAACATTCGTGTGTAGAACAAGTTTGTTCCTGTGTTTGGGTGTTTAATATCTGTAGCCACACCCTTGATTCCTGTAACAATAATTACATTTGGCGCTGATCCTTTCTTGCTTCATGTAACAATAATTACATTCTGTCGTACGGCAGAAAATTTCTGGTTGGGCCAGGCGAATGTGTGTGCGAATGAAGAGCGTCAGTGGCGTAACGGCAAGGGCCGCTACCTCCTGTCCAGGAGGTCGTGTTCGTATCCTGCCAATGTGTTTTGCAATTTAGATTCGTTTATCCAACGCTCTTACGGTGAAGGAAAACATCGTGAGGAAACCTGCACACATCTGCGAAGATACTCGAAGGTTGTGTGTGAAGTCGATCAACCCACACTGGGCCGGCGTAGTCGACTAAGCCTCGTCGCCAAGGCTCGAGCCCCTCGGTGGGGACGTATGTGAGCCGATATGATGATGAGTCCGAAGAAGGTTTGTACCACAGGGGTGAAGCCGCAGGCAACAGCTAGTATTAAATCAATCTTCTTACTCAGGTACTGCAGGATACAAGGCTTCCGCAGTCGCAATCACAAGGGCGTGCTGCAGGATCTGGTGGTGTTGTGCTGCTTTCTGGTGACGAACCTGGTGGTGCTTTTCACGATCCTTGCATGGACGGCGCTGCACGTCTGGGTGGCGTTTGTCGCCGCCTTCAGGTGGCTCACGAGGTTCATAACTCTATTTACCTCCAGTTTCAACTAAAATACGCATACACAGCGCGACAAAATTTTGCCGTCGCATTATCTTGTCTGTCGCCATACAAATATGAAAAGAAAAGAGACTAGGAAACCTTAATTTTGACCATTATTTGCTTATTTTTCAATCAATAATTTAAAAAACGAAACTTAAAACGTAGCGTCAATAAAGTATTTAAAAATCATTATAATGGGATAATATTTAGAGGAGGAAAAACGCTTTCTAATTTTGTATGGAGAGTGCGTGATATTCATCCCTCTTAAAACGTTGCGGGCGCATATGTTAGCCTGGTTGGACTTAGTCTAGACCATGGACCTACAAGAAGAAAGTTATAGATTAGACAAAGTAGTAAATTGTAATTCTTGAATTTCCTTGACCTTTGTGAAGGAATCAAAACCGAAAATAACCGACAAATCACAGAATCGCTAAACTTAAGCGTAAATGGACGGAGCACATACTCGTAGCTCGTAAAACTGACGGGACAAAGGCCTTTCATAAAAGTTCTCTTGTAGCAACCGCGCACCGAAAGACTTAACGTAGGCAGGCTTTCAACTCGGTGGACCGATAATCTGATGAAAGTCGCGTCCCGATGAGCTGATGAAAGTGCTACATCAGCGCAGGACTGGCCTGGCATCCCCTTACCTAACTGGCGCTGACTTCAGTTAAAAAATAAATACTCGCGGAGAAAATAAATACCTTGAAGAAAACTTTTAAAGATAAAAAGAAAAATAGAAACTATTGACTCTGTAAAACATACGAATAGTTCACTGTAGTTACAAATAGCATTAGTGCTAAAAATGGCAACTAAAAAATATGTTTCAATGAGTTGATAGTTTTTAAATAAATTAAAGTCATCATCATCATATCAGCCGAAAATCGTCCACTGCTGGACAAAGGCCTCCCCCAAGGATTTCCACGACGACCGGTCCTGCGCTGCCCGCATCCATCGGCATCCCGCGATCTTCGCCAGGTCGTCGGTCCACCACGTGGGAGGCCTTCCTACGGTACGTTTTCCGGTGCGCCACTCGAGAACTTTACTACCCCATCAGCCATCAGTTCTACGAGCTATGTGCCCTGCCCACTGCTACTTCAATTTAGCGATTAAAGTAACTGTGAAATTAAATTCATCGTATAACTTTCGTTAAAATATAGGTATTTTGTTTATTGATGGCGCCGTTAGTTAAGTAAGTAGCCGTTTTTCGTTCGTTGCTATGATGACGCGGAGCTGTATTTTGTATCATCATCATCACAATTTAAGAGCCGTGCTCTTGTCGGTGTAGCTCTTTCCAGGTCTCTCTTCCCACACATCATCTAATCAGCCGAAAAACCCGCATCCAGTGGCTTCCCGCGACCATCGTAAGGTCGTCGGTACACCTAGTGGGAGACCAGCCCCGGTACGCGGTCGCCACTTGAAAACTTTAATGTCAAACGGCCGTTTGTTCTACTTGTTATGTGCCCTGCCCACTGCCATTTGAGTTAAGAAATACAGTGAGCTGTGTCGGTTACCTTGATTCTCATACGGATCTCCTATTTTGTATCAGCCCATACAAATAGGCTACGTTCAAATCTTAAAATTAATTAGAAGCCTCCTGTTAGCCTAATTTTGTTTGCACTTATTGAGGAACCAATCGTCGTTTTTCGAATAGGTGTAGTGAAAAATTTTTTTTATAAAGTTAACTTATCAAATAGTACCTACCTACACAATTTGTATAGGAATTCTAAACTTTTTGCGATTTGAGTTCCTTGGTGAAAGTTTTTCAGTTTCATGAGTTGAATCACCGCTAAGACGTTTGCAGTTATGTTTAAATCACACTTTACCTATTTTGTGTATGTATAATAAACAAGTCACTCATTTTCCCTTTAGTTTCAGGCAAACGCAAGATATTGGTCCACAAAGTCCAGCACCCAGCGGCGTAAGCGCCTTAGTTCAAGTGGGTGAAACACCATACTCCACGTCGACTGCCACCTGAAATATTAGGCGTATCTCCACTACACCGACATACTCTAGTCTACCTACCCGCCAATTGGCGATCTACACTACACCGACCGACTCTAGTCTACTTACCCATAGGCGGTCTACTCTACACCGACCTACTCTAGTCTACCTACCCATTGGCATCTACACTGCACTGACTGACTCTAGTCTACCTACCTATTGCCGATCTACACTATACCGACTGACTCTAGTCTACCTACCTATTGGCGATCTTTACTGCACCGACCGACTCTAGTCTACCTACCCATTGGCGATCTACCTACACTACACCGACCGACTCGTCTTCCTACTCTGACGATCTTCACTGCACCAACTGACTCGTCTTCCTACCCATTGGCAATCTTCACTGTACCCACCGACTCTAGTCTACCTACCCATTGGCGATATACACTACACCGACCGACTCGTCTTCCTACCCATTGGCGATCTTCACTGTACCCACCGACTCTAGTCTACCTACCCATTGGCGATCTACACTACACCGACCGACTCGTCTTCCTACCCATTGGCGATCTTCACTGTCTTTCTGATTCTTTGGTGCCAAGTTAGTAAGGGGAAGTGGGACATGCAGCGTTGAAACGCCTGCACATGATGTCATATGTCACAACCTCTTATAATAGGGGATCGGACTGCATCAAAAATAAATTCTGAAATATGATTTCCTAAATTGCTCTCCTCTTAAAGTTTCAAAAAACCCTACTTGTTTTGTTTTTCCATCACGTCTTCAATTTTTAATTAATCAAATTCACAAAATAAGTTCGTCAATGACACTAAAAATCTATGACGTCACTTGTGGGTATTTCAAACATTTTTAGAACAAAATTTCGTTTTTGACAGATTATAAAAAGTAAGCCAAATGACTAGCAGTCCGATCCCCTATTGTTTTTCGTCTTGGTACTTTGCAAGTCTAACCTTCTAAATTTATTATAAAATATATCTTTGTGCAAAAAGTATCTGTTTTTTTTATTTGTATCTTTCTTCTTTTGTAGCCGGATTAACCGTATAGACGGCGGTATCATGATATGCCAAGGCTTTCTCACGATTTCAGCTAAAAAAGGTCCAGTGCTAGACAAAGGCCTCCCCTAAAGATTTCCACTTCCCAATACTTTCACAAGGTCATCGGTCCACTCAGTGGGAGGCCTGCCTACCTGAGACCTACTACGCCTTCTGGTGCGCGCGCGGTCGCCAATCGAGAACTTTATTACCCCAACGGGCATCCATCAAGGTTGAGTTTTGTCAAAGTTGCTTTGTGGCAAAGATGCGTTTGGTCAAAGCTTTTCAGGCTGCGTTTCGCTAAATATGTTTTATGTTTATGATTACATATGATGTCATTATGATGACAAGTACAGTCGAGTTTGTTAATGTCTGTAAATGTTCATGAATCAAAAAAAAAATTTGAAACTCGTAAACAGCTTTGCCCCACAATAAATTGTAAACAATTTGTGATATAATAGTTCTTTATACATTTTTACCGATTTGATAACCTAATATGTATTGAGGACCAACAATTTTTTTTCTGAATTGACATATAGTTTCTTTAGGAAAGTTGTTTGTAATCACGAGTACATGCATATCTTTTGTTATCAAGAACTAATTAAAAGTCACCTTGTATAACTAAAATAATATCGCTAGGTAGGTAGACTTCTTTCATAAAAATTGAAATTTTTACGTAGAAACTTGACCAAAATTATACCTTAAAAATATTCATTGAACACAAGCGTTTTGAAACTAGTAACAAAATTATATTTCAAAAGCTTAACGCTTTTGGTAAATGTCATTTTTTTTGCCAAAAATCATATTTACTTCCAAATAACAAAATTTAAATCTAAATTTTTACGTAGAAACTTGACCAAAATAGCCCCTCTTCCGTGTCTAATATAGCCCCCTATGCAAAATCATAAAGAAATGGGGAGAGAACACAGCCAGACGAAAATTAAATATTACGATAAAACCACGAGATTGAATTGGTTCTTAATCTATATTATTTACTCACTTTATAAATGTTGGAGGTGGAAACAAAAGTTGGAATATCACATGTTTCACAAAAACCTGCGAACACAGTAAGAATGGTGTACTCTTATCCTCAAAAGTACAGCTATCGAATTGAAATTAAATGTAATGTTGCCAGTTATCACTTTTATTTTCCTAAGTCTATCGTTTACTGAGATAATCAGATTTCAAATAAAATATTTGAATCGTACAAAATAACCCCGCGGAACTAAAATAGCCCCACTTTACGATAACTAAAAATTTAAAGTTAAATGCACACACTGTGCGTCCTTTACTTATATTAATCGCTCTGGTAACACAAAGAAAAGAAATACCTACATTTTATACTTAAATGTCAGTATGTGGTTAATATTAGTTAATGTCCTTGATTAAGTAGTTCACTTGGATCATAATGCAATATCTACAATTACTAATTATGAACATACTTTGACAAATCGCACCTTCGTAAACAAAATGTTTGGCCGAAAAACTACTTTAGCCAAGTAATCTTGAAGAACCGCTCCATTAGCAAACAATATATTTTGACGAAAAATTACTTTAGCCAAAGAAACCTTGAAGAACCGAACCTTTAGCAAACAAATTAAGCCAAGTAACCTTGAAGAAGAGAAGTTCTACGGACAATTGTACACGACCACACGTCTGCCTGTCAGCGATCTGGCTAAAGACCCAAGAGCTAGACTTACCCGACACTACACCGAGGATATCCCGGACGTCAGCCTGTACGAGATTAGAATGGCTCTTAAACAGCTTAAAAACAATAAGGCACCGGGTGATGATGGAATTACGGCTGAACTTCTGAAAGCAGGTGGAACACCGGTACTTAAAGCTCTTCAGAAATTATTTAATTCCGTTAAATAGGAGACAAGAGCCTTGAGGGACAAACGCCTAAGGCATGGCACAGAAGTGTGGTCGTGCTTTTCTTCAAAAAGGGCGACAATACCCTGCTGAAGAACTACAGACCCATCTCACTTCTGAGCCATGTTTACAAACTGTTTTCGAGGGTCAATACGAATCGTCTCGCACGCAGGTTTGACGACTTCCAGCCTCCCGAACAAGCCGGTTTCCGAAAAGGATTTAGTACCATAGACCACATACATACGCTGCGGCAGATAATACAGAAGACCGAAGAGTACAATCAGCCACTATGCTTGGCGTTCGTGGACTATGAGAAAGCCTTCGATTCGGTCGAAACCTGGGCTGTGTTAGTCTCTCCAGAGGTGCCAAATTGACTATCGATACATCGAAGTGCTGAAGTGTTTGTATGAAAACGCCGCCATGTCGGTTCGCCTCCAGGATCAAAACTCGGAACCTATCCAGCTGCAGCGAGGGGTGAGACAGGGAGACGTTATATCTCCGAAACTGTTCACCGCCGCTCTGGAAGATGTTTTTAAGCTTTTGGACTGGGGTGGACTCGGCATCAATATCAACGCCTAGTACATCACCCACCTTCGATTCGCTGACGATATCGTGGTCATGGCTGAGACTATGGACGACTTAGGCACAATGCTCGATGGCCTCAGTAGAGCCTCTCAACAAGTGGGTCTTAGAATGAACATGGACAAGACGAAAATTATGTCAAACGTCCGTGTCATACCTACTCCTCTGAAGGTTGGAGGCTCTACACTCGAAGTTGTTACCGAATATGTATACCTGGGATGGGACAAACAGTCCAGTTAGGTAGGTCCAACTTCGAGAAAGAGATCAATCGTCGAATCCAACTCGGCTGGGCATAAGAAGGCTCAAGGTCACCCGAAGGGTAATGGAGCGTGCTATGCTTGGAATTTCTCTGCGTGATCGAATCAGAAACGAGGAGATCCGTAAGAGAACCAAAGTAACCGACATAGCTCTCAGAATTGCTAAACTTAAGTGGCAGTGGGCGGGGCACATTACTCGTAGAACAGATGGCCGTTGGGGCAGTAAAGTTCTCGAGTGGCGACCACGCACCGGAAAGCGTAGTGTAGGCAGGCCTCCCACTCGGTGGACTGATGACCTGGTGAAGGTCGCGGGAAGCCGCTGGATGCGGGCAGCGCAGAACCGGTCGTCGTGGAGATCCTTGGGGGAGGCCTATGTCCAGCAGTGGACTTCCTTCGGCTGATATGATGATGATGAACCTTGAAGAACCGCACCTTTAGCAAACAATATATTTTGACGAAAAACTCTTTAACCTAAGTCTATGACTAAGCACAACTTTGACTTATGTCTCCCGTTAAGTCCGTATGTATAATGCACATTGCGCTCTATACCCCTCTGTTAAGTTACTACTTAGTCATTGTTAATACAATATGAAGTCTTCTTTTTCGTGCGGGGCACAATGAAGTAATTTCCAAAAAACTTATTGGGCCCTACCCGGATGCATATAAAAAGAACGTTTCAAATTGGGCTTTCCGTATTCTGTACGTACCTCATACGTTTGAAGTAGATACGTGACACGACGCATTAGAGACGCTTTCTTACAAGCGTATACATCATTCGTTACTCTTTAGTGGTTAAACTTAGGGTTAGTAGTTGCAACGCGGGGCTACTTTTAGTGGTTCTCTTGTCAAACCTAACTAAGATGTTGATTTCTAGTGTTGCAACCTTCAACCTAAAACATCCGAGTCGGGATGCTCCGAACTCCCGAGCTGGCTCCCAAGCATTCATCACATAAGCTCATATATACGTCCCCACCGAGGGGCTCGAGCTTACCCTGAATTAGGGCAATCGGACCACGCGGGCTCAGTGCGGGTTGGCCAACTTCACACACAACCTTCGAGTTTTCTTCGATGTGTGCAGGTTTCCTCACGACGTTTTCCTTCACCGTAAGAGCGTCGGATAAACGTACACGAGATCGAAATTCGAAAACACATTGGTACGTGGCAGGACTCGAAAACTAAAATAAACTACTAAACCTAAGTTTAACAACTAAAGGGTGACGAATGGGGTACGGTTGTTTACCAGGAAACGCTCGTAAGGAAGCGTCTCTGATTCGTCTTTCATTGGGGGACGTAGAGAATACGGAAAGCCATTTAAGCTAGCGGACCGAGTACCATGCGGCTTTACGTAATAATGCCCCTAGGTCACTGGTAACTACGGGATAACCGGGTAATATATAACCCGATAGTCTGGAAAGCCGCCAACAAACGGGGAGTTTATCGGACTTTAAATTTCGCTTTATGTAGGACCAGTTTACTCATCATACTAAAAACTTTCTCCAAGAGACGCATCGTTAAAAACAATCAACTCCAAACAAAATTATCAGCTGTATTGAGTATGTTTTTGAGAATCCTCAATGGGTTTCTTGGGGAAATTTCTTCAGCATGATAAGTAGAAGCCCTAGGCACAGATGTAGTTACTTCGGAACCCTAGGTAACGGAGCCTACACGAATTTTGTTACATCACATCAGCCAAAGCCAAAGGAAGTATACTTAACGAGACCATTTATTGTTTTCGTCAGAACGGGACACCAGTAGTTATTTAAAAAAAACTTTTTCTATATTTCACTAGCGTTTATTAGTAAACGAATTAAACTAAATAGGTTGAACAACCCGCACTGGGCCCGCGTGGTCGACTTAGGCCCGATCGCTCTAATTAAGGGTAAGCTTGAGCCCCTTGGTGGGGACGTATAATATGAGCTGATATGATGAACACTAAATAATAAGTAGGTTTTATTGTACATAAAATAATAGGTATATACTTAAATTCCTTTGGTCCGTTTGCGAAAGCGGGACAGACGCCTGAAAGCGGTACTGTCCCGCCCAAACGGTATGGTCACGTTAAGTATACTTTATCTAGAAGTAATACCTAAAGGTGGGCGATAAATTTGGGAGGTAAATAAAAATCAGACATAAAGGGAACGTTTTATTTCCATTACATTGTGGAAATCTGTAGTGTGTGGTGAGTACTATATTCTTTGGATTGTGTTTTCTTATCGTAAAAGGGAAGCGAAAAAGTAGTCCAACTATGATAGGTCCCAAAGGCCCGCACCGCATAAATACAGTGTAACTCAAGGGACAAATAGAAGTACAATGCTCGTTTCGACTGGAGTACGGGACCACACGACATGGTGGGTGACCAGGTAGAGCGCGGTTGGGTTGGTACACAATGTACTTGTATCTACTTGTCATTTGACTCTTACTGTATTAAATGCGTGTAAAACGGGCTTAACGCTTACAGTAGTTATTCCCACTCTTGTAAAGGAACAGGTACAAACTACTGCCAAAATCTGTACGGTCACCAGCAAAAGGGCACAGTTAAAAAAATATTGCATCTTCTTATAGGTAAGGACCGTACTACTGAAACAAAAGGAACGTATGTCGTCACTATTTATTACTGCTGTATAAACGACCATGAAACTTAAGGGCAGGTACTTTTGCTGGTAACTGTACCTTTAAAGCTGTCAAGGCTACACTAACTGGAAACAATTCTTTCTGCCATCAGTGCTGCACTGTATCAGCGCTGGTCACTCAATTACTTTACATTTTCACTCGACTGCCCAACAAGGATGGTACCAAATGTTTTTATAGTATAATTCATTCAGTCATTTCATTAGTAAACTTTTATAAGTGAAACTCATTACTCGGCCACTGGCAGTGTCGTAGAATCTTAGTGCAAGCGGTCAATCTGTCAATGTTTCTACTAATTTCGCATTACAAAGAAGGAAGTACAAACGGAAGAACCTCGATGAGCTTATATTAAACGCAGAAAATGGTCAGTTCAAACAGTTACAAGTCTTTATGTACAGCAATGTAAAACATTAAATTACTAAGGGTTCGAACATGGAATGGAACCAGCTTAATCCGCACGGAGACGCATTTTTAAGTGACTTCAAAAAACAATATATTTCTAAGGGTTGGGAAATAGAACCAGTTTAATCCGGTTAGTATGTCCGGCTGTCCTCCTGTACAGGTCGCATTTCTCAACCGATTCTGGTGAAATTTTGTGAGCAGGAGCGATAATTATATGGATTTTTTGTCGATTTAGTATTTTGGAAACTTTTCAAAATGGCGGAGCTATGTGGGTTGAAAAAGTAAAAATATCATATTTCAGCCATTTCGAAAAACTCGCGAGGTTAAAGCTCACAGATCCACTAGTAATAATAGAATATTGTAGCAATTTTTGGTCTAGCCGACCATTCTTAATGATAGAAAGGGATAAAGCGACGGAAAAGTGCTGCTTCGCGCGAACAAGCGGATTCCAACTCTGCAGCGGTTCCACACTCACTATAGTGTTTACATAGAAAGGTGCGTGACAGTTGCGACTTTTCACATTTAGGGCTCTGTACCTCAAAAAGAAAGAACGGCCAAGTGCGAGTCGGACTCGCGGACTGAAAGTTCCGTACAAAACACATTTGGAAAATACAACAATTGGATTGAAGGACAACTTAACTTTGTAGTAGAAAAAATGATCTCCCATACATCGATATACGTCACGGTCCATCCTTTAACTGCAAATATAAGTTTGTAATAGCAAAACATATTTTTATGTGTTAACTACAAATTTACACTTCGGATATTTCATTTTACTTGTCTTTCTTTCTTCTTGCTAAATTTCATGATTCGAGGCCAACGAGCACTACCCAAAAAGTTGTTGATAAGGCCGATCTTTGATTGCTTTGTTTTCGAATCTTAATTTTTTTGACAGCTTCAAAGGTCTGTAGAACTTAGTATTTGATATTGTATTCAATCTGATACCTCCACGCGTTCCTGAGAAAAAGCATCTTGACAGACAGACAGACGGACAACGTAGTGATCCTTTAAGGGTTACGTTTCCTTTTATATCTCTAGTACCATTGGTAATGGTACTGGTGACGCCACTTTGTATAGCTAGTACCATCATTTTTCTTTGGAGGCACGGAATCCTGAAAACGTAATCCTCATATTTTTTGTCCCTATGTCAAAACTTTTTGTCCCTTTTTTCACAGAAACGTGAAAAGCTATTAAGTTGAAATTGATATCAAAAACTAAGGTTGGAGGTGTATAAAATGCAAGCTTCTATGTCAACTCGATCAAAAATAATTTTCGAAAATCCTATAAAATTTTAGGTATAAGCTTTTAATATTGCATTGTCACGCGATACTCATATGCTTGAAAAAATTCAGCTCAATCGGAAACCGGGAAGTGGGTCAAAATTAACTTTGTGGGGCAAGATTTCACCCGAACAAACATACATACATTGCAAGTTAATTATAAGCTTTTAAATACGGCCGTTATAAGTCACATGTTTTGATGCAAATTGACCTACGAAAATTTTCAAGTAAATCAAAGCCTTAACCCTTGATAACTCGCGTGGGTTTTACGCTAGAGGGTATTCATTCATTTATATTATCATTATTTTTTTATTCTACCGTCATAATTTTTCTTGTAGCTTCCTATAACGCTGCGACCTTTGATTATTAGTAGCGGGCTCAGCGCTGATCAGTGTGGTTGTGCCTGGAGAGTGTGTTTGGGTTAAAATCTTACCCCACGCGGGTTCTTACGAAGCGAAAATTTCAGGTGTGGACAGCTAGGGCTCGTTAACTATGAAATTGGCCAAGGACAATTCGCAGATGTCACATGTGCGCAAGAATCAAGGATAAAAAACACAAAGATATGTACAATATGCTATAATAATGTATACAAGTAGCATCAAATCATTGTTTGCCGAAATTGTCATGCTAAAAACAGTGCCTAAATAAATGTGTTTTTTTTTTTCTATTAAATTGATTATTTTTAAGAAAGATAATATATTTTGTTAAAGATGACTGTTCGATACATAATTTTTCCTAATTAAAAGTTTGATTTCGCATGCACTTTTGGTTTTATTGAATAATGAAAATTGGGGTAAGATTTCACCCCACGCGAGCAGTAGTGTTAGTATTTCCTAGTACGCGATTAACCTAGGGATAAGGGCACTTCCCGTTGGCCTAGCATGAAATTTCGCAAGAAACACGGTCTTGCCGCACAAGTAAAGGAAAGAATGTGAAAGTCTTTAATTTGTAGTCATACTCGTATCACATAGATAATATATTTTTGCAATTCCAAACTTACATTTGCAGATGGACCATCGACTGTCATTAGACAGATGTATGGGAGGACTTTATACCACTGCAAAATTTGACAATAAATACGATTGTTTTCTCGTATTAAGGGTTCCGTACTCAAACATGAGGTGGTACGGACGGAGTCCGGTGCACAAGTCCAAATCGCACGTGTCTCGTTTTCTTTTATGTTGCAAAACATGCAATCAGGCATAATCCATATTTGTTGTAATCCATTTATAATGAATTCAACAGATAAAAACAGTCGTGGTTTTATTAAAAATTATACTATAAATATGTCACATAAATGTAAAATGTCGTACGTCAGTCAGACCTCGCAACCCGACACGAGTGAAGAGTCTGGTCATGGTGTTTATCCGCTCCCCCATTGTTTGCGAAACGGGCGGCTACAACAGCCCTTCATGGTTCCCTATAAAATTGGTACAACAGGTAACTAGGGCGCGGCTCGATGACAAAGCTGTCAAATGAATTTATCTTTCCCATAGATCAGAAGTAACTGGATCGCCAAACGTCATAGCACGCCTTGGCCAAATGATAGAAATAGACAATTGCAAAGTATAATATATTTGTAGGTATAATTCATGCACAATAAATAACTTGCATTTGTACTCACTTCGCCAACACACCAAAGACAACTAAACAGGTACGTCACATAGACGTCATGACCTAATACATTATAATA
Organism: Coleophora flavipennella; assembly: GCA_947284805.1. NCBI lineage: Eukaryota > Metazoa > Arthropoda > Insecta > Lepidoptera > Coleophoridae > Coleophora > Coleophora flavipennella. The sequence continues at coordinate 12,778,741 of OX369308.1, forward strand.
AAAAAAACAAAAAATAAATAGCCTTTTATTCTTGCAAAAAAGGCAATTATGATGGTGTCCAAGAGCCGCTACAGATATGTGGTATATCAAATAAGTCCACTTCAGTGGCTGTAGACTGGTGGTGGTCTTATCAAAAACTGACTTGAGGGGCATGAGATATTTGCTGCCTTTACAAGGAGGCTTTAGTTGAAACGGGTACTCGAACTGTACTACTTAGATGAAACAATTCGAGATTTTCCCCTTGTTTGCAGTTCTCTTTCAATCTTTGGCTCGGTGTAGGAACCATGAAGTTTGACGGTTGAATTACTTTTGATTATTCCGTTTTGCCAGATCCATAGAGAGCCAGGCTTTTACGACTGTAGGAGAATGGTACGGTACACGCACCGGATGACTGGCTACAGAGACGTATATCTTACTTAATAATGGACACTCTGAGCGCAGTTCTGCACCCACTTACAATAAATTCGTTCCAACTTGAGCATCCCTGTTTCTATAGCATGCTTTCAAACTGAACTCAGAGTGCGCTTATACAAAACTTTTACCGTGAGTGGCATAAACGTCCATTAACTTTAAGGTCTACATTAGTACGCATAAATGTTTTGTTAATGGCGGATTGAAATGCTAATGGTCGTTTCTGCAACTGACAGTAAGTACTAAATATAATAATGATACAATGATTGAGTGATACTAAAATAGTCCATAGGATTGTACGCAAACCTAATTTAAAACTTATATTTATACGTATATTTCATTATTACTAGCAAATACATTTATTATAATAATAAGACTAGCATACATCAGTGTTATACTTATATAACTTTAAATATAAATGGTTTGATTCTATAACGCAGTTAAATTACTGCTCGTTATAATAATAAAATGTAAGTATTACTATTCATTTTTATATGCATAAAATACCCTACGATTTCCAATAATAATACAATATAAATCATAAAAAAGAAACCTTGAGCATAATTAATTACTATACGAATTTCTCGAAGCCGTATCACAGTACGCTAATTTTATAATAAATTATGTCACTACGAGAACATAGATAGATCGTCCTTCAAAAGTAGAATCAGAATACATAAAGCCGTGTCTTCTGCGCCTATTTTGCCGAAACATTACACAGAAAACATGAAACAAAAACATTTGTTTTCATACACAAGCCGTCTCCTGCTACAGGGAAATGTGAAATGTTACTGAAACAAAACATGTGCGCGACACGGCAGTTGTAGAAAAATGAAACAAATCCTTCCCCTCTCCACCCGCGCGGGGAATGTTTTCCGTCCGCCTTGGACGACAAAAACACTGTGTATGCATAGACAAATGTGTATGGCGACGCCCCAATGTTTTGGTGTTTCTGTGTATTGTTTGGCAAAACAGATCGAAGGAGACGCGCCTTAATGCTTAGAATAGTATCGAGCAAGTGAATGCCGCAAAATGTCCAGTTGTGACCATTCAATCATATCAGTAAGCTGAGCGTACATAAAATTATTCATAAATAACGATAGGCCCAAACCACTATGACGGCTGTCTTATTTTAAATGCAGTGGTAAAGAACAGGTAATATGTTACAGCAGAGGGCGCGTGGTGAATAACACTAATGTTCCCGCGCCGTTAATTGCCTATAGCAGTGGTTCTTAGCCATGTTTCGTGGACAAATAGTTCTCCCGTAAAGGCACCAGAAGTGGTTCTCAATATGGAAAAGGGGAACGTTCAAATACAGATATGATTTGACACACATAAATATTTTGGAATATGTTTATAAATGGACTATGGACTTTAGGCCTATGTCCAGCAGTGGACGTCCTTGGGCTGATATGATGATTTTTATGAAATACAACGAGGCATACTCGTGGCCGAGCTCTAGGTTAGTTAAGTAAAGTTTGCCATTGGCAAGATAAGAAAAAGAATAAAATTGTAACCTACGTATGTAAAAATTTTGCTCTTCGTTTTTGCAAACATCCTGTGCCTACCATGTTTCATCATGTCAGCTCATATTCGTCCCCACAGAGGGGCTGCAGCCCACCCTGCATTAGGGCGATCGCGTCTTAGTCGACCACGCGGGCCCAGTGCAGGTTGGTCGACTTCACACACAACCTTCGAGTTTTCTTCGCAGGCCGTGTGCAGGTTTCCTCACGATGTTTTCCTTCACCGTTTAAATCAAATTAAATCTTTGCGGTGCTTCACAGTAACTGGTGTCAAATAGTCCTGACACGTAAAGGTTAAGAACCACTGAACTATAGAATCATCAATTTAGGAGCACACTAGATAGGCCAAACAACCCTATCTATAAGTGCTCTTAAATTGATGATGTATACCATAGCAAATGCAAATAACTTGTAACCACATAGCTATAATACTGAACTTATTATCTGTCCGTGACAAAAATATGAAACCTTAGGCTCTGGGCTACATTTCGACCTAACGGACATCCTATTATCGTCACGTATATGAGTGCAAACAGACAGAACTCTCTATTCCTTATTTAGATGACAAAAGGATAAAAGGATTTCAAGCCGGTAAAAATCTTAAATAAAAAACTTAAATACTTCGCTATGTGGTTTCGCTTAGAAAATAAAATTTACATGTTTATAATATACCATATTTTATGCTTATTAAAAAAAACCGAATTTTTAATATAGTCGTCTCTCATCCAAGCTCCTGCTTCATTATACATATTTGGCACTTAAAATAAACGTTATGTAGTTTAAAACGAATGTCAAGAATTATAATACAATTAGTCAAATAAATGCATTTGCATCATTTAAAACGCTAGGTTTTACTTTTTTAAATTGTATTAATTATTCATATAAACGCCTTAGGGTGAACTGCATTTGAACTGCATGGCAGCTGAAAATTTGCAGTTTGGATGCAATTTTCTTGAAGTATGGCACACCTGCACCCAGACTGCCAACCGACTACACAGTCTACTTGTTAGTACTGTACGCCAATTGCACACCGACTGCAAGCGGACTGCGCAGTCGGTCAACAGAATCGATATAGTTATGCCAACTGCAGGAAAACTGTATCCAAACTGCAATTTGCAGCTGTCATGCAGTCCGTTTTCAGGGTTGTTTAATGGCGTGAGGTATTTTTCCTCAATACTCTCAAGAACATTACTAAGGCAGACACTGCATAGTGTTGTGTACAAATAGATAGGTAATTACTCTTATGCAGGAAAAGCATAAATATTGCATTTTAATACTACGGCTATACATACATTTGACATTCCATTCGCGAATTCGACTGCCTCTGATGACGTCACATTGAGGGGAATACGATAACATGTAACGCCACAGTCATAAGGCAACTGAAGTTAAAATCGAAGTTCAATGCGAAATGCTACCGAGTAAAGCCAAAAATTAACGTACTCCGGTTTTTCAAATCTCTTTAATAACAGCTACACAAAGTCCATGATTTCGTTACAAAATAATACTTACGATCAAATCAACCTGACCTGTCACTTTTTTTTGCACCTGTGTGAGTGCACACCAATATAGTTTTTGTCAGGGTAATCTACCTGTACATGTTTACACTATCATTAATTAATACAAAAAATGCAGTCTTTAAAATAAATTCATAAACATGACTAAACCATATCAGTAGCTAAATCCAATCAAATAAGTAATTCGTATTATTATTAGAAGGAAAAATATTCATGCAACTGCCAATATATAAATAGAAACATCATCACACTATTCCATTCGATACCTTTTTCAGAAGCACCTTATTTAATCATTAAAAATCTAAAATTTAAATTGTTAAAAACTACATTACTTATAATATTTTGTATAATCTAAATCTAGGTAGGCATGACGATTATAAGGACAGCATTTGTTTTTGGCTTATCTCAGTAACATCACGTTGCGATGGTTCACCGGTAGCGTTATGAAATAAAGACTGGACCACACGTAACGAGTACAGTGGCGAGACAGATACTAGGCCGAGAGAGTTACGTAGGTAAGTAGATACTTAAACAGGTGTAACAAAATTGGTGTAGGACCCGATAACTGGGGGTTCGGCTCATTATACTGAACAACTTTCCCCAAGGAACCCATTGTCAATTCAAAAAAAAAATTGTACCCTCCACACCAAAATGCACAAAATCGGTCGATCAGCTGATCGATTTGTATGAATAGTAAAAAAAAATGTTACGTTTTCAGCAAAGTCGTACAACAAAAGTTGTTCAGTATGAGGAGTATAAGCCCCAGTTAACGGGACTTACACCAATTTTGTTACACCCTGTATATATTTTGCTTGTGCGGCGAGTCAGTTCAGTTTTGATGCAGTGACAGATTAAAATAGATCACGGAAAAAAGTCCTAGGCTCCTACTGTTTTTAATTGAAAAATTATGAGATTCGATAGAAAAAAAGATATACTCTGACAAGATAATGGATTTTAATGAGATAAATAGAACTCTTCTCAATAATTCATTGAAAATATTTCTAGTTGTCTCATGAAAATCCATGCTGTCTTTGAGGGTAAAGCGGATCGCGAGCGTAGATGTCACTCAGGAATAATGTAGCTTTCTAATGGTGAAATAATTTTCAAAATTGGTTCTGTAATTACACAGAGTACTTCCTACAAAAAACCCACAAACTTACAACCTTTACCTCTTTATAATATTAGTGTAGAATCATCATATCAGCCGAAGGACGTCCACTGCTGGACATAGGCCTCCACTAGACAAGGATTTCCACGACGACCGGTTCTACGCTGCCCGCATTCAGCGGCTTCCCGCGACCTTCACCAGGTAGGTAGGTAGAATATTGGCCATTTTTTTAAAGAAATATGAATATAATAATTAATGATAACAAATAAGAAATGTGCATTATGCTGGCACAAATCAGAAAGGGTCAGAGCTACCACTTTTTTTTTCGAAAGGACAAGCTTGTTGTTGGCCGTGGGGGCCTTTACAACTTCACCGGGCATGCGTAAGGCACTCAACCTAGTGCAAAGCAAAAGATGCAACTGCCTAAGGGCGCCCAGGTGGGCACGGACCTCGGCTTAGCTCGTTGCTTGGACGGGGGAGGATCGGAGGACGGGGGAGAATCGGAGAGAGGACTACTTCATACAACCGCTCAAATGGGCCATACGCACACATACATAACACCTACACTGGGTTATTGTCGCAAGGAATTGGCATTGTTTAGTTTTTATAAGGCATGTAAATAAAATAATAAAAAAATAGGAGAAATAACGATTTATACCGTAAAAAGTAACTAAATAACTAAATTCATTTCATAATCGTTATTTTAGTAGCGGGGCAATTTTTAAAAGCTTTCCTTTAGTTTCACCTGTCCCAGTATTTGTAATCAAATAGGAATTCTCTAGAATTCAGGGGAATCTAATGGAAACCTGTGGGAACCAGTCAAATTCGTATCCGATATATTTTTGTGGAATTTGATACGAACCCTGTAGTATTTGGTGAAATTTAATGGGAACCTGTGAGATCCAGTGGAATTCAATGATATATTGGTATAATTTTATAAGAACCCTGTAGAATCCAACGAAAACCTGTGTAATCCAGTGGAATTCGATGAGATCTCGGTAGATTTCTGTGAAATTTGATGGGAGCCCTGTAGAATCCAGTGGAATTCAATGAGAACGAGTGGGATCTAATAGGGTTCTCGGTAAAATTTTGTTGAATTTGATGGGAACCCTGTAGAATCACGTGGAATTCAATGGCAACCTGTGGGATCCAGTGGAATTTTGATGAGATCTCGGTAGAATGACATGGAATTTGATAAGAATCCAGTAGAATCCAATGGGAACCTGATGGATCCAGTGGAATCGGATTATATCTCAGAGGAATCCAGTGGAATTAATGGAAACCTTGTGGGATTTGATGAAGACCCTGCCGGATTATTTAGACTTAAGAGGAGGAGGAATTCAATGAGAACCGTCAGGGATGTGATGAAATTCGATGATATTTTTATCTTATAGTCCACTGGATGCCAATTATTTCTCAAGAGCCCTGTAGGATACCATTGAACATCGCCAGACCCCATAGAATTTCACCGGATTCCATCGAATTTCACCGAATGCCAAGGTAGCTAACGTCGCGGTGTGAACTACCCTTAAAAGTATGTATCAATCAACATTATTTTATACCTACCTTGTTGTATAGGTATGTGGGTACCTTTATTTATGCTTTTTTACCTACAGTAAAATTATACAATGACAGCACTGGCGCTGCTGCGAGCGGTAAGGTAATTGTAATCCAATACGTAGCAGCGGAATAAAGTGGGGGCCAATCAGCCTACTGCACAAACTATAGTCCGAGTGACTATCTTGCCACTTAGGTGGGTCGAGCGCTTGGCCTGGCACTCGGCAAAGTGTTTATACGAACCGAAAACTCGGCCGAGGAACTCCGTCTTGCACTGTACTCGTTATGTGTTATCCAGGCATTAATAGGTAATACATGCTCATAATACTTGTACCGACCGCAACATTTGTTTTGTACTACATTGCAAGCTTAACGAATGTGTTATCGGAACTTTCCTTACTGAAATCTATTTAATTTTTAAAATTAAAATATAATGGGAGAAAGGTTTACAGTCATTTGAAGTATTTTAAGGGAATGTATAATTCATGATAGACATATATATACAGCAAGCGCTCGCTAATCTGGTACCCATATTTTTCCCCTATGAATTATTGGAAATTTCGGATTATCAAATTTATGTGGGAAATAATTCTTTCACAGCAAAATATTATTTTCATTTGTCCGCTAAGCACGAGAAGAAACGCTTACTTCCCTGTCAAGGTCGGAGACCGGACTGCAGAGCAGGGTTGCCAAATGTGATATTTCAAATTTATCTAAATTCATAATAGGGGTGACGACAGCATCAGAAATAAATTATGAAATCTTGATCACTAAATCGCCCTCTTACTTAAACTTCGGAAAACCTTACACGTTTTGTTTTCCATCAATTCTTCGATTATTAATTCATCAAAATCACAAAATGAGTGCATAAATGATGTCTCGCCTAGATGATGATGTCACGCCTAGGTATTTCAAACATTTTTAGAACAAAATGTTGTTTTTGTCAGATGATAAAAAGTAAATCAGATGACTAACATTCGTCATCCCCATTATTTTTCCCTAATACTATGAATTTTTTTCAGAAAAAAAAACGCCAAACGTGATTTAGTGGAATTTACAAATAAATACAATATGAATACATACTTACTATTTATTGGATATTATTTTATTAAAATGCAGCTCTTAATCCGAACCAAACGAATTTAAAAATATGTCTGTCTGTGGTAGGACTGGCTGGCAACACGCTCGTTTTTTTATGGTAGACTGATCTTTTTTAATGGATTTACGGTCTGGAACAAGCTTTTAGACCTCATCTTGAAATCAAATACGTTTCATATGACTACATTCAGCCCTTCCGAAATGTATACTTAAGATAAGCCTTCATTTATAGTCAAATCTACATTTTTTACCCCAAAAATTCCCCAAGAATATCAATTCCCCAAACTTTCCCTAAATACCAATTTTCCCCCAAAATCGCGAAAAACTGACCATGGCCAGACTATCGGACGTGCCGGATTAGCAAGTGCTGGATTACCGAGCGCCTACTGTACTAGTAATGTTCTGAAAGCGATGATGACTAAGGCTTGCCCTACACAGCCGGAATTCCTCTCTGAATTGGAAAAGCCCTGTGTGTGGAGCATAATAAAATTATACGTTTTATCCGGGCTTTCTGAATTCAGATTATGAATATTCCAGCTGTGAAAGGCCAGTAAAGGTCAAACCTCACCACATCGCATCGCTCCGCGGTTTAGCAATATCTCTTTTACTCTAAGCTGTAGCATATTGGAAAGAGAGGCATAGACCTACCACGGCGAAAAGGCTATTTTACGTCACATTTTTGCATATAAGCTAATACTGACAGTAAAAGAGAAATAGACGCGACAAATTTGATGCGACGCATACAAAGAGAGCTACCACACTCCTACCACTAGGACGGCGGCACTTTGAACTGAGCCTACAGGTTTTTTTACGATAGATTGATAGATTGGATGAGTTTTCCGTGTTTATAAGCGACAGCGCACACCTTGCTTCAACGGGCAATCAGCAAGCTTTTACAATCTGATAGGATAAACTCAGAGATTGACAACAGTGAAAACTCTATCTCAGCCAGATTGGAAGAAACTTGTTGTTTGCCAGACGTTCTTAATAATTAGGATGATATCAGTGTGCCCTCAAGCGACATTTTTATTTGTTTCGTTCCCTCGTGACTCTATTCGTAATCAGTAGTAATATCTTAAAAAGGCTCAGTCTTAAAATATAAAAAATTCAACATTCCTTAGAAAATGCACTGTTTGAATTAACTTTGTATGCAACTCAATTTTTTTTCGGACTCTATTAATCGATAGTACTACAGAAACAGAATATGTTGCATGAACAAAACGAACAAATGAAAACAATGACATCTAGAAAACGAAAAACTAACCATTCGTAAAACACAACTTTTCGTTGAGGACGCTAATTTTTATTCTAATTTGAAACAGATAACCATACCTCAGTCTAAAGTAGCGCCGCGCTTATGAGCAGAAAACTATTATCCCTTATTGGAGTTAACTTCTTAGCCTTAGCTTCTACGTTGGTCCGGAAGGCGATAGTTCGAGCCAGTGTGCTGTTTGATTCAGCTGCGACGTCCGCGTGGGTCTTTAAATCGATATCTCGCTTGTTGCTTTACCTGCGGCCAAACACAAAAATTCAAAAATCTTCAGTACAACGGGGTCGCTCCGAGAAGCCTGTAAATGAAGGCGACTTATATTTTGGAAGGAGATGGGTAGGCTGGAATAGCCAACCACACCTGCACTTTTAAGCCTACTACCAATATCAAAAATACACAAAACAAATCCAGCTAATATTTCTTTAAGAAGTCCAACGACCCATTCGCCTTATAGAGGATTTTTATAGTAACGTTACAATTACGCTGCCATATAATGAATTTTTGGTCGCAATAAAAGCTGCACGCCGTGGCAGGAGGCTGTCTCCCACCGCTGATCAGCTGGCAGGGTTATTGCTCTGTTGAGTTTACTGACCTATTGACAAGCTCAGCCAGCTCCTTCAGCGCAAACTCAACGGAGCGCGTGTCGTGCCGCGAGGCAGCAAGCGCGCGCGCCTCCGCCTCCAGCCGCCGTGCGCACGCGCGTAGCTTGACGCGCTGTTGTGGAGCCACTCCCGCGCCGCCCGCCGCCGATGACACCTGGATTGACATTGAGAAACTAAAGTGACTAGTTGGCACGGGTGGAAGCGTGAGAACGCCGCGCAAAGCCGTGCATCACTACAATAGCCATCGTTTCAGTGCTAAAATTATTCGCTAGATAGTCGTTATTTCGAGTGATTTACAGTGACAGACATGATTGTTAAGGCTTTTTATAGTGTGACTAAGCATACCGTGTTGCACGTATAAATCTTGTTACCAAAGAATACATTTCGTATTTTATCTCTATAAGTAAACGCAAAGAACATAAACACGATTAGAAAGTATTTTTTTAAAGAAGTGTCTGAACTACCGACAAATTAAGGAATGCCTTTATTTACCTCATTATTATAGGTTAGTAATCATTTACGACAACGTTGGATGATGGATGCTTAATCATCATATCAGCCGAAAGACGTCCACTTCTGGACAAAAGCCGGGGAGGATTTCCACAACGACCGGTTCTGCGCTGCCCTCATCCAGCGGCTTACCGCGACCCTCACCAGGTACCGAGTGGGAGGTCTGCTTACACTATGTTTTCCTGTGCGCGGTCGCTATCCGAGAAATTTACCGCCCTAACGGCTATCTGCTCTACGAGCTATGTACTCTGCCCACTGCCACTAAGTTAAGCAATTCAGAAAGCTATATCAGTCAGTTTGGTTGTCCGACGGATCTCTTCGATTCTGATTCGATCACGCAGCGAAACTTGGAGAATAGCACGCTCCATTGTATTCCAAATAATCATATTCTTTAACCCGGCGCCAATGACGTGCAAAAAATAACGCGGACGATGACGCTGGGTCAATATGACCCGAATGTTTTTTCTTAATTATCTGGTTATCTACTGAATTATAACAAATTTAATACAAAGTAATACAAAGTATTGCTTGACCATGAAGTCATTGTAGTACCAAGATGTTTAAGTTAATTTAGATATCAAACTATAATTTGGTTTTAATGCAACAACCTCAAAAGGGTAACTAAAATAATTTCTCTTTTGGAACTAAAAATGTATGGAGCTGTAGCCGTTTTATTCAAGAAAAGGTATTTTACCATTATTCACTGGCGCTTGCTCACTACACTATGGTACAAATCATATGAATTGAGGTCTTATCTCCAACTACTGAGAAAACCAATAACGATTATAATATGTTTTTTTCGAAATTTTCCCAATTGAAAGCGCTCGCGTCAATATGACCCAGCGTCATTGGCGCCGGGTTAAAATTATAATAATATTCGCCTTGAACACTGGCAAGGTATGGTAAAAAGCATAAGATGATAAATCACCTGGGCGCCAAGCCTCGCCAGCCGCTCAGAGGTCTGAAGACGCCATAGCGACCCGCGGCCGCCCGCGCCGCCGCCACCACCGCGGGACATCTGCAAAACCAGAGTACCACGTCATTAAAACAGTTATAGTTACTATCCACAGTGGCGCACCGCCAATCGTCGCTCTTGCAGTCGCCAGGTCCCTGTATGTAGATTAAAAAAAAAAGTGGATTATTTTTCTTAATAACTAATTTGTCTTGACTCCTGAATGTGTAGCTCTGTGTAATATTCTCTTTAAGCAAAACGAATTCAACATTTCGCAGACACTAAAGAATTTTAAGTTTTTTTTATGGTAAGTGACGTTGATGCCGAAGATGGAAGCGGGCTTACGAAGGTTCCTCAACGTAATGGGGAAACTGGCTAGTGGCAATTAAACACGAGATTGTAGTAAGTGCACGATTTAGATTTTCGATTCTTTCAATAGAAGTAAAACTACTATGAAAAACTGAAAATATCTCAATTTTTCTAAAGAACAAAATCGTACACTTTTTCGTTTTTTGTTCAAATGTATAGATACTTTAGAATAGGTTTTATAGTTTAAAAAAAATAAATAAGTTTTAGTTTATCAAGAAGACGATTGTTGATTGACACTAATATAACTTATTGTTGTGTGTAAAATAACATTTGTTCTGATGTTTCCAATATTTATGTTGTTTTATTTTCTGCTTGAAGCGGCCGTAGCTCAGTGCAACTTGCGTTAATGCGTCGATCAACCAGGTCAACTGACCTGAAGCACGGTCATTACTTGGATGGGTTTGACTGGTAGTGGCAATATTTTCCACCGTTTCTGAGCTTCGCAAAGCTCATGAAGCAAAAAACCAGTGGAGAGTTTACACGTACATTTGTTCCAAACGCAACTCGCCGATTATTGGCAGGGGGAGAGGTGTCAGCGAGCGCTGCCATTGGCTGGAGCGGCGATAGCAAGCGCTGCCGTAAGCTTACGCTATTATGACGTAATGAGACGTGATATTTCATTCGACACACATATGCTACTAATAATATATGTTTGTTGAGCGGGGTCGCCCACGCACGCGCTCTCCACTGGTTTTTTGCTCCATGGCAAAGCTCTTCAAGCTGTTGGTGATTTTTGGCGAGGGGAGAGGTGACAGCGAGCGCTGCCATTGGCTGGAGCGCCGATAGCGAGCGCTGCCGTTGGCTTACGCTATTATGACGTAATGGGACGTGATATTTCATTCGACACACATATGCTACTAATAGCACGCGCTCTCCACTGGTTTTTTGCTCGATTGCAAAGCTTTTCAAGACGTTGGTGCCTGTTGCTATCAATAGATGGCAGTCGGTGCCTTAAAAGCGACTTGAAAAACTCCTGACAGTGGGATTCGCCACTAGATCTACAAACTCCACCAACCCGGACTTAAGGTTTTTAACCTAACCCAACCTTCCCCAGTTCGGGAAGACTCGTGACCCAGCAGGGAGCAGGGAGACGGGCGTTTATGTGTTGTTAACGGATAGTAAATTAGATGTTAATTAGTTAAACTATGCAACTATAAAGTGGTTTGAAATCCAAGATCTATCTTAAACTCGGCCGTAAAACGTCCAAGGCAGGCATCCCTAGAGATTTCCACTTAGCACGATCCGAGTCACATGCATTCACCAACTTCCTGCGAGTTTCACTAGATCAATCCATACCTCCCTGCCCTCCGGCCCGGCGTCAAATATTACGTCTCCCGCCTACACGCTGTGTAGGTCCTTATATCATCATATCAGCCGTAGGACGTCCACTGCTGGGCATAGGCCTCCCCCAAGGATCTCCACGACGGCCGGTTCTGCGCTGCCCGCATCCAGCGGCTTCCCGCGACCTTCACCAGGTCATCGGTCCACCGAGTGGGAGACCTGCCTACACTAGGCTTTCCGGTGCGTGGTCGCCACTCGAGAACTTTACTGCCCCAACGGCCATCTGTTCTACGAGCAATGTGCCCCGCCCACTGCCACTTAAGTTTAGCAATTCTGAGAGCTATGTTGGTTACTTTGGTTCTCCTACGGATCTCCTCGTTTCTGATTCGATCACGCAGAGAAACTCCGAGCATAGCACGCTCCATTGCCCTTTGGGTGATCTTGAGCCTTCTTATAAGGCCCATAGTAAGCGACCATGTCTCAGTTCCGTATGTCATCACTGGCAACACACTATACTAGGTCCTTATATAAGTCGGTAAATTACCTCATTGGTACACCATTCCAGCGAGGCGCGCAGCTCGGCGAACGAGTCGTTATCTTCCTCGTCGTCGTTAGCTGGCGGCGCAGGCGCAGCGGCCATAGTGGCCAGCGGCGTCGCGTAGATCCCACCTTTGCCGATCTTCCCCTTAACCGCCGGTTTGCTAGGCACTGCAGGCTTATCTTCCCTCTTACAATTCAGACTGCCGCTTCTTACTACACTTCCCGTCCCAACGTTCCCTAATCCCTTTTCATCGGGGGAAGTCTCCGAGCTGTCGTCACCGCGCGGCTTCATTTTGGGACTCAATCGTTCGTCAACGTCTTTGTTTTCCCAGAGTTTTTTCAAGCTTCCAATAGAGCCGGTCGACCGTCGTTTGTCGTCGTCGTCACCGCCGCTGGTGTCAAGGGAGCCGCTTTCAGAGTGCTTCCGCTCGGCGGCGGGTTCAGGGCGCTTCTCCTCGGTGGCGTGTTTCCCGTTGGGGGCGCCGCTCTCCACTTTCCGCAGTCGCGACTTGAAGTCGATTATTGCACGACCGCTCTCTTCTTCCTTTTGAGTATTGCTCATCTTGTTGGTGTCCACCTAAAAAATAAGAGTTGGTATTGACAGCTGTTTTGAAAGCAGACGTAGGTTATAACACGGACTTTTAATTCGACCAAGCCAATAGGGTGTTGACTATTAGATCATTTGAGTTACTTTTTAGGGTTCCGTACACCCAAAGGGTGACCAACGGAACCCTACTACTGAAGCTCCACTGTCCGTCCGTCTGTCTGTCTGTCAGCCAGCTGTATTTAATGAACCGTAATAGGTAGACAGCTGAATTTATCACAGTGTGTATTTTTATTGTCGCTATTACAACAAATAATAAAAATTAGAAAAAGTGAAAAATGCAAAAACTTTTTACAGGTATTTCAGAGGTATTTTTGATTTAGCTCTATCGTAAAAACGGTAATACATACAAGCGTGAAACTTGGTGTGATTATAGCACTAATTCTGAAGTAAAACTACAAATAATAGAAACCGGCCAAGTGTAAGTCGTACTCGCACTAAAGAGTCCAAACCGAATGAAAAAAAAAAATCTGTCGCTAGCGTTGATTTCTTTTGTTTGTAATGTGAATAGGTATCATTGTCACGGTTGTGTAAAGAGGTGAGGAGGAACCCTTTGAAGCGCGAGTGCGACTCGTTTTTTATCAACTTACTTTCTTAAGTTGCGACTTGAAGTCCGTTCCAGTCTTTGTTTCGGTCTCGGCTTTATTAGTGGTTGGGGTCTTGCGGAGCCCTGCCTTGAGGTCGCCGGGCGACACGGCCTCAGCACTGCCGTTGTCGGTGCGCACGCGGTCGCGTCTTATGGCCTCCAGGTTGAGGCTTTCAGATAGCTCGGACACCAGTCTCGTCACTGGGTCCCCAAACGACGTGTCGATGTGAATCAAGTCGTTTGGCGGCGGAGATTCTTTTAGTTTATTTTTCTTTTTGTCGGCGCGCTCTTTGATTTCAGCTACGAGTTTCAACTCGAGCATTTCCTTCATGACTTGCTTTGCGGGTTTGTCTTCTTCGATGACGGGCGTCTCTGTGTCAGTGGCACAGTCCGGAGGTGGAGGGGGTGGGGGAGGTTGGGTCGTGTCTTCGGGGGGTGGGGGCAGGTCTGGTGGTGGGGGAGGGAACTCTAGCTCTGCGAGTCGCGGTCTGGGCTTTGCGGGGCTGTTGAAAGAGCGCAGTTGCGTGGCGCGAGTTGCGCGGGGTGAGGCAGGGGTGGGAGCTGTTACGCCGCCCGAAGAGTTAGACCGTATCATGTGCGCGGTGCGGGGGGAGAGGGACCTGGCTTCTTCGGGCCCGCTGGTCGCGCTAGGGCCCCCACCGGTCGCATTCCCGCTCTGCCGAAGAGACTCCAGGTACGCGCCAATGCGAGCACCTTTTGGCAGAGTGCCGTAGCGGTTGATGGCACGCTTTACGTTTTGAACTTCTAACGCCGCTACTTGCACACCCTGTGTGGAAACATAATTATTTCATTGATTTGGTAGACTAACAGTTAAATATTTATTTGTAAGTAAGACTAAATAAATATAGTGCTAATGACTAATCTCCAGCTAAGAAATTTACGATAAGCTACTGTTACTGGAATGTCGGTGGCGTAATGGCAAGGGCCAATACCTCCTGTCCGGGACGTCGTGGTTCGAGTCTTGCCACGTACCAATGTGTTTTCGAATTTCGATTTCATATGTACGTTTATCCGACGCTCTTACGATGAAGGAAAACATCGTGAGGAAACCTGCACACGCCTGAGAAGAAACTCAAAGGTTGTGTGTGAAGTTGACCAACCCGCACTGAGCCCGCGTGGTCGACTAAGGTCCGATCGCCTAATTGAGGGTAGGCTTGAGCCCCTCGGCGGGGACGTATGTCAGTTGATATGACAAAGAAGCATTAAATGGGATGATGAGTGAGTCATTTGAGTTACTAATTATCTTCTGTCAAAAACGACATTTTGTTTTAGAAATGTTTGAAATACCTAGAAGTGACGTCATAGCAGCGTCATTTATGTACTCATTTTGTGGTTTGTATTAAGAAAGTAAAAAAAAAATTTTTGATGTATTAAAATATCAGAAAAATAGTCTGTTTCATTTCGAAATGATTTCGCAAGCAAACTTTTGATAGCTGCCGTCATGATATTAAAAAATTCAATATCGGTCATATTTTTTTTTTATTCACAATATGTAAACCCTTGACAACATCTCACCTGGTGGTAAGTTATCTTCTGTCAAAAACGACATTTTGTTTTAGAAATGTTTGAAATACCTAGAAGTGACGTCATAGCAGCGTCATTTATGTACTCATTTTGTGGTTTGTATTAAGAAAGTAAAAAAAAATTTTTTGATGTATTCAAATATAAGTTATATTAGTCGTAAGATGTCCGCTGCTGGACACAGGCCTCTCTCAAGGATTTCCAAAACGACCGGCCCTACGCTGCCCGCATCCAGCGGCTTCCCGCGACCTTCACCAGGTCGTCGGTCCACCGAGTAGGAGGCCTTCCTGCGCTACGTCTTCCGTTGCGCGGCGGTGAGTACCAACCGCGCACCTAAAGATGTACCGAGGGGCAATTTGTTAAGCTCTTACAACGTTAGCATTTGAACGATAATCATCATATCAGCTCATGTACGACCACGCGGGCCCCGTGCCAGTTGGTCGACTTCGCACACAACCTTCAAGTTTCTTCGCAGGTGTGTGCAGGTTTCCTCACGATGTTTCCTTCACAGTTAAAGCAATCGGTGAGTATATCATGTACGTAAGCTTTGAAAAACTCATTGGTACTTTAGCCGTCCGGATTTGAACCCGGCATCTCTGTTTAGGAGGACGGAGTCGTTACCGGTTGAGCCACCGACGAACGATAATATATTCGTGCAAATGGGATGGACAACATTGAACGTTTTATGTGACTTGATTAATTAAGGCGTACGTACGTGAACTTTGTATAAAAGTTCTGACTGGACCATCAATAGTTGAGAGTGAGTTTAAGAGCACT
This sequence comes from Coleophora flavipennella, assembly GCA_947284805.1. Lineage (NCBI taxonomy): Eukaryota > Metazoa > Arthropoda > Insecta > Lepidoptera > Coleophoridae > Coleophora > Coleophora flavipennella. The sequence continues at coordinate 12,794,988 of OX369308.1, forward strand.
TACCTATACAATCAAATGTAGGATAGTTGAGAGTGAGTTTAAGAGCGCTTACCTATACAATCAAGTGTAGGAGTGTAGGATAATCTTGTTTCATTGTATAGAGTATAACACGTACGGTTGCGATGGGTTAAGGTTTGATTGTAGATAATCTAGGGTTCAGATGGCGCTGTCTGCCGTGTCGACAAATTGACTAGCGATGAAGAATTTACGAAATATACACGTATTTTTCGTAAAGCAATGGTTATTTTTCAGTAAAATACAGTATCATTCAATCGCTATATTAAATTATCTTTCGCGTCAAACATGTTTTTATCGAATGTATTTTACAAAACAATTAAAAATTCGTAGCTTTAAACTGACTAAATAGATAAATATCCAGAATTTTTACTTTTTTTCTACATGTATATTTGTTTGTGTACTCTTTATTGTACATATTTTTTTTTTAATAAAAGAATTTACTTATGTACAAGAGCGGACTTATCAATGTATCCATACCAAAACAGAAATGAACGTTCACCTTCAAGACAAGAATAATAATTAGTAGTATATTAAACCAAGACTAAAATAACGAAAAAACGAAATATAAGTATAATGTATAAAACGTATTAAGGGCACAAGTATTTTACTTGTATTTTAGTATTTTTCATAAGAACAAGTGTTTTTAATGACGCTTGTAATTAACAAGTAAAATTGAATGATTCGAAAAAAAAACAATCATATACCTCGCAATTTTCAACGCTAATTTTGACCGATGAAAATAAATAGTGGTCGCGATGCGAAGCGTGTATTTAAAAAAATGAGTGTTATAATCTTGGTGGGATCTGCCATCTGAGTCAGACATGCCATCCACAAGCGCGCTCTCCGACGACGCTTCCCGGGCGCCTTTGCAGACATCCTGTCACTACTCTCTCCTCATAGTTCCTACCCTAGTTATTACCTTAACGGGCTGATGGTCATGATGTGGCGCGTGGTGGCGCCGCTTGGCACGGTGACGCGGCTGGCGCCGCTGTCGTCCGTGTCCGGCGTGCCTTCCGTCAGCGAGCCCTCCGACGACGCTTCCCGGGCGCTCTTGCAGGCATCCTGTTACTACTCTCTCCTCATAGTTCCTACCCTAGTTATTAACTTAACGGGCTGATGGTCGTGATGCAGCACGTGGTGGCGCCGCTTGGAGCAGTGACGCGGCCGGCGCCGCTGTCGTCCGTGTCCGGCGTGCTTTCCGCCAGCAAGCCCTCCGACGACGCTTACCGGGCGTTCTTGCAGGCATCCTGTCACTACTCTCTCCTTATACTTCCTACTCAAGTTTTTACCTTAACGGGCTGATGGTCGTGATGCGGCGCGTGGTGGCGCCGCTTGGCGCGGTGACGCGGCTCGGCGCCGCTGTCGTCCGTGTCGGGCGTGCCTTCCGCAAGCGAGCCCTCCGAAGATGCTTCCCGGCCGCCCCCGCCCCGCGACCCGCCTGCAAAGTCACCGTTTTAGACATAAACACGAACTTATTGAGGGATACACGAAATAATGCGCTGATATTAAAACTTTAATAAATACTTTTCAAAATCAATGACAACGAAAAAAAATATTTTTTCACGCGCCAAAGTGTTCATTTGTTTTTTTTTCTATAAACAGCGTTCTATTTGCAAGTCAGTTCGAAATTTAAATAAAACCTTTGATAAGTTACCTCCTTGGTTGTCATGTTTCGGAGTAAAATATAGTGCCATTTTTAAATTACACGACAGGCATGAGTTTACATAGTAATTTATTTGGCCGCTAAACACGACGGATATGGATTTTCATACAATTTTTGCCGAACGCTGCTCGCATGTATTTGGCCAGTACAACAATTTCGATTTATCTTGAAGAAGGTTGTAAAAATAATGCTCAAATTTCCAAGCATGTTTGAGAAAAAGTGATTAACGGTCAACAATTTCATTGAGCAGTTTAAAACAAAAAACTTTTAAGCATTTAAGATTAAGATTTTAAGCATGTGTGTGTACTAAAGACCATGCTTTATAGAAGGTTATGTAATATTATGATTTATAAAGTAAAAACATTTTATATTACATATTTAAGTATTATTATTATTTTATTTAAGTACATCAAACTTTCCGAGACAGTACAAAATAAACAGTGCTAAGTGCATTAAATATTTACTAAGCTGTAACAAGCATGCGATATATATATACGAGTATATAGACACCATTATTACTATGTATTGAAGCTTGAATGTCATTTAACTTTTACATAATTATATCTAAAGAAGAATATAAGGGAATATGTCACTCATTTCTAGTGTATAATTTAACTAACTCCAAGTATCATACAACATTTATGAAGATTGGAACCGCATTTTCAGGCAATAGTATAGTTTTATTTGGAATTAGTGAAATTATAAAGCAAAAATGAGTACTTTAATGTTCGACGAAGAACCTACAATCAAACGTGTCTAGTAGGTATGGAATATCTCAGTTACCCAACTAGCTCTTGAAGAATATTTGTTTAAAGACCACTAAAAATGTATAAGGTCTTTCTGAAATAGCTGAAAAACATGTAAGTGGGGTGTTAACCCATGAAATAAACAGCTGATCCTTAAGGGTCCCCAGGAGGCTCGAGTTTCCATACAAACGTAGTTGCGGTTTAATACAAAAACTACATGCCGAATTGAATCCAAACTTTACGAATATATTGAGTAGACAAATATCAATGTTTGCAATTAGTTTCATCGTTTGAAACATAACTAAACGAAGGCTTAAATTAGTTTTGTACTGAAAGTTTGAAACTTCTTTTTTTTTTGTTTTATCGAAAACTAATTACAAACATCGATATGTGTCTACTAAATATATTCGCAACGTTTGGATTTAATCCGGCATGTAGTTTTTGTGTTAAATCAGAACTACGTTTTTATGAAAACTCGAGCCTCCTGGGGACCCCTTAAGCACCTGTAATCGCAATTGCAAAAAAATAAAATTCTAGACGTCCCGCGCAAGTTTGGCTAATCCGTTAACCTATTTTAACCGCCTCCATAGCGTAATGGTTGAGATCCTTCGCTTCGGGTTAGTTTTCGGGCGGAGACCAACTATGTAAGACTCGGTCTGGTTGGTGGTAGTAGGGTATTTTCCAAGCCCGCCTGGCTAGCAACCACCATCTTATTATAAGTGCTGCCACCAAACATCAACGTTAACAGCATTGATGTGCTCCGACATGAAGATAAGATAGCCAGTTCCCCTTTGCGTTGGAGTATCTTGGCCCGCTTCCATCTTCGGCATCATCGTCACTTACCATCAGATGAGATGATGCCAAGAGCATTGCAAAGGCATATGAATTATGGACAAAAAAAAACAATTAGTATCTTATTAGTGCAAGCAATAACTGTGTACTTGGACGTTCCGTGGGGAAAGATATTTGATTTACGAGTAGAATTCCCAGTTTTTCAACTATATTAGAGGGACATTTTAAACTGTTTACAATACAACTTTACCTAATAAATAGCATAAAGTTTGTAATTAATCAGGAATCATCATATCAGCCGAAGGACGTCCACTGCTGGAAATAGGCCTCCCCCAAGGATTTCCACGACGAACGGTTCCCCGCTACCCGCAACCAGCGACTTCCCGCGACCTTCACCAGATCGTCGATCCACCGAGTGGGAGGCCTGTCTACAGCACGTTTTCCGGTGCGCGGTCGCCACTCGAGAACTTTACTGCCCCAACGGCCATCCGTTCTACGAGCTATGTGCCCCGCCCACTGCCACTTAAGTTTAGCAATCAGGAATCCCTCCTAACATATTGTTGAAGAAATATACTGGAAGCCACATATAAGTAATATGGAAAAGGGATATGATACATGGGAAATAAAGAGCTCTCACGTACTACAATGCATTTACTCTAGTTACATTACATAATATTCTCAGGTTATATGCAAAATTACTTACACTGAATGGTCAACATTTTGTGCAAATAAAAGGACAAAAAACTACAAGTCGTATTCCAACGAATGTCTGTTTGAAATATGCGTTCACTGTAATAGGGATGACGACAGTATCAGAAATAAATTATGAACTCTTGATCACTAAAATGCCCTCCTACTGAAACTTCGGAAAACCGTACTCGTTTTTTTTTCCATCAAGTCTTCGATTTTTAATTCACCAAAATCACAAAATGAGTACATATTCATATATGCGTCATCGCTGATAAACTAGCATCGCGCAATTAGCAAGGGTTGGCTGGAAGAGATCCCTGTTTGGGATAAGTCCGCCTTTGTGCATGCTCCTGCTATTATGTATTTTCTTGTGCAATAAAGAGTTTACAAACAAACAAACAAAACAAAGACGTCACGCCTAGGTATTTCTAAAATTTTTAGAACAAAATGTCGTTTTGACAGATGATTAAAAAGTTACTCAGATGACTAGCATTCGTCATCCCTATTGCGTTGGCCAGGTTTGTGCAATGAGAGGACTGCGCAAAATGTTTATTGAAAGCATCTAGGCACTTTTATAGGGTACCGTCCACCCAAAGGGTGACTATCGGGACCCTATTCCTAAGCCTCCGCCTGTCTGTCCGTCTATTCTGTCTGTCTTTCAGCGGGCTGTATTTTATGAACCGTAATAGATAAACAATTGAAAAAAATCACAAAATGTGTACTTCTATTGCTGCTGTTACAGCACATACAAAAATTTGAAAAGGTGAAAAATAAGGGGGAAGGTCTCCCTCCAAACAAAAAACGTGTTATATAGGTATTTTAGATTTATATCTATCGTAAAAACGGTACAAAAGCGTCGGTGGCTCAACCGGTAACGACTCGGTCCATCTAACCAGAGGTACCGGGTTCAAATCTGGACGGCCAATGTACCAATGAGTTTTTCAAAAACTTACGTACATTACTTACCGATTGCTTTAACGGTGAAGGAAAACATCGTGAGGAAACCTGCACACGCCTGGAAGAAACTCGAAGGTTGTGTGTGAAGTCGACCAACCCGCACTGGGCCCGCGTGGTCGACTAAGGCCTAATCGCCCTGATTCAGGGTAGGCTCGAGCCCCTCGGTGGGGACGCATATGAGCTGTAATGATGAAAAACGGTAATAAATACAAGCGTGAAACTTGGTGTGATTAAAACGGTTAAGTGTGAGTCGTACTCGCGCTAAGGAGTAAGAATTGAATGACAAAAAAGCATATTTTTGTCGTTTGCGTTGATGTCCTTTGTTTGTAATGTGTATAGGTTTGTTATAGTTGTGTAGAGAGGTGTGGTGGTACTAAATCCTCAGAGCGCTAGTCCGACTCGCACTTGACCGGGTTTATTTTTATTTTTATGTACCTTCGTTTCTCTTAAATAAACAGACATTTAGTTAAATAATCCTTGTAGTGTTTCATTTGTTTGCTACAATTTTTGTCGACAGTGTACAGATTATAGAGATATACCTACTGGGGTACTAATTTAGAAGATATTATTCAAAATAAAGAGTGTGGTGTCTACTCGAAATCTTGTGAATACTTACAAAATGTTTGATACTATCGCTATACGCCTGAGCGAGCGAAACAGACAAAAATGCTAGTATAAGCGGATGTGCACATTATAGTATAATGTTAATTAATTATTATACATTAAATAGCACTTATATGTACTTAGTAACATAAAATATGATATGTACGCATAATGACTGACAAAAACAAGCTATGATTTCGACTATAGGTAATAATGTTATTAAAACATGTTGATATTATTACGATTAAAAAATGTTTATTCATACATATACTTACATACAGTACAATAGATAAATAATTAAAATTTAATTTGCAGTGATTCATCATTTTTAGCAAATACCTAACTTTCCATTACAGTTGCTCCAAAATTGGTACTTTATATGACAGTTTACTGTGTGCAAAATTTATTTTACCGAAAACGTGATTTTTATGTTTGCACTTCTTTTAAAAATTTCTAGCCAATAAAAATTATAATAACCAAAGATACAAAACTTATTTCAGTATTTTGAAAGGATAATTTTAAAACAGATAGGTCATATCTTTGTGAAGAAAGGAGATTATATTCCACGGTGGCCGGTGTCAGAAGATAGATAGATATCGCATGAAGCGCGTAGGTGACACCTAGGAATAGGTCATCTTTGCCATGGAAGCTTCATGCTTACCTTATTATCCTAAGCCTTATTATAATATATTTATGGTGATATTAAAAAACTTACGAACGCATATGTGTGCCTAGCTAAAATAAGGCGCCATTATAGATTTAGGTGTTAATACTGTTTTTCTTGATCGCATTTTTTCTAATGCCGTTACTTTCGTCGAAGAAAACGATCAAAAACGACGCCAAGAGACAAACCTAAGTTAAGCTAACTTAGTACAAATATCAAACTCGACGTGATTCTCTTGCTGGAGACAGATCAGTAAAAGGAAAAGGTTCCCCAAATCAACGCATTGGACGGGCTTCATTGAAACTGCCACGCAAAGCTACATTACAGAACGCTTTCATAAAAGACCTGGAATAGAGAATTTAGCCATCGTATAATGGCGTAATTAGATTTTTAAATAACACTTTTTTTCGAAACCACTAGTTAAAACTAATAGATCGCATAGTAGGGGCACACCCCGGACCCTGCATACAACCATCGTGAAATGACATTACTAAAAATAAATTTCGGATCAAACAAAATTACGGTGAAATGCCATACGTTCGAGAACCAAACTGTAACCATTCTGTATCAATCTGAGTGACGAGGGGCGAGGTTGGAATCTAGAGCGCGGCAGGGAGTATCCATACTGTATGTTAGTACTAATATTGTATATACTTTGGTAAGGGCTCGGTCAACTTGTTTTTTTTCGTAAAAACACCTAACACATACTATATTGACAAAGCCCCGATTCACAGTACTCCTTTTTACGGCGCCATCAGGGATGATAAAATTACAGGCTAAAATTAAGTAAAACCCTTACTCAATCACATTTTTAATTTTTAATCAATCAATATCATAAACACACCAATGAGGTTAAAAAAAAAGATACCACGCGTTGCTATTTTAAAAATTAAACTAAATTTATAAAAAAAAACATGATTGCATAAAAAGATTACCCCTCTTTTTTGGGAAGTTGGGTAAAATGTACCCTACGTCACTCACGGGAGTAGGACGAATCTAACGATACCTCGCACTCTAAAATCCATCAAGCCGTTTAGATGATATTATGGAATAGAGAAACATACATACATTAGACCTAAAAAAAATACACTACTTTTTTGTGGGCAGTCGGGTAAATAGTCTAAATTTACGCATGAGTTGACTAACTACTGCGCCACAGAGGGCGGGTTCAATTGATATGATAATAATTTCATTAAAAATTCTAACCGACTGCATAAAAACATTACCCTTCTTTTTAGGGCAGTCGGGTAAAGATGTGTCCTTTGTCACGAGGATTAAGATGAATCTAACGACACCTCACACTCTTAAATCCATCAAGCGGTGTAGGCTACAGAGCGAGACAAATAATTAAATTACCTCTTTTTTGACTAGTCGGGTAAAATGTATCCTATGTTACAAGGATTAAGATGAATCTAACGACACCTCGCACTCTTAAATCCATCAAGCGGTGTAGGCTACAGAGCGAGACAAATAATTAAATAATCTCTTTTTTGACCAGTCGGGTAAAATGTATCCTACGTTACAAGGATTAAGATGAATCTAACGACACCTCACACTCTTAAATCCATCAAGCGGTGTAGGCTACAGAGCGAGACAAATAATTAAATAACCTCTATTTTGACCAGTCGGGTAAAATGTATCCTATGTTACAAGGATTAAGATGAATCTAACGACACCTCACACTCTTAAATCCATCAAGCGGTGTAGGCTACAGAGCGAGACAAATAATTAAATAACCTCTTTTTTTGACCAGTCGGGTAAAATGTATCCTATGTTACAAGGATTAAGATGAATCTAACGACACCTCGCACTCTTAAATCCATCAAGCGGTGTAGGCTACAGAGCGAGACAAATAATTAAATAATCTCTATTTTGACCAGTCGGGTAAAATGTATCCTATGTTACAAGGATTAAGATGAATCTAACGACACCTCACACTCTTAAATCCATCAAGCGGTGTAGGCTACAGAGCGAGACAAATAATTAAATAACCTCTTTTTTTGACCAGTCGGGTAAAATGTATCCTATGTTACAAGGATTAAGATGAATCTAACGACACCTCGCACTCTTAAATCCATCAAGCGGTGTAGGCTACAGAGCGAGACAAATAATTAAATAATCTATTTTTTGACCAGTCGGGTAAAATGTACCCTATGTTACAAGGATTAAGATGAATCTAACGACACCTCGCACTCTTAAATCCATCAAGCGGTGTAGGCTACAGAGCGAGACAAATAATTGAATAATCTCTTTTTTGACCAGTCGGGTAAAATGTATCCTATGTTACAAGGATTAAGATGAATCTAACGACACCTCGCACTCTTAAATCCATCAAGCGGTGTAGGCTACAGAGCAAGACAAATAATTAAATAATCTCTTTTTTGACCAGTCGGGTAAAATGTATCCTATGTTACAAGGATTAAGATGAATCTAACGACACCTCGCACTCTTAAATCCATCAAGCGGTGTAGGCTACAGAGCGAGACAAATAATTAAATAATCTCTATTTTGACCAGTCGGGTAAAATGTATCCTATGTTACAAGGATTAAGATGAATCTAACGACACCTCGCACTCTTAAATCCATCAAGCGGTGTAGGCTACAGAGCGAGACAAATAATTGAATAATCTCTTTTTTGACCAGTCGGGTAAAATGTATCCTATGTTACAAGGATTAAGATGAATCTAACGACACCTCGCACTCTTAAATCCATCAAGCGGTGTAGGCTACAGAGCGAGACAAATAATTAAATAATCTCTTTTTTGACCAGTCGGGTAAAATGTATCCTATGTTACAAGGATTAAGATGAATCTAACGACACCTCGCACTCTTAAATCCATCAAGCGGTGTAGGCTACAGAGCGAGACAAATAATTAAATAATCTCTATTTTGACCAGTCGGGTAAAATGTATCCTATGTTACAAGGATTAAGATGAATCTAACGACACCTCGCACTCTTAAATCCATCAAGCGGTGTAGGCTACAGAGCGAGACAAATAATTAAATAACCTCTCTTTTTGACCAGTCGGGTAAAATGTATCCTATGTTACAAGGATTAAGATGAATCTAACGACACCTCGCACTCTTAAATCCATCAAGCGGTGTAGGCTACAGAGCGAGACAAATAATTAAATAATCTATTTTTTGACCAGTCGGGTAAAATGTATCCTATGTTACAAGGATTAAGATGAATCTAACGACACCTCGCACTCTTAAATCCATCAAGCGGTGTAGGCTACAGAGCGAGACAAATAATTAAATAATCTCTTTTTTGACCAGTCGGGTAAAATGTACCCTATGTTACAAGGATTAAGATGAATCTAACGACACCTCGCACTCTTAAATCCATCAAGCGGTGTAGGCTACAGAGCGAGACAAATAATTAAATAATCTATTTTTTGACCAGTCGGGTAAAATGTATCCTATGTTACAAGGATTAAGATGAATCTAACGACACCTCGCACTCTTAAATCCATCAAGCGGTGTAGGCTACAGAGCGAGACAAATAATTAAATAATCTCTTTTTTGACCAGTCGGGTAAAATGTACCCTATGTTACAAGGATTAAGATGAATCTAACGACACCTCGCACTCTTAAATCCATCAAGCGGTGTAGGCTACAGAGCGAGACAAATAATTAAATAATCTATTTTTTGACCAGTCGGGTAAAATGTATCCTATGTTACAAGGATTAAGATGAATCTAACGACACCTCGCACTCTTAAATCCATCAAGCGGTGTAGGCTACAGAGCGAGACAAATAATTAAATAATCTCTTTTTTGACCAGTCGGGTAAAATGTACCCTATGTTACAAGGATTAAGATGAATCTAACGACACCTCGCACTCTTAAATCCATCAAGCGGTGTAGGCTACAGAGCGAGACAAATAATTAAATAATCTATTTTTTGACCAGTCGGGTAAAATGTATCCTATGTTACAAGGATTAAGATGAATCTAACGACACCTCGCACTCTTAAATCCATCAAGCGGTGTAGGCTACAGAGCGAGACAAATAATTAAATAATCTCTTTTTTGACCAGTCGGGTAAAATGTACCCTATGTTACAAGGATTAAGATGAATCTAACGACACCTCGCACTCTTAAATCCATCAAGCGGTGTAGGCTACAGAGCGAGACAAATAATTAAATAATCTATTTTTTGACCAGTCGGGTAAAATGTACCCTATGTTACAAGGATTAAGATGAATCTAACGACACCTCGCACTCTTAAATCCATCAAGCGGTGTAGGCTACAGAGCGAGACAAATAATTAAATAATCTCTTTTTTGACCAGTCGGGTAAAATGTACCCTATGTTACAAGGATTAAGATGAATCTAACGACACCTCGCACTCTTAAATCCATCAAGCGGTGTAGGCTACAGAGCGAGACAAATAATTAAATAATCTATTTTTTGACCAGTCGGGTAAAATGTATCCTATGTTACAAGGATTAAGATGAATCTAACGACACCTCGCACTCTTAAATCCATCAAGCGGTGTAGGCTACAGAGCGAGACAAATAATTAAATAATCTCTTTTTTGACCAGTCGGGTAAAATGTATCCTATGTTACAAGGATTAAGATGAATCTAACGACACCTCGCACTCTTAAATCCATCAAGCGGTGTAGGCTACAGAGCGAGACAAATAATTAAATAATCTCTATTTTGACCAGTCGGGTAAAATGTATCCTATGTTACAAGGATTAAGATGAATCTAACGACACCTCGCACTCTTAAATCCATCAAGCGGTGTAGGCTACAGAGCGAGACAAATAATTAAATAATCTATTTTTTGACCAGTCGGGTAAAATGTACCCTATGTTACAAGGATTAAGATGAATCTAACGACACCTCGCACTCTTAAATCCATCAAGCGGTGTAGGCTACAGAGCGAGACAAATAATTAAATAATCTCTATTTTGACCAGTCGGGTAAAATGTATCCTATGTTACAAGGATTAAGATGAATCTAACGACACCTCGCACTCTTAAATCCATCAAGCGGTGTAGGCTACAGAGCGAGACAAATAATTAAATAATCTCTTTTTTGACCAGTCGGGTAAAATGTATCCTATGTTACAAGGATTAAGATGAATCTAACGACACCTCGCACTCTTAAATCCATCAAGCGGTGTAGGCTACAGAGCGAGACAAATAATTAAATAATCTCTATTTTGACCAGTCGGGTAAAATGTATCCTATGTTACAAGGATTAAGATGAATCTAACGACACCTCGCACTCTTAAATCCATCAAGCGGTGTAGGCTACAGAGCGAGACAAATAATTAAATAACCTCTCTTTTTGACCAGTCGGGTAAAATGTATCCTATGTTACAAGGATTAAGATGAATCTAACGACACCTCACACTCTTAAATCCATCAAGCGGTGTAGGCTACAGAGCGAGACAAATAATTAAATAACCTCTCTTTTTGACCAGTCGGGTAAAATGTATCCTATGTTACAAGGATTAAGAAGAATCTAACGACACCTCGCACTCTTAAATCCATCAAGCGGTGTAGGCTACAGAGCGAGACAAATAATTAAATAACCTCTCTTTTTGACCAGTCGGGTAAAATGTATCCTATGTTACAAGGATTAAGATGAATCTAACGACACCTCGCACTCTTAAATCCATCAAGCGGTGTAGGCTACAGAGCGAGACAAATAATTAAATAATCTCTATTTTGACCAGTCGGGTAAAATGTATCCTATGTTACAAGGATTAAGATGAATCTAACGACACCTCGCACTCTTAAATCCATCAAGCGGTGTAGGCTACAGAGCGAGACAAATAATTAAATAACCTCTCTTTTTGACCAGTCGGGTAAAATGTATCCTATGTTACAAGGATTAAGATGAATCTAACGACACCTCGCACTCTTAAATCCATCAAGCGGTGTAGGCTACAGAGCGAGACAAATAATTAAATAACCTCTCTTTTTGACCAGTCGGGTAAAATGTATCCTATGTTACAAGGATTAAGATGAATCTAACGACACCTCGCACTCAAAAATCCATCAGTCCGTTTAGGATACAGGGCGTAAAAAAAGAATATATAAATAAACATACATACATACAAACACATGAAAAACATAACTCTCTTTCTGACGCAGTCGGGTAAAGAACTGCGTTATTTACTAGTTAGTAGTCGAGAAGAATAATGGAGATTACGTGGGAAAATTTTCGTGGCATATTTTTCACAACTTTTGACGAGAATTATCTGTTAAACAATGTCCAGACAATGTCGGCCAGGGAAGACATTAATATATTTTTTTAATGCCTCACATCTAGGTGTATCCGAAACAACCCTATGTATGTTCCCGATTTTTATTAGTTTATGTATGAGATAGGATTTTTTAATTTCTTTTTTTATCATTTTAATTACAAATTGACAACCCTACTAATTTTCGAAAAACCTAAAAACTTTTAGGTACAAGCTTTTAATATTACATTGTCACGCGATATACATATGCATGCAAAATTTCATCTCAATCGGAAACCGGGAAGTGAGTCAAATTTAACTTGCAAGATTTCACCCGAACAAACATACTTACATACATACATACAATGCAAGTTAAATTAAAGCTTGTAAAAACATGTATATTTCATTTAAATCTACGACAAATGAAGTATATTTTTTTTTAACTAATTCACTACCTAGTCAAAAAGACCTCCCCGCACTGCCCAAACGTGTCCATGACGCCTTGCTGCGTTCCACCGCTGGTTAGCTAGCGAAATGAGTTGGGTCAAAAAGGAGCCCGACCTCGGGTCACTCACGGAATCAGATGAATTCAAGGACATCTTTCAAGCTAAAATACATCAAGCCGTTTAGGCCGTTTTACATACACTCAAAAAATATAACCCTCCTTCTGGCGCAATCGGGTAAAAATGGGCTACCTGCCCCTTTTTTAGTTTTTCATTCCGCAGATTTTCTAATTTGTTTGGACTACAATAAATTCAAATAGTAACGGCGGCGCTAGTGTACGCTGGGTGTCTCTTAATTTAATTTATGATTTAACACGTAATTTTCCGGAACAACGCAAGCATCAATAGGGATAATGACTACGACCTTCATCATATCCGCTCATATAGGTCCGCACCGAGGGGCTCGAGCCTACCCTGAATTAGGGCGATCGGGCCATAGTCGACCACGCGGGCCCTGTGCGGGTTAGTCGACTTCACACACAACCTGCGAGTTACTCCGCAGGCGCGTGAAGGTTTCCTCACGATGTTTCCCTTCACCGTAAGAGCGTCGGATAAACGTACATATGAAACCCAAATTTGAAATCACATTGGTACGTGGCAGGATTCGAATTACGACCTTCCGGACAGGAGGCGGCGGCCCTAGCCGTTACGCCACGGACGCTCAATTACGACCGACATTATCGATTATAAAATTTCCCTCCTAATGAAATCATCTGACTCTTTTTTTTCCATCGAGTCTTCAATTTCAAATTTGTGAAAATTACAAAAAGACGCTGATGATAAACTATAATATCACACCCTACGTAACGCCTCGCTATGACAATATTTTTAAGACCATCAGTGGTTTTTGTCAAAAGATAATTGAAAACGCTAAACACGTTAAAAAACCGACTTCCATCGCAACGACTTAGTAATTATTATTTTTTGTTTTTGTTAATTTTGTAATAAAGTACTACACCGATTTTGATAAAAAATTTATGGGACCACACGGGAAGCTCTAGCTTTCAAATAAAAAAGAATCATAAAAATCGGTTCACACAGTCAAAAGTTCTGAGGTAACACACATAAAAAAAACATACAGTCGAATTGAGAACCTTCTCCTTTTTGAAAGTCGCTTGATAAAGGTAACTCAAATGACTACCCAATTACCAAGATAACATCCACAACACCGACAACTTACCACAATGGTAACGACGGCCACTTCTCTGGCAACGAGGTCAAGTGCTTACCATTGAGGTTGTTGGCGTGATGCGCGTGCCCGTCATCGCCGCCGCCGCCGGCCTCCTCCGCCGCGTACTGAGACTCGCGGAACGACGAGCACGATGACAGGAGGCTGTGGAAATGCCATTGTTAATTTTTTCATAAGGCATGTAAATATAGAACAGACGGCCGTTGGGGCAGTAATGCTCTCGAGTGGCGACCGCGCACCGGAAAACGTATCGTAGGAAGGCCTTCCACTCGGTGGACCGATGACCTGGTGAATGTCGCGGGAAATCGTCGTGGAAATCCTTGGGGGGGCATTTAAAAACATTAAGAAAATCGTAACAAAATAAACAGTGATTAAAAAGAAAAATACTCATTGTAGTGTCTTAAAATAAAAAATATATTTTTTTTGTTTGAAGAAAAAAGCCTTATTTAAAAAAGCCAATTTGTTTAAATAAGCGCCAAGGAATGTCTAACCCTCAAAACTGCATCACGGAGTATCGTGAAACTTTTTATTATAAAATACGTACTAGCTTTTGCCAGCGGCTTCGTTCGCGTGAGCTTAGTTTCTATGAATGTTCCGAGGGTGCGCATTGCGCGGCGGCTCGCTAGCGTGGACAAATGTAGCCTACATGTCAATCCAGATCCTAATCTGTCTACCTACCAATTTCATCCAGATACGTTCAGTAGTTTTTGCGTGAAAGAGTAACAAACAACCATACATAAAAATTTTCACGTTTATTTTATTGGTAGGAAGTAGGATGGCTAGGATTTTATTTGTTCAATCAAAAATTTTATGTGTTTAGATAGATAGATAAACCGTTTATTCACCGACTAGGCACAAAAAAACAATAAGTAAAACTATGGTAACAATAATGTAAAAAAAAGAAGATTACACCACATTATTTCTTGGTTTGATCCAATAATATTATAACATTTATTTCGCTCATAATTTTTTTTATAAAAAAACATTACGAGTACCTACAGTAACAGAGTAAGTAAGTATGCAAAATATTTATTAGCAAAATATTGGTAACAAAGAATACGGTAACACCGTTAGTATCAATACGCATACAAGAGATGGCATAAAAAACCTGAATAAAATAACTAAGCGAATTAAAAATTAAAAACTTGATTGCATAAAACTTAACCCCTCTTTTTTGGTCAGTCCGGTAAAAAGGTATTCTATGTAAATCAAGGGATTAAGACGAATCGTACAACACCTCGCACTCCAAAATCTACATTCTACTAGCTGTCCCGGCGAACTACGTACCGCCTTACATTACATTACACTGCCCTACCCTACCCTACCCTACACTACACTACACTACACTACCCTACCCTACACTACCCTAACCTACACTACCCTACTCTACATACACTACACTACACTACCCTACCCTACCCTACATACACTACACTACACTACCCTACACTACACTACCCTACACTACACTACCCTACCCTACACTACCCTACCCTAAAATAAAATAGATGTTAGCCGATTCTCAGACCTATCAATATGCTCAAAAAATTTCATGAGAATCGGTCAAGCCGTTTCGGAGGAGTACGGGAACGAACATTGTGACACGAGAATTTTATATATAAGATTTAGGCTACAGCGCGTGCCAAAAAAATACATACACTCGAAAAATATAACCCTCCTTCTGGCGCAGTCGGGTAAAAATACAATTTAATGTTCTGTTATACAACCCGAACACATTCGGGATCATATCACCTCATTTATTACCTAATTTTACGTACATAGTTTCTAAGTCTTACAAAAAAAATAGTGTCAAATAAATAAATAAAATTGAATTTTTTTAAATTGCTTCAGATGTAACGATGAAACAAACTTACATACATAGTTTGTTCCTAAATTACCTATCATAACCCTTCTTTTGTGGTTTGTTGCCTCAGTCGAAAAAAAAAAGACTGAATAACAAAAACTATATGACTTGTGATCTTTCAGTACATTGAAACTAGTAAAATTAGAAAACTTTGGATTTCTTCACAAAAAGCGTTGATAGAGACTGTACTCTTGCGTTGTCCAAAAACATAGATGAGCACGCTTGGTTAGTTTAATAATACCACGCACCCCATCTCACTGCATCACAATTCGGCGATCGCTTCCTGGCACACTGGTCGATTTTAATTCGTTGATTTAATGTTTTTGTAAACTGTAACTATTGATGATTGATGTAACTATTCATTGACATTAGAGGTTTTAACCTAAAATAAAGATTCATTCAATGTTCGTGCGGATGGTGGCGCATCGGCTTTCGCGTTATACTCGTGACCGGGTGCTGTCCGTGTGAACTGGCCTACTCTTGTTAAAAGCATTAATGACATTCAATGATTTTGATGTATAACTTCTCGTGTCACATTGTTTTCATGTTTTAATAATTTGTTTTTTATATCAATGACTGTATTTTGACGTTTTTAACTAATGATTATTTTTTTTATTTTTCACAAATGACATGTATAATTATGTAATTACTATTTTATGACTATCAGAAAGAGTGTAATTTGCAACAATTTTGAATAAACATCTTGAAATCTTTAAAATCTTGAAATTTATTATTTATCATAATTTACTAACAGTAACAAGTAAATAGGTATGGATAGAAAATTACATGGTTTACCAAAACATACTAAATTGAACAAGATTTCGTGCTTCGCGAGGCACGCTAGGAAGCTGATGTCAGTTTTTGTCACTAAATATCAGTTGTTCAGCTATGTCAAAGACCAAGGTCTTTAAAACTTCAGTTTTGCCACTATAGTCCTACAACCCCCACAAATCCGAACTTGGACACCTTAGCGAGTATGGGAAGAGATCCGTTCCCCAGCGGTAGCGACGCCATGGCTTGTTAACTATATTTTTGACCTCTTTAGCTATTACACTGTTGTTAATTACTTTCCACGTAAATCAGAGCCAGTATTGCGTATTATTCCCGATCGTTGAATTCTTTTTCATCGTACTTGTACTTGCTTTCAAAGAGTTAAAGAATATTTGCCGAATTATCGCTTCCGTAATACGAGTTTTATGATTTGAAATTTCACAATATTTTGAAATATTCTTGGCGTTATTTTTTTACTATGTATTTTCAGAAAGATATGAGCTGATGTTAGTATTGTAACAAGTATTATAACTACCATACTAGATGAATAGAAGTGAACAATCTATTTAAAATATGTCTACATAAATTAGGTCTGTCATACACAACGCACACATACATCCAGCCGCTTCTTGCGAGCATTTACTAGTTATAGAAATTTATTATTTACGTAGGATGTTCCTTAAGTCTTGCAAAAATCACATTAATTATTATGCTTTTTAAAAATAAAACCATCACTGTTAATACACTTAATCATACGTTCAAACCATGTATTAAACATGATCTTCCACTGCTCCTTTGTGACATTCGCGCCGGCGTCATCCCAT
The DNA here is from genome assembly GCA_947284805.1 of Coleophora flavipennella. NCBI lineage: Eukaryota > Metazoa > Arthropoda > Insecta > Lepidoptera > Coleophoridae > Coleophora > Coleophora flavipennella. Next base: position 12,812,477 of record OX369308.1, read on the forward strand.
ACACTCAGTAGCTCGTCATCAGTCGCAAAACGTCGTCCTTTCAACTGCCTCTTGATCAGCGGGAACAGGCCAAGATCGCACGGCTCAAGGTCGGGGCTATAAGTCCAGCACAGAGAGCTCCGATTTCTCCAAAAAATTCCCGAGTTATGGTCGCTCGATGAGCAGAAGCGTTACCGTGGTGAAAGTGCCAACTGCCCAGACGCGACTTTGGTCGCAGTTTCTTCAGCTGCAGATGACTTATGGCAAACAAACCTCAGTGTACTAGGTAGCATTGACAGTCTTATTATCCTTAGCTACAATGCCTCTCTCTCCAAACATAACTGCGAACATCCTATTTTTACTGACTTTTGCTGTTTGACCTGTGTTGGGGATTGTCTCGTCTTCGAACACCCAGATTTTCGATCTTGATTTACTTGGAACGTCGAAGTCTTATCTAAGTCCTACCGCCAAACATCAATGTTAACAACAGTAAGCCCGCTTCCATCTTCGGCATCATCTTCACTTACCATCAGGTGGATTGATGCCAAGGGATCTCAATTGTGAATAAAAAAAAGAACATCGAAGTAGAACCAAGTTTCATCTCCAGTCACGATTGAGTTACCATCCTTGGATCGGCCTAAGTCGTACTGTCGCTCTAAACGCGCCTTGCGCTGACTGTCAACGAGAGTGTGAGGGACCTAGAGACAACATAACTTTTTAACATTTAAGTCTTCGTGTAAAATTTAATTAAGAGTTGATGTACCAATGTGTAGAATCTCCTGAATATGTCTGCATGCAAATCGCCTGTCAATAGTTATACATTTTCTTACAGCGTCTATTTTTTCTTGGGTCGTGATTGTAATGGGTCGGCCCGGTCTTTTGTCATCTTCTAAATTATAGTTATCTCTTTGGAATCCCTTGTACCACCGGAATATGGTAGAAAGAGAAGGAAACTCTTTGCCAAAGGTACTGAATATTTCCTCGTGGCATTATTGGTAAGAAAATCCACGTTTGAAATTATAATAGATAATCACTCTGTACTCGCGGTTACTGAGACTAGCCATTTTCACAATTTTTTTTAATTTATTTACCAAAGTTAACTGATGATGGCAGGCTCAACAAACATTTCTTTCTATTGCAAGACTTATAGAACAACCTACTGTTTTTAGTTAATTTGGTATAAATAAGATGATACATTACACGAAGAATCTCATATTTAGCTAATCCAGTATTAGCATGCAAATCTTCACTTATATTATAAAAGTGAAAATGTGTTTGTTTGTTACCTCTTCACGATTTAAAATCTCAACCAATCCTGACGAAATTTAGCATTGTCGTACCTGGTCCTCTTGGGCGGCGTTGGCGCCTGCTTCCCGCGGCGGTTGGTAGGCCGGCGCATCTGCACACCTCGCTCAGCGGCGCTCGCGCCGGTTTTCTTCAAAGGCATCTGAGGCGTGCCGCCGCCGCCGCTGCCCCCACCACCCGAACCGCTCCCTCCGCTGCTCTCTTGAAGTTGCTTCTCCACCTCTGCAAGTGACCATACACAGCTAAGAATGTATATCACTCGTCAAATCTTGGCGCAATTTCTTTATCCCATTTGAATAAATGTATTTTAGCGTTCACGCGAGTGCGGTGCCTCTCCCCAGAACATGGCGCACCTTTTGTCCTGTCCTGCGTGTCCTAGCACAAAACCAAACGATCGACTTGCTAAGAAGAAGAAGCGTTCTTGACATTTACATTTGATAAAATATATTAATCGCATTTTGTTTAGTCCTCGCGTCCCGTAGTCCCGATATCGAGCCCAGACACAATAGTTAAACAAACGACGGTTTAACCGCGGTATCACAATAGTTAAACGAGAAATGAGGAGATCCGTCGGACAAGTAAAGTAACCGCTACAGCTCAAAGAATCGCAAACTTATCTTGAGTGGGCGGAGCACACAGCTCATACAACAGACAGCCGTTGGGGACGTAAAGTTTTTAAGTGGCAACGGTGCGCCTGAAGACGTAGCGTAGGCAGGCCTGGAGAAGGTTAGCGGATGCGGGAAGCGCAAGACCGGTCGCTGTGGAAATCAGCAGTGGTCATATTTGGGGTTGTACGATTAAATGAGTGGAACATCAACCTGAGATCCAACTACGGACAATGAAGTGTAATACCATGTGACACATTCTTGATTAAGACAAATCTATTGAAACCTCATTTGTTGAAATCGGCTCTGTACTTAGACTGTTCTTACATGCACTGCCAGACCATGCTTACGTTAGCGTGTCCCATCCATTAATGCATCATCTCTTTCTGGCTATCAAAGAATGCATTCGTATAAGGATTTCTTTGAATTGGCATTGTTCAATATTTTATAGGGCATTTAAATAAAAAAAAAACACTAACTCCATGAAAAGTAACCATTTGGAGAAATATCGATTTTATACTGTCAAAGTAATAAAATTACACTAAATAACTAGATTAATTTTATAATCGTCAACTGAAATAAGTACTGGGGCTGCTTTTTTCATTTTTGGGCCTGTGAAGTCATCACTTTTGATTAATCGTATAAAATAACCAGTTATTAAAAATAAAAAAAATTCAAATCAGTTTCTAAAATAAATAATTTCAAAAAATAATTAAAAAAATACTTTAAGTTTTTTGGACAATGCTAATTCTGCTATTTCAATCTTAAATACAGGGTAAAATTGAAATCGTTCATTCAACAGAAAGAAATTCAAAGAAATTTTGGACTTCTCATAGTTTAGCCGGTTGGAAAACACATTTTTTTGCTCCGGTTGTACAGATTTCTTGGAGAAAGTTGCTCACATTATATTAATATTTTTAACTTCAATATATTAAAGCTTTTTCATTTTATGCGTCAGTGTCAAAACTCTTTTGTATATAAATGCAGCTGTCACCTACCCTCTGTGATGGAGTGGTCCTGGAACATGTGTTCCAGTGCGTGATGGATCTCGCGGAAGGTGGGCCGGTCAGCCGGGCTCCACTGCCAGCAGCCACGCATCAGCTCGTAGACCGGGGCGGGACAGCCGGGCGGACACTCCATGCGGTAGCCCTGTCAAGATAACAACATAAATATCCTGAAGACGATGTTGGGCGGCCCCAAATACCAACCTATATACAGTTAAGCGACTAGGTCAAAATTTGGTGTCGTTTTCGTATTTATTGAGAATGCTCAATTTATTTATGGAATCGTATTCGCACTATTCAGATGTAAAAGCCCATAAAACATTTAAAAAAGTGTTTTGACTTAGTTATTCATCAGAAGAAAAATGTCCATAACTTATTCACTATTTGAAATATTTCGCTCAATAAGAAAATTGAGTGTCCGAGCCTGACAGTTATTTACAATCGTCAAAGACATCATCTCTTAGAAATATATTTGATTACGAGTACGTCCATATTTAGACGTCAGGAAAAAATATGACGATTATGAACCCATGACATCCTTAATGATGAAACCCGAACGTAATTCACACGTAGCCACATTTTGCCGTTGCGATGTGGTGTGGTTGTGGAACGTCTGAACGATCCACGGCTTCGGCCGCATGGATAAGTTTTTCTATGGCTATGTGAGGGTGAACAGTGCGCGGACCGTGGAATATAAGGAATATCGTAAAAATAGCAATTCAGTCAATTGGTGCAATGGTTAGCACTCCTGACCGTTAAACCAAAAGTCGTGGATCGAATCCCATCCAGGGCAACCTTATTTGTGACAAATAGATTTGTTTGGTCTGTGTCTGGATTTCATACGTGTTTGAAGTAAGGTTCTCAAGTAGCAACGGCAAGCCAGAGGATATAGCTTGGGCAGGCCTGCCACTCGTTCCCGCTGCGTTGTTGAAATCCTTGGGGTGGCTTTCCCCTTTGTCCAGCAGTGGACTTATGTCGGCTGATATGATGATGACAAAGTAGGTACCTATGTGAAGTTATCCAGATACTACAACAAATACACATCACAGGAATGTGTTTCCATGACATATCCTTACACTATGACATAGGCGGCGAAAATGCAAAAACAATCGCAACGTCCGTACGTATCGAGGAGCGCATAGCTCAGCTGAATATCAAAATAAACAAATGCGTAGCGTTATTTACAATTTCGTTACATTTGCAACAAATAAACGATGATACAGGGTCCTAAATTTATTCGTCGAATCTCCATACCCTATGCTAATAGGCAAAGAGTAGAAAATATTACATTGAAAGAACAAATTTTGTATACTAAAAAGAAATCTGCAAGAAATTTATTTATAATGAACTTTTTTATAAAGCAAAAAATATATAACTTCTGTAGTAGTAAAAAAAGAAATCTCTAAAGAGGATGACAAAGATCGGGCACAGTTACGAAGAAAGTGGTTCCTGGCTCAGGCCAGGATAATACTAAGTAGAAAAGAAGAAAGTAATCAAATATAAAAAAACGCATCCTTTTATAAACCGAAAACAGTGGTCTGTTATTCGCTTCATAATAGCCACGTAATCCTGTTCATTACATAACTCAGCAGCGTTTAGACACCAAACAGCTCAAAAATTAAAACAAAACCATTTACAGAACAAAATACCCTGTAACATAGTAGGGCAAGACATTTATTGTAAAACTTGACCAATGCAATTGCATCAAAGTCTACACCCTATATGCAATAACCAAAACAAGCGTCATTGTTCAGCGGCAAGCTATAAACGGGTGCACAGTCCTACTGCCGTCACAAGTGCCATTGCAATCGCACCGAACGCACCCGTGTAACCAAGTTGAACGTAGTCAACAAAAAATGATTTTCAAATACATCATTACTTACTGTCTCCTAGTCTCCGTCGTTGTAATAGGTGAGTAGTAAATATTGCAGAAAATGAACATAACCGTTTAAATAAAAACTTAAAAAAATATAATAATAAAATTGTATTAACAAAAAGTAGATTTTGAGTTTGTTAAAAAAAAGTGAATACACGACATTAATCGCTTGATTATAATATCCGATTTTCAAAACAGCAACGTTTTCAATGAAACCCCGATGAGAAATATTTTTTAGGGTATTTTTAATTATTTTTTGTGTTTGTGAACAGCCAAACATAAAAAGGTGAAGCCAAAGAAGTTCGTGTCGCCGGCTACGAAAGGCATCCGGTGCTACAATTGCCTCTCGTTCGACCACCCTGGCTGCTGGGACCCTGACCACCCTGACTACGCCAACCTTACGGTAAGCATATCCCCAAACGTATGTTGTGTGCGTGGACACTGAAAAATATATTATTTCATTTTCAAATACAATAGGGTATGTTAAAAAAATAAGGAATTTTGTAATGAAAATTTAGATCAATTCATAGTTTATTTTAAAAATTTAAGGTGGTTCGACACGCACACTAGCACCGCCAATACTGATAAATAATTAAGTCATTCTTAGGAACTTTAACCGAAATCATTGAGTATTTTGCGCACATATAGGACTACAAGGTGTTTAATTATTGATATAACTTGACTTATTAGCAACAAGTTATGTTTGTCAACATTGTCAAAAGTGGCTAATTTTAGCAGTTTTGATAATTACAACTATTGCTAATATTTACGAGTACAGTTATCAAAAAACAATCAAACAAGAGATGTTGCCCCCTTATATTCGCAAAATACTCAATGATTTCGATAAGTCCATAAGAATGAGTAAATGATTCATTTCTAATGGCGGCGCGGCGCTAGTGTGCGAGTCGAACCACCTTAATTTTTCAAAGTACGTAAGCTGATGACGTCATAGGCTCAAAAACAATAAAACGAACAGCCAGTGTTACTTTAAATTTGCAATTATGAAAATAATTTACTTTTTACAGTATAGATCGGATCTTTTTAAAAAATAACAATGTAAATTGCTTTTAAAAGGCGTAATTTCGTCGTGTAAATAATAATAATTATTATTTTAAATAATAAATTACATATGGGACTATAAGCACACTCCTTGTGATGGTCTTAGTTGTAAAACATCGAATATCACTTCTTTCTATTTTACCTACATTTTGTTTATAGTCGAATTATCGCATTGTCTATAATAGAACATCGCAGAAGAGGGGAACAAATTAAATATAAAATGTCAATGAGTCTATTACATCATGATCATTCCACAGGAGTAGCACCTAATTCACGAGTACAACGCGAGAGTCAGCTATTGCCCTCACAGCCATTATAGAGGGATAATCGTCTTCCGTTGATCGCATTTGAGTTTTGAATACAGACATTAACTTAAAAAGTCGAAAGTTGTTTTCAGTTATGGATTACGAGTAAATAAAACTTTACTTATATTCAGGTCTAACTACAATCGGTTTTTTACGATATTTGAGATTGCCTCCCTTTATAGCCATTTTCAGTTTTCATGACACTTAGAAGCGAGATTTTTGCTGTGCATTTTTGTTTTCTGTCTTATTGTGTGGCACATTTAACCGTGCTATCCAAGAGATAGATGGTGTTTGTCTAGTGTTGCACTCAGCATCTCCCGTGATCACGTGTAGGGTATTTAGATTTACACCTACTACGGACGTGTGGATCTGGAATCAGATGTGCAGGTTTCCTCACGATGTTTTCCTTTACTGTTAAAGCAATCGGTAAGTATATATACGTAAGTTTAGAAAAACCCATTGGTACATTGACCGTACGGTTTTGAACCCGAAACCTCTGTTTAGGAGGACCAAGTCGATACCGTTGAGCCACTGACGCTAGTATTTTATGTTGATGTGCAATTGATATCGATAGTAGTATATTTAAGAATAAACAATATTCCATAGGTTCCGAATATCGACTGCTACATCCCCAGCATGGAATTCTTATGCATTGTCATCACGTCTGAATCAGCTAAACTTGGTGAGCTTTTGTTTTATTTAGACACTTTTAACTTTCCAATTGTCCACTACAATCTAGTCATTCTTATTTTATTAAAGAAAGTGTTTTATAATATTTGTCTAGCGATGTCTACAATGTTGATATTTTTCCAGTGGAATCTGGCCAGGAGATTGGTCCAGTGCGCGCTCGCACGTGCGTTCCCGCCAAAGATTTCTCCAAAAAGACTGTGTCGTACAGCATGTGCTCCAAAGTGAGCAAGGAGTTGTCTGCCTCCGAAATATTCAGCCGGATCGCGGTGAGCCGCCCTCACTGCACCCTTTGTAGAAAGCATCTATGCACAGACGCTGGCCATTGTTAAATTATTTTTTCTTTGGGCTCGAGACGACACAGGTTGACAATTACTAAAGGATGGTCGAATGCTGTTGTGAATTCACTAGTGTAGAGAAGGCGGGGCAAAGAGCAGCGAGATAGAAAATCTTGTATTTTTTTTACTTTACCTAACTAGATAATTTGTCTATTGTACCATAAGCGCAAGGAGGACTAAAACCAATAAGCCATCTTTAATATTGGGGATTTTTGGTCTCATTGCTCCCCGTTTTGCACAGCTCTGGATTAGTGGAATCACATCTGAAGTTAGTTTCATTTCTTCGTCACATGTATACAAAGTCTATCCAACAAAATGCAATATTAGAGTAATAATTTATTAAGTAATTTTAATTGTTATCCGCTTTTTTATTATTGTGATTATTTGTTAAGAAATGTTTATAACTACGATTTTTTTAAGATATATTTATTACTACAATAATTTGTTAATAAATGTTATAACAATAAACGTTACGGATTTTCACCATTTATTCTTTATTTTTACACGACTGCTTACAAAAAAGGAGTGTTTAGTTAACAGATCTAATGTATGTATGTTTCTTTATTAAACGGCTTGATAGATTTTAGAGTGCAAGGTGTCATTTGATTACTCTTGATCCTGTGAGTGACAGGATACATTTTACCCGACTTCCCAAAAAAGAGGAGTAAAGCTTTTATGTAGTCGTGTTTTTATTAAATTTGAAGTTCAAAGTAATTTTATTATTATAAGAACTTTGACTTAAGACAGCATAAAAGAAAAGAAATGTTATTCCCTGAATTACCCTCCTATTGAAATTCCGAAAAAAACCTAAATTACACTTGTTTTTAACCGACTTCAAAAAAAGGAAAAGGTTTTGTTGTTCATCGTGTGTTCAATTTTTTATGAATTAAAATCACAAAATTAGTACATCAACGACGCAGAAAAAATGTGACCACGCCGTCGATATATTAATAACAGATTAATAACAGATAGTCCATAGATTATTAACAGATGATAAAAGGTAACTCAAATGACTATCAGACAACTGTAGCATATTGTTAATAAAATTGATCAGTGTATGCGCAGTCTTAAACTTTTTTAATACGATTGAAAAGGTTCCAAAGTTGTGCAGTTTCATTGTTTCGCTGGCGTTCGTTACATTTGCAACAAAACTATAGCTAAAATTCAAGCATTGTAACTCTAAAACTTGTTCGCTAGCATGTAAATACTCGTTTATTTTAGTACATTGGATGCCGAAACATGTATAAAACTACTTAGTTATAACTATACATATCTACTTTATTTATGTTTTGCAGCACTGTATACAGTTTATACAGAGGTCGTGGTTCCAATCCTGCCACGTACCAATGTGTTTTCGAATTTCGATTTCATAATTATGTACGTTTAAGGCGAAGGAAAACATCGTGAGGAAACCTGTACACGCCTGCGAAGAGACTCGAAAGTTGTGTGAGAAGTCGACCAACCCGCACTGGGCCCGCTTGGTCGACTTAAGGCCCGATCGCCCTAATTCAGGGTAGGTTCGAGCCCCTCGGTGGGGACGCATATGAGCTGATATGATACAGTTTATGCAATTTGACAAACAATCTGATCCATGAAGTTCACACAGAACCCAATTTAGAAACACGAAACCGTGTAAACGACATTTATTTTGTTTACCAAATAACGGGTAAGAAATCCGATTCATCCATTTTAAACCTGTACATTTGTCATAAGCACGTGAAATTTTCAAATAAATACCTATAGATGCTTCAATAAGTGTTCAAATAAATACCTATAGATGCTTAAATAAGTGTCCAAATGAAAACCTATAGATGCTTAAATAAATGTTCAAATAAATACCTACAGATGCTTAAATAAGTATCCAAATGAATACCTATAGACGCCTAAATAAGTGTTCAAATAAATACCTATAGATGCTTAAATAAGTGTTCAAATAAATACCTATAGATACTTGGACAAGCTCATCTTTTTATAAATGATTCGCATAAGCAGAATATAGTAAAACAATGAGAAATACCATCACTTAAGCAAACAGTTTTTTACAATGGTCTAAATTCGATCTAAAGAAATATTCTAAATTCGATCATGAATGACTTGTCACTATATTTTTTAATTGGAAGGAGAGTATACAGGATGCAACAAAATTGGGGTAAGTTCATTAAATGAGCCTTCTACTCATCAATCTGAACAACTTTAGTTCTATGACTTATCAAACCAAATTAACTCTTCTTACAATCGACCAATTTTGTGTATTGTAGAGATCGTATAGCTCTACGCTAATCCATAGCATGTCCTTTTGTAGTCTTACTATCCGCGGATAGTGTTAAAAAGCTAAGTTTAAATTAAAAATAGTAGGTCGTTCAAAAGCTTTTCCGAAACAGTTGAGATTCATTTTATTCGCGACCGCGAGCCAGGACAGAGGCCCCTTTTCGAGTGTGATATCCACAGCAAGACTACAATATTAGCTAGATCTGATAATCAATCAGTCAGCCGGCAAAGCTCTATATCTTACAAAGTGAATAAAGAAAGCTCTACGTATTTTTTTTCATAACTTAAAAGTGCATTTTTAATTATATCACTGAGCTTACTCCCCCTGACGACTCGTTGGTGCGTCTTAGTATTTTTGTATGGAAGGTGCGAATTTTTTTTAAGATGGTTCTTTGGGGAAAGTTGTTCAGTATAATGAGTAGAACCCCCAGTTAACGGGTCCATAGTAACAATATAGCTTAACACGTGGTGAAGATCTCGGGAAGCCGCTGCATGCGGGCAGCACAGGGTCATTGTCGAAATCCTTGGGGGAGGCCTTTGTTGGCCCGTTCCTTCAGCTGATATGATGCTGACGACAGATCTATTGGCTACGAACAAATGATTCTAGTGTTATCAGCATTATTATGTGTAAAATAGATATTCTCGTCATATACTCATTTGGTTTCGGCATATCGACTTGGCTTACATTGTTTTTTTTTATTGGTATAAGGTGTAGATAAATAACAAAACACAACACCTTTTGTCTATATTTCACACGAATTCAAAACGAGCGCAGACGCGTTTTATTAACTTGTTATGCTAGTACAAATTCTCATGATTCGCCTTACACATTCACATAGAAAAGTGGAAGGAACACAAATTATTGTTTAGGATTAGGTTCGCAAACAGCTGTAAACAAAAGTTTGGCGTGTAAACAAATAGCGTCCGCGGTTGTGTGAGTCACGCCTTCCGCCTTAACACTTCCAATAATATCGCATTCGCGTTGCAACTTAGTTTAAAGAATTTTCTAGCGATGTAAACATAAAAGGACACAAAATAATAAGATCTTGTCAAAGGGTTTACCAATTGTGAATAAAAAAAAAGGAAAAAAAAAGTCATCAATAAAAGGAAACAATATAATAAGTCAAAAATTGTAAGTCATCAAACTGTTTTGTTTTTATAATTTTGTTATTTTTATGCTGCGTTGGAATGCGCACATCCACTTTAGGCTCCGGTAGAATATCAGCGTTGCAAGTTTATTTGTATAAAGCTGAATCGGTGCCTTTCCAATGCACAGCAACAACTGTCAGTTTGTCATAGTTTTTTATTATTTTTTTATCCTTTTGTATTGCTGTAATAAAATCATTTATCTATCCATCTATCTATCTATCTAATAATAAATTATTTCTTAAAAACCACTTAAGAATATTGTGGTAACATCAAAAGAAACTGGTATTGGGATTACTCCTAAAACAACAGCCATGTTTTCAAGATCAAAATACAATCCGAAGAATGTTGGTGTATTTGTGTCTAATACAATTTAAACAATTTCTACAGGTGACTAACATTTAACACCCTCGAGTGACCAAGTTTTAAGTAATCTTCCTCATCATCATCATTAGCCAAAATACGTCCATTGCTGGACAAAGGCCTCCCCCAAGGATTTCTACGACGACCGATCCTGCGCTGCGCCCGCATCCAGCGGCTTCCTGCGACCTTCACCAGGTCGTCGGTCCACCGTGTGGAACGCCTGCAAAGCTGGGAAACCCGCCAAAATTATGTACACCCCAAGAATCTTCCTCATTCCTTAACAAAGAACCTGATTGTATGGGCGACACTCTAACCTAAATAACTCAATATTGTAAGCCTTATAAATTTATAGTAACGTACAAAGTTTCATCAAAACCGTTCGAGCCAATTTTAAGAAAAAATAATATACAATCTTGATTTGTATGAAACGCTTGGTCTAAACTAACTCGTGAATACGTGACAAAAAAACCTATATTCCAGTTTTCTCGACGATTTCCAGTCTATACTAAAATTCTCATATAAAAAATACCTTCATCCTCTTGAGTGGTCGATCTACGCAAAAAAAAACGCAAATCTATGTACAAGATAGCCGTTTAATAAAAAATAATGTAATTTAGGTTAAAACAAACATTTTGTGTGGCAGTTCTTAAAAATTATTTTTTTTAGTGTGTGAGTTATTACTATAACATCATTTTTTTGTCCTATGGGATTTGAACTATTTTTTTCTAGACCCCCTCGTGTGGAGTGTCAAATGAAAGGGCTTCATAATTCAAGACGCTAATCACACGCTTAGCAAATTTCGACTTGCGACGATCGATATGGCCTTAAACATACATATTATACCAAATTCACATTGCCAGGCAAAAAAAGCGACGGCGGCAATTTTGACATCGCGGTAAATGTATGGCATCCTATGAAGATTCCTATACATTTATTTTGACGCGGCCACCACTGCTGCCGCTCCCATGCCAGGTCCTGGCCACACCCTCCTGGCGCAAAGTCATGCAAGTCTTTTTTTAATAAATCAGGTATTTGTAATAGTTGCGTTAGTTCTTTTGTCTTATTTTAACTACTTTCTCTACAATATTTTTCAAGACATTATCCTTTATAACCTTCTCACATTTTTTTTATTCACAAATAGAGATGACGACAGCATCAGAAATAAATTATGAACTCTTGATCACCAAATTGCCCTCCTACTTAAACTTCGGAAAACCTTACTCGTTTAGTTTCCTATCAAGTCTTCGATTTTTAATTCACCAAAATCACAAAATGAGTACATAAATGACGCTGCAAAACTATGACGTCACGCCTAGGTATTTCAAACATTTTTAGAACAAAAATTTAAGCCCTTGGCATCATCTCAACTGATCGTAAGTGACGATGATGCCTAAGATGAAAGCGGGCTTACCAAGATTCCCCAACGCGATGGGGAACTGGCTATCTTATCTTCAAGCTGAAACACATCTATGCTGTTGACATTGATGTTTGGCGGCAATACTTAGATAAGATGGTGGCAGCTGGCCAGGTGGGCTTAGAGAACGCCATTCCACGAACAAAACTGAGTCTTAAAAAGTTATACTCCGCCGGGAATGGAACCCGCGGCCTCCTGATGTGAAGCTAATGGACTTAGCCATTGCACCACGGGGACCTACACTTCAAACACCAAAACAACAGATTTAGTTGATAAAGAATTGTGTCCTCCATGCCTTACATCATGCCAAGAATCATAATCTGAGCTCCATGCTAACAAACCAATGTGTTTACTACATGTGCCCTACGTATACAGTTTGCATAACTATTGTTGCGTATTTGTGATCCTGCTGCAGGTGTGCGCGTTATATCAGCGTCAAGTTTAGCTTCTCAATGCTAAGTCAATTTAACTGGTTTTTAAAGTTGGCTAACATTATTACGCAATTGGAAGTCATCATCATCATATCAGCCGAAAAATGTCCACTACTGGACAAAGGCCTCCCCCAAGGATTTCCACGACGACCGGTCCTGCACTGCCCGCATCTAGTGGCTTCCCGCGATCTTCACCAGGTCATCGGTCCACCGCGTGGAAAGCCTTCCTACGCTAGATTTTCCGGTGCGCAGTCGCCACTCGAGAACTTTACAACCCCAACAGCCACCTGTTCTACGAGCTATGTGCCCTGTCCACTGCCACTTCAGTTAAGCTACTCTGTGAGCTATGTCGGTTAATTTGGTTCTCCTGCGGATCTCATTTCTGATTCGATCGCGTTGGGAAATTCCGAGCATAGCTCGCTCCATTGCCCTTTGCGTGACCTTGAGCCTTCTTATGAGACCCGTAGTAAGTGACTATGTCTCAGTTGGAAGTCAATTATTTTTTACTATCTTATTAAATAATTCATGTCAATTGAAACTTGCATGCCAGACATTTTGAAAGAGTAAGAAAGATAAAAAATAATATTTTTTTTTTCAATTTGTGATTGTCTGTATTGGGCATTGCTGCTTACAGATTTCGTTTTGCATTTTAATTTTTTTGACAAAATTTTTTTACTGATTTTTTTATACTTAGGGAGTAGTTTCAACAGGCGCCCAAGGCGCGAGCCCAGAACGCGGCGTTTGGCGCTTGAAAAAATTATATGAACTTCTATGAAACGCAGCGTTCCGGGCGCGTGCCTCAGGCGCCTGTTATAATTACTCACCTATAGAATATGGTTCATCATCATCATATCAGCCGAAGGTCGTCCACTGCTGGACATAGGCCTCCCCCAAGGATTCCTACTATGACCGGTTCTGCGCTGCCCGCATCCAACGGCTTCTTAGAATATGGTTATTTGGTAAATAATACTAGTTAAATACGGAGCTAAGAATTTATTACAGGTGCACAGTGTGTTCAGTTCCTAAACATGCATGTATTCATAACACCGTTAATTTCATAAAATACTATTTAAAAAATAAGCTGAATACGGAGCTAAGACTTTATTATAGGTAAGAGAAAATGCACAGTGTGTTCAATTCCTAAACATGCATATACTCATAACATCGTTCATTTCATAAAATACTATTTATATGCCGAGTGGGCTGCCATCCAAAAACGGGACAAATACTCGTCCCTCGAGGGACCATATTTGTTCGTCCCGTTTGCGGTGGAGGTAAGTGGTACGTGGTGCGTGGAAGCCAATAGCTTCGTGCGTGAACTTGGACGGCGCCTGAAGAATAATGGTGCAGATCCCCGCGCCGAGTCGTATCTGGTGCAACGCATATCATTAGCCATACAGCGGGGTAACGCAGCCAGCGTAATGGGCACATTTGCATCAGGCACGACTCGGGGCGGGCTTTTTGACTAAGGCTTAGGCCTTTTAATTTTATTATATATTTATATATAATTTTTGACATTTTGTATTTTGACATTTAACTATTTATTTAATAACAATATTCAATTCAAATTATTGAAAGACTGTGTAAAGCTATCACTTTGGAACAAATATATAATATACTTTAAAAAATAAGCTGAATACGGAGCTTAGACTTTATTATCAGTTAGGGAAAATGCACAGTGTGTTCAGTTCCTAAGCATGCATATACTCATATCATAACACCGTTCATTCCATAAAATACTATTTTAAAAATAAGCTGAATACGGAGCTAAGACTTTATTATGGTTAGGGAAAATGCACAGTGTGTTCAGTTCCTATAGATGCATATACTCATAATACCACTCAAATTCATTAAATTATTTCTTTCATATAAATAGGAAAAAGCAGTAGGTACTAACCTTTTCAAGCATGTGATAAACGTCCGCCAAATCAACTCCAGGGTAGGGCGACATGCCGTAGGTGGCTATCTCCCACAACAGCACACCGAACGCCCATACATCGGACTTGGTTGAGAAAGTGTTGTACGCGAGGCCTTCTGGTGCCGTCCATTTGATGGGAAATTTCGCTCCGGCATGCGCCGTGTAGGTGTCGTCCCGCATGAGACGCGCGAGACCAAAGTCCGCTACTTTGACGAGATGGTTCTCACCGACTAGACAGTTGCGAGCGGCTAGGTCTCTGCATAAAGGAATAAGACACTTAAAACTAACATTGTACATAAACTAGGTCGCGTGATTGATGCGATTTTTATTATTTGATTTTATAGTAGCAATAGAAATCAACACTCTACCAACAAAATTCAACTGTCTACCTATTACAGTTCATGAAGTACAGTCCGCTGACAGTTAGACGTACAGCGAGGCACATTTTGGGTAGGGAACCCTAAAAATTAATGGGGGCTGTCATACATGAAACTTATTTTGATAGTACAGAACCCTTAGTGTGCTAGTCCGACTCGCACTCTGCCGGTTTTTAATAAGCTGCAAAAAAACTCACCAGATGGAAAATGGCTACCGGCAACTATAATTGTGAGGACAGAGGCAAAGTATCACACTATTCGTAGTCATAATACTGCGCCAGGAAATTCATCAGTGCCATGGCAAACCTCGAGGACTGAGATGGAATGCCTCGTATGCCAGGAATCTCGGCTGGCTGTCCCGCCCCACCAGCCAGCACACAACAAACTCTTTTGGAAAACTGTTTACGATCCGCTTTTCACGTATCCAGTACCTGGGCGACCGGGCGATGCTCAGAGTCTCCAGGCATTTGAACTAAAATAATGTTTGTGTGAAAACGGATGATCAGAATAAATAAATTGAAATAACCCATAACATGAAAAATACGTTGAAGAATACCAAAAAAAAAACCACGCCACTAATGAGATCTGAATCGATTTTTTGTGGGCTAGACTCGCTAGGCTCGCTTCTGAAATGGTTGGTTAATGTGATATGCGGATCAACACATTGCGTGAAACACACAGAAAAACACGTTGTCCCAGAGATGAGACCTATCTACACCGATTATTCGCATTCAAAAACGCCATTCGTGGTTCGATCCTGCCACGTAGCGATGTATTTTAAAATTTCGATGTCATACGTACGTTTATCCGACGCTCTTTCAGTGAAGGAAAACATCGTGAAGAAACCTGCACACGCCTGCGAAGAGACTCGAAGGTTGTGTGTGAAGTCGACCAATCCGCACTGGGCCCTCATGGTCGAATAAGGCTCGATCGCCTTAATTCAGGGTAGGCTCGAGCCCCTCGGTAGGGACGCATGTGTGTGTAGTCGACCAATCCGCACTGGGCCCTCATGGTCGACTAAGGCTCGATCGCCTTAATTCAGGGTAGGCTCGAGCCCCTCGGTGGGGACGTCTATGAGTTGATATCATCATCATCATCATATAAGCCAAAAGACGTCCACTGCTGAACAAAAGCCTCCTCCAAGGATTTCCACGTCGACCGGTCCTGCGCTGCCCGCATCCGGCGGCTTCCCACAAACTTTACCAGGTCCAACGTGTGGGAGCTTGGCGTCTGCCGGGGATTCTTCGCACCCCCCGCCCCGCCGTTACCATGACTGCTACCGGACCATCCCATCTCTTCCAATGGGGGGTAAGAGTCCTTCGTAAGAGTCGACTAAGGGTCTTAAAACCTGAGGATGGGCAGCAGCGTCCTTTCCGTGAATCGGATCACACCTGCAACCACACTGCGATCGCCAACCCGCCTGCCAAGCGTTTCTATTACGGCAGAACCCCCTATGAATACCACTCCCGGTAAACGGCCCCTAGACCCCGGCGGCCCTGCTATTCCTGATATGATGATATTCTACTACGAATAAGTTCTTGTAAAACACAGTAGGTACCAAATTTTCAATTAGAGATGTTATTATTTTTTAAGTAGGTACATAAAAAAGATAGTTAACAACACTAAACACGTTGAATAAAACCTACTTTCAATCGCATCTACTGAGTACAAATTTGTATCATTTTTTATTATTTTTGTTAATTTTCTAGAAAAGTCCTCAATCACATAGCGTTGTGTCTGTGTCCTTAAATACACTTTATTGCACGCCAACAAACAATTTGTAATTAAAAAATCAATTCACCATTACAAGCAAAGAAAATAAAAAATACAGTTAAATTAAGAAGCTAAACCTTTTTGCGGTCGGTTGAAAATCATCAATTTAAAATTATCAAAGTTACAAATAAAAGTTAAAATTGCACAGGAAAAACTCTATGTATACTTATTATAATTTTTTCTCATCATAATATCAGCCGAAAATCCACTGCTGGACAAATACCCCCTCCCCCCTCCCAAGGAATTCCACGACGACGGGTCCAGCGCTGCCCGCATTCAGCGGCTTCCCGCGATCTTCACCAGGTCGCCGGTCCATCGCGTGCCCACCGCCACTTCACTTTAGCTATTCTGGGATCTATGTCGGTTACTTTAATACTCCTGAGGATCTCCTCATTTCTGATTCGATCGCATAGGAAAATTCCGAGCATAGCTCGCTTCATTGCCCTTTGGGTGACCTAGAGCCTTCTTATGAGGCCCATAAAAAGCGACCAAGTCTCAGTTCCATATGTCATCACTGGCAACATACACTGGTCAAAGAGCTTAGTCTTAAGACACTGTGGTAATTGGGTATATTTTTTTCTAAAATGACAAATATTGGTTTAAGGGTCCCTAGGAGGCTCAAGTTTCCATACAGACATAGTTCCGCTTTAATACAAAAACTGCATGCTGGATTGAATCCAAACTTTGCGAATATATTGAGTAGACACATATCGATGTTTGTAATTAGTTTTCGATGTACTAATATAAAACGGAAAAAAATAAGAGCCGTTTCAAACTTTCAGTACAAATCTTATTAAAGCCTTCGTTAGGTACTTTTAAATTTACTACGATAAAAACTAATTACAAACATCGATATGTGTCTACTCAATATATTTGTAAAGTTTGGATTCAATCCAGCACGTAGTTTTTGTATTCAAGCGGAACTACGTTTGTATGGAAACTCGAGCCTCCTGGGGACCCCTTAAAGAGTGGATTTAATACTGCACCTGTGTATAAAGGAGCGGCTTTCCAAATAGCTCATGCCAGACGCGATTTGCGTGGCCATATACATCAGCACCACGGCGTCTATCTGGTCCCGCGCCGCTCTTAGGTGGTCCAGAAGGTTCCCACGGGACATGAACTCGGTTATTATATAGAAGGGTGGCTCCCGTGTGCACACCCCTAGCAACTGGACCAAGTTGGGGTGGCGCATCTCCTTCATAATGGCGGCTTCTTCGAGGAAGTCCTTTAGCGCCATAGTATCGTCTTTCAGGGTTTTCACTGCGACTGTGATGTTGCAGCGTTTCCATGTTGCCTGAACCAAACAATTATTATTTAAATAAATTTAGGAATTTATTAAAATTTAAAAACCCGCCTGCCTAAAATCGTAACCCCTCTTTTTGGCCAGTCGGGTAAAAATGTATCCTATGTCCCTCGTGGGATCAAGACGAATCTAACGATAACTCATACGTCAAAATCCTTTAAGCCGTTCACGCTGTAGCTTACATACATACACTCGAAAAACATAATCCTCCTTCTGAGGCAGTCAGGTAAAAAGTACATCTGTCGAGGAATTGGTATGAAGGTAACATTACATTAGCTGAAAGACGTCCAAGGATTTCCACAATGACCAGTGCTTCCGCTTCCCGCGACCTTTATCAGATGTCTACGTCTTTAGGTGCGCGATCGCCACTCGAGAACTTTACTACTCTAACTGCCAATTTAGTGTAACGGTTCCGTGAGCTCGGTCCCATAATTTAGTTCTTATTTGATCTTAAGTATCTTCTCATTTCTCATTAAATTGAAATATTTGAAAAAGTAGGGACATGCACAACCAATTTTTGAACTGGAACATACCCTTATTCTGACTATGTTCTTATAACGGTGCAATAAGTCATAATATAACCTACTTTCAGTTCACCGTCAGATAAAACTAACTTAAAATTAACTGGGGCTTCTACTCATTATGGTGAACAATTTTTGTTCTACGACTCTACTGAAATAAAAAAAAAATCACTCTTCATACAAATCGATCAGCTGATCGACCAATTTTGTGCACTTTTGTCTAGAGGGTCAATTTTTTTTAGAATAGACTAGGGGTTCCTTGGGGAAATTTGTTCAGTATGCGAGTAGAACCCCCAGTTAACGGGTCCTACACCAATTTTGTTACATTCTGTATATCGGTCCTATGTATCGGTCCCAATGATCGGGCGGAGCAAGATGGAATACCGTAGGGTTATCTATCTAAAAGAGTATGTCTGCAAAGAGTTTGGTACACACCTCATAGACATCTCCATACTGGCCACCGCCCAGTTTGTGTTTCATCACTATATCGGTCCTATCTATCTCCCAATGGTCGGGCGGAGCTAGAGGGAACACCGTAGGCTTGTCTCGCTTCGGTGCAGGGTATAAAAGTTGGGTTATTAGCCCGTCTCCTGCTACTGAGTGATGATGGACTAGTTCTGCTAGAGTACCGAACTTGCATTCTGACGTCACGAAAACCTGCACAAGAGAATATAGTTACTACATAAGCTTGAATAGATCACAGAAGAAAGAAACGTACACTAGGTCATCTTAACAAGGATACAGTAGCGTACCCTATTAGGTCTTTGTGATAAAGATTGTTTACCTTCCCATCAGAGTCTTCATTGATGCGGTAGTGGTAGACCCGCCCCTCGTACCGCAAGGAGATGCTTCGCTGGCCCGGACTCGATTCAGACTCACGCACCTAAGTAAACACGATAATCACTTTAACATTATCTTAAACTCTAAATGAACAACTCTTGTATACAATAGTTCAGATGAAATTTTGTATTCAACAAATGTTTTTCTTTCAAAGTCTATCTAGATGGGTGTCATTTTGGAGAAAATCTGTTATCACGCAAATATCATATTTTTAGTTCTAGCGATTCTGTGAGCAATGTTATAGGTTCTTCTACGGATCTCCTCGTTTCTGATTCGGTCACGTGGGGAAATTTCTTAAAATAGCTCGCTCCAGCGTCCTTTGAGTGTCATTGAGCCTTCCTATGAGGCTGATGATGATGGCCAGTTCGAGAGAAAGTGGGTAACCCTGCCTATAGTAATCTGCAACACCGGGAGCGTAACTTACCATGCAGCTTGATGGCAGATAAAGAACAACCAGCGGTACCTACTCAAAGAGACATTACATAACAATAAGTACTTTCTCAGAAGTTGCAGGGGATCCTGTTATCCATGTCGCGAAGTCGTTGTTTATCGCGACAAAACTTACTATTTTACCGGTCGGGCGTCCCAGGTACCGCTGGATCGATGAGGTGCAAAAGGACCTGAATGCCCTCCAGAGACCCAATTGGCGTGAGGAGGCGCAGAATAGGGACGAGTGGCGACTTTTGGTGTCGGAGGCTAATATCCTCTCTGGGTCGCTGAGCCAGTGAAAGTAAGTAAGTAAAATGTTTCAGTAGTATGCTGCATTCCTTGAAAAATCCCTTAAGCCATGACACCACGAGTGCTTTTCTAGCGAGTTGAAATCAAAGTCGTATCATCATGAGAGAGGCGAGAGACGGAGGCATGCGCACACGGTATGCGCGAAATGCGCCCACCGCTCGAGCGCTCACAATGATCGGTGACGTTCTCGCTCATCAATACGACGTCGACATATTCGCCGACAGCTTTAGCACTGATTGTAAAATGACCCGAGATTTACATAGATTTTAATTTTAGTAATAATTTGAGTTTGACAAACATTTAAAATTAGATATGACGTTTTATTGTGTTATTTTAACTTGCAGGGGATTTGGGTCAACTGTTAGCCTGTTAGATATTTTATTGAATAAATTGAAATTGAAATCATATCATACTAAGGATGTCCACTGCTGGACAAAGGCCTGCCCAAAGGACTGCCACGACGACCGGTTCTGCGCTGCCCGCATCCAGCAGATTCCCGCGACATCCACCAGGTCATCGGTCCACCGAGTGGGAGGCTTGAAAGTACCTATTTCCGACAAAAGCTGTTATTTATTTAGTTATTTTTATCCATATCGATTTTCTAAAATTAAAAATATGTAATAAGTAATGCAGTTTACAATCTCATGTCTAAAATCTTTACTCGGAGATCTCCAGCATACATTCGTTTTGTGCAGTCGTATATAAAATGGTGGAGTGATTGCACAGGTGCACCGCAGTCAGCCGCCATTAATACCAGAAGACCGCAGATACTCGGCCGCGTTCTTCCATATGGTCCCGTGATACCACGAGTGCTTTTCTAGCGAGTTGAAATGAGTCTAGAAGTAGCTGAGATAAACCGACGTACTAAAAAGCTGCCATTGATGCACGAAGACAACCGACAATCGGCCGGATTTCTCGATAGGGCCGTGATTACACGAGTGCTTTCGAGTTGTAAAACTCTTGAAGTAGCCGAGATACAACAACGTACCAAAATGCTGCCAATGATGCCCGAAGTCCGCAAATACTCGGCCGCGTTCCTCGACATAGGGGCCGTGGTATCACGAGTGCTTTTCTAGCCAGTTGATATGAGCCCTGAAGTAGCTGAGATAAACCAACGTACCAAAAAGCTGCCATTGATGCCCGAAGATAGCAGATACTCGGCCGCGTTACTCGATATAGGGGCCGTGGTACCACGAGTGCTTTTCTGGAGAGGTAAATGAGTCTTGAAGTAGCTGAAATAAAGCAACGTACCAGAAAGCTGCCATTGATGCCCGAAGACAGCAGATACTCGGCCGTGTTCCTCGATATGAGGTCGTGGTACCACGAGTGCTTTTCTAGAGAGTTAAATGAGTCTTGAAGTAGCTGAGATAAACCAACGTACCAAAAAGCTGCCATTGATGGCCCGAAGATAGCAGATACTCGGTCGCGTTACTCGATATGGGGCCGTGGTACCACGAGTGCTTTTCTAGAGAGTTAAACAAACGTACCAAAAACTGCCATTGATGCCCGAAGATAGAAGATACTCGTCCGCGTTACTCGATATAGGGGCCGTGGTACCACGAGTGCTTTTCGAGAGAGTTAAATGAGTCTTAAAGTAGCTGAAATAAAGCAAATTACCAGAAAGCTGCCGTTGATGCCCGAAGATAGCAGATACCCGTCCGCGTTACTCGATATAGGGGCCGTGGTACCACGAGTGCTTTTCGAGAGAGTTAAATGAGTCTTAAAGTAACTGAAATAAAGCAACGTACCAAAAAGCTGCCATTGATGCCCGAAGATAGCAGATACTCGGTCGCGTTACTCGATATGGGGCCGTGGTACCACGAGTGCTTTTCTAGAGAGTTAAACAAACGTACCAAAAACTGCCATTGATGCCCGAAGATAGCAGATACTCATCCGCGTTACTCGATATAGGGGCCGTGGTACCACGAGTGCTTTTCGAGAGAGTTAAATGAGTCTTAAAGTAGCTGAAATAAAGCAAATTACCAGAAAGCTGCCATTGATGCCCGAAGATAGCAGATACCCGTCCGCGTTACTCGATATAGGGGCCGTGGTACCACGAGTGCTTTTCGAGAGAGTTAAATGAGTCTTAAAGTAACTGAAATAAAGCAACGTACCAGAAAGCTGCCATTGATGCCCGAAGACAGCAGATACTCGGCCGCGTTCCTCGATATGGGGCCGTGGTACCACGAGTGCTTTTCTAGCGAGTTGACAGGAGTGACGTAGTTACTGGGTACCCAGCCCACGCCGCCGGATAACGCGTGAGCCTCACACCACTCGCCACTCTTGTTGTAACTCATTATGCGGACTTGCTCGCCTGAACAGTGAAGCACAAACATTTTAATAATTAAATAATTGGAAACGCTAAATACGTCAAAAAACGACTTCAATCGCAATTTCTTTGCTAAGTATAAAAAAAACCTAGAGGCATGATCTATCAATTAAAAAAAGAATTATTGAAATCGGAGTACTCTGTAAAAAGGTATGCATAAAAAAAAATACGGATTGACTTGATAACCCCCTCCTTTCTTGAAGTCTGTTGAAAAACAAAATACCTTAACATCCCACAGCATTCCTACTGCTGATATCTCGGGAAGGTTAAAATTTAAAGTCAGTGATGATCATGCCGCAGATGGAAGTAGGATTACCAAGATCCCTAACGCAATGGGTTCTTGGTATTTTATCTCCATGCCGCAACACATTATTGCTGGTGACACTAGTAGCTAGCCAAGAATTAGACTAGTCCTTCCCCTATACGCACCGGGTCTTACAACGTTGGACCCTGCCGGGAATCGAACCCGTGATCTTTCATTGTGACCCCACTAGAATAATCACTGCACGGAGGCGATTGTTGTATCAAAAACATTACCCACCATCTTGGGTATTCGGATAATCGTTCGCTTATTTATTTAATCGTATAAATAGTCTTTACAAAACTATGCCAAGTTCTTCTTTGTTATTCGTTTATTTATTTAATCGTATAGTCGTCACCGTATAAAAAGCGTCGGTGTTTCAACAGTAACGACTCGGACTTCCCAACAATTGCTCCCGGGTTCAAATTCGGACGGCCAATGTACCAATGAGTTTTTCGAAACTTACGTATTTATACTTACCGATTGCTTTAAACGTAAAGGAAAACATCGTGAGGAAACCTATACATCTGATCCCATATGCGTATGAAGGTCGCCTTGCACACGTCCGTAGGTGTAAATCTAAATTAAATTACATTACCCTACACGTGACCGCAGGTAATGCTAAGTGCAACACCAGGGAACCGCTGTCTATCTCATGGATATCACGGTTGACTGTGCCACACATTGAGAGAGAGAGAGATCGTACAGTCATCACAAAACTATGCCTAAGTTCTTCACTCAGTTGTTTGTTAACATTCTGTAACGTCCCTACTGTTGGGGCACGAGTCTCTTCGCAAACTCGGGAAGGTTAGGCCATACTCCACACACGGAGGCCAAGTTCGGATTGTTGAATATTGTACTGTTAATGGTGGGCCCCATTGTCAAATTTTCAAGCCACTCACAAAAGACCTCTGACACGGCTTACTATCAAATGATAGCAACCGGCACCATGAAAACGGACGAAATAAATGCCACTAAAATTATAACCTGTCTAGGTAATAACCGCACTCATGGTCAGTTAGCCTTAGCGATCGACGCTATCACACGAGTCGAAGGTTGGGGGGGGGGGGACGCCACCGGGGTCACAGTAACCATTGTACCACCATGGGAATAGGGTGTAGTGAGTCCACATTGACTTGAACACCCGCCTGTACCACGCAGGCGTCCCACCCAATAATAATAATAATAATATAAACGAGTCGCAATGAACTGCGACCGCTATTAGGGGCAGTCTGGTGATAATACCTTTCTTTAGGGAGAGCTGATTGTCACCGCCCGCAGCGAAGTCGTACAGTGCGACAAACAGCTGAGGGTCGTCCTCCTCCGCGTGAGCCAGTAAATTCTCCTTCGACGTCCATCTATTTAGTAAAAAAAAACAAGATTTATAACCTCAGTGCCTCAGGGATGTTTGCTGACGCCAGCACTGATGATTTTTATGCGATTATGTGTAAAAAAGTAAACTCCTTGATGGTAAGATTGCGGGGTAGCACCCACGGGATTCTGAAGATGATTGCTGATAGGTGTGAGGCGCCTATCCTGAAACACTGGGTGGGCCTCCTACGCAGTCCGTATGTCTGCATCAGAAACTAACTTTCTGATCCGTTTGACTCAAAATTGTATTTGCTTTTGCTGTTACTAATATAGGTTAAGTTGTGTTCTAACTAAAAAATATGGATCTTTGGCCTGAAAATAAATGATATTATTATTATTATTATAACAATCATTCTTATGTGCTTATTCGTTCTTTTGATTAGGCTAGGCCGAATAATTTATAACTACCGTATACAAATTGCAAATCACAAGAAACAACTGATCAACTAATAAAGGTGGTCCACCTACTCAGTCCACCTGGATGGACCGCTGTCAATTTTTTTTTCGTTATCCAATTTTCTGTCACTGTTATAAAAATTTTGAAATAAGTTTTGCACGTGGTACACCTAACAAAAAGGCTACTGATATTTTTGTGACAGAATTTAAAAAATTTAAAGTTTAATATTAAAATTAATGTGTTGTCGTGGCCAGATCATGAAATGGCCGGGCGGATCTGAATTGAGTGAGCGCAGCGAGCGACAATAGGTTCGTTATGTTTGATGCGATACTGTCGAATAGCTTCGCAAAGCGAGGCTTCCCCCCTGGTTGACGGAATGCAGTTAGGTTAGTTTCGTTTAGCATGATATGCAGAAGTCGCATGCCCAAGGTGGACCACGGGCATTATTTTGTTCCGTGGTCCCCGTTAGCCCACCCAGGTGAATCACGTTGCCCGTTGTCCACACAGGTTGACTGAGTAGGTGGACCACGGGCAACAACCGAATTTTCGAGCAACAACCTTGTACTTTATGAATATGCAATGCCAGTCAGGACTGAAGCTCAGTATAGAGTTATTTGCAACATGTGATGACTTTCCGCGGTCCCTTTCTCCCGTCCGAAGTATCCCTACGCCGCGATTTTCTTCATTTTACAGAGGAGGAGGCATTTACAGTTAGGAGAAAACTGACAATACCTCAATTAATCTATTTTAAATTACCTAATAAGCAACATAAAAATATTTTCCCTAAGGAGCCCATAGTCAATTCTCCAAATAAATTGGACCATCCATACAAAAATGCACATCATATCAGCTCATATGTACGTCCCTACCGAGGGGACGAGTCAACCCTGAATAATGAATTATGATCGGGCTTTAGTCGACCACGTGGGCCCATTGCGGGTTGGTCAACTTCACACACAACCTTAAAGTTTCTTCTCTGGCGTGTGCAGGTTTCCTCACAGTATTTTCCTTCACCATACGAGCGTCGGATAAACTTACATATGAAATCGAAATTCCAAAAACACATTGGTACGTGGCAGGACTCGAACCACGACCACCGACTCTCTCTCCACAAAAATGCACAAAATTGACCAAACAGTTGATCGATTTGTATGAAGAATCCAATTTTTTTGCGAATTTGCTGTTGGTCCCTTGAGGCAAGTTGTTCAATAGGACGAGCAGAAGTCCTTGTGTAGGGTCTTTACTGGCCATAGATATAAATTTTTACAGAAGTTAACTAAATTGCTACACTTCGTAGTAAAATCGTTCGTAGTAAAATTGACACTTTCCATCATTCGACCGATTTTACTACGAAGTAAAATCGGTCGAATGATGGTAATTGACAATTGCATAATGGCATGACATTTATATAGTTTTCTAGATCTGTCAAAAAATAAATTAGATGATCGGCCAACTTAGTATGGGAAGTCGAATTTTTATTCACGAAGTAACTATGAGTCTTTTGGAGAAAGTTGTTTATTAGAAGCACCAGTTTCAATAGTTGATTACCTTCGTTAAAACCTTATGTGCGTATGATCGTCGTAATCGAATTAGAACCTTACACTTCTGATAAAAAAATAATTCATAAAATTGCAAACTCTAATAATGGTAAAAATGTCTTTTCATTGGAATTGCCTATTTTTATTGTACTCCTATACAATTATAATAATACTAATAAAACCTTACCCAAAGAGGCCACAAATTATAAAGTAAATCTTTACAGTTACTTGTATTGGTTAAAAACTCAACTACATCGTCCACCCACTCCGATAGCGTGAGTATCATTGGTCTGATCACTTGCTTCGTAGACGTCATTCAACAATCGATAAGAAATATTTCATATAGAATTTCAGTCGCATTTTTCACTCGTTTACCATGTAAAAGGCGAACATTTTGATAGTCTTTGTTAATAATTGGTTGAAACATATTTGGCCATTTAGTAATACTAAAACAAGATGATCGAAATGGAAAAAAAAACAAGAAATGCGCCCTGCGACTTCTTTGATTCGTAAATTCTTGAATATTTCTATCCGACATTATGTATGACTAACGAACGTCAATACCACTAATGGTTTGTATATTGACTACGCTTTATGGAATACTTCTTACAAAGCGAGAACAACTTATACTGAAAAAGTTACCACTGAGGCGCGGTCGACTGTACGAGACGCCTTTCAAGTCTTTCAACTTTGAGGGCTTTGACGAGTGTCAAACTGCGTCAAATGAATTTTGCCACAATATTTAATTGGGAGCATAAAGAGTCTCTATAAAGCAGCAGATGGTTAGAGTTCACGTTGCATTTTTTTTTCTTTATTCATTAGGTACAGAGGCCAGCACATCAAGCTAGACACTCGTAGTGCGATTCTGATCTATACGCATATGGCATAAGAACGGTACAAAGTCCAAAGTGTCTAGCTTGATGTGCTGGCCTCTGTACTATACCTGTTGGCCGTGTCAATGGGCTGCGGCTGGGGCAGCGCCGGCGCTCCCGCTTCGCCATCCGGCAAATCGGGGATGTGTGGCAATGGCCGGCTCTGCAGTAGTGCCTCTGTAACGAGAACAAGTTAAAATCAACATTAAAAAATGGGCAAATGCACGTCGGACCTTGCGCACAGTAGTGGTCCGCAGTATGCTCAAAACATAAATATATTTAAAAAAAAGGAACATTTTTGCAATTAGTAAAGAACATTTCACGACGACCGGTCCTGCGCAGCCCCGGTCGTCGTGGAAATCCTTGGAGGAGGTCTTTGTCCAAGTGGACGACTTTTGGTTGATATGATGAAAGAACATTTTGTTGGAAAAAATTATGAAAATTTTGCAAGTCCAACTGCACATCTTAAGTTGGTAAGATTTTCCTTTTAAAATAAAATAAATAAATATTCTGGGACAAATCACACATGCTCATCTGGCCCCAAAGTAGGATTCCCTGTGTTATGGGAACCAGAGACTGATATAAATACTTATATATGTTTAAATACATACATATATAGATATTTAAAACCCACAAATAAATAATAAGTATATATTAATTAAATATATACTTAATGCCCTTTTATTTATAATACTTTTCGGATATTTTGAAATAGTAATTTAGCTGGTTGGGGGTGGGGACATGTAACTCACAACAAAAATCACCACTTAGAATCTTAATATTTCGAAAACTAATCATAATAAGACTCTCAATAATTTCGGAAGATCTATTCAACGATCACACGATGGGGGATGTGAATACAAAAAATTCACTCCCACTTTACATATAAGAGAGGTACCCTAAAAATATTATTTTCGCTGATTTTACTACATAACTTGTATTTGCGAAGTTTTATGAGAAATAGGCGAGAAACGGCCGCAAAATTGAAGCAAATAAACAAAGATTGATTAAAACTCAATAGCGAGATGACGAGTAAATAGATAGTAGTGTCATTTAGCTCGTAGAATCGATATCCGAAGGGAAAGAAAAGTTCTCGAGTGGCGACCACAGACCGGCAGACGTAGTGCTGGATAGCTCCTCGCCAGATAGACCAACCAAGCTTAGCTTGACGCATGTAATGTAATACAATTTAATTGTGCACGGGTCTTTTCACATACTGAGCTGATGTAGGCACGGCTTAAATCGTTTAAGTGCTGAACAAGATAAGCGGCCAATACGCTTGCTACACATATTTAGAACCTTATGCAATTTGAACATGTATACGTCTTGGTATTTAAATACAACTATAGTAAGATGTAACTAGTATCCCAACCAAACATAAATGTGAAGCCAAGTTCGATAAAATAAATTTACAGAGATCTAAAGATTTCTTATATCATAGCTACGAGCTACGGCACTTCAAATTGAAATATTTATCTTAGACTTCTCCAAATGCTAGAGAATGTACAACGGTTTTCAGTTGCTTAAAAAAAATAATTATTTTTAAAGTATATGGTATTTAATTTGTTAGTATATAAAAGTAATAATAGCTTTATATGTTTTACTATAAGTTTAAAATTATTAGGTATTCATTATTAATTTATTTCTGTTGTTGTTGCTCGCGTACTACCTGTCTCCTTGCTTTTGCTCCAAACAGGGTTGTCTGGTAGAAACCGCTCTCAGCGATAAGACCGACTAAATTGTACGTCTCTTAGTTTTTAATTTAAATTTTGCATATGCATTTATTTTGATGTACAATAATGAGTTATTTATTTGTTATGTTCTGTCACACCCCGGCCGGACACTTCATACAACGGACGGGAAATGACATTTCTAAAAACAAATGACGGAACAAATGAAATCACGGCGAAATTCTATACGTTCGAGAATCAAATTTAAACCAATCTGTATCAACTTGGGTGACGAGGGGGTGAGGTCGGAATCTAGAGAGCGGCAGGGAGTGTCCGTAGTGTTTGTTAGTACTAATATGCATATACAGGGTATAACAAAATTGGTGTAGGTCCCGTTAACTGGGGCTTCTACTCATCATACTGAACAACTTTTATTCTACAACTTTGCTGAAAACGTAATTTTTTTTTTACTCTTCATACAAATCGATCAGCTGATCGACCAATTTTATGCATTTTAGTATGGAGGGACATTTTTTTTTTTGAGAATTGTCTATGGGTTCCTTGGAGAAAGTTGTTCAGTATGACGAGTAGATCCCCCAGTTAACGGGACCTACACCAATTTTGTTACACCCTGTATAGTTTGGGTCTGTGCTACTACTGGTGTAACATTGACAAGTTTTCACTATCCAATTATATTCTACATTGGCGTTTATTTTAAAAAGTAAAATTTGCTTGCTTGACGGATTGACTATTTAAACTTGCCTTTTTCCTTTGTATAACTCCAATAACCTACCTTGATGCTTGAGTTTAAGGAATAAGAGGGCCAGCCCTGGATTGGCTTCAAACATATTTGCAGAATAGGCTACAATGCATTGAGGTGCAAAAAATTAACAAAAAACATACATGCTTGACTTTTCGTTCTGAATTTCGACAAAATCTATTTGGGATTCCACAGGGTAGTATCCTTGGGCCACTGTTATTTTTAGTTTATGTAAATGACTTGTCAGAAATGACGAAGCATGAAAGTGTTTTATTTGCTGATGATATTTCAATTGTAGTGACAACGAATAAAACTATGACATGGGAACAACACGAAATTGACATAAATAATGTATTGAGTACAACAATAAAATGGCTAAATAACAATAATTTAAAAGTAAAAATAAATAAAACAAAGTATATAAATTTTAATAATTATAACAAAGTTTTTTCTATAAATTACAAAAACGAACTTCTCTCGAGGGAAATAACTACAAAATTTCTTGGCATAGTAATTGATGAAAAACTAACTAGGAATGGTCACAAAGATTTGTAGTAAAATTATTAGATTTATTTTTCCCTTGTATAAGTTGACGCAATATGCAAGTAGACATACAGCTATGACAGCATACTACGTTTATATTGAATCTGTACTAAGGTATGGTATCATAATCTGGGGTAATAGTACTGATATCTTTTAAGCATTTATTGCACAGAAAAAGTGCATCCGAGCAATTTGTAACGTTTCTCCTGATGCATCATGCAAACCCCTGTTTAAGTCGCTGAAGGTACTACCGCTCCCATGTCTGTATGTTTTTAAATGTGCAAAATTTGTGAAGATATTGCTTCACAAGTTCAGTTTTTACACACAGGCAAAGGACACAGTGCCAAGAAGTAGACGATTCTTAGTCCACGATGAAATTCCTAAAACTACTAGGTATACCAAACTGTTACTGGATGTGCAGGTTAATCTAAAACAGACTCCCAGCAAACATGAGCGAGTTACCCTTGACTAAATTTAAAACTAGCTTGCATATGTGGCTGACTCAGCGTAATTTTTATTCAATTCAAGAATTTCTAGAACATAAATTGTAAATCTAATTTTATAAATAAATATAATACCTACTCGTATATGTAAATAATAATAGTATTCAATTTTATGTAAAATGTGTAATATAATGTTTGCATGGCTGAATTGGCGCTCTACATTTATTTATACCTTCATGTAAAGTTACCCAATTCAAGGCGAATAACGATCATTTCATTTCATTTCATTTCACCTGGAAGTGGTCTATAATTTTGATTTAGTCAGTCAGTCAAAAAAACTATTGCAGACTATTTATGGGACACCTGTAAGCATAAGAAATCTAGGTGCAAAATAATATCAGATTTAATATAAAGCGTTGTTTCTCTATATCGATGATTACTATTTAATAGTTGTCTAAAAGCACACAGCAGTTTTCTATGTAAAAACTGTAAAATTGAACAAAAAATATTTTTTTAAGGAAAACCCACCCATCATAGTCACACAGGTGTCTATCAATGAATAGTAATAAATAAATCATATTACTTAAATTATTTATGTAAAGCGTGAACCAACGTATGAATCATCGCACTTGTGCGGTTTTTTAATACGTATAATATGTTCACGTACCTATTTATAGACTGTTGCTACTGTGCACCGCACGTTGAGTAACGCAAGTGTGGTTGTGAGTACTCGCATATTCGACGCGGGAGAGCAAACTTAACCCATAAAAAAATAGAAACAAATGTTACCTAATTTAGACATGACGACCCTATTCTAGTAGAGCCGAAAATCACGACGCGCCTACCAGATACTCAACGCACCCGTATCATCGCGCGGTGAGAGCCAGAGTTCCTCGAAAAGCACATTCTTATGGGCAAAGTGGAGGAAGGAAGGGACAAATTTATTTCCAAAAACAGTAACAGCAATAATTTCAATTAAAGAAATCTAAACAAAATGATTGTAGCCTATTCGAGACTTAGTAAGGTTGATAAATCATTTGTGGGGCAGTGTATAAGACTCTTCAATAAAATTCCAGAAAATGTAACAGTTTGCTAGAGAGTAAATTCAAAACTCGTGTATAAAAATGCCGTCTGAAATATGACATTATTTGTAATAGACATCAAGGTTTTTTACTTTTAAAAAAGTGTGTGTAAACACCTATATTTCAAATAAATATTTTGGAACTTGCAATATGGGTCCAAACTCCAGCCTGTGACCAAATCAAATAACTGCAACCCCACCTGCACGATGCTATCCACACCGCCGATGATAGGAAAAGATGGAAGTAATCAACGTCACTTACCATCAGGAGAAATGATGCAAAGGGCTTTCCAATTCTGGATTTAAAAAAACTAACTCGAACACCTATCTGAATTGACTGACTGTATGAATCATCAAAAATTGAATTGAAAAGATGTTTTCAAGCTTCTGGACTGGGGTGGACTCGGCATCAATATCAACGGCGGCTAGTACATGAGCTGATATGATTATTGCAATGTATTAACTATCCATTAAGGGGGTAGTCCCCGCACAGTAGTTCCCTGATCAGTTTTATTTTTATTTCTTTTAATTTAAAAAGAAATTGTTAAAAGTAAGACGGTTTCACTGCATTATATCTATTCTCCACTCTATTTACCACTCTACTCTCCACTCTACTGTATGCTGTATACTTCTAGTGATGAATGGGTTTTTTCCCATTCGTCTCCAGTGGTGACGAGTAGGAATTTCCTATTCCTTTTCGCCACCACTGGGGATAAAAGGGCAAAATCCCATTCGTCAATCTGGATTTTTGAAAAATAAATCGCTAACCAGCCGCGAATTTGCTCAAACAAATTGTTTGCTCTATCATTTTCTCTTCGGAAAACCGCCCAATTGCGAGTTGGACTCACGCAAAGTACAGTTCCGTAGTTTTTTCAAAAAATAAATGTATACTAAAAAAACTGAATTATAGAGGTACTCTAATTTTTTTTTCAAAATTTTGTTGTACTACTTGTTTGGCGTGATTAATATGTATGTATACCCATGGCAAGTTACAGCTTTCTAGTACTAATAGTCACTGAGTTAAGCCGCGGACAGACGGACGGATAGACAGACATGACGAAACTATAAGGGTGAGACTTCAGAACCCTAAAAAGTCTTGGAAAATCGTCGATATCAGTAAACCAGGCCTTACAAGTTAGTCTGTTAAATACCAACTACGCATCCAAAGCACAGATTACTAAATAGTTACTTTCCAAAGTAGCTGAAAATCTAAATTGTCACATAAATTATAAAAATGTGTACCAACATAAGAAAAAAAAGGCTCTTACAATAACGTATGTAGATTCGAGTTTCAAATATTCCGGGTATTTTTTGATAAAATAATACGTAATTCCCGAGGGATCTGGAGAAAACTAATTTTCACGCTTTGTGGTATTTTGCACACAGATAATTGAGGGGATGGGAAGTGAAGTAGCATAGCCTGACGTACTTCCTGAAGGATCTCTGTACATGAAATATTTTTTTTAAATATGAACATTTTTATCGCTGGAATGGCCTAATGTATTAAGATTAAACTTTTTAGATTACATGACTTTAATATTAAAGACCTGATTATAATAACGTAAATGGCGGGTCGAATAACGCAGATACCTATCTTGGGAAGTAAAATAGAATAAATGTTTAAACAGGGATAAGTACCCCACAAGTGAAATATAACGTAATTTTTAAAATACATAGTTTGTACTTATCACTGAAAAGGTAGCAGCTCACTTCAGCATATGCTGTCATCATACAACGCTGATTTTCACCTACTACCCCCTTCAGGCAAGGGGGTGGACGTACCGAAAGTAAACAACTAAACAGACATAATATTTTTAAAATGTAAAAAAAATTGAAAGATAGCACAAGTGGAAAATTAAAAACTATTAACCTACAACAATTTTGTAAGAAGAGATAAATTATTTTTTACTATACTTGTATGTATACTGGCCATGCTAAAACTTAGAACAGTTTTTTTTCTTTAAATAGTTTTAGCATCCAACATACTACTTCCCGAGATAACTTACCAAAGGGTTTTGGAAATAAGTGTTAACCCCGAAGTCGCTGGCACCATTCCCTGCCGGGCGGCGTCTGTATTCCTCGATCCGTATAATTTAGGAATCTTCAAGACGAGATTGAATAGGCACTATTTGAGCTTGCGTGTTACATCCTCGGCTGCATCGACACTTACCATCAGGTGAGGTGCAGCAAACGCACTCAAATTTTTAATTAAAAAAAATAGGTCACAGTATGTACAACTCGCAATTGGCTGGTTTTTTTTTGTTTTACATTTGGGTATTTGTTGTAATTACACAAGTTTGATGCTTGTTTGTATTACCTTTTAACCAAAAGAAAAATAGAAACCTTTAAAAAATACATTTCCTGTATGGGGGACCCCTCCTCAATTTTCTACTTTTTATTATTTGTTGGAAAATCCGCTACATTAACACATATTCTGTATAAATTTCAGCCAGCTACCTATTCATCATGTCAGCTCATATACGTCCCCACCGAGGTGCTCGAGCCTACCCTGAATTAGGGCGATCAGGCCTTAGTCGACAACGCGGGCCCAGTGCGGGTTGGTCGACTTCACACACAACCTGCGAGTTTCTTCGCAGGCGTGTGCAGGTTTCCTCACGATGTTTTCCTTCACCGTTAAAGCAATCGGTAATTATATGTACGTAAGTTATTGAAAAACTCATTGGTACATTGGCCGTCCAGATTTGAACCCGATACCTCTGGTTAGAAGAATCGCGTTGTTACCGGTTGAGCCACCGACGCTTTTTTGAGCTACCTATTACGGTTCAAAATATGCAGCTTTTAGGTCAGGCATATGAACAATGTAGGCTTATTATGATGAAATATCTAGATTACAACCAATTAGGGATTATTGTAATTCTAACCTGAATAATGTTATGGTGAATGAAATAATAATTGCAAATGACATGTAACATAAGGAAAGCATGTGTTCGTATCTACTATCTAGTCTAAATATTTTGCGACTGGCTATGGAAGAGCCAATAAATCATTTTCATGAAACTGTAATAAAATGAAATGCATTACATACCTTGACGAGAAATTATTTATTTTTAAAGATGTCCTTATAATTTAGTAGAATATAAAAAAAAAATGATTTTCATAAAACAAAATATTGTTTGAACAATAACAATTTCAGGAATTATGTTTCATAATTTATTTTTAATGCAGTCCACTTCCCAATTAATCTTTCTGTAACCCAACCACAATTTTTCTACTGTAACATAAATGGTGCATAGAAGATAAAAGATTGTCATAAAAAGCAGATGCAGTATATCTTAGTGCTCCTGTGCAGACATTGTGATGTGTAATATTAATAATTACTTTTTTTTTTCGAAACGACAAGCTCGTTGTTGGTGGCCTTTACAACTTCACCGGACATGGGAGACGAATGCGGAGGACACTCAACCTAATGTATGATAATTTCAACCAAGTCAGCTATTTTATAGGAAATAACCATCTAAAAAAATTAACTTGTCGCCCAGGAGGGAGGCATAGTGCAGAAGTGTGCATGACTGATATTTTGCACAGTCCATCTACACTGCGATAATATAAGGTGAAATTTCAGCTATAGAGTATTAAATTAACAGTGGTATATTTTAGATCCTTATCAGATAAGGGCATAGAATTGCTTTAGAAGATATCATTGCAATTTTCTTAATCTCAGGAAAGGCATTCCATAATTTATAACAAGTTTTATATAGTCAGTTAGAAACATAAGTTTCGTTTCACAGCTGTGTATGCGTACATATATTTTTGCCAGCCAAGTAGGTACTGTGTAAGGCATATTTGTCCTCATCCATGTCTATACGAGCATAGGTATGGTTGACCACTGTGGTGTGAGTACGTGTTTATTGATTTTAGCTGAAAAACAGCATTGTGAGTACTATGCGACCCTCAAAATTTACACTAAGCCTAGACCATTTTCGCTAAATTAGCACCACTGACACTGTTTTATTATGTTCTGTCTTTATTCATTCATTTTGCTATCTTTTTAAATTAGTCAAGTAAAGTAATGAGGAAAAAGATAGTATCACTAACATACATATGTTATGTAAGCAGAGTTAGTAGTATTATGTAGGAGCAGTGACAATTGAGCATGAGAACAATCTCTGGATTTTTTACATCAACAGACAGATGAAGAATAGTGCTTAACTTCCTTTTCATTCTGAGCTATTATTACTTCTGTGTTATAAAACCTATTATAATATCTCACAATACATGAATGACAAGCTTTAATATTATATATATCACTTTAAATTTAACTGCCTCTGTGGCGTTTTGGTTAGTCCATTTGCTTAACACCAGGAGGTCGCGGATTCGATTCCCGACGGGGTCAACTTTGTAAGACGCGGTTTGGTTGGTGGTATCTTCAAAGCCCGCCTGGTCAACATCTTATCTAAGTCTAGCTTGAAGATAAGATAGCCAGATCCCCATTTTCTTGGTAATCCCACTTCATCTTCAGCATCATCATCACTTACCGTTAGGTGAGATGTTGCCAAGGGTTTACCAATTGTGTATAAAAAATAAAGTCCTCCACTGCATCTGTCTGTATGTTTGCGATAAACTCAAAAACTACTGAATGGATTTTCATGCGGTTTTCACCAATAGTTTTCACCATTTCACCAATTCATGAGGAAGGATTAGGTATATAATTTGTCAAGGTTTTGCGTAAATAGGTTAAAATATAATGATAATTGTTAGAAGTGTTGAAAAAAGTCAAGCTGCCTGGGAGCTTTAATCGAAAACGCTGCCTAATCCCTTAGATATATAACAAAACAATGTACAGCAGGACATTCCTATTTTATAGATCTACAAAAAAGTTTGCAGTGGCATACATCTATCTTTTAAGGATAGATTACTATAAAACCATTCCATTTTCCAAAAAAATTATCCCGAAAACATACAGGCATAGTATACTCTACTACCTCGGCGAAGCCGGGGTGGGTCGCTAGATTTAGATATGTAAAAGCAAATGTGATAATAACCTTCTCTTTCTTTAATCAATTCTTTTTTTTTTTCAGTATTGGTAAGCCCTTGGCATCATCTCACCTGATGGTAAGTGACGATGATGCTGAAGATGGAAGCGGGCTTACCAAGATTCCCCAATGCAATGGAGAACTGGCTATCTTATCCTCAAGCCGGAACACATCAATGTTGTTAACACTGATGTTTGGCGGCAAGACTTAGATAAGATGGTGGTAGCTAGCCAGGCGGGCTTAGAATTCACTTTTAGGTTGAGTCTTTAGTGGCATTTACTATCAATAGATGGCCGACCCGATCCTGGTGAGACCATATAGGTGGGCTTGAATAGTCCTAACAATTTGATTTGCGATTGGGATTTGCCACTAAGAAAGCCCTGAGGAAGTTGTAACTTCCATCTTTACTTGTGGGTGTGGAGTGTGGCATATCTTTCCAAGATAGGGGAGACCTGTGGCCCAGCAGTGGGGATGCTATTTAACTGTTCCATATCCCTCTAGCTGTCATGTCTTAAACAATATCATATTACCTTGGTCTACATACAGTTCAAGATATGACAAATCTGGCAGAACAGCAGACTAATCTAAGTGTGCTAATTCTTATCAGAGATAACCATAACAATCACTAGTAATTGTTGGCTTCAATTACTAAATTAAAGGGAGGCATTCTACTTGCCATTCAATGCTAACCATTTCAATGCTGTAGATAAAGCAGGTATTATGAGTTACAAAGAATAATACAAGTCTAATATAAATTAGGTGCAAGAAATGTGCATCTCTTTTTTATTGAAAATTCATTTTAAGTAGGTATAGTATTAATGCAATAAATATCATTGTTAAGCATTGATAATGAAGTATTGCATTGAACAGGCTTACATACCAACTGTGGGACAATGGATGTACTTACTTTTTTAGTTTAGTTTCTCAAAATGGGCAAGCACATTACAAGGTCCCACCTAATGGGTGCATGGGTACGTTGGTGACGGCGGCACCTCTCGTGGACGCAGAGAAAATGCTCCGGAGAGTTGGCTGTTGCCAAACGAGATGAGTAGTGTTAAGTTCTCACCACTGTGTTCCGTGAATATGTTAGAGCCGAGCATGCGGGGGTCCTTGGGAACGCGCGGCTTACTGCGTGCCGAGCGGATTGACGCGCCGGTCGCCGTGCCGCGCTCCTTGGCCTGCTGTGCGCCCATGGCCCGCCAAGCGCCCCGGCGCGCCGTCCGCCGTACAGAGCTCTCGCCACCACCACTAGTTCGATAATCCCAACACAGGCGACCATGCAGCGACCGCCACTCGCTCCATCGTCGGCACTTTTCACAACAACCTCAACCTCGCACGAAAACTGTAAGAGTAATTCTTTATTTTAATTTAGATCTCAATAGGTGCATACTTTAGCCGCAGTTACTTGCAGTGACAACAATAAATATCCGATTATTTTGTAAAAAAAAAAAACATTACAACTTCCGCCATTAAACGAGTGATTGACTGACTTGTAATGAGCAGGGTTACCAACTTCTAAAAAAAGCTCCCAAGTGGAAGATCAAATATTCCTAAATTTATGAAAAAAAATCCTTAAAAACCTGTGCGTGAGTACGTGCCCTATTTAAACGTATAATTATTGTAATTAAGTTTTACGTTTTATCGGGGAAAGTAAAATATTACCTGTCCAATTTTTCACACAATTTCGAAAAAGCTAGAAGTCAACAAAAAAGTTTAATATTCATGGTTTTCTTTCTACGAAGCCGGGAACAGAATGATTCGGTGTAGGTTTTCTAGGCAAATATTCTAATAGGTATTTGTTTAAAAGTAAACAAGTACAAAGATTAATAAAAAGAACTACTCGCAAGACGCCAGGAAGGCAAGGGATCGAGATGCTTCTACCTCAGTTTCACTGAATCCACTGATAAAGGTATTTTTATCTGGAATAAAGTAGGTATTGTCGAAAAAGGTTGTCCCAATTACGAAAAACTAGTTATGTATTATGTACCTAAGTCTTTTTTTTTAGGTTATACCTTTTTTAATGGTTTGTTTATAGTTTGTATTTTCTTGAAGACAAGGTATCTACGAAAATACCTATAGATACTGACGATAGTAGGTTACATTGACTCACGTTGTTTTCCAAATACAGACTTCGTATTTTGTTGGAATCCTCAGGTATTTTAGATTACTCGTATATGCTTACCTCTAGGTAATTTAGCAAATAACATTAACACTATGGTGCTCTTTAGTTTCCAAGTCATCCTAAGTATTTTGTCGGAATCCCGGAAAAGCTAATTCTTTTTTTTGTTAAGTTTTTTATTGTCAGGAGAAGGTTTTAGGGTAGGGTAGTGTAGTATAGGGTAGTGTAGTGTAGTGTAGGGTAGGGTAGTGTAGGGTAGGGTAGTGTAGTGTAGGGTAGGGTAGTACAGTGTAGTGTAGTGTAGGGTAGGGTAGGGTGTAGTGTAGTGTAGGGTAGGGTATGATAGTGTAGTGTAGGGTAGGGTAGGGCAGTGTAGTGTAGTGTAGGGTAGGGTAGGGTAGTGTAGTGTAAGGTGGAACGAAGTTCACCGGGACAGCTTGTAATTAATATTTAAATGTTTGTTTATTGATAATATTATTTATGCTATCAGTTACGTTTATCATCATCATAACAGCTCATATACGTCCCCACCGAGGGGCTCGAGCCTACCCTGAATTAGGGTTGGTCAACTTCTCACACAAAACCTGCGAGTTTCTTCGCAGGCGTGTGCAGGATTCCTCACGATGTTTTCTTTCACCGTAAGAGCGTCGGATAAACGTACAACATATGAAATCTAAATTAAAAATCACATTGGTTTGGTACGTGGCATGATTCGAACCACCACTTCCCGGACAGGAGGCGGCGGCCCTAGCCGTTACGCCACCGACGCTCTCGCTAGTTACGTTGTACTTCAAATATTGTAAGTACATTAACGTGCAACAGAACATATTTTTAATAGAAAATTCACATTCATATTTCAACTGTCAAACTATAATAACTCCCACCCTCCCTGCGTGTCGCAACCGCCAGAAGGACAGTGACAGACAGGGGTTCTGGGCGCGCTATTATTTACTTTTATTGGATTTTCTGTGAATCTAAATGGAATATTGTGTATTTCCATATAAAATATTAATCTAAATTAGAGTGTTTATAACATAAAAATAAAAGAACAATAATCCTTTACTTATTATTTAGAACATTTAAGTAACAAAAAAAATGCCAAAAAAAACAGTCACAAAAAAGGCCATTGTTTGAAGTAAAAGTTTTCACAGAAAATCAGAAGTATAAGTTATTATAAGTAATTAAAATAAATGATTTTCTTTGTCACAGCTTCTCAAAAATAAAATCTTTTTAAACAAAAAAACTTCACTATGTGATCATAGCTATAAATCATTCAGAAAGTGAGCCACTTGACAAACAATTGGCCTTTGACCTTAGGCACAAAACATTGATTTATTGCTAAGTAGCCATCAATGTTTCAAGGATATTTTACGGAATAACCGCGATTAATGTAACGTAACCGTGCCGATTCGAATGACGCCCCGCTCGAAGGGATAAACACTTAGAGTATACATAAGCTAAAGCTATAGAGCACGGGTATCGCTCCAGTCCGTTGTGTCGACCGTAAGCAAATGTTTTATAGATACTTAGCTATGGTATAGGGCTATTATAGTGACGTTCCATGCGTGACAAAATATCTGTAGAAATGTCGATAGTTGGAATTACGACTCTAGTTAGCCGAATGTAATGAATCATTAGGTTCGTTTCGCTATGAATACAAATAAAACAAATAAATAGAAAATAGTAGGTCACATTTAATCAATTGTAAAATCCTTTATTATTGTCCCTTAAAAAGCGTTAATTTATTTAAGACTTGTCGTTTTGTTTCCTTAATATTACATTTGCGTATTAGATATTTGATTCTTATGTCTTCATATTTTTGTACCACTGCACGTATTAAATGAACCAAATGATTACTGCAGGGCGATTGTTGAAATATGTGTTCATGCAGACTTGTAAAAATGTATTTTCCTAGAAACAACTTCATGGTCTCAATGACTTTACTAATACCTGTTAAATTAACATTCTTTTTAGGTGTTATGGTTTTTTTTTTATTACCATTTCAGTTTGCCTACAAATATTAAAAATTACATTTGAAGGATATTTGAGACCACCCCTATCTTTTAATACAATAAACTTATGATAAAGGCTGTTATTTTTGGAAACAAGTGCATTTTGACATTTAACACAAATTATTGTGTTGAGCAAATACCGGACAACGTAGCCAGCTATGTATGAAATCACTTGCTTTGATGCTTCGGACAGAAAAGTCTCAGACAAAACAACCAAGCTATCATCACAATCAGCCATGAATTTCGAGTCTATCATATGACTCGTTTCATCAATCTGTGATCTATATCCTTTAGTTGTAAGATTTATACTGTCTGTGGATGATGAACAATGCAGCAAAT
Source organism: Coleophora flavipennella (assembly GCA_947284805.1). Classification (NCBI taxonomy): domain Eukaryota; kingdom Metazoa; phylum Arthropoda; class Insecta; order Lepidoptera; family Coleophoridae; genus Coleophora; species Coleophora flavipennella. The sequence continues at coordinate 12,853,496 of OX369308.1, forward strand.
TTATATTTTCTAAAGGAAAACAATTACCTTTATCAGTTTTTCTCAATTCCATGTGAATCAACAGTTTTTTGTATATAGCATTAAACTACATGGCAGATGGATTTTTATTGAATCCGCCGTGAGACGTAAAGTGTAATAACAAATAGTAAACACCGGCCAAGTGTAAGTCGTACCCGCGCTAAGGATCCCGAACCAAATGAAAATAATTACATTTTTCTGTCGCTCGCGTTGATGTCTTTATTAAAAAAAACATTGAAATGAATATAGATAGGTATCATTGTTATATTTGTGTTATGAGGTGTGATGGTACGGAACCCTCGGAATGCGAGTCTGGCTCACACTTGGCAAGTTTTTTTATATATATTTTCCGCCTTAATTTGCTTGTTTTGATAGGCTAAGTCACCACCCAAGTGTTCTGATTGTTTACTTTTAATCACCTTGTATCTATAAATAAAAAACTATAATTTAAAAAATATAGTAATAGTTATTTATTTATAAATGTTTTTTAATTCACAATAGGTAAGCCCTTGGCATCATCTCACCTTTTGTTAAGTGACGATGATGCCGCAGATGGAAACGGGCTTACTAAGATTCCCCAAAGCATTAGAGAACTGGCTAACTTATGTTCAAGCCGGAACATATCAGTGCTATCAACACTGATGTTTGGCGGCACTTAGATAAGATGGTGGTAGCTAACCAGGCGGGCTTAGAAAATGCCCTACCACTAACCAAACCGAGTCTTGCAAGTTGACCTCTCTGGGAATCGAACCCGCAGCCTCCTGGTGTGAAGCGAATGGACTAACCATTACGCCACGGAGGCGGATAAAAGTAATGTTATGGTTATGGCGGTTATGTAAAGTCTTACATACTAATTAAACATAATGATCGATTATTACCTCAAGGTAAAGTTCTGGTACTGCATCTTGAACTAGTTTGCGAAGCCCTTTCTTGGTTTCCGATATATAAGATGAATTAAAATGAATAAAGCAGACGATACTTCGAATATTCGGCTCCCAGTTGGGTCTTTTTATCGCGTTGACCCATGCATCTATTATTTTACGGCTTTTCGGAAACCTAAGAAAAACAATTGATGTTATTATTAGCATTCAATAAAAGTTTTATATGTTAAATAAAATCACGTCAAGTCCCGCTTTCAATTTGTCATTATTATTTAGTCACCAGATTATCTTAATAAAATATTTAGTGAGTGAATGCCCTATATTATGCATATAAAATAACAATATAAACAATAAATTATCGTAACCGAAAATCCCTGCGGTACAACACTATACCATTGCCAAGTAAAAATGGCCGGCGACAGCGTGCAGCGGTAACCCGCCCCGCGTCTCCCGCAACCCCTTTTGAGGCCTCTTTGAATTTTGCTAAAACAAGTTAATTAGTAATTAAATACTACTTACCTATGAAAAGAAATATTACTATTCCTTTTATGTTGCTTCCGGGAATCATTTTTACAACCCGGCACCGCACATTTCACCGTATTTATCACAAAAAGAAACAAAATAATGCTCGCCGACTCGATATGACGCGTATTGTTTTGGTACTGATTGAGCGTGTCAAGGGCGCCCGGTGCCTGTTCATACCTGTGCTTACGGTTCATACATAGTGGGTCGTGCTCTATAGCTTTAGCTTATGTATACTCTAAGGATAAACAACTAACAATCAATAAGAATAAAAAAAAATGTATAATTTATCTGACAATATATCCCTAAAGTCCCAAGTACTGGTTCGCCCAAGTAGCGCGTAAGTGTTCTTTAGTGAGCAGACTGTTTGAATTTTTGATTAAAAAAAAAGAGTGAGACAAAAAGTTCATGAAATTATTAAATTATCGGGTTGTAGATTCACGGGCTTGCCTTCATATACTATGTCATCTTTACCTTCGGCCTCAAATTAGGCGACATAGCCATGTTACTTTAGCCTTCTTGACTTCATCCTTCAACCTTCGCATTGCCTATGACACTCTTCCGCTACATCTACAAAATCATTCCCAAAAATTGCAGGAAAGCGAGAGAAAAGGTGTTACAAAACTTTACACAGGAATGTGTACCGTATTTATTCACTAAAAGGAACTAAAATAAAATGGCATACATTTTACCGGTTGACATCGACCTGCCAAGGCTTGACGTTGTTTTTGTTATAAGTGGTCTATATCGATCAGCCAGCCGGGGTCTATGTGGTAATTTAGTTTACGATTTCAATTTCATTCTGTATTAAGAAGATTGTCTCAAAAAGCATTACACCTGGAGACGTTAATACTTTTTTTTTAAGAAACGTAGTGTCATTATATTCCTTTTTGTGTTGTTGTAAAACGTGTTCCACCTCAGAATGTAGCTCCTCCAAATGCTGTCAAGAACTTCAGAGAAGATTTGTAATGCACCGGCACTAGCATTACAAATCAAAAAACTAAAGGAAGCTTAAATACGTCAGACCTGGCTGTATGGTCTTAGTCACCTTTGCCTTCTCCGCGCTTTTGAAAGCCGGAGAGAAGAAACAAAAAAAAAGTATGTCTGTATTACATTCTTTTTGTTGTATGTATTGTAAACCAAGTAAATGGAATCTAACCAGTGTTGCCATGTGCACCGTAATTACGGTAAATGCACCGTATTCAGCAAAAAATTACCACCTACCGTTGAAGCTGGGCAACGGTGACGATAACTACCGTAATCCAGGAAGGTCTCGAAATCAGAGCCGTAAAACAATTGAAAACATTCTCCTCCTGATCAAAACTTATCAGGTTATATAGGCGAAGAAATCAGAAAGATTTTTACGCAGCTACCGAAATTTATGCTTGCATTGCTGTCTTTACCGCACTCCAATGCTGAATGTGAACGTATGTTCAGTAAGGTGAACGATATAGCAACAAAAAACGTAACAAACTAATAACCTGCTCAATAAAAGGAAATCTCTTTACACAACAACCTATCAAAAGGCACGGACAAAACTGCATTACTTTAAACCTGATGATGAAATGCTCAACAAATTCAACCATTACACCAACAATTAACCATTACAAAAATGAAGAGATTTTATTATCAGAGTCAGAATTCAGACTAATGTTTATAAATAATTGCTCTCGTATGATTGTTGCACTGTATTACCTTGGTTTGTATTTTGAGATTTTCGAATAAAAAGCAAATTGAGCTCTAAAATGGTTGTTTTATTAAAAGTAATTCACCGTTATTTTTACCGTTGTTCTCCAGGCCCATTCGCCGTAATTTGTTAGAATCTACCGTATTTTTTGAGCAGTATCACCGTTGCCCAGATTTTGGACATGGTAACACTGAATCTAACTTTCCCTCGTCACAGAGAGAATCTAATAGAAACCTGTGTGTGTTCTCTAAATTTACAAAGAATAAAGTATTAAAAAAAAAATTGGTTGATAGTCGTTGTCTAACTGCTATGCAGCAGAGTTTGTTTGTGCTACTAATTCGGCCTCGCTGTGCCAGCTATGCCCGGCGCAAAATATGAACAGCTGGCCGTAAAGGCCGATTGCGAGGAAGATGTGTTTACGAGCAAAGCGCGTGGTAAATGGCCAGATATCTGCGTCCAGAAGAGCCTCCTGTCCCTATGCTTGATCCTCTTGTACTTCTCACTATCTATCGGACTCACATTTTACCAGCGATGGCTCCTGAAGGTGAGGCCCTCTCTATGGTACTCTTATCAATACAGGCAATAAATCATACAAATCCACGTTGCAACGTTGAGGATAATAATTGCTTAATAACTCGCGCCTGGCTGTGTTTGTGTTCATTGTTTATTGACTCCATTGTAGTTAGGTATCAAGCAATAGTACAAGTAATTATAGTTTCATCTCATCACACTTGACAGAATATTTTTATAAATACATGTCTTGTTTGCATAGATATGTAAATCATAATTAGATTAGAACTACATCTAAACATTAAGAAAAGAAAGAACTGAAACATGTTAATGGGACAAGTGTCTAATGGTTATGCCTTATGAATATATAATAACTGAGCCAGTAGTCCAGGTTTACAGGTTTAGTGAACAGGTTTGATTGCTTTGTTTCCAGGTGTTAAAAAACTAAATAAATATGAAGGTTCTATTCTGCTTTACACTGCAGACTGCAGCTTCATGCAGCCAGCTGTAGCTTCATGGGGCTGGCAACACTAGTTGCACTGTCGACACCAGCGATCAGAAATATTTTCATATCATCACATCAGTCAAACGACATTCACTACTGGACATAGGTCTCCCCTGAGTTTGGGGGTTTTGCAATAATTGCCAAGCTTGGCAGACTGGCTTTTACAGTGTGGTAGCACAGTATGCGGAAAGGATGCTGCTGCCAATCCTTCTGTTATGTCCTTTAGTCGCCTCTTATGACACATTGGAAGAGTTGGGATGGTCTAATTCTAAGCCTAAATCCATGTGGCTATTTACATACATATCATACATATATATTTTCATATATAATAATAATAATATAAGCCTTTATTTCTCTGACTCAGGTTACATACATCAGCTTAACAAACTAAAATTAAAATGAATTAGTTGACACCCTAAACATATATATCCTTTATTGTACACAAACATTTAAATGACAAGAACTTAGAGAGGACATGTACAAAGGTGGACTTATCTCTATAAGAGATCTCTTCCAGCCAACCTTACCGGGCTGCAACTTACACCTAAGTCAGGCTGTCCTTTGACATAGTCCATAAATTTCCACACATCTCTTTCCCGTGCTGATCTCCTCCAGCCTTTGGGTAGATCATCTTCCCATCTCCTTATTTTTCTACCTCTCTTCCGTTTTCCATGTCTTGGGTACCATTCGGTTACATCTTTTGTCCATTTTTTGGTTTTGGATCTTATCATATGACCAGTCCAGTGCCATTTCAAGCTTTTAGCCTTCATAATCACATCAACCACTCCTGTTCTTTCTCTGATGTCTGCGAGTCTTTGTTTATCACTTAAGCGGATGCCCAGCATACTTCGTTCCATATTTTGTTGGCATACTTTTAGTTTTTGTACAGAAGTATCTGTGAAAGACCAAGTTTGGTACCCATAGGTCAGTACATGCAGTATGCAGGTGTTTTTCTTTTTTCTTCTCAGATATTGGTATGGATTTGTTATTCATCACTTCTTTTAGTGACCAATACCTTGCCCAACTATTGTTCACTCTTCTTTGGATTTCTCTAGTGATTTGATCTTTTGGTGTTATCAGTTGGCCTAGGTATATGTACTCCTCTATGGTCATCTACTGTTATCTTAGTATTAGTATTGTTAGTCATTATTTTAGTTTTTGATGCATTCATTGTTAATCCTGCCTTATAGCTTTCTGTGGAGAGTGACTGTAACATATTTTGTAAAGTTTGTGGATCTTCTGCAAACAGCACCAGATCATCAGCAAATCTTAGATGGTTTAAATTAGTGCCGTTGATGTTCACTCCGGTCTCCCAATCTAGATTTCTAAAGATTTCTTCCAGGACTATTGTGAAGAGCTTAGGCGATAGTGGGTCATTTTCATATAAATTCATACAAACCGGTAGTGTTGCCAGTCGCTTGAAGCTGCGGCCTGCTGTCGGCAGTTGTCGTTGGAAAAGCACCTTAAATGTATAAGCATGCATATGATAATAAATATCTTTTATACCATATCAGTCTTTGTGTTCCATTGTTCCTATTTTGGGATCTGATAGCTGTGTATGATTTATCCCTTGTTTTTTCAACATGTTTTTATTTGTTTCCCTTCTTGTCTGTCTGTTTGGCATGCTGGCCTTCTTGTCTTTCTGTTTGTTACAAAAATTGCAATTGATTTTAACTTACTTTACCTATAGACATGAAACTTTAAACATAAGTACATAGTTCATAAACTTGATGACAATGCAATGTTATGAAATATAAATAAAAGTAATAAAAATATAAATTATTACTCCAGTAACATATTTTTTAATTTAACAGATCTCTATACTGACTATTAAGTTTTAGTTTCTGCCAGTTTTGGGCAAAAAATCTTGTTTCGGCAAAATATCAGCTGAATCTTTGGCCACGCTGAAACTCAGAGTTCGTGAATTGTCACGATTGATTCGGGTAAAACCTTAAAAGCTATGGGTTTTGCTAACTAGCAACAATGGTACCTTATAAGAAGATATTGTTTATTTCTTATTGGTGGTGCTAGTTAGCATAACTTTATTTAGAAGCCTAGTTTTAGTTTTAGTCGCAAATTTTCGCAATGTTGATTTTTGAGAGTTTACTGACATAATATCATGTCATTGCGTTCATGTAAAATTTAATAATATAATTTATTCTCTTACATACTTTAATTGTTGTTTTTGTTTAATTTAACACATACTGACTATATGGTATGCAAAATACACTAGAGTTCAGCATACAAAACAAATTTTAATAAGGTCTTAATAAGTTTCGGTCTCGGCTGCAAGTCCTGTTTCATTTGGACATTGAAAATAATTTATTCTATTATGTACTTGTTAGATTGAAAACGAAAAACCTGTAGCGCATGCAATTCATACATAAACATATTGCATACTATTGATCGCCCACATGTTTTTCGTTTTTAGGGTTCTGTAGTCAAACTAAAAACCCTTATAGTTTTGTCATGTCCGTCCGACTGTCTGTCCGTCGGTAAGTCACAGCCGTTTTTAGCAAACACTATTACAGCTATAAAGATGAAATTTGGTATCCCTACTAATATTATGAATGTGAAAGTTACCTTTTCACGCTTCAACACCTCGACCAATCTTGATGAAATTTAGCATGCAGGTAGCCTGTGTCACTGGGAAGCATGTACGCTACTTTTTATTAGAAGTCACCAAATAACTTTATATTTATCTTATTGAGTCTAATGTATTTTTACCACGAGAATTTTCATTGAAGCAACTATGTCATATGGGTAATTCATGAAGAGGCCCGTGCTCCAGTAGTGAGGAAGCTATTAGTTTTTAGTGGATCTATGTCATTGCCTAACTCCTTACTTATCCTTCCTCCAGGACTTCCACTACCCTCTCACAGTGGTTATGTACCACTTGATCATCAAGTGGCTTCTCTCCGTGGTGGTACGATTCGTACTCTCAATGGCGACGGGCGGTCCGCAACTCCACCTGCCATTCATGACCTGCGTCAACTCTGTGGCGCCCACCGGCCTCGCCAGCGGAATCGACGTCGGCTTCTCCAACTGGGGTCTCGAGCTGGTTACCATATCTCTCTACACAATGACCAAGTCAACAACAATAATATTCATATTGGGATTCGCTATTCTCCTCGGATTGGAGAAAAAGGTATGTTTAAATAAAATCTATATCTTATTTGATTTATTTGGATGCTAAAATCGTACTTGAAGTTCTTGAGTGACGATCGCGTTCCGGTAGACGTAGCCTAGGAAGGTCCCATTCAGTGCACCTAAGACCTGGTGAAAGTCGCGGGAAGCCACTGGGTGCGGGCAGCGCAGCACCGGCTATTGTGGAATTCCTTGGGAAGGCCTTCGTTCAGCAGTGGACGTCTTTGGGCTGATATTCGGACCCGCGTCAATGATGGTTTGATCTCGAGCTGGACTCGCTTTGGTTTGCTCTGATTTTCTTTTTAAATAGTAAATCAGCATATACCTACCATTGACTTTTAGTTGTCAGTTTCGGAAGACTGTCTTAATACAAATATAATTCGCTCCTCCATTAGATGCAATCAAAACATTATTTATCATTTGATTACGAAATCATAAAAAATATATAAACAACATTCAATTTGCACGTAATTAATCAAATTAAGTGCAACTTGAATGACTATAATGCTGTTGTGAATTCTATGTTTTGTACTGTATGAGTTATGAATCCAGAGAATTATGATATTATAATAAACTGGGCATAGCATTGCCTAGAGAAACAACCGTGTAAAACAAAGTTTTTAAATTAAAATAACACAGACAGTAAAAAAAAAAGGTCATAGTTGGTTATCTAACCACGACATACACAGAAAACAATAAAACTTAAGATTTTATCTTGCACCATGGTACAAAGGTTATTTTGACCTTTCAAGAGACACTGGTGACAAGCAATTCAAAAATGATAAACTAAATTAAAATCGGCCAAATTTTGAATTCAATATCTGAATTCAAAATTTGGGAGATTTTTACTCATGAAACTGAATAACGTTTCAGAGGAACATAATACAATCGAAGCGAAAAAAAATACACATATTAAAGGACCGTACCCATACTACTTTACTAATTTTTAGCCAATTTTGATCCCATCCCGCATCACCTGTTATATGTAACACTCTCCCCCTCCGCCCTGGTTTTCACGTAGTATGATGAAAGATAAGATATGGATTTATTCAGAGCCTACACAAGCAAAAACCAGGTACTACAATCCAAGAAAACAATGAAACTACTTATTTTAAAAGCTTAAGAATTATTTAATAAAGGTTGGGCAAAAAAAAAATACCAGGCTCAGCTTGAATGCTGCGAAACCTTAAAAAGATAAGCAGTGCTGATAATTTTGAAAGTATACAGTTAGTTTTTCTAAACAGTAAATAACTACGCGAATTACTTAATTAAAAATCCGACTGCATAAAACTTAATCCCTCTTTTGGCCATTTGGCTAAAATGTATCATATGTCGTTTACGGGATCAAGACGAATATAACGACCCATTAGCACTCCAAAATCCATCAAGCCGTTTAGATGACAGAGCGTGCGAAAGGAATAAATAAATAAACGTACATACATACATTAACTCGAAAAACATAACCCTCCTTCTGGCGCAGTCGGTTAAAAATATTTAAAAACACGTGAAATTACGGACCAGTTTAATGTGATTGCCAATACAACTGTTGCGGTCAATTATTCAAGGAACGAGCTTTTTTCATTACAATTTAGTGCTCTTAAACAAACTACGCAATAAAGACCTAAATTCCCCCCTGCCCCCTGTGACCATGTGTAGTATACCGTGAACCCCCCTCTCCCCTTCTGAACCAGGCACATTCTAGTAAACATTGAAGTTTGGAAAGGTTGTTTTTGTTTGTAACCTTAGTATATTTGCTGCCATTGTCTATTTCCCTTCGAGGTCGTCACCTACAAGAAGCTGTCGCCTGAAAGGCTCTTATAATATGTATTGTCTCATAGCCTGAGTGTAGCTAATGGCGTATTATATAATAAGACAGAAATGCTGACCACCTACGAGCATAAATGAATAATAATCTAGAAACATATACATGTTTGGCTCATGTTAGGTTATTATATTTATTATACAGGGTGTAAAAAAAACTGAGCACTAATGCTTTAAGGCTGGCATCTACTCATCAAGCTGAACAACTTTCCCCAAGGAACCTATAGTCGATTGTCACAGAAAATTTTTGTCTCTCCCTACAAAAATGATCAACCAGCTGATCGATTTGTATGAAAAAATCAATTTTTTTATACGATTTTAGCAAAGTCGATTTTAGGAAAGTTTCCGGCAATTTCATCATCATCATATTAGCCGAATACGTCCTCTGCTGGACAAAGGCCTCCCCAAGGATTTACACAACGACTAGTCCTGCGCTGCCCGCATTCAGCAGCTTCGCGCGACTTTCACCACATCGCTGATCCACCGAGTGGAAGACCTGTCTACGTTGCGTCTTCCGGTTCACGGTCACCCCTTGAGAACTTTAGCGCCCAAGCAGCCATTTTTTCTATGAGCTATGATTATTATATTATATTAGACAAATCTCCTAAGCATTGATATGGAACTTTTCCATTGCTATTTAACAATGGAGCATTGTTTCTAGTCACTTTCAATAAAAAAAATCGATTTTAATGAATGTTCTAATGGAAATACTTTTTTCCTAGAAAAGATTCAATTGATTATACAAGATTGTTAACCAGTGAAATGCTTTTAGGGATTCTCTTTTTCTTAAGTTATAAGTTATAAATTCTATGTCGCGTTAATGGTGTCACGTTTGAGTATGCTATTCAGCATTCTCCTCTCATAAGGTTTCTGTAGTTAGAGTGTGACAAATATTGCGAAATTTTCATACAATTTATTTCTCTTAGCTATGTGTTTTAAATATTTTAGTAGACCTCACTTCCCATTCGGGCCGTGAAAAAACATTTCGTCTCTAGAGATTTCGTAGATACTCCGTGGTTAACGACATTCACGGTCTAGTAATATTGCCTTCAACTACAAGGAAGTGTCAGTAAATTATGTTCGTTGACAAACCATAACGTCCCCACAGCTGGGAAGCGGGTTTTTTTCCCAAGTTCGGGAAGGTTTGACCACACTCTACACACGGGCACACTCCGGACACTCCATACAACGGGCGCGAAATGACATTTCTAAAAACAAATGACGGAGCAAAGAAACTCACGGCGAAATCCTATACATTTGAGAACCAAACTATAACCAATCTGTACCAATCTGGGTGACGAAGGGGGTGAGGTCGGAATCTAGAGAGCGGCAGGGAGTGTTCATACTGTATGTTAGTACTAATATATTTGCTGAGAAAAATCGAGATCCCTGCGACCAAAGTTTTCAATGCGTCACCTTAGTTACTCTATAATATGTGTGCTGGCTCAGCACTGAGGTCTCGTCTGATCTTTTGTTACTTACATGCTTTTAAAACCTAGATTAAATAGTCAAGAGCTTCGGTGGCGTAACGGCTAGGGCCTCTACCTCCTGTCCGGAAGGTCGTGGTGTGAATCCTGCCACGTACCAATGTGTTTATGATTTTCGTTTTCATATATACGTTAATTCCACGCTCTTACGGTGAAGGAAAACATCGTGAGAAAACCTGCACACGCCTTCGAAGAAACCCGAAGGTTGTGTACTTGTGTGTGAAGTCAACCAATCCGCACTAGGCCTGCGTGTTCGACTAAGGTCCGTTCGCCCTAATTCACGGTAGGCTCGTCCCCTCGGTGGGGAAGTAATGAGCTGATATGATGACGAAATAATTAATTTCGTTCGTTGTAAGTCAAAGTAAAGTCTGTTAAAGGTAACAAAAGACCGGTGATGCGTTTAGCTGACCTTGACGACGTTCAAGGTCGAGTGACAATGCCTTGCTGCTAATAGGAAGCGTATAGCTACGTCCAAAGTAAAACAAAAATCTTATGGTACTTACTTGATACAGATAAACAAGTGTTTACACATGATGCTATGGTAAATCGCTATAATAACTGGTGATGTCGAATATTTATTATATTAAACCGACTTCAAAAAAGGAGGTTATCAATTCGATCCGTATGTATGTAATATTGATGGAATTGCACAATATTCGTAGATGGTAGTCTATGTGGGCTTCTAAACGGCTGTGGCCTAATATTATAAGTTATGTATGTACGTTTGCCCACGTCAAGTCAGCCGAAGGACGTCCACTGTGGAATATAGGCCTCACCCAAGGATTTCCACGACGACCGGTCCTGCGCTACCCGCATCTAGCAGCTTCCCGCGACCTTCACCAGGTCATCGGTCCACCGAGTGGGAGGCCTGCCCACGCTACGTTTCCCGGTGCGCGGTTGCCACTCGAGAACTTTACTGCCCCAACGGCCATTCGTTTCGTACGTATTTATCAGAAACTTGAAATCGAAATGCAATATTTTTTTGGGAATTAAGTATCTCTTAACTTAGGGAACAGTAAAAGTTTCATCAAAATTGGTTCAATAGTTATGAAGATATGGATTGTACTAATCACTGGAAAACACGTTGTTGGTATAACAACGCAATTTTGTAATTTAGGTCGGTTATTTTAACGTTTTTACCATCTATGCATTAGGTCTTTACCTATGAAATTGCCGATGTATAAAAAAGTTAAATGATGAAAATTAATATTAAGAACAATCGGTTTTAAAACAAAATTTATTCTTAAAATAGCATTAGACTATTAGAAATTACATGGTAGTAAACACATATGCCTATTGTTTAGATATTTTGGGACCGCGGTGGTTTTAACCCCATGAAGTCGGGTTTTTTCATCTGAAAAAATCGCCTTTATTGAGGCAAAAAATACACATTTTAAATTTTAAAGCTCTAGAGTTATCGCGGCAGTTTCTTCGTTACTAATGTCATATTTGGGAATCCCCGCATAAGATTTCATCACTTTCAGGAAAATTCCAGAAAATTAACTAGTCAAAAAATTGCCCCATCTGACCACAAAGAAAACGCCTTTGTTCCATTCAATGGTACATAGCTCAGGGGATTGGAACATGAAAGACATGCCACTAGTTACTAATAAAATACAATAAGGAGTGCCACCATAAGGACAATAATAAAAAAAGTAAGTGTGTGGTTTTATGAAACCACGGTAAAAGTGAAACTTTACATAGGACGAAAAACGATCATGGCTGCTCTCGCTACGGTACAGAGGACGAAACGATCATACCGTCAGACGAAAGCGACCGTCACGCGACATGCATCACACAGACGAAAAAAATGGAGACGAGTTTCACTTTAAAAAACAATAACTTTTATATTCAATAAAAGTTGGCATTTAACTTCAAAAATTGAATCGGCAATTTCATAGGTAAAAAGACCTATTATTAAAAAAAATTGAAATCGAATGCTAGTCCGTCTGGCCGTTCTATCCAACCGATTTGCTTATTATTATATCAGCTCATATACGTCTCCACCGAGGGGCTCGAGCCTACCCTGAATCAGGGTGATTAGATTAGGCCTTAGACGACCACGCGGGCCTAGTGCGGGTTGGTCGACTTCACACACAACCTTCGAGTTTCTTCGCAGGCCTGTGCAGGTTTCCTCACGATGTTTTCCTTCACCGTTAAAGCAATCGGTAATGATATGTACGTAAGTTTGTGAAAAACTCATTGGTACATTGGCCGTCCAGATTTGAACCCGGTACCTCTGGTTAGATGGCCCGAGTCGTTACCGGTTGAGCCACCGACGCTTTTAACCGATTTGCTTAGTGAAAAATATTGATGCCAGATTTGTCATGAAGCATTGCAAATCACCTAACTCTGACAATTCTTAAGTTACTCCAATTATGTTTTCATAGCTCTCTTTCTCCTCATATTTTCGGTTCTACTTGAAGTATGCGGTTTTGTGATCTCATTAACACATGTCGATTTTACCTGAAAATTGAAGTGGTTTTCTGTTTAGCCGTTAGCTGGTTAAAGAGGAGAAAAAAATTTGGTCCTTCATACATTTTTGCCGATTTGATAACTTGTTATGTACCGAGGACCAAATTTTTTTTTCTGATTTTACGTATAGTTTCTTTGGGAAAGTTGTTTGTAATCATGAGTACATACATATCCTTTGATATCAAGAACTAATTAAAAGTCACCCTATATATGTGCATATGCAACTATTCGAATCCTGCCACGTACCAATGTGTTTTCGAATTTCGATTTCATATATACGTTTATCCGACTCTTACGGTGAAGCAAAACATCGTGAGGAAATCGAAGGTTGTGTGTGAAGTCGACCAACCCGCACTGGGCCCGCGTGGTTGACTAAGGTCCGATCGCCCTAATTCAGGGTAGGCTCGAGCCCCTCGGTGGGGACGTATATGAGCTGATAAGATAATGCAACTCTTACAAGAATCACAAATTTAAAATATTTATTTTTGAATCATTTATCAGATAAATGATTAGCAAACCTAACACTCGACAGTTATGAAAGACCTTTTTAACAGTATAACCAACACGATAGGGTAAGTGAACAAAAAACAGAATAGGTATCACCCCCACTTTAGATGTAGGGGCGGGGTGATGGTACCCTTAATTTTTATTTTTAGACATTTTTATAACAATACCACATTGCATTGCCGTAATAGTATTTGAGAAAAACGGCTGTGACTTTCTGATGGACAAACAGACGGACAAATAGGCATTTCTAGTTTGATTACGAAACCCTAAAAATGAAATGCTGCTCGTTGGTAAGCGCATAACTTCAGAACGGCTGGACCGACTTTGCTAATTTTTGTTTTATAATGTTTGTAATAAGACATACGATATTTGATGCTTGCGGTTCGCTCACCGCGCACCCTCCATGTCCACTGGGAAAAAGCCGCAGGCAACAGCTAGTAAATAATAAAAGTAAAAGTAGTAAAAAAAGTAAGGAGGATGACCTCAAAATGACACACAAAAAACGTTTTAAGGGTTTTTGTTTTTATTGACATTTAGGTGAGTAATGTATTTATATTGAGCCCACATATGCAAAAACAGGTAATACGATGCAAGGAAACATTAAAACTACGTACTTATTGTAAAAGCTTAAGAACTAATAAATATAAGGTAGGCAAAGAAGATGACCAGACTCAGCTTGAATAAATAAATAAAATAATAAATAAATATTCTGGGACAAATCACACATGGTCATCTGGCCCCAAAGTAGGATTCCCTGTGTTATGGGTTACCAGGGACTGATATACATACTTATATACGCTTAAATACATACATATATAGATATATTTAACACCCAGACACAGAGCAAACAAATCTGCTCATCAACAAATGCTTGCCCTGGGTGGGGATCGAACCCACAACGCTCGGATCAGTAGTCAAGGGCACTAACCACTGAGCCACCGAGTCAGTCATGCTGCGAATTTGTCATGAATGCTGCGAAACCTTAAAAGGATTCCAAGATATCTGATATTTTTCATCATCATCATCATATCCGCCGAAAATCTTTCACTGCTGGACAAAGGCCTCCCCCAAGGATTTCCACGACGACCGGTCCTGCGCTGCCCGCATCCATCGGCCTCCCGCGATCTTCACCTGATTTGTCAGCGCATATTTAGTAGCAAGACTTACATAAGGTGGTGGTAACTAGCCAGGTGGCCTTAGTTAATGCCCTACCAACAACCAAACCGAGTCTTACAAAGTTAGACCCCGTCGGGTATTGAACACGCGACCACCTAGTGGGAAGCGAGTGTATTAACCACCACAGAGGCGGTCATTTTTTGATCTGTGCTTGTATTGCCCACAGTCCTGGTCGCTGGTCTTCATAGTCCTCATGATATCTGCCGGGCTGGTCATGTTTACGTACAAAGCCACCCAATTCAACCTCCTCGGGTTCAACTTTCTGCTGATCGCGTCGTTCGCATCGGGCCTGAGGTGGACATTTGCGCAACTGCTGATGCAAAAGTCCAAGCTGGGGCTGCATAATCCCGTGGACATGGTGTTCCACGTGCAGCCGTGGATGTTTATATCGCTGCTGCCTTTCACTATCATGTTTGAAGGTGAGTAGCTTAAAGTCAAATGCCTAGTTGCACAAAGTTTCATTATGGGGGTAGCTTCAGTAAAAAAAACACATTGAACTAGATGGCGCTAGTGAGTCAAATTATATGAAATCTAAATAAAAGGTAGCTTATTGATTTTGTCCTAATTTCTGAACTAAAAAAAAGGAATGACGCGGGAATCGTCTCAGTGCGTAACTCATCTTTTGTAATTTCAGTCATGTTCGATTTACTGCGATTTCTTCAGTGATTTCAATAAAAGCCGTCGAACAGTCACATAAGATCGAGCATTCTCGTAGAGTATAGGCATTATTTGAGTTTGCGTGTACTATCCTCGACTACATCGTCACTTACCATCAGGTGAGATATAGTCAAACGCACTCAAATTTTTAATAATAAACAAAAAGAGTCGTTCCGGTCGTTCTTTTTCCTCTAATATGGTTGATGGGAGCGATGGCTGACTCTCGCGTTATACTGGTGACCTGGTGCTGTCCGTGTGAACTGGCCTACTCGTGCCAAAGGCATTATGACATTCAATGATTTTAATGTATAACTTCTCGTGTCATATTGTTTTCATGTTCTAATGACATAATTATATCAAGTATTGGATTTTGACGTTATTAACTAATGATTGTTTATTTCTTGATTCTTCCCAAATGACATTATGTAGTTACTATTTTATGACTATCAGAAAGAGTGTAATTTGCACCTGTTTTTGAATAAATATCTTAAATCTTGAAGTGCACGGACACAAAACCCTATATATATATTAGTACTAACGCCCGTGTAGTGACTCATGGTGACTGAAATTACAAAAGACGATTTACGCACTGACACAATTCCCCCGTCACTCGATCGTGTCGAGTGATCGAGTCGTTACAAACACTGAGTGAGCGAAATACAGACATTGAACACTCTAGTTACTATCAACTTAATGAGTCAGTTAAGTCTCTAACGAGTTAATTAACATTCTAGTTACTATCAACCTAACTGGGTCAGTTAAGTATCTAACGAGTCAGTTAACATTCTAGTTACTATCAACTTAACTGGGTTAGTTAAGTATCTAAAGAGTCAGTTAACATTCTAGTTACTATCAACTTAGCTGGGTCAGTTAAGTATCTAACGAGTCAGTTAACATTCTAGTTACTATCAACTTAACTGGGTCAGTCAAGTATCTAACGAGTCGGTTAACATTCTAGCTACTGTCAACGTAACTGGGTCAGTTATCTAACGAGTCATTTGAAACTTTAGTTACTATCAATTTACTTGAGTCAGTTAAATTTACAGTAACCAGAGTATGTATGTCTGTATTATTTGTGTTATCAAATTCATTACTAATTAAGTAATCATTTAATAGGGTAATAGTTGCGTTTTCGTTTTTAAATTAAATAAATAATTTTTAGAACGTGATGCCGGCACTAGTGGACGGCCTGCTCCCTCTTAAGTCTCCATTGGTATTTTAACCTCATGTAATTGGCACTAAATTAAATCTAAATCCTGGTTTAAAGCCCTAATGTTTGTTGTTTCTACAATTGCCTGAAAGTCCCTTTATTCTTAACGTAGGTAAATTATACCTCGGATAGTGCGTGCAAACATGGTGTATCTCCATAATATGATAAACCTTTTGCCCTATCAAGTGTATCCTAGCAAATATAGAGAATATGCCATTAAAAACCAGTACTTATGATGGAATTGTAAGGTTGCATATTTTTATTGCACAATTTCGTCATGGGTGCCTAACACAAAAAACTATCGTGGCTCAGTACAACGTGCGTGCATGGTTGCAACGGTGACCGCACGCATGTACGATTTTAGCGGTATGGCTTTTATTGCAAATGTCAATTAATTGTTTCTAATGTACCTGTAATTGTATAAATAATCTGTTTATAGAGTTCACAAACACACAAAATTTTTCGCAGTGATACTAACCCAGCTTTTCCACCTATAAAATATAAATCACGCTGCTGAGCATTTACACAATGTGACATCGCACATTGAAATTGTTATAAATTTACATGATTATGAGAACATTCAACCTTCATGGTATATTCGAAAGGACAGGACTTATTTTATAAAACGGTTTAACATTACACACAGTACCTGTGAATGTTTTGGTAAACAAAATTTTCAAACATAATTATTAGATTCCGACGACATACCGATTTGAAACAATAATTGTTTGCATAATGGAGAAGTTATTGTTCGTATTTCGTTTCTTTGTGTAGAAAATTTTAAGCACATCTTCTGAGCCAGTGAACCGTAATAAACAATTATTGTTGTATTACTCTCACCAAAGTACAGAGGCCAGCACATCAAGCTAGAAAATCGTAGTGCGATTCTGATCCATACGCATACGGAATAAGAACGGTACAAAGTTCAAAGTGCTGGCTTCTTCGGTCGTTTTGGAAATCCTTGGTGGAAGCCTTTGTCCAGCAGTGGACGTCTTTCGGTTATGTAATGATGAAATAGAGCTTACCAATTTTGAATAAACCTTTTGAATTGAATAAATTTGATTTTGAATAAATATAAAAAAAAAACGAATACAGACACGTGTTAAATAAACAAGAAAGTCATACTCTGTATCAGCTTGCACTTGCAAAACCAATTTGGTTCAGTTATTGGAAAAAATTATTCACACCAAAATGATTTGAAAATTAAAAATGTAGTCTTATCTAAGTCCTGTAGCCAAACATCAATGTTAATAACATTGATGTGTTCCGGCTTGAAGAAAAGATATACAGTTCCCCATTGCGTTAGAGAAACTTGGTAAGCCTGCTTCCATCTTCGGCATCATCTTCACTTAATTATCATCAGGTGTGATGATGCTAAGGGCTTACCAATTGTGAATTAAAAAAATTTTTGGTATTCAGTGCAAAAGTGTTTTATTTTGTATTGTTTTAATTAAGTTGTAAGTAGGAGCCCCGAGTTTGTCGGCCTCGCGTGCTTTCCCCGCCCTGATCCCCTTCGGATCACGAAGTTGGGGGTTTTAAATGGGTGGCGGGGGCTACGCTCCCGTTAGGGGTCCGGGCCCCGCGTGCTTTCCACGCCCTGATACTCCTACATCCCCCTCGGATCCCGAAGGTTTGTTGGGGGTTTTAAATGGGTGGCGGGGGCTACGCCCCCGTTAGGGGTCCGGGCCCCGCGTGCTTTCCCCGCCCTGATACTCCCACATCCCCCTCGGATCCCGAAGGTTTGTTGGGGGTTTTAAATGGGTGGCGGGGGCTACGCCCCCGTTAGGGGTCCGGCCCCGCGTGCTTTCCCCGCCCTGATACTCCCACATCCCCTTCGGATCCCGAAGGTTGGTTGGGGGCTTTAAATGGGTGGCGGGTCCTACGCCCCCGTTAAGGGTCCGGGCCCCGCGTGCTTTCCCCGCCCTGATACTCCCACATCCCCTTCGGATCCCGAAGGTTTGTTGGGGGCTTTAAATGGGTGGCGGGTCCTACGCCCCCGTTAAGGGTCCGGGCCCCGCGTGCTTTCCCCGCCCTAATACTCCCACATCCCCCTCGGATCCCGAAGGTTTCCTTTTTTTGGAATAAGCGGTAGCGATTTTCGCCGTCAGAGAAGTGGATGACCTTTTTTTTTATTAAACGGCAGCGATTTTCGGCGGCATAGAAGTAGATGACCTTTTTTTTAATAAGCGGTAGCGATTTGTTGGTCAAAGACTACCTAACAAAAAAGATTACTCCCTAATTTTCGATTTGTCACCCCCAAGTTTGCCCGCCCTCAAGTCGGCCCCGCGAACTTTTCCCGCTTCGCGGACCCCATATTATGAATCTTTGGAATCAAATTATACAATCAGTAATAAGTCATCTTTGGTCCTACTCACAAAACAAAGACCAAAGAGTACCTAAAAATACAATTTAAAAAAATTCATAACTCAAAAACCGCGGGTTTCCTAACCTTGAAGTTTGGTATGGATGTTCAACTAAAGCCTATCTCTTACCAAAAAATCGCGGACTGCCAAATCGATGTACCCTATTGTACAGTTGAGCCCAAAGATGACCCAATTTTTACCTCGCAACAACAGTTCAAAATCATTCATTCAGTCATTCACTTCGTCCCATCTATACACCAAAGCAACAAAACTATCATGTCGATTTTTAATCTGTGACAAAATCCTTTATCAATTTCGCAATTTTATGGAAAAAGTGTTTAAAGATGTACAAAATAATAGCAGTTTTCAGTGTTATTTCATACGTCCACATCGCAGTTACCATTTACAATGTTTTTTAGTCTCATAATGTGTATGGTGTTTTCGGAAAGTGGTGTTTTTTGTTCGAGCGGTGTTTGTTTACAACTTATGAAAAGTATGAAAAAAAAAGAGTTTAGTATTCAAACTGTTGCATTCAGTAAATAACTAACAAACATTTCGTGACCAATACCGCCGGTGTGATTCAACCCTACCTGCATTCTTGCCTATAGATACGTCAGTTATATATATGTATATCATTTCTCGCTCGTTTGTATGGAGTGTCCGGGGTGTGACTGCGTAGAGGATCTCCGAGTGAAGCGACGCGTTGTTGAATCGGAGATCACTTGCAGCCCGTTGTGCTGATTGACTGCGGCATCATGAGGCCTGAGCTCTTCGGATGCGTCACGGCAGGCACGATGCCTATGTTTCAGTATGATGAGCAAAAGCCCCAGTTAACGATACCTACACCGATTTTGGTACACCCTGTAAATAATTGCGGATGAACTCGTTGAAAGAAACTTATATAACATTTAGAAATTAATAAAGGAGTGGAATTCCCTGCCGGCGTCTGTATTTCTCGATTCGTATAATTTAGAAATCTTCAAGACGAGAGTGAATAGACACTATTTGAGCTTGCGTGTGACATCCTCGGCTGCATCGGAACTTACCATCAGGTGAGATGCAACCAATGCACACAAATTTTTTAATAATAAAAAAGAATAAACTTGGATCAAATTTATTATTTATACAATGTGGCGTGATCCAAAAATAATCAATGATAAATAATTACTTATTGTATCGAATTAAAATAAATAGAAATTGCGTTCTGGCCGTAAAGACTCCAGTAAAATTTAAAAAAAATAGGCCGGTGTTTCCATGGTTCCCATCCATGATGCAGGGTACGAATGGCTGGAACACCCCCCATATTCGGCAGATCTAGCCCCCAGCGGCTTTTATCTCATTCCACGGCTGAAGAAAGATCTTAGAGGCAACAAATTTTCGGATGATAGCGAGGTAATGGCCACTGTGGAGGCATTTTGATAGGGTCAAGAATTATTTTTTAAATAAATTTGTGGTCTAGAGAAACGATGGTCTAAGTGTGTAGAGTTGCTAGGGAACTACGTTGAAAAATATATTTTGTTAACAGTTGATGTGTCTTTCATACTGATTATCATTACTTTTGGATCACCCCTCGTATACTTGCTTTTTAGTAGAGGGTGCGTGCTCGAGTACCAGTATAGAGCTATAGAAATAAAACTTGTAAAAACGCATTTTTTGCTTCTTTGTACTAATATATATACTTTGGTCATGGGAAGCCGCTGGATGCGGGCGGTCCAAAACCGGTCCTTGTGGAAACCTTTGGGAGAGGCCTTTGTCTAGCAGTGGACGTCTTTCAGCTAATATGATAGATAACGATGATGATATGCTGATATTTTGTGAAAATTTCAGACAGGTATTTATTACGGTTCATAAGATACAGCCTTTTAAAAGTTGGACAGACCGACGGACAGTATCGTATGTTTAGTAATAGGGTTCCGTTACTGTGTAAGTAACCTTAAAAATAACTTATATGTAATTCAGCTTGGAGTTCCTACTCCAAGCATGGGCCCCAGCGCTCGGGAGTACTGCCATATGTTTTTATTTACAGAACAACAGTGACCTGCGGTCAAGTGTTACGTTAAAGTTTACACCTTATAACGCGTGCGTGTATCCACCGCACTCGTGTAAGGTCATTTTGTATGGACACACATGTTGTGTCGTTTCGCGCTGGCGTAAGGGTTATGTGAACACAAAAGTAATGTTTATCAGCAGTTATCGTATTCGGAAAAACTAGAAGGCGTTCCACGTGATTTTTAACGTGGTCAGAATTTGGGATATAAAAAAGGGGTGAGTTGTCGTGAACCTTCAGAGAAGAAAACGAGGAGCCCCCCTTGTGTGACGCTCCTGGGTGGGCCAGGGGGCTTTAAGTAATAAGACTTTTCTTTAGTCCTAAAATTTTGTTGTGATTTCTTATTTTATCCTTTGTCAAAGTATTTTAAGTCTTTCGTTTTCCGAGTATCTTTTCTGAGAATCGCTCGAAGTGTAAGTATTGTTTTAAACTACAGGAGTTTGAGATTTTTTTGGTTGTTCCTTGTCTGATATTGTTACTTCCTAATATTTGTTAGTCAAATAGGTTTCTGATTTTATTATTCCATAAAGCCAAATAAATTTTGACCCACTAATGCGTTTTTTTCGAACGAATTCGTTTTGTTGAACGAATTTTTCATATGTTCGTTTACTGCTGGTTGCAAATTCGCACACGTAGTTTTTGAGACTTTCGCCGTTAAATTTTTTTTTGTCCTTTAACTAAACTTTGCCAAAACAACATTTCGATTCCCTATTGTGACGAGACGAACGTGAATGAAAAATTCACAGAGCTCATGCATTACATAACCGCCGTTTAAAATGAAAATGATCTTAGGCAAATTTTATATTTTTCTCAATTATCTTCTTAAATTTAAAAAAATAAAAAATCTATTATAAACAGTCATTTTCTACATAGTAAATCAAGTACGCATGCATGCATACAAACTGCGGCGCTGAACGACCAATGGCTCTATATAATGTACACACTATATACTTTACCCTTATTTATTTACCAATTAATTTTTATTGCATATAAAATTTACCATCGCCGCAAAAGTCGCCTATCGGTGTTCTACAGGATTCATTTCGGAGAGTGTGCCCTGGAGCTTCACGACCTCATTCCCCCTCTTCATTTAATCATCTGACGACCAGGCGCGAAGGGTGATTCCACCCCTTTGTCGTTAATGTTCCACCTTTACGCTCGAAGTGTTTTGCTTCTTCGTTGGTTATGCGAACGGCCAAGGTGGAATTCTCTGCCGGCGTCCGTATTCCCCGATTCGTATAATTTAGGAATCTTCAAAATGAGAGTGAATAGGCACCATTTGAGCTTGCGTGTTACATCCATGGTTGAATCGGCACTTACCATCAATGTAGGTATACCAATGAGATTTGTTAAGCTTATTCACTTTAGCGGTGAAAAATAACATCGTAAGGAAACCTGCACATCTGATTCTGATGAAAGTCCCGTTGCTTACGAAGTAACCAGTATCTCTTCTGTGCCGTTGCACATGTCTATAGGTGTAAATCCAAATGTCTTACACATGACTGCGCGTGATGTTAGCATCACCAGGCAACCGCCGTCTATCCCATGGATAGCACAACACAATTGTGCCACACGACACGAAAGGGAGATTTTACTTAACAGTACCTACCCCCATTTGCCAGGTCTGGAGTGCTTCAACTACCTGCGTGCGCTGCCCACACAAGACCTGACGCCTACTCTGCTTAAAGTCTCCGTGGGTGCCACCATAGCCTTCGCCATGGAGATCAGCGAGTTTCTCGTCGTCACCTACACTTCTAGTCTCACCCTGTCCATCGCTGGAATATTCAAGGTATCTTGTTTTTATTTTAGATCTCTCTGGATCCTCCAAAATTGGCTTGCTCAAAATTGTATAAGATAGCAGAAAACGCATCATCTACATAAACACTGTGTTATTTATGTCTGTTGAGAGCTGATCCTCCATGGTTGCGTAAACGAAGTATGAAGTATGCAATGAATGATTGCATTGCAAAAGTCATTGAAACATTTAGCTATTCTTGGAAATATAGTTATATTTATTTAAATATTTAAATATGTAAACAATCCGTGAAATGTTTTCTTATAAATAAACCATTTTCAGTTGGTGTTTACGTCCTAAATGAACTACACTCGGTTTAAATGAATAAAATGCTCGTAAGAACATGGTCGATTTCCAAAATGTAATGTAATTAATGATAAAATGCTTTGTTTACCTTTAGGTGAACTTTGGGTGACCTTGAGCCTTCTTATAAGGCCCATAGTAAGCGACCATCATCATCATAAACGCATTATATATCTAAATAAATTATACAGCAACTCTGTGTATACTTTCTCGCGAAGCCTTAACCATCTGTCGTAGTCGTGCATATACAAATCAACAATAAAAGTAAAAAAGTAAGTATTTTTTTATTATGGTGGCAACCTTTATAAATTGTACGGCAGCCTGCACTAAAATTTTATTGACAGTTTTTTTAAATATTTTACTTCGTATAAAAATTGTTTTTTTAAAAATATTTTTCATGAATTCATAATGCATAGCAAAATATTATATAACTTATTTGTAATACATTTTAGTTCCATTTGTTAGTAAATCGCAAGTTTAAATTTAATTTGTAGGCGAACCATATAAATGCGATTTTTTCCCAGACCAATGGGTATTATTCTGTAATAGATAAACAAAAGAAACTCCGACATGCAAAGTTTCGTCAAAATCGTTTGAGCCGTTTTTGAGAAAAAAAAATCTGTTTTTGTTGTATGACAGCTAGTCTTCAGCTTGACGGTACGAAGAAACTGTTGATAATCCCTCGATGAAATAATTTAAAACTCTTAAGTTCCAAATTTGGTCTAAATCGGGCTAAAGATATAGCCTCCAGAACCAAGCACGCACGCACGGGCGGAATTGAGATATTCGATTTTTCGGTATGCGTAAATGATATACACAATTTTATAATAATACTTCCTCTACCCTAGTTACGTACGTACGTACCGTACTACGGGGTCGGGGAAAGTGAGAAATCAAGATAGGGGATATTTGAAATAAGAAAACGGCTGGATATATCAGAATAATATATTAAATCCGTCTAGTAGTTTTGGAAATAAGAGCACCGGACGGACGTACTTACACACACTCACACACACATTTTTGATGTGTAACATCTTTGCTCTCGCTTTCCTGCAATTTGTGGGAGTGATTTCGTGAAATGGGACGGAAATGTGTAACATGGGACGGAAATGTGTAACAGGAAGTCGCGAAAGCGCGGAATTCTACTTTACGAGAGTCCGACTCGCACTTGGTCGGTTTTTTTCGTTACGTCAGATCCGCCACCCAGGTACAATATCGTCATCAAATCTAACTAACCTAAAGTATTTTGTCACATGTTACACATCATATGCGAGTACTGTAGGTCTCGCTCGATTTTTTTTTGATTTTTTTTAGTCTCTATTAGTGTAACACAATCGATCCCGATCAAAATCGCAACTTAGATTTTTTTTGCCATCACAATACCTTCTTAGCAAACCCTCAACAGTTTTGAAAGACGTATACAATAATACCCCACACGATAGGGTAAGTGAATAAAACAAAATTTACCCCCATTTTACATGTAGGGGAGAGTACTCATTTTTTACAGTTATTATTACGTAACTTTATAGAGGTCGCAGATTGTATGACCATACCAAATTTCAGCTTTATAGCTGTAGTAGACTTTGAGAAAAACGGCTGTGACATACCGACGGACAGACAAAAAGACAGACATGGCGAAACTATAAGGATTTCTAGTTTGACTACGGAACCCTCAAAAGGGAGAGGCAGTAAATGCACACTTCCGTATGTTTTCGGAGAAAATTAAAAACGACATAAGATTTAGAAGACTGGACGCAGCTGAATAGGAACTACTTAACGATATTAATGTAGTTTGGGCTCCATTGATTTGGTCTCTATGAGTTCTCAGCTAACAGATTTTTGTCTTATAAGTAACTTGCAAGGTCGTAAATGTTTTGAAGCAACAAATTAAAATCTTCATTCATTCATCGATATTGGTTTTCCGGGGAGTGAATCTTCATTGACATCTTTTGTATGAAGTTTCTCTCTTATCGTGTGGCACTATTAACCGTGCTATCCAAGAAGAGCGGTGGCGGGTTTTCCGGGGAGTGAATCTTCATTGACATCTTTTGTACGAAGTCTCTCTCTTATTGTGTGGCACAATTATTCGTGCTAACGAAGAAGAGCGGTGGCTGGTTTTCCGGGGAGTGAATCTTCATTGACATCTTTTGTATGAAGTCTCTCTCTTATCGTGTGGCACAATTAACCGTACTATCCAAGAAGAGCGGTGGCTGATTTTCCAGAGAGTAAATCTTCAATGACATCTTTTGTATGAAGTCTCTCTCTTATCGTGTGGCACAATTAACCGTATTATCCAAGAAGAGCGGTGGCTGGTTTTCCGGGGAGTGAATCTTCATGGACATCTTTTGTATGAAGTCTCTCTCTTATCGTGTGGCAAAATTAACCGTGTTATCCAAGGGTTAGACGGCGGTTCCCTGGTGTTGCACCTAGCGTCACCCGCGGTCACGTGTAGTGCATTTAGATATACATCTACGGTCGTGTGCAACACGACCTTCATTTATACACATCTGGCATAAGATGTTCAGGTTTCGTCACGATGTTTTAATTCACCATTAAAGCAATCAGTAAATGTATGTACGAAAGTTTCGAAAAAACTCAATGGTACATTGGCCCTCCGGATTTGAACCCGGACCTCTGGTTAGGAGGATGGAGTCGTTACCGCCCGCGTGGTCAACTAAGGTCCGATCGCCCTAATTCAGGGTAGGCTCGAGTCCCTCGGTGGGGACGTATTTGAGCTGATATGATAATAATTTACAAAAATCATTAGGCGAATATCGCAAATGCACCTTTCTTGTACAACTAAATCAATACAATAAATTAAAGAGAACATCTGTTTAAACATGCAAAACAGTTTCTCGTGTACGTAAGTTCAAAAACTTTAATTTAGTAATTAAGATACTCAAGTGTAATTAAGATATTTAACCGGATTCGTCGCGTAATGGTTAGTCTGTTCGCTTCACACCAGGACTCGTGGGTTCGATTTCCGGCGGAGTCTCACCACGAACTTATGGCGGAGTCTCACCACGAACTTATCTAAGACTTGCCGCCAAACATGGATGTTAACTTTATTATTTAAATCTACTCATTATTATTTATTTGATCAGTCAAAAATTCAAAATTCAAAACAATTTATTTCAAATAGGTGTTTACACACACATAACTTTTTTGACATGAGTCTTGAATTTATTCTCTGACTAATATAAATGTTATTTGTTTGTAAGATAAATTCTTACGTAAGCTGGAGAAATATTATGTGTGCATACACGAAGGTAGGAGGAGGGGGGGGGGGGGGAGGAGGGTCAAAAATGACCAAAATTTGGAAATTTTCAAATATGTAAACAAACCGTGAAATGTTTTCTTAAAAGTAAACCATTTTCAGTTGGTGTTTACGTCTTAAATGAACTAACTACACACGGTTTATATGAATAAAATGCTCGTAAGAACATGGTCGATGTCCAGAATGTAATGTGATTAAGATAAAATGTAATTAATGAAATGTTTTGTTTACATTTTTTTTTCTCCCTCGGGCTGCGGAGGAGGGAGGGAGGAGAATGCGTTTATGCATACCTATACAGCCGGTATAATAACCCACATTATGGTTATGTGGGACTCACAGCCCTTCGCCTATATGCATACATACCCATTATATACATAAGGTATATATAAATAAATATGCACAGGCACAAGACCACACTACCCACTAAACTCCCCCTAAGGCTTTGGCAGCATAGGCCACCTTAAAAGCCCATCTGAGCGACCCATACCCTTAGGGAAGCGTGTGGGTGTGAAAAATTTTACACTAAGGGGACAGTGCGGAGAGCTCCTGATGGGAGCGGCCGCATGGGGAATCACATTAATGTGTTAGTGAGGGGGACTGTGTCATTCAAGAAGTGACACTATCGGATCCTCCCTGAGCTGCCAGGAGGCAGTTCAGGTAGGCTGAAATTTGATCGGGAGGATCAGACAGTACGTGTCTTAGTCTACGGACCATTAACTAGATATTTCGAGAGGCGGGGAAACGTCCGCTGCCTCTCGAATTAACGGATTGGGATGCGTCTCCGAGGACTTGAAGAAGTTCTCGGAGAGGCCTTTTGATAAATTGTTGGATGGTCTGTATGTCCATGTCTCGGTGTAGGTCGGCGTTTCGGATGTACCATAGGGCATTAAACGCTCTACGGCAGAACATATTTTGAACGACTTGGATCATGTCCATGATATTTGGGAGTGTATGCGCAAAGACGGGGGCCGCGTATGTCATTACCGGTCGGATGCAAACCTTAAAGAGTGTTCGCTTGTTGGAGGGGGACATTTTACTGTGCCTACCTATCATGCTGTTAAGCCTGCCTAGGTAGAAACGGGCGTTACGGGTCACTCTTGTGATGTGGGGTTTAAAAGTGAGTTGGGGGTCGAGGGTGACTCCTAAGTATTTGTCTGTGGTGCCCTCTAGGGGACGGGGGTGCCCAGCATGCGGATTGATTCATCTGGAAAATGGATCATGCGACGAGAACAGAAGCGGACCGCGGAGCTTTTGCTCGGGTTCACTTCAATTCTCCATCTCTTGAACCATTTGCCTAGCTCGTCAACTGAGCGTTGAAGTTTGCCTATTAGTGGTGACATTTGCTGCCCCCTTACGTAGAGGGCAGTGTCGTCCGCAAAGAGAGCAAGCTGCACTGATTGCCCTGATAGACTTTTCTTTGGGATGGGGATATCGTTTGTGTACAATATATCGAAAGTGTACAAGGTCGGGGAGAGTACCGATCCTTGAGGGACCCCGGCTTTGATGGGACGCGGAGAGGAAAGTACCCCTTCGTGTCTGAAGCGGAAGGTGCGATCTTGGAGGTAGCACTCAACTATAAGTACGAGTCGGTCGGGTAAGTCCAGGTGGTAGAGTTTATAAATGAGTCCCGCATGCCAGACCTTGTCAAAGGCTTTGGCTACGTCAAAGAAGACAGCTACTGTCTTCTCGCGTTTTGGATAAAATCCGTTCAGTATGTATTCTACTATGCGGTGGACTTGTTGTGGGCACGAGTGCTTGGCTCGAAACCCAAACTGGTGGTTAATTAAGAGGGGGGGTTTGTCGGGCGGTTAAGATATGCCTGTTAATTCGAAAGAGTATAACTCTTTCGAGTACTTTCCCCATGGCCTTGAGTAGGCTTATGGGGCGGTGGTTGGATGGGATGTTGAGGGGTTTGCCTAACTTTGGGATGCCTATCACTATTGCTTCCTTCCGTGCTGTCGGGAAGTAACAGTGGTCAAAGCAGGCGTTAAAAATTATGGCTAGTAAAGCGAGCAACTGTTCTGGGAAGTGTTTCAAGGCTTGGTTAGATATTCCGTCTGCGCCGGGGGCTTTCTTAGGTTTAAGACGTCGGATTATTGTTTGAAATTACGTCTATCGATACTGTGATGGGGTCCGCGGTTAGAGGGAGTGAGTTCCTCCTCTACTGTACAAAAACGCCAATCTTAACTAAAAGTAGCAGCGCGACTACGATGCCGCGTGAATGGCGCGCTGATTAGTGTGAAAGCGAATCTTTACACAGAATGCTGTATTGAAATGTAATTGAAACACTTCGTTGCTAACACAATTCAACCTTCGCAGGAGATGTGTATCCTGGTGTTGGCCGTGGAAGTGAGCGGGGACCAGCTGAGCGCCGTCAACGTGGCCGGGCTGGGGCTCTGCCTCTTGGGCATCATCAGCCACATGGTGCACAAGGTGCTCGTCATCCGCGAGTACGTCGGCAAGGTCAAAGCCATCGACGAGGACGACTTTGACAACATCAGGTATTTTATCATCCATCACAATAAGTCGATTACCTGAGACGAGAATCCAGGTTCGCAGGCTAAAATTGTTTTTCTCAAACAGTGATTAAGATTTAAGACGAATTTTATTCAAGAAGATATCCCATTAACCTATATATCTCCAAAAAACTAAATTGACTTGGCCAGAACTTTTTGAGATAAATTAAACCTTATCTTGTGAAGCTGGATGTCTTGTCTTAGGTACATGGCCCTATTTGAAGTATGCTTTTCGGCATTCTCCTTTTCATATGTTGCTGTGGTGGGAGTGAGACAAATAGTGTAGATTTTATTTAACTTGCAATGTATGTATGTTTGTTCGGGTGGAATCTTGCAAGTTAAATTCTACCGACTTCCCGGTTTCTGATTGAGCTGAAATTTTGCATGCATATGTATATCGCGTGACAATGCAATATAATAAAAAAGCTTGTACCTATTCTTTTTTTAGGTTTTTCGAAAATTATCATACAATTTATTTTTCTCATCTATGTTTTAGAATGCGTCCCTTGAATCCATTCCTTAACTTTTTTGAGCTATGTGTTAGAATCCGTTCCTTGACTCAACTTCTCCGTCGAGCTGTGAAAAGACTGCTTCTCTGGAGATGTGTAGAAACTTATTGATTTGCATCGTACTAAGACGTCCACTGCTGAACAAAGGCCTCCCCAAGGACTTCCACACTTCTGCGCTGCCTTACCGGACCCTTACCAGGTCGTCGGTCCACCGAGTGGGAGACCTCCCTACGCTACCTACTTCTACGCCACTTGAAGACGTGTAAACTTTGGAAGACCATAATTCCAGTAATACACAAAAGTCATTTTTCTAGTGGAAGGATATATTATGAAAGTTTAGTAATATTCAGTATTTTTTTATGCAATGTCTGACGGCGTATGTACTGATGCTTGTACCATACCTGCCATCAGGCTGCTTGCTGTAGTCGGCCAGTGGGCCGGGATTGCCAGCGGGGCGTAATGGTTAAGTCCATTAAGTCGCGGGTTCGATTCCCGCGCGGAGTCTAACTTTGTATGACTCGGTTTGGTTGGTGGAAAGGCGTTTTCTAAGCCCGCCTGGCTAGCTACCACCATCTTATCTAAGTCTTGCCGCCAAGTATCAATTTTAACAGCATTGATGTGCTCCGGCTTGAAGATAAAATAGTCAGTTCCACATTGCTTTGGGGAATCTTGGTAAGCCCGCTTCCGTCTTCGGCATCATCGTCACTTACCATAAGGTGAGATGATGTCAAGGATTTAACAATTCTGGATAAAAAAGAGATTCCATGTTGATACTTAAGGGTAAGCGCTCATACACAATAGAGGCACAATATTAAGACTTTGAATACTTAGTAATTATTCTTATAAAGCCTATGGACTCTGGTGTCACTGTTCACTTTCATCAGGTAATTGATACGTTTGGTTCTTTCTTGGCACACCTTCCTTAATATTTGATTCCTTTTGTTGGAATGGTCTTAAGATTCACTAAAAGTAAATTGATTTAGATACCACGGGTCCATTTCTATTTCGACCAATTTATATGATCGCAATGTTACCATCATGACTACCTGGTCCGCAATATTTATTAATATGATACTTTAACTTGACTCAGTCACACATACAAGGGTATCTCTGCCACTTTGTCAATCTGCTATTTGCATAGTATATAATATATTAGTATTAACGTACAGTATGGACACTCTCTGTCAATCTATACATTGCGACACCAAGATTGATAGAGAGTGGTTACAGTTTGGTTGTGGAACGTATAGGATTTCGCCGCAATTTTGTTTGTTCCGTCATTCCTTTTTAGAAATGTCTTTTCTGGCCCGTTGTATGCAGTGTCCAGGGTGTGCTATTTGTGTCTAACGTGGTTCGTATGCAGCAGGAAGCGTGTGCCGACTCCCGATGGAGAACACGACGCGCCGCTCCTCGAAGACGAACGATGGCACAGCGAAGATAGCGACGTGGACGGCAACACCGTGCTCTTCGAGATCATGCAGCGACGCGATGGCAGGTAAATTAGGAGAACACCAAAGAGATCGGGGTGTTTCAAACTCTACCAGCGGTGAACACAGCACGTGCAGTTTCCAGGATCGTGATAACACTATTTTTTTTGTAAATAATTATGTACAAGAGGTACAATATAAAGATAGCATAAAATTAAAAAAAAAAAACAAGTTTTTGTGACGAATGACCGGTGGTTGTTTGTGTTTTGTATTAGTTAATTCAGTGTTTAATCTATGCTTTTTTATGATAATTTAAGAGAGATGTTTTCCACGTATGTATAGCGCTTGTAGTTTATTTAAAACTTCTGTTTTTTCTTGGTTTTCAAAGCCTCACAAACTATATTAGACACCTAAAATGTTTTTTTTGCATTTAAACTAATTTAAAAGCTTTTAATGTTTTGTCTGACATTAATGTCAGCTCCTTTTTATACTGCATTTCTCGCAACAAAAAAAAATCAATTTACATTGTTAACCTTCAATTGAGACTCTACCGCAACTAGTTTCCCATTCAAACTAAAAAATAAGATGATGCCAAGGGCTTACCAATTGTGAAAAAACGTTGAATTCAATGAAACTTTAATCACATAACCAATACACAAAATTTTAGTTTTTTTTTTAAAATATGTAATCTTATTTTACTACTTTATCTAGAGGGGTTGATGCTCGCTCCGGGGCCTTCCTGATGTAAAGGTTATCCATTGCTATTCAGCGCGGAACCGCTGCAAACGCTTTTGCCGCCTCCGTGTCGTGATGGTTAAGTCCATTAGTGTCACATCAGGAGGTCGCGGGTTCGATTCCCGGTGGAGTCTAACTTTGTATGACTCGGTTTGGTTGGTGGAAGGGCATTTTCTAAGCCCGCCTGGCTAGCTACCACCATCATTATTAATTGATATCTTTCGGCTTGAGGATAAGATAGCCAGTTCCCCATTGCGTTGGGGAATCTAGGTAAGCCGCTTCTATCTTCGGTATCATCATAACTTACCATCAGGTAAGATGATGTCAAAGGCTTACCAATTGTGGATAAAAAAAAGTGCGTTAGGCACATTGCGTCAGGATCCATGTGTAGCCTTGACTAATAAAGCTATTCGTTAGGTTTTTTGTCGATTGTGTTTTGTGAAAAATATGTAAATAAATACAATATCTTTATCTACTACTTTATGTTATCTTGGAAAAAAGAATGTCGAAAAAATGATCTATAGAGTCCTTAGAATATGTCTCATGGTTTATGTATATAAAATTTCATTGGAATTCTAATTTTTAGTTTGTATTGGAAATAAGTGTTGGTAATGCCGTCTAAACATTGTCTGATTGTAAATAATTGAGTAATTTAGCCTACTAATGAAAACAGATAGTACCTATGTGAGCATAGATTGTTTATACAGCGAGCTTTATACAATATTAAATAGATACATATTGTAAGGTTTATCATATAATGTTTATTCGCAAACGGATGCTGAAAATGGCTACCTCACTAAGTTAATGTTTTTTTCAAACGCGCGTCTATTGTCTTCTTTTGTATTAAAAATATCTGACAAGCCGACTTCAACCTACTTATAGTTATCGTATATATTTGAAAATTTACAAGTGCATGTAGTTTGGATAACAATACGATAATTTGGCAGCATCGAGCTGATCTGTTGATGGAGTCGGAGGGGACTCTATAATGGTAGCCGTGTTTGGGCTTGTTGGAATAGTCTTTCAAAGCGGGTTTTTAGTTTTTTAAACTAGCCGTTTTTATATATTCAAAAATTAAATTTTGTTGACGATATTCCAAATCTTACTGTATGGCACAGCGATCTTCTGTCTAAGTTTTAATTTTAATAACATATTATCTATCTTGGCTGCCCTAAAATCGTATCTACTGTATGAAATGTTTTAAATAGGTTTGATTTTTAGTCAACTATACTTACATAACTACATCTGTGTAGGTATGTAAATATATTTTTAATTTTTTTTTACATGTTTTAAACTTACACAGATATCTTCTTAAGATGAAGAAGATATCTGTGTAAGTTTAAAACATGTAAAAAAGTCATTGAAATTCGCATGGGCACAGTTGTACGTTACAATACTTTTAGGTTAGGTTTCCGCTTTAGTCTGTGAAAAAATGTCCGCTAGACGCTGCGCAAAAAATGGGACCTAAATCTTAATAGATATTCCAGTAATATCCAGTGAATTTTACCATGTAAAATTAGACTATTCGAAACGTAATAAAACGATTAATTGAAGTCCAAGGACAAAAAATATATTTAAAAAATATCAAAATCAGACTTGATTTTGATTTTTTTTATACCATGGTTCCTCAGTTAAATGCTAAGTAGAATTTATTAAAGGCATTTCTTAATTTAGTCTTATTAATGTTAATCATGTTATTGGCATTCTTTTTTTTCAAATTCAGTAGAAATTAATAAAAAAATATTGTTTTTGCATATTTTTTTAAATAAATAATGTAACATATTAAGTTGTATATAAGTATGAAAAGCTGAAAAAAGGTTAGAAACCTTTGAAAACGTCTCCAGGCTTAAAAAAAACACTAATCTCTTACTTGACTAAAATTAAGGTAAAACAAGTAAACGTCATCCTAAATTTTAAACACCCTATACTAACTAAATACAATACATAATTATGAATAATACAAAAACATCAGATCCAAGTTGATGTTTGAAATTACGAGTATCAGCAGCGTGAGCAATGACTTCTATATTACTGGCGTAAGGACCCGGCCAACGCGCGCTACTAATGCTCCCAGCGAATTGGTGCGAAAATCAAAAGTTTCGCACACTCGCGACTCGGTCGTCTGCGGGAAATTGCAGAGTGCGGTGGAGAGATATTACATATAAAATTGCCTTTTTGTGTTGTTAGAGGCTGTAAAAATCATTAAAAAAGAGCTAAAAAGAAACATGGGATATCGTAATCATCATTAAGTAACCTTACATTGTATATATTTTGTAAACTAATTAAATAAACGAATTTTTAAAGCGACATTTCTACCGAGGTCCTTTTAGCATGGCACTGACGTCAACTATCGCCCACGGTAGTTCGTACGAGTTTTGTCAGATGGCGCTACTTTTTGCATGATGAAAAAAATCGGAGTAAAATATCGAGACGGGCGGATCCTTCTGTCTAAATCTGTGAGCGTGAGCATCAGGAATCGAGCGTCTTAGGTGAGAGATATTATTACGATCTTGTATGGTCTCCACCACTGAATTAGTTTCGAAGCTTGATGAGAATCAGTCGAGTAGAAGTTTAAGAACAATTGGTTGCAAGATTTGAGGCAACGTTAATTAAAAGAATGTACTATTGGAGTTGAGTTTTCAGATAAAACATATGATTAAATATAAAAAAACATAGTACGTGAAAACAAACGATTATACCTAAGACAATTTTACTATATCGGTTGTTAGGGTAAACATCGTTATTACAAAAACTGTGGCTCGGTAAATTGTAATTAGAAAATATTATGTTTTTTTAATACATACACTTTTTGTAGGTTTTTTTAAAGCAGTTTTATTTCCCAACCGCACGAAAATTCAAAGACACACTATGCGCCCAAGTCTCGTATAAATAAATCCAATATACCTATGTATAACTGGAAAAGCGAGTCCGTTATGCGAATGGCCAAGGAGTGGAATTCCCTGCCGGCGACTGTATTCCCCGATTCGTATAATTTAGGACTCTTCAAGACGAGAGTGAATAGGCATTATTTGAGCTTGCGTAGTACATCCTCGGCTGCATCGGCACTCACCATCAGGTGAGGTGCAGCCAAACGCACTCAAATTTTTAATTTAAAAAAAAATCTACAGTAGGTAAGCCCTTGACATCATCTCGTCTGATGGTAAGTGACGATGATGCCAAAGAAGAAAATTAACAAAAACTAAAAATAATAATTGAAAATTGTACTAATTTGTTGCGAATGAAGCCGGCTTTTTAACGTGTTCAACGTTTCCGAATTACAATATTAAGCTTTTCATCGCGCTTTTAAAATAGAGCTATACTTATAATTAGTTTGTCTAGTCAAGTTGTTGCGAAACTTGTGCAGGCGACTGGAAATACAGGGAGTAGTAAAAAATGTCCTCAGATAATGAACAAGAAATAATTGGTTAAATTTATTTTTTCTGAAAACATTATTTATATTATATTTTAAAGTAGACATTGAAAATTATGCATCATTTTTGTATAGAAAATTCAAAACTGTTATATTTTTTTTGACAGATTTACAGTCGTTATTGCCTTATTTATACGTTTTTATTATTTTTTATACTGTAGCTAATAAAGTGTGTAATTAGGTCAAATTTAATTATTATAGAGTCCAGTGTGGATATGTTATACAAAACTTTTGGTAAAATATGAAATAGGATGTGTGGTGAAAGATTGTGGATGCCTTGACCAAGGCGCTTCAAGATAGACACGAATATGATAAACGAAAAATACTAGATTGATTAATTGAAGTAAAATATAGCATTTATCAAAATAAGGACTGCTTCTACTTATGCAACCACTTTTGTTTATCTTTCCTGAAATCGCAAAACAGTAAAGGACTTCCTAATCAAACTGCTAATCAGCTGACTAATTTGTATGACAAGTTCATTTTTTTTCCATAATGCCCTTTATGTGTCGTTACTTTACAACTTACTACCACAAATTATACTAAAATCTGCTGAGTTCTATGCATTCCAAACATGAGTTTAGTATTTTAGCTTTGTTGAAAATTCTATTCAGGGGATAAAAGACCGAAAGGTTAACAACGCCCGAACTAATCAACAATCAAAAAATCTTTTCTCGAATTAACCGAAGTAGTTGACCGAAACACACCCCCTGTATAGTGAGGTACCCATGTACTTTTTATACTTTATTAAGGCTAGTGTCGCTGCGGGCCGCCCTAGCGCAGTTATTGAAACTTTGTAAAGACGTTCTAGAAACTATTATCTGTGTCGAGTTTGTAAAAGTTACGAAAAAAAAATAGATATTACGGAATTCCGTATTTTTTTACGGAAATATAACAATACACCCACACAGATAGTAGGTTCAGAACATGTTAACAAAATTTCAATAACTCTGATTCATCATCATCATCATATCAGCCGGAGGACGTCCACTGCTGGACATAGGCCTCCCCCAAGGATTTCCACGACGACCGGTTCTGTGCTACCCGCAACTTTGATTGATTAAGCTTGAAAAAACCCAAACTATGCTTGCATGGGGCGCTCTAGTAGTCGGTCTACAAGACCAAAAAAACGCAAATCGACCTACGAGAAAGCCGTTTGACAAAATAAATTTAAACAAATATTATTGACCGTCAGTTCTTAAAATTATTTTCCTTAGAGGGAGGTATGATGTCAAATTTTCGTATGGGATTTTTTTTTCTGAAACCTATTGTGTGGGGTATTAAATAAAATGTACTACACCACTTTTCAGCCACTTGTTTGCTAAAAATGTAAAAAGATTTTTAATATCGTCACCGGAAATATGAATTACTGTAACGGCAAATCAAAACTTTTCAGGAGATTCAAAAAACGATATCTTTTTTTAAAAAGTGCTATCATTTTTATGTTTGTAATTCTATTGAAATGACATCTATAGCAAAGATTCTTAGAATTTTAAGCTCTATAACATAAGTTAACTAAAATTGAGCTTGTCCAAGTTTACAAAATAGACTGTCCCTTACGTTATTTTTATTTTTTTAAATGTCACTTACACTACTTTTTTTAAAATATAAAAACATGAAAAAAATGTGAAATGATGTAAGTCCTAAGAAAACGTAAATTGCATTAATGCAAGAAACACTATTAATTTGGACTTAGAGTTACGCCATTCGAAGCGTTCAAAGGAAAATAACACTTAAAGTTAATAAGTTAAAGTTTAATTTGTAGCTTCCAACAAAAGTCTATGACATTATTTTTGGACAATCTATCTACTTATTTTCTATATAAACTACAATAAAATGATATCAATTAAAAATCTTAATAAAAAACAAGAAATAAGAATCAGAATTTAGTATGGGTTCCTTGGGGAAAGTTGTGCAGAATGAGAAAATCTTTTTCTTATTTCCCTTTTCCTCCTCCTCTTCCTTTTTGCACTTGCCCTGTTCTCTTCTTTTCATTGCCTAATTTCATTTGTTTCTGCGGTGTTTCTTGAATTTCTTTATTTGTGTTTGTTCTTTTTCTGCATTATCAACAATTTCTTCTTCGTTCTCACTTACAGTATCAATGACTTGTGATTCATAGGGAAGCGTAAGATAGTCTTTGTGGTAATTTTTTGGAATTGTTCCATCTTAGCATAGCATAAGACTGAGACGGAGTTGCTGGAAG
Source organism: Coleophora flavipennella (assembly GCA_947284805.1). NCBI lineage: Eukaryota > Metazoa > Arthropoda > Insecta > Lepidoptera > Coleophoridae > Coleophora > Coleophora flavipennella. The sequence goes on from OX369308.1 coordinate 12,890,704, forward strand.
AAGTTGAGAAGTTCTATAGACAATTGTACAAGACCACACGTTTGCCTGTCAGCGATCTGCCTGAAGACCCAAGAGCCAGACTAACCCGACACTATACCGAAGATATCCCGGACGTCAGCCTGTACTAGATTAGAATGGCTCTCAAACAGCTCAAGAACAAAAAGGCACCGGGTGATGATGGAATTACGGCTGAACTTCTGAAAGCAGGTGGATCACCGGTACTAAAAGCTCTTAAGAAGTTATTTAATTCCGTTATACTCGAGGGACAAACGCCTAAGGCATGGCACAGAAGTGTGGTCGTGCTTTTCTTCAAAAAGGGTGACAACACCCTGCTGAAGAACTACAGACCCATCTTACTTCTGAGCCATGTCTACAAGCTGTTTTCGAGAGAAGACCGAAGAGTACATCAGCCACTGTGCTTAGCGTTTGTGGACTATGAGAAGGCCTTTGATTCAGTCGAAACCTGGGCTGTGCTACAGTCTCTCCAGCGGTGCCAAATAGACCATCGATACATCGAGGTGTTGAAGTGTCTGTATGAAAACTCCACTATGTCGGTTCGCCTCCAGGACCAGAACTCGAAACCTATCCAGTTGCAGCAAGGGGTGAGACAGGGAGACGTTATATCTCCGAAACTGTTCACCGCCGCCCTGGAAGATGTTTTTAAGCTTCTGGACTGGGGTGGACTCGGCATCAATATCAACGGTGAGTACATAACCCACCTCCGATTCGCTGACGATATCGTGGTCATGGCTGAGACTATGGAAGACCTAAGCACAATGCTCGATGGCCTCAGTAAAGTCTCTCAACAAGTGGGTCTTAAAATGAACATGGACAAGACGAAAATAATGATAAATGTCCGTGTCGCACTCACCCCTCTAAAGGTTGGAGACTGTGCACTGGAAGTTGTTGACGAATATGTATACCTGGGACAAACAGTCCAGCTAGGTAGGTCTAACTTCAAGAAAGAGATCAATCGACGAATCCAACTCGGCTGGGCAGCGTTCGGGAAGCTTCGCAATATCTTCACGTCCCAAATACCGCAGTGTGTCAAGACTAAGGTCTTTGACCAGTGTGTGTTGCCAGTGATGACTTACGGAACTGAGACATGGTCGCTTACTATGGGCCTCATAAGAAGGCTCAAGGTCACCCAAAGGGCAATGGAGCGTGCTATGCTCGGAGTTTCTCTGCGTGATCGAATCAGAAACGAGGAGATCCGCAGGAGAACTAAAGTAACCGACATGCTCACAGAATCGCTAAACTGAAGTGGCAGTGGGCAGGGCACATAGCTCGTAGAACAGATGGCCGATGGGGCAGTAAAGTTCTCGAGTGGCGACCGCGCACCGGAAAACGTAGCGTAGGCAGGCCTCCCACGCGGTGGACCGACTACCTGGTGAAGATCGCGAGAAGCCGATGGGTGCGGGCAGCGCAGGACCGGTCGTCGTGGCAATCCTTGGGGAAGGCCTTTGTCCAGCAGTGAACGATTTCCGGCTGATATGATGATGATGATCGTTGCTGTAAAGGGTATCTACTTATTGAAGATTGTAAAAAAGTTAGAGTAATGGATTTAATTTATTTTTTCGCCGGATTTCAATTGTTTAGTATTTGTAACTAAAGTAACAGACATTATTTGAGTTTAAAGGATGAGAAGAACCGCTTCTCAAACACCTGCAACTATCTCGGGCTTTATTTATTTCTAAATAAAGGAGGTTATTTTTAAATAAGGGTGGGTAATAAGAATAGAGTAATTAGTAACTATTAAATTATATAATCTGTACTACAATCGAAACATCAACCCAGAAAGTAACAGCAAGGTTTGATCAATAACAACAGCTACTTTTCTGATGTTTGGTGTAAAACGCATTTAAAACGTTATTTATGAAACTAATGTAAAATACACTACTTCGGGAATTTATTAGCCTATTTTAAGGGACTCTTAGTAATTTTAAATTTCTATACATTAATTTGTACTTACAAAATAAACCTAAAATTTATTTATGAGATTAGTGTAGGGACAATTTTGTAGAATTTCAGAGCCTTAGCTACCGTAATAAACACCTTTAAATTGTAAGTGTCCTTTACAGTAAATTGTTATAATATGAAAACTAAATTACATTAATCATTAATTCTACACAGTTGTCAGACGTACTTTGCATTACTTTTCAAGATAATTTTCTACCATATCAGTTGATGTAAAGGACATCATTTTTAAAGATATCGAAATTCTAAATTTACCGTTGGATGAAGCAGAAAATTTGCTTTCGAACTGTATATAAAACTCAATTTCGACAAATTGTCCCTTACATTAATTCATATTTCCGGTGACGATGTATCAAGTCTTCCATGTTTTTTTGACATTAGAGGTGTGGCGTATATTTTACAAAAATTTACTCGGCCGTTTCCTACCGGGAAAAGCCCAAACTCGGTATTTATTGTATACTTGCGATTTAACCGCCTCCGTGGCGTAATGGTAACGACCATTAGCTTCACATCAGGAGGTCGCGGTTTCGATTTCCGGCGGAGTCTTAACTTTGTGGGACTTGGTTTGGTTGGTTGAAGGGCATTTTCTCAGCCTGCCTGGCTAGCTACCACCATCTTATCTGAGTCTTGGTGCCAAGCATCAATGTTATTACCATTGTGTTTCGGCTTTTAGATAGACAGCCAGTTCCCATTGCATTAAGGGAATCTTGGTAAGCCCGCTTCAATCTTCGACATCATCGTTACTTACTTAGGTGAGATGATGGCAAGGGCTTACCATTTGTGGATAAAAAAAAGAAAAAAGTAGGTTCTTGATGGAACACCGAAATAAATAAAAAAAGATTTTTCTTGCACTATTCCATAATTAATGAAATAAAACACATTTGTTTATACTGCCGTCGGTCTCTTCATCATCTTCCGGTTGGTGTGTTTTGAAAATAATTTTTGGATTTTTAGAAAACTAGTGGCTAAAAGGTTAATGTGTAGTACATAACCGGCTCATGAAGGCCTTTAATTAATATCCAACATGATAAGTTTCAGAAAAATATAATTCAAATCCTATTCAAAAATAATTTGTTAACGTCATATTTCGGCGCCCTAAGGAAAATATTTGTCTGTCAAAATGCTTGTTTTAACCTAAGGTACTACCTGTGTACCAAACAGCTATTCTGTACGATCAGCATCAAAAATATGTATACATCAACAAGGTTTCAGAAATATGTGGTCTCACTTCGATTTCAGAAATCCAGATATTGATTGATATCAATATCTGACACCATAAAATTGGATACATCAGCTGTTTCAGAATGGCGTAAACATAAAATATTATGAAGAATGAAGTATTATGAAGTATTTTATGTATATTATGTTTTATGGTGTCAGATATTGATAGATGTTTCTGAAATCGAAGTGAGACCAATCAATCAATCAATCAAATCAATCAAATAGTAAAATTTAAAATTGTACAATGTAACCTTGTTGATGTATACATATTTTTGATGCTGACTGTACATCGACTGGCCGTTTTTGATCCATATTGACTTTATACACCGCCCACTATAAGGATACACTAATCTTAAGATTTAAATAAGCTGCTGCTAGTAATTGCTTTTTTTTAAGACCTGCGTAAATCAAGCACGAAGCGTAAATACAGGTTGTCATTTTTAGCTTAAAAGCGACAAAAATGCCAGATTTTGAACCACTTTCCCCAAAGAACCTAAACAATCGGAGTAAAAGGAGTTTAAGTCTAGTCATACAAATGTTTGCCAATTGACCGATTTATGGGAAGCAAACATTTTATTATCCTTCGAGTAGGTTTTTTGGTAAAAGTTGTTCAGTTTCATGAGTAGAATATACATTTTCAACTTTTAAAATATAACTTTTTTGTGCTGTCGAATTTGCTCCCATACTGTACCTTTAAAGAAGGGTCAATCTAGCATCTAGGGATTCAATCATAGGCGTACTGTACCCTTAAATAAAGCTCAATCTAGCATCTGGGTATCAATTCATAGACGTACTTTACCATTAAAAATGCCAGATCTATCTAGCGTCTGGGATCAAATCAAGGGCGTATGTACCCTTTATAAAAAAAAAGAGTTAATCTAGCATTTGGGAATCAAATTATAGGTATACTGTACACTTAGAAAATGATCAATCTGGCATCTGGCGGTCAAATAAAAGGCTTACTGAACCCTTAAGAAAGGGGCAATCTAGCATCTGGGGATCAAATCATAAGCGTATTGTAAAAAGGATTGTGTAGCATTTAGAGATCAAATCGTTCATCGTGAGTTTCAGCTTAGTTTTTAATAGCGATGCGCCTCTTTCTGTATGTAAGAAATTTAGAATGTAAAGGATATTATGATAATGAAACTGATTTCCTTGATGATGCTTTTGATGTGGCAGTTCTCGCTATGCGGGCGGTCCGTGACGATCAATCTTGCGACTATTTTCCATTGTTTAGTATGTATAAATATCCTGTGTATAACTATCCTGAGTTTTAGTACTTTTAGATTATTTCTTTAAAGTAATGTTATTTAAACTATTGCTTTTGTGACTTGTTGTGTATAGTAATAAGTATTATTGTACGATGTTGTAATAATTTGTTTTTGATGTCGAAATAAAAAAAACAAAAATAATAATTCATTGTTTTATTAAAACAAAAGTTCCCGATTTTTGATTTATTGGTCAGAACTTTAAAAATTTGTAAGTCAACTTTTGTAGACATTTGCAATGGATTATTTTATAGGAGGTTTTAAATCAACAGATATGTTTTACATATTTGCATGAAATTTTAAATATGTATTGTGTTTTACATACATTTACACAAATATTCGAGACATGACACAAATGGTAGGCTCTAATTCGCAGGTGCGCTGCGGTGCGAGCTGAGAGTAAAGCTGAGCTGAGAGGGTGACTTGGCGGCTAGGTGCCCGCTCAGCCGGAACAGCTTGCCGTTGATCGACGTCGCTGCCTCCATCTTCCTCAGGAACATGTTCTTCGATGGCATGTTTAAGGTCTTCTCGGTTAAAGTCTTGTTCGACTCAGAGTCCAGCAGGTTGACGAACGAATCGTCGTCATTGTCGAAGTTGATGAGGTTCGTGTGTGACTCCTCGCGCCAGAGCTTTTGCAGGTTAAGCGCCATCAGCTCCAGCTGCACCTGCGACAGCTCGCGGATCACGTCGATCTGTACTGACATCACGTTGTCGCACGACTTCAGCAGCGAGTTGAGTGACTCTAGCACATCGGCGCGCCTCTTCTGTATGCTGTACTGCGCGTCGATGCTCTTCTCAAAGAAGGCCAGGTGCTCGTACAGCTCCGCCAGCTGCAGCGAGCATGTGATGTATTGCGCCGAGTGGTTCTCAAAATCGTAGTAGTGCTTCGCCCTCATCAACCATTTGTGTGTGAATGCGAACAGTTTTCGAGCGGCTTCAGGGGTGCTCACTAGCTCGTGTGGCACTTTCGACTCCATTTCCTTCAAATCTAGGGTCGGAAAAGTGAAAATCTTTTCAGGAGGACAGTCTCCCTTTTCATTTTTCTCCGCACCCAGGTCTTTGAGGTTCTCGTCCTGCAGTTTGTTATCGACGTTTTCCGCATTCTCTTTCATTAAGTCAACAGTTTTCCACAGGTCCGCTCCGGATGACGGCGGAGCGAAATAACGACTGAGAATTTTCTTCTTAGATAGCTTAAAGAGTGTCAATCCATATTTGACCCAGTGGTGACTTAGCTCAAGGAAATGCATCTCGAAGTCGGTCTTGTGCAGGACGAACTCAGCTGGCACGAGTTTGCAGTTGTCATGACAGGTGCGCAGCACGTGGTTGGCGGCGCACAGGTGGTGGCGTGCGTTGCCGAGCTGGTTCAGGTAAGTGAAGTAGTTGCCGAGACGGGCAGTGCGCAGTGCCCAGTCCTGTGGCGTGCCCTCCTTCATCTCCAGCTGCCTCCTGAGCGCCGTGTGGTTGTACAGGGTGTACTTGTCCGGCAAATTAAGCTTGTTGTACAGGAATGCCTGCATTTGCACGTTGTTCGTGATCACCTTGTCGATTTTCTCCGGGTTGACTCGCTTGATGGTGTCCAAAGGTTCCGAGGCGAACAGATCCTCGGCGTCGATGTAGTTTTCGGCCTGAGACTTGCTGATCTTGTCGTACATGTCCTCCATGCTCTCGAGGATGTCTCGCGCTAGCTCCGTCTGCTCGAGCTGTATTAGGAAGTAGCACAGCAAATTTTGTATTCTCAAGAATATGAACAGGCATTCCTCACGAAAAGCGTAGGGTCTGATTTTGTCAAATGCCATTTGAAGTATGTTTCTCTTTTCTATGATGGATATGGGCATGGTCTTGGTGGTGAGCAAGGCGAGATAGCCTTCCATGGCGAGTGAGCGGATGAACTGGTCGTGGTTCTCCTTGCCGAGCACCACCAACTCCGTGCCGAGTGCCTGGATGTCTCTCTTGAGCGACTGGAATCGGTCCGTCGAGTTCTTGTTTTTTATCGCGTTTCTTACGTTTTCAAACGTACTTGTTATGCGCTGCAGTGTTTCCATTTTTATTTGTATTTTTATTAAATTTTACCAATAATTTGGAATTTTTCTTGTGATCTTTAAACCTATACGTTATATGGCCCAAAATTTAGTCAGTAAATTAAAACAAACATGGCATCTATGCGTGCAAAGCAACTTGCATAGCAAAAGAGGTCTATGTCGCAGAAGATAATCAAAACCCAGACTTAGCAAAAGTTTTCAAGTAGTAGGTGCCTACTCGTACCTAATCTATAGGTGACAGAAATGGACCTGGAAAAAGTTCTACCCATGACACTGAACCACTTTTGTTGTATAACTTTTCTAAAATCTTTAAAAAATGTCTTCTCATACAGGTTGTTCAGCTGAATGGCCAAATTTGTATGAGAAGTCTAATTTTTTTTAGATTTGACAGCTACTTGAAAAACCTTATTCAGTGTTATAAGTGAAATCGCCAGATAATGGTTACACCATTTTGTCACATCTGTAGGTAGATGTAACATCGTCTCGTAGGGTTGTCTCCAAAATATTTTTTTCCTTTTTTTATTATTATTTTATCCGCAATCGGTAAGCCCTTGGCATCATCATATCACCTGTTGGTAAGTGTCGATGATGCCAAAGAGGCTTACCAAGATTTCTTAACGCAATAGTGAACTGGCTGCCTTTCTTCAAGCCGGAACACATCAATGCCGTTAACATTGATGTTTGGCGGCATGACTTAGATAAGATAGTGGTAGTTAGCCTGACGGGCATAGAAAAGTTATAAACTCTTTATTGAATTTCAGCTACAAAACATAAAAAAGTTAAAATATAAAGGCGGACTTATTCCAGTCAACCTAATGATGACATTTGAGATTTAAAGGAAAAAAATTAAATGAAAAAATCAAGAAAAAGGCTAATTTTACATCTATGAAATACAGGATAAATAAAATATGTAGAAAATAAATTTGTGGCTCTGTGGATGGCACTATGATGACAGGACGTTTGCTGACATCCTACCCAGAATTTTACTAATCTTCCAAAAATTGTGCATTCCAACTACATCGAAGCTGTAAGGTATTGACATGTTCTAAATACAAAAATGACTTCAAACCGTCTTTGGAATATGAATAAAAAATAGATTCAAGGCGATGCATGTTGTATCATCTCAGTATTCAAGGAGCTTATTAATGAGCTTTCACTCAGAAGTTCCTATATCTATGAACTTATCCTGCACCGTTTTAATATGTAGCCCATGTGTTGAGTCTACAGTTAAGAAAAAAAATTGCCGCTTGTTGCTGATTGCGGAGTCTAAGCTAAAATAAATAAAATTTCGTCCCCTATTTAACATCCTTATTTTCAATGTACAATTGAGAATCCCTTGGCATCATCTCACGTGATGGTTAGTGACGATGATGCCGAAGATGAAAGCGGGCTTACCAAGATTGCCCAACGCAATGGGGGATCAAGTTTCTATTTTTCATTGTCAGGGAGGATATATTAAAAAGAAGATATATTACTCTGAGAAGACTTTTAAAAAATTGCTTGCCTAAAACCGGAGATTGAACCGGCAAAAAAATTGAAATAAAAGTTAATAATTATGTTGATTCACACTCACACACACATTTACGTCGAAAAAATATAACTTCGGCAGTTTTTACATGTCATTCTGTTCCAGTGCTATGGGTCAGATAGGGAAAGCTAGCCAGGCGGGCTTATAAAATTGCTATCAACCAAACCGAGTCTTACAAAGACCCCGTCGGATAGCGTACCCGTGACCTCTTGATGTGAAGCTAATGAAGTAACCATTACGCCACGGCAGCGGATAGAATCTGTTTAAAAATCCATAAAAATAATTGTATTGTACAGAAAATGCACTGTTCAAATTTCACTTTGTATGAAAACCCGAAAAAAAATCGTGACGATTTAAAAATAAACTATTTTTCAATTGTAATAATACTTCTTCTTCTTCTTCTTAGCGAGTCGATCCTTCGGCTCAATTTTTTCAGACCAGAGTATATATCTACTTATTACTTTTAATGCGGTAGCGAAACGAATAAAATTTCGTCTAGTATAAAATTTTCATAATAATGCATGAACTTTGGATCCGGTGCTCTAGTGGTTTCATCTGCCTGCTATGCTGAAGATTGTGGGATCGATTCCTTCCCAGGACAAATATTATGGGTGTCAATTAAATGGTTAGCATAGTATTGTTATTTCTGTGAGCAGAAAAATATAATCGGTGAGCAGAAATAGCTAATTGGTCAGCAGAAATAGCTAATTGGTCAGCAACTCATGGTCAGCAAACATTTCAAAATCAATCAGCAATTTATGTCATTCTGGATGGCTGTAATTATTTTAAACATCCCCGTACTACACTCTTCCTACAGTGTTGAGTGGTCGACGGAGCCCCTTCGGGGCTCCTACTTCTGTGTTCTCATGTTAAACCTAACACTACGACTGTGCGGGGAGGCGAGCTTAGCTCGCCTCCCCGCACAGTCTCCGAACCTAACGGATCCGAGTCGGGGTGCTCCGCAAATCCGAGCTCGCTTCGCTCGCTCCCGCTTCCATTTAGAACTCCCCGTACCACACTCTTATAGACATGTTTTTCTGCCGCTCAATCATGAAATCTTGCCGCTCAAGTAGTTATTTTGCGGACTGAATGTTTATTATGCAGACGAAAAATATAATTCCCAAATATTATTGAGATCAACACATGATTTGTGTGCCACTACTAATAACCTACTAACAAGATCACTGAGTATATATATGGCGGCAAGACTTAAATAAATTAAATGCTAGTAGCACTAGCTACCCAGGCGGGACTAGAAAATTTCCTGGTGGTAAAAACCGAACCGAGTCTTAAATAATAATTTTTGAAAAACCTGAAACTTTTAGGTGCAAGCCTTAATTAGAAAATAATTTTAATTATTTCATACTCTTCTCAGTAAACCCTGTCACTTGATACCCATATCATGCACCCAGTGATAGTCGGGTTTCACGTCCTTCTTCATTTTATTTTCTTGTTTTCCATATTGTTCACGTGCACCAGATGATTTTCTTCAAAACACACCACTTTTTGAAGCCAAACTCTATCAGAAAACAAAGCAAAAACAGTAAAATAAAACTACGAATGTGTTCACCACAAATCCCGCCAAAAAATTCACTCACTAAGAGCCGAACCACACGGTGCGGTGCGGCGACATCTATGGCATGCCACACGCCGGACAAAACGAGGCGAGGAGGGGGTGTAAGCAGTGCAGCGCCGGAGCGATACTCATAAGAAGCCTCTAGGTCAACCAAAGGGCAATGGAGCGTGCTATGCTCGGAGTTTCTCTGCGTGATCGAACTAGAAACGAGAACCAAAGTAACCAACGTAGCTCTCGGGATTGCTAAACTTAAGTGGCAGGGGCAGCGCACATAGCTCGTAGAACAGATGACCGTTGGGGTAGTAAAGTTCTCGAGTGGCGACCACGCACCGGAAAACGTAGTGTAGACAGGCCTCCCACTCGGTGGACCGATGACCTGGTGAATGTCGCGGGAAGCCGCTGGATGCGGGCCGCGCAGAACCGGTCGTCGTGGAGATCCTTTGGGGAGGCCTATGTCCAGCAGTGGACGTCCTCCGGCTGATATGATGATGATGATTTTCTCCGATAAACAGGGCGCACATTTTGAAACATTTCGGAAGTTTCTGGAATTATTTTACACATTTTATTCTAAAACTTTACAGGGTCACAGATTTGTTTAACCATGCCAAATAGGGATGACGAATGCTAGTCATCTGATTTACTTTTTATCATCTTTCAAAACTAAATTTTGTTCTAAAAATGTTTGACATACCTAGGCATGACGTCATAGTTTTGCAGCGTCATATATGTACTCATAAATAAAAAAAATCTAAATAAATAAAAAATCAAGGACTTGATGGAAAACAAAACGAGTAAGGTTTTCCGAAGTTTGATTGAGTAGGAGGGCAATTTAGTGATCAAGAGTTCATAATTTATTTCTGTTGCTGTCGTCATCCCTATTGTAATGTATGTATAAGATAAAGATAAATACTCATTATTGTACACACTAGATAATAAAAATATAAACAAATTATAAAAACTTAGAAAAAACTATTTTATTTATTTATGTAACTATAATAGTAATTGTATTTTATTTATGTAACTATAATAGTCTGAAAAAAACGGCTGGGAAATGCCGATGGACGGACAGATAGACAGACGTGGAAACGGCGAAACTTTACGGGTTCCTAGTTTGGCTACGGAATTCTTAAAATTTGTACCTCAGAAACAAACCAAAATTATTTGTAACTTTTTCGTTCAGTTGTACTTACTTATATTAAGTACTAGCTGTTTCCCGCGGTTTCACCCGCGTGGACAACGTTTCTATGACTTTTCGAGGGTGCGCAGTGCGCGAGCCGCAAGCGGCTCGCGAGCGTGGTAAAAAGTAGCCTATGTCTGAATCCAGGTCCTAATCTGTCTACCTACCAAATTTCAGCCAAATCCGTTCAGTAGTTTTTGCGGGAAAGCGTAACAGACAGACAGAGTTACTTTCGCATTTATAATATTAGTAGGGATTTGCTACTAAGTATCCTTGGTGGGAGCCTTTGTCCAGCAGTGGACGTCTTTCGGCTGATAATATGATGATGATTTCTAAATATAATTTTTAAAGTATCCTGTGATTTTTTGGGGTTTATCTTATACTTCTATAACGATACCCAAGTTCTTAAGAAATTATAAGTTGATACAAGTATTTGTCAGTATAGAAAACAAAACTTATATAGCAGTTCTTAAAATTTACTTTTCTTTCTCTTACAAAATATGTTATGTCCGTTGTTTTTCCGATAATCTTTTGTTTTCAAAACAATGAAGTGGAACATTAAATCAATGAGAAATTACTTCCATTCTCTTGTTTTAAGATCCAATTTTACCGCATTCGCTTCACACTTTTAGGTCGCGGGTTCGATTCCCAGCGGGGTCTAACTTTGTAAGACTCAGTTTGGTTGGTGGTAGGGTATTTTCTTAGCCCGCCTGGCTAGCCACCAGCATATCTTATCCAAGTCTTGCCCCCAAACATCAATGTTAACATCATTGATGTGTTTCGGCATGAAGATAAGATAGCCAGTTCCCCATTGCGTTGGGGAATCTTGGTAAGCCCGCTTCCATCTTCGGCATCATCGTCACTTACAATCAGGTGAGATGATGTCAAGGGCTTATCAATTGCGGATAAAAAAATGTAATCAAAAGGGTTTTATGAACATCTCGGTGAACCACGGGAAATATTTATCCCCATGATCCACCTGGGTGGACTACGAAGGTGGACCAGGGGCAATAAACGGTATCCTAAATAAGTTGAATAAAAACCTAAAATCTTTTAGGTACAAGCTTTTATTAAAAAAGAGTTTTTATGCTCAAAAGGCAAATGCTCACGGCACGTTTCCAAAGACAAAAAAAGGCAAGCAAAGTATTACCTACGATTCTATTAAAACAAAAGACGATCCTTGGAACTTGATTCCATCTCCAAAGTTCATCATTAGATCAACTTCAGAATACCAAAAGGATGTATAGCCACCGGGAATACAGCTTCATGCTAAATTTCAACTCAATCGGAGGTCTGGAAGTCGCTCTAAAATCGATTGCAAGATTTGACCTAAAAGAAACATACATACAAACATAGTAAGTTAAATTAAAAGCTTGTAATAAAAAATACATTTTATTCTATAAAATTTTATAGTAAATAGACATAGATTTTTATAAACATAGCAAATTCGATATTTAAAGCTGTAATAGTATTAACTATTACATTTGGTATGTTTACACAAATCTGTGTCTATTTACAATAAAATTAAATAGAATATGATGTTGTGGCATACCGACGGACAGACATGGACATGGCGAAAACTTTTAGTTTCTTTGGGAAAGTGGTCTTCTTCTTAGCGTGTCGATCGCGGACCCTACACTGTAGCAGACCAGAATTTGGCCACGTTAACAGCATTATCAGCCGCTGTCATGAGGTCTTCCTGCGTGCAGATGTAGGGGCACGCAGGGCACGATGTTAAATGTTTCATCGTTTGAACTGTACCGCACAAACAGTTTATATCACAGTCACCTGAAAATCCCCACCTGACCATGTTTTCTTTGCTCCGACCGGTCTGGGTCCGGAGTCTGTTTAAAGACTGGGAAAGTGGTTTGATGACTAGAACCAATCAATCATTTCATTTAAGTCAATCAGAATTTCCAGTTGACGGCCCCGTACCAATTTTATAACATCTGTATTTTTGAAAAATACCATCTCTTAATTTGCTATTTGGAAATAGTAATAATAAAATTTTCGTAAAAGTTAGAACACGAAGCATTTTTGGTGAACGTGTTTAAATCGCCTCCGTGGTGGAATGGTTAAGTCCATTAAATTCACATCAGGAGGTCGCGTGTTCGTTTCTCGGCGGAGTCTGACTTTGTATGACTCGGTTTGGCTGGGGTGGAAGGGAACTTTCTAAGCCTGCCTGGCCAGTGGCGTAGCGCGGACGCATCTAGACGTGGGCGAAGTCGCATCAGCGAGGCCCTTTCAGTATATTTTACCAAGATCAAACTCAAATAACTCTTTAATGTACATCAAAATAAATAAATATACATGGAAAATTTTAATTAAAAATCAATGCAGAGATCGCACCATATTTTCTGACGAAGTCGCACTAAACGTTTTTGTGAATACAAAATTAAACCGAAGACACATTATGATAGTGTAAATAAAATACTCGTAGTAGTTTATGAGTGGGAAGCCGATGGATGCGGCCAGCGCAAGACCGGTCGTCGTGGAAATCCTTGGGGGAGGCCTATGTCCAGCAGTGGACGTCCTTCGGCTGATATGATGATGATGAAACTGTTGCATAATGAGAAAAATTACATGAGTATGAGCCTTGGCAAGGTTTCTAATAGTATCATACTGTCACGCAGTCAATCTTTATAGTTATTTTTCAATATAGTTGCTCGAAAAGTGGTCCTTTAAATGCCAGTCAAGTGTGCGCAAAAATGATTTTACCGCACTTATGCTTTTACTTTACCACTTTTTTTTATTTATAGCTCGGACGAATAAGATATTTCTAGCAAATAAAAAATATAATAACCAAAGATACAGAATCTTCTTTAAGACTTGGTAGGAGAGTTATAAAAGAGACTGTTTGTTTCTCCGTGAGATTAGTACATAACGCTAACTGATTAGATTCGCTATGGGTTATATCTTTGTGAAGAAAGGAGAATATATATGAATGAAGCGCATAGGTTACACCAAGGAATAGTTCATCTTTTCCAAGGAAGTTTTAATGCTCATAATATCCCAAGCCTTTAGTCTATTTAGTATATAATATAACAAATTTACGCATGCGTACTTGTGCTAGCTAAAATATGCCACAATTTTAGTAAAACTGAATTGAGAGGTTTTAATTGTAAAAACAAATAAAATTATGAATAGTTAAAAAGTAATAAAAAAATATACTTATGTGTAGATATGTATAAGAAAAACAAAAAGAGATTACTCTCCGGACATTTAAAATGTCGCGTTAATTGAACTTTGATTGCCGAAACCTTGATAGGTATGTACCCATGTATTTTGTTTTTCTATCACGGTCGTTTTTTATTAGGGTTCCGTACAACAAATAAAAAACGGAACCTTTATAGGATCACTCGTGCGTCTGTCTGTCTGTCCGTCCGTCTGTCACAGCCAATTTGCTCCGAATCTACTTGACCAAATCAGGTGAAATTTGGTAGGATGGTGTAATCCTATGACCCAAACACAGATGTGCAAAGTAAATAAATATTTTTTTAAAAAAAAGGGTCATTTTTGGGGGAAAAATTAGGAAATAAAAAAAATGTGCAAACCTTACTGTGTCATATATCAAATGAAAGGGCTCGTTATAGGATCTCAAATCACATCAGCTCATATATGTCTCCACTGAGGAGCTCGAGCCTACCCTGAAATAGGGCGATCGGGCCTTAGTCGACCACGCAGGCCCCGTGCGGGTTGGTCAACTTCACACACAACCTTCGAGTTTCTTCGCAGATGTGTGCAGGTTTCCACACGATATTTTCCTTCACCGTAAAAGCTTCGGATAAGCGTGCATATGAGTCGAAATTCAAAAACAAATTGGTGCGTGGCAGGACTCGAATCACGACCCGGATAGGAGGTGCGCGGCCCTTGCCGTTGCGCCACCGACGCTCTCAAACGCTCTCGACTGAGTCTATCTATTTTTGTAATTATTGTAGAATAAATAGTTTTGATTTTATTCACGAAAATTCACCACTCCCCCCCCCCCCCCCCTGATCTCCGAAACTACTCGAGCCTCCAGGTCTTCTTTTAAGACTATATGGCAATTAGGCCTTACAGCCACATACACAATGCTCCTTCATTTAATAGATATGTTTTTATGAGATTTAGGTTATATCTCAATTTAATTACGAGTATGTCTTACAATCTCACTACAAATTTAAGATTAATACACGCGTGCATTTACGTAAAAACATATGTCGCAAATATGTATATAACTTGGCCAAAGATGACCTATTATTACTTGGCACTCAGGATCTCACCAAGCGTCGGTGGCTCAACCGGTAACGACTCGGTCCATCTAACCAGAGGTACCGGGTTCAAATCTGGACGGCCAATGTACCAATGAGTTTTTCAAAAACTTACGTACATACTTACCGATTGCTTTAACGGTGAAGGAAAACATCGTGAGGAAACCTGCACACGCCTGCGAAGAAACTCGAAGGTTGTGTGTGAAGTCGACCAACCCGCACTGGGCCCGCGTGGTCGACTAAGGCCTAATCGCCCTGATTCAGGGTAGGCTCGAGCCCCTCGGTGGGGACGTATATGAGCTGTTATAATAAATAAAAACTAAGGATCTCACCATAGTTTACGTAGTAAACAGTCTATAATCTTTGCCATAGTCAAACAACACAAGTTGAAAGTTTATAAAAATAAGCAAAATTATGTGATGGCATATCTCTGGTGGGAATTTAATTATTCGTCAAAACTAGCCAAATTGTATTGCGGTTGAATATTTATTATTTCATTGCAATCGAAGTGAGAAGCGGAGTGTAAAACTCGAGCATAAAACTCATTTACCCTCGACGTGACTATCCCCTTCGCTGCGATGTCGTACCGGCTCGAGTGGCTATATGAAATAGCTTGTTTTATGCTCTTATTTCTTATCAAATTTCTTAGTTCAAATCTGGACGGCCAATGTACCAATGAGTTTTTCAAAAAAACTTACGCACATATACTTACCGACTGCTTTAACGGTGAAGGAAAACATCGTGAGGAAACCTGCACACGCCTAGATGCCTCAATACGCCTTTTTGCCGATACGATACCGATACTCTTATAAATATATCGGCGATACTGATACCGATACCGATACGCTTATTGAATTCAAAAAGGAAGGTAGAATAAATAAAACACAATTATTTAATAGTTTTAGTAATCAAAATTAACATTTAAATAAGATTTTTATTTAAAAAACATTCTTAAGTTTTGCAGGCAAAGGCGATTTCGCAAGTCTGTTTGAATAAGACCTGCGGTGGAAAATAGTCTCTCAGATGCGACAGATGCCTCGTTTGCAACGAAATAGATGGGACAACACGCGCGTTTACATTACATTTTTAAAGCGCGAAATTTGAAAAGTATTGTTGAATCTGCCATAAAAATATCGCCGATACCGATATATCGGCAAACCCGAAGTATCGCCGATATATCGGTATCGGTATCGAATGCATCCCTAATTTCTACACTTGTGGTAGTGGCACAGATGAGATACTAGTTACTTCGTAACAGAAATTGCACTTCCATAAAATGAAAATACCTGCGCATTTATTCACCTACTCCTTCCCACTGTCAGACAATACACGCAAATATGGGTATTGAAGGCGCTCGACTTAGCTGTTACTGCGTGCACGGGCGGCGACTGTACAGCGTTCTAGCGCTGACGAGCGGAGTGCCTCCGTTCTGACGGCGGTGTACAACGAAGAAGAGAGCCTGTGGTTATTACTTTGAGTATACATTCTGTAGGTACTGTTTATTTCAGATTCGCCATCATGGAGGGGAAGGGAGGAGCCTCGCTTCGCGATTTCCAGAAACACATAACATAAAATTTGGTTCCGGCTTCAAGATAAAGCCAGTTTCCCATAGCGCTGGGGATGCTTGGTAAGCCCTCTTCCATCTTCGACATCATCGCCCATTACAATTTGGTGAGATTATGTCAAGGGTTTATCAGTTGTGGATAAAAAGAAACACAAAAAATAGTCAACATTTATCAGCTGATTAACCGATTTTGAAAAGAAAGATTTTTCGAATCAATAGTTATTGGCCGTTTTAAGAGCTTCTTGTTCATATTAGACCAGGGTCGATCGTTACGATACGCAAAGCCAAAAGTGAAAATGTCAACGGACCTATTTCCTACCCTAAATAAACCTCGCATAACATTCGAATATAAATGTTAATTAATTTTATAATAAAAATGAATCCCTGTTTCCCTTGGTCACATAACTTGAGAACGACTTTACCGATTTCGTTAATTTTTGTTTTAAAATGTTCGTGGTAGTCCGAATAAGGCTTTTAGGAAAAAAAACCCGCTCACCCTCGGTATCCATGGGGGCGAAGCCGCAAGCAACAGCTAGTAATTTATAAATCACAAAATTCATGTATGCAATAGGAAAATATTGAAATTCTGCAAAAAATCAGCTTAAAATTAAATAAAATTTTAATTGCAAAAAAATGCAAATTGATAATTATCATCGTAACAGTCAGAGTAACTATTTAATGAGTGTTGTGTGAGCATACAAATTAAATTAATTAATTATCATCAAAAGAAAAGCAACACATGTGTAGGTATGTATTGAAATGCTTAGTGATGTGTGGCCATTACGTAGGTACAATAGTGATAGGCTACGCGGCAGATTGACAGGTCCAGAGTTAGGTTTTTTTTTGGACAAACAAGCGGAGTAGTCTTTTTCGGAGGATTTAATCTGATCGTGCAGATAAAATACAAGCGATTTTGAGGCCTAAGGTTATACAGTAAGTGTCATTAAAATTGGTTTTTGTTCAAGGTACGTCCGGAAAGGGGATGTCTAAAACCCGCAGATGATCTAGCACCTCTAATATTGAATTATTAACTGAGATAGCTAGGGCACAAAAATGTGTATATACCTCTTAAGATCCGTCTAACAAACAACACCCTATATTTAGATTGTAATACTAGCAAGGTCACATAATACATAGATATGATTGCGTTAACCTGTGCAATGTTCATGTAACACAAATGGCTTGAAATGTTTACGTGACGCATAGAATTGGATTTGCTGAAATAGTAAAACAAAATTTTTGAACCTTCCTTAAAAAATAATTGAAGATAGAAAGTCCAAACATTTTGCAATAAAAGTTGTTCAGTTTCTCCGAGAAAATGCCCTGCATTTTTTTAAAGAATGGGGAAGAATGTTAAATAACCCTGTTTATATATTACAAAACTAATAAAAACTTAATTTACAACAAGGCCATGACCATATACTATTCAGAGCCCGTATCAAAGTGATCTCACCAAAAAAAATAATACTATACATTATGAAAATTGGTTGTACCTATTAGTCAAATAGTATGATAGACTCGGTGGTCAGTGACAGCTAAATCGAAAGTCATAGGAAAAATTTCTGTGATGATAAGATTTGTTAATTCTGTATAATTTGTTACTAGATTTATTAAATCAGGTTCTACTTGAAGATCCAAC
The DNA here is from genome assembly GCA_947284805.1 of Coleophora flavipennella. Classification (NCBI taxonomy): domain Eukaryota; kingdom Metazoa; phylum Arthropoda; class Insecta; order Lepidoptera; family Coleophoridae; genus Coleophora; species Coleophora flavipennella. Next base: position 12,908,943 of record OX369308.1, read on the forward strand.
TGCAGTAGTCATGCAGGCCCAAGGTCGCTTTTTGTACGTTCTCAGAACCTACTATTAACAAAAAGTCCTATGTGCTTAAATGCTGAAATGATAAAAAAATATTGCACTGCAGATTAATTACTTTTTGGTTTACAGGTCCTATTGTTTATACCTATTAGTCAAATACTATGATAGACTCAGTGGTCAATGACAGCTAAATCGAAAGTCATTGGAAAAATTTTATGTTTGAAATACGTTCTTGTTAAAAAGGGATCTTGATGAAGTAATACATTTACAAAGGGCTCCCGGCCGGCCCTGGCACCGTCTCTGCGCATGTAACTGTGAGATGCAGTCCAACCAGTTTGATAGTTAACGGTGTGACCAACAGACGTGCCTTCACCAGTTTAAACCGTGAGTATATTTCACATTACTTTACTCTAAAATTTATATCAACACTTCGTTTTATTCATATTAGAAAAAAAATCGGTAAAAACCTTATCATTATGGAAATTTAATTCTGTTTTCGAATTTTGTTTTATTTCTCAACAATGTTTATGAATTTCATTTGTTTTGTAAAGTTTAATAAGAATTTCTTGCGATTTATTAAAGACTGTGTCCGGATTGCGTGTCCGGATAAGTTTACGAAATATTCATAGTGGGGACATAAATCGAAAGTTGATATGTCGGTTTTGATACTTTTTGATCGTAATATTGTGATTTTACCTTGTGTTATTCTATGTGTTGTAATTGTAACTGTTACCACAAATCAATATTACTGTGATTGTGCAAATTAGTTCGATAAAGCACTTACCTCAACTCATGAAACAGAAGAGCGGAGTTTATATACCTACTATCATCTATTACATACTCCTTATACTGGTTCTATACTAATTAGTCATCATCATCATATCAGACGAAATACATTCTCAACTGGACAAAGGCTTAAAAGGATATCCAAAACGGCCGGTCCAGCGCTCCACGCATCCAGCGGCTTCCCGCGACCTTTACCAGGTAGTCGGGCCGCCGACTGGGAGGCCTGCCTACGCTATGTCTTCCAGTGTGCGGTCGCTACTCGAGAACTTTACTACCCTAACTATCACTGTCCTGCCCCGAGATCAATCGACGAATTTAACTCACTCGGCTGGTTAGGGAAAGTTCGCAATTCTTCAGGGCCCAAATGCTGAAGTCTTTGACCAGTGTGTGTTGCCACTTGCCAGTGATGACATGCAAAACTGAGATGTGGTCGCTTACTATGGGCCTCATAAGAAGGCTCTGGCTCACCTAAAGGGCGATGGAGCGCGCTATGCTCAGAGTTTCCGTACATAATAAGAAGATCAGTAACTAACATAGCTCGCAAATGAGAAGATCCGTAAGTACATATCTCACAGAATCGGGGCACATAGCTTGTAGAACGGATGGCTATTGAGACACAAATAATTTGAAAATTATTTTAATTTTGTATCACTACATCCCTACTTAATATTATAAATGCGAAAGTAACTCTGTCTGTCTGTTACGCTTTCCCGCAAAAACTACTGAACGGATTTGGCTGAAATTTGGTAGGTAGACAGATTAGGACCTGGATTAAGACATAGGCTACTTTTTACCACGCTCGCGAGCCGCTTGCGGCTCGCGCACTGCGCACCCTCGAAAAGTCATAGAAACGTGGTCCACGCGGGTGAAGCCGCGGGAAACAGCTAGTATAAATTATACGATAAAATATATCCAGTGCGACGCTATGTTTTCACTAAACGGTTGACTGGTTAAAATAAAATAGCTATCACTATAGCTATATTTGGAAAATGGGCCCAATAATAACTGACTTCCTAAAAGGAGGATGTTCTCAATTGAACTGTGTTTTTGTGTGTGTTTGTTACGCCATATCTTCGCAGATTGTAAACCGTTTTTCATGAATCTGTTTTAGAGTTCCGTACCCAAAGGGTAAAAACGGGACCCTATTACTAAGACTTCGCTGTCCGTCTGTCTGTCCGTCCGTCCGTCCGTCTGTCCGTCTGTCACCAGGCTGTATTTCATGAACCCGTGATACCTAGACAAATGAAATTTTCACAGATGATGTATTTCTATTGCCGCTATAGCAACAAATACTAAAAATTAAAAAAAGTGAAAAATAAGGGGGGATCTTCATACAACTAACGTGATTTTTTGCTCGTTTTTGCTCGACATTGATAACGGCAACAGGTAGACGCTTGAAATATTCACAGAATATTAAGTTATATACTTACTTTAAAAATAAATATTTAAATTAAAATATAACAAATATTTAAGGGGACTCCCATTCAACAAACATTTTTTTTTTGCTTGTTTTTGATAACGGCAACAGGTAGACGCTTGAAATATTCACAGAATATTGAGTTGTATTATTCACTTAAAAAAAATAATTAAGGGGGGGGGGCTTCCATACAAGAAACGCGATTTTTATAGATAATGGTACGGAACCCTTCGTGCGCGAGTCCGACAAGGATTTCACAACGACCGGTCCTGCGCTGCTCTCATCTAGCGGCTTCTCTCACCACAGGTCGTCGTCGGTCTACCGAGAAAGAGTAGCATTTGAGGGGCCCAATTAGTGAGCGGCAAGTCACCGACTGCTGATTTGAAGATGAGACAATTGATGTGGCAACGGCTATCTGTTCTACGAGCTATGTGCCACGCCCACCGCCACTTAGGTTTAGCAATTCTGAAAGCTATGTGTGAGTACTATTGTATCAATCTGGGTGACGAGGGGTGCAGTCGTAAACTAGAAAGCGGCGGAGGGTGGCCATACTTTACGTAATTTTGAATAATAGTAGTAGTGTGATTAGTAGAAAAGCTTATTATCATGTTTCTCAGCTTCTTTAAACTCGGCTTTTCAAAGGCCGGTCCTTTGGAAGGCACAGATCTAACACGCAGAGGCCCCTTTGAGATATTATAATGTGTTGTGATGTGTACACCTAGCGGGTGCCGTCTCTGCCTGTACCATAGAGATTCACCCAAAGACAGCACGCGCCAGGTGCAAAAACTACTGCAGAAAAATGGGAACTATGCCAGGTTATGGGTGGGTAATTGCTGGACTGGTTACTGGGATATTGATGAGACTACTGGACGCTTGCCATATCAATTGTCTCATTTTCAAATCAGCAGGCGGTGAGTTGCCGCTCACTAAATGGGCTCCCTATAAATGCTACCAAATGGCTGCAGGGTGGCAACATTGGTGTGTGCGTCTAAGGTTATCGAGAGGTGAGTCTGCGGGGTCCAGATCCCTGTAAGGTCAGCAGGCCCCCGGCGTTATGACATTTTACACTTCCAACCTGGAGCATAGGTTCCGTTCTTGCTTTCTCCACTCTTGGCCGGCCAATTAGGTCAAGCACAAGAGGCGAGGGCCAAATGAACACGGGCCCACTGGAGTCGGGGTTCGAGGTGTCGCCACTCACGTACAGCTAGTCACTGGCTGCCCCTGCGCGTTTAATATTATTATTATTATGTTTATCTCTGCTTTTTAAAGCCCCATTTTTTTTTATCTTTATTTCAAAATATAAAATTTTTGCTACTCTGCTCACTTAGCACGAGGCGAAGTGGCAGGAGCACCTCCAGCTAAAGCACAGTCGGCTGGAGTTCAGTGCGACGGGGAGAGAAAGCGTCGAATTATTATTATTATCGTGTGGCCAAATTAATTAAACAAATATAGAGATTTTGAATCCGGTTTTGGCCTCCGGGGCCTGGGTGAGTTTGTTCAGATCGTCCCAGCCACCATCAAGAGCGAACGTCGAATAAACACGTTATTTGTGGCTCCGTCCAAACGGGTTTTCGTGACGGGAGGCGGCGGCGGCGGCGGCGGCGTGGTGATGGTGGTACATACCTCGTTAACAGTCTTGGCAATGGGTTTTTGATACCGCACTGGGTTTTCGAGCGCATTTGAGAACGGCCTACGCCAATTTTATTACTAATACTCTATAGTAAGAAAATCCTAAGGAGCAATATTTTTATGTTTATAATATATATAATATATATTATGTTTTGAGATCTAGGATTTGTTATTATGTATGTTTTTGGAGCCGAAAAATCTATCTTGTCTTTTCCCCGCAATAATAAGATCATTAATTTCACTGCACCAGATATATAAGCGATTGTACAGTGGTCAAAGCGTTGACCTTCCTCCTCGTAGATCATGGGTTCAATCGCCGGTCCAGGTTTTACAGAAAACTCTCACTTACGTCACAAATGCTCCGTCCGTTGAGTGTCGCTATATAGAGTTTACACTGCATGTCTGATTCTTTGGCTAAGCCTATAGCTTAAACGGCTTGATGGATTTTCGAGTGCGAGGTGCGAGATTCGTCTTGATCTCGAATGCCGAAAGTGACATAGGATACATTTTAACCCGGCTGCCTAAAAAGACAGGTACCAAAGGTTTTCAACCGACTTCCAAAACGGAGGAGGTTCTCAATTCGACTGTATGTTTTTTGTATGTGTGTTACCTTAGAACTTTTGATTGGGTGAACCAATTTTTATGATTCTTTTTTTATTTGAAAGCTAGTGTTTCCCGTGTGGTCCCATAAAAATTTTATCAAAATAGGTGTAGTACTTTATTAGAAAATTAACAAAAACCAAAAATAATAATGCTAAAATGTACTGGGTTGTCGCGATGGAAGTCGGGTTTTTAACGTGTTTAGCGTTTTCAATTATTATTGTGCAGTCGGGTTTTATTTTTTATAAAATTGGTAGTTTATGATTATATAAACATTACGATATTATATAAACATTACGATATGATCATTCATATATTGTTATTGCTGGGTATTTAAGGAGTTGTAGATCGTAATGTTTTTGAACTTGTTATAGTCTTAGCTTCCCTTACAAACCGGCCAACTGCTAGTCGGACTCGGCTGATATGATGATAATGATGATGACAGCCTCAAAGACAGCCACAAAAACTCTATCTACGCGGACGAAGCCGCGGGCAGAAGCTAGTGAGTTAACTTTTAGTGAGTTACCTTTTGGAATATTGTAGTTGCACATCAAACATCTAATCCTCAATCAATATTTTTTCATCATTTATTTATGACAATCATAACAAAAATACTGATTGCACATCAAATTATCTATCTTTCTCAACTGGACTAGTGTAGAGCGAGCGAAGCGAGCGTTAATACGTTCGGTTATGTTTGATTGATTCTGCTGTCGAGGAGCCTGGGTGGCGGATCTGACTTAGGAAAAAATAAAACAGTTTTGCTTAAACCAGATCAACGCTCTATACTTTTATTATTATTACGAACTTAAATTGTTGATATTTTGCTGTGCAATCAGGTACTTTGATTGGATTTGGGATTCTTTTATAATACAAAAAGTAGATTTTTTTAAAATTTTCGTTTAAATGCTTCCCTTACCTTTTTTGAGTAAGATATACCTAAAGTATTACCTTTTCAAAGTGAAGTATAAAGTATTTACCTTCTCTAAGTAAGGTAACTATAACACCAATATGTTTAAAGATTCGAAAGTATAATAGACAATCCATTTAAAACTTTTTTGTTTCGGTCGAAATAACTGTTAATAATAGTATAGCCCTAATTTACATACTCACACGACACCATTTTTGTGGTAACAGTTTTTAGATGCACTTTAGAGAGTGTTCGAGAGATGATAGTGGGTGATTTAAAACTATGCTGTTATCAATTCTAAGACGTTTCCTAGATATCGCTGCTGTTTAGATCTGTAGCTGTGCTGTATACAGGTTGTTAGATAAAATAGAATATTTTTAAAACGTGCCTCTATTTGTACATCTTTGCTTTACAACTTTGATGAAATCGTAAATAAAATTACTTCCCATACAAAGTTCAATAAACAGCGAATCTACTCGTATGAATTGGTCCTTTTTTTGGATTTCAGCAAAGGGACTATCGAAAAAAATTCCATTATATTTTTATTCACACCTGTAGGTCTTTCTGGTAAATAGGGTGATGCGAATCAAACTTTATAGTCGTAAGCAAAACACTGTGTTGTAGGAAATTGTTTTTGAATAGTTTTAATCACTAAATTCAATAGGTACACAAACAAAGTTACAGCTAAATTTAAAAAAAACTGGCCAAATGCGGGTCAAAATCGCACACAAAGGGTTCCGTACGATCATACTAGATGTCGCTAGTTTCTTCACGTTTGAATAATAACATGTTTTTTATATATTTTATCCCCCCCCCCTTATTTTATCACTTTCTCTAATTTTCATTTGTTGTTATAGCGGCTACAGAAATACAACATTTGTGAAAATTTTAACTGTCTAGCTATCACGGTTCATCAAATACAGCCTGGTGACAGACAGACAGACGGACGGATGAAGTCTTGGCAATAAGGTCCCGTTTTTACCCTTTGGGTACGGAACCCTAAAAATGGTCGAATACGAGTCGGATTCTCACACAAAGTGTTACGTACCATCGTACACAAAACGTCGAGTGTTTTGTATATAGGGGGGAGGAGGGGGCATAATTTTGAATTTTATCTTATTTTTATTATTTTGTGTTATAGCGGCAATATAAATACAAACTCTGCAAAACATAATAAAATAAAAATTTCAACAGCCTACCTTTCACGGTTCATGAAATACGGGCTGTATAGTATAGAAAATTAGCTGACAGACAGTCGGACGGACAGCGGAGCTTAGAAATTGTCCCGCTTGGTCACCCTTAGGGTGTACGCGGAACCCTAAAAAAGTGTTGTCACTAAAATATTATAGTACATATTATAGGTATTTAAAAAAAATCAAATACTTACCGATTGCTTTAACGGTGAAGGAAAACATCGTGAGGAAACCTGCACACGCCTGCGAAGAAACTCGAAGGTTGTGTGTGAAGTCGACCAACCCGCACTGGGCCCGCGTGGTCGACTAAGGCCTAATCGCCCTGATTCAGGGTAGGCTCGAGCCCCTCGGTGGGGACGTATATGAGCTGTAATGATGAATCAAATACACTGTGTCTTTGCATATAGTTTCATTTTTTTATTAAAAATTTGAGTGCGTTTGACTGCAACTCACCTGTTGGTAAGTGATGATGCAGTCGAGGATGGTACACGCAAACTCAAATAATGCCTATTCACTCTTGCCTTGAAGATCCCCAAATTATAGGAATCGGGAAACACTGACGCAGGCAAGGAGTTCCATTCAAACATCATCATCATCATATCAGCCGAAGGACGTCCACTGCTGGACTAGGCCTCCCCCAAGGATTTCCACGACGACCGGTTCTGCGCTACCCGCATCCAGCGGCTTCCTGCGACCTTCACCAGGTCATCGGTCCACTGAGTGGGAGGCCTTCCTACGCTACGTTTTCCGGTGCGCGGTCGCCACTCGAGAAATTAATCATAATCATTGTAACCTAACACTTGAAAGAACTGTTTGTATGGCCTTATTAGGCCTCACTTACTCCAATTTAGGCAGGTAGTTTTTTTATGTGTAATGTAAATTCCCAAACTCAGGAAGTTTAAGACATACTCACACACTGGGGCCAAGTCCGGAATGTTGTTGTAGTAAGGAGTGCCAGTAGGACTAGTGGTGCCCTACTGTCAGATGCACAGTATTACAATAGAGCGGCTTATAGTAATGCAACGAATACACGGGCAGCGGGCGGCGTGGCAAACTTTATATATATCGAAATCAAAAGAGTTGCGCTACTGTAAGCCATATCGTAATACTGTTGTCAGATGTTTTCAAGCCGCCTGTGAGGCCTATGACATGGCTTAACGACCAACTTTGTAACCAGTTTTTACTTCAATTAAAGATTTGTTTTATCGAAAAATTGTTTTGTAATTTACATGAGGATAGGAGGGATTTGGTTTTCTCGAATTCTATTTTATTACACAGAACTAAAGAAAAAACATCTTAATGCACCATTTTTTCTAGTTGTAACCATAGAACTGCTGCAATTTTGATCGAAACATTATGATTATTTATGAACTTCTTAACAAAACAATATAAGATGATTTTTGTTTTCTCACTTTTTGGAAATTCATTTTAGTTTATTTATGATATATTAAAAACCACAATTTTCGCACGGTTCGTCCACAGCGATTGACTTAACGGCCACGTTGCAGTACGAGCTGCCAAGAACTTTATTTCCTAGCTATTTTGTTCGATGTTTGAAACATCGCGAATTGAGTCGCTAGTTTTAGGGACGGAGGAGCTTTAACCACTGCCATTACCAACATTACCTGTAGTATTAGAATATGTCAATATAGGGGTTGGTAAAAACTTATTTCCAGACTGAAAAGCCATAATATTTTTATAAGGGGTAAAATTTTTTTGAACCGAAAATGTTACAAATCAATATTTTTACTAGCTTTTGCCCGCGGCTTCCTTCGCATGGACATCGTTTTTACGATTGTCATTGAGGGTGAGTGGTGCGCGAGTCGCAAGCGGATCCCTCAAGAACTACATCGGGCTATTCTGATGAACAGTCTATGTAACTTCCCACCCCCTCATTCAATTCTATACAAAAATCACTACAATCCGTTGCACCGTTACGACGCCGACGTGCGTGGGTGTGAAAAAGAGTTTTTTACCAGATCTCTCGGGAACTATGTCAGAATATGCTAATTAGTAAATTATTTAATTTCCCACTCCCTCAACCCTCCCCTCATGTTAAAAAAAAATAACCAAAAAAAGACCATTTTTCCTCACAGGAACTGCATCGGACTATGCTATTATCACGGGATAAATCCTTCAAGATCCTCCCTCAAGATCCTTCTCAGTGACACAGGCTACCTGCATGCCAAATTTCACTAAGATTGGTTGAGTTGTAGAAGCGTGAAATGGTAACAAACAAACACATTTTCAAATTTATAATATTAGTAAGGTTGAGATACTCTGCTCTTCGTTAACCTTAAGAGGGTCACCGGTCACCACTGATGGCTATGGTAGGTCCAGTAGTAGGTACAGTACAAAACATAGCTATACGTGCTCTTTGCGACGACGACGCGACGTCACGTCACAGAAATTACGGCAACCAAAGACCTTTTACGAATTCTTAGCTAAGGACGACCCATTGAACATTCCGAACGTTGAAAATGTCACGTTTTTTTTAAATCCACCACAGTGACCAATCAAACGCCCTCATTCGGTCATCACCTGTCAGTCTAACGCCATCCTGCGTCTGTTTGTGTTCCACAGGGCTGTTCCATTTATACCATAATAAATAGCCCGGTAAAATATAGGAATACGTATTACTCTGGCCACAATAATGCAGATAATAAATAAGTGCGCGGTGCGCAAGCTGCTTACGAAACGGGTGAACGGAAGCTTGTGCGCGAGACCATATTACACTTCATTCATTCATTCAATCCGGTGCAGCCTCCGACCCAAGATGACCCTATCCTTTACTTTTTTGTGTTATTTGCTGCGAATTAATTTTAACGAAAGAATGCGGGGTGATGGTGCGATAGAAAGAGTTTTTGATAGTCTGTCATCTGGAAAGCGCCGTGTGCCGTCCCAGATTTCGTTGGGGAGATTTAGAGCAAAGAGACCTAATAAATAGCTAAATACAGTCACGCAGTATGATTTTTTAAACTAGGAATTTGGAGAGCCGCGTCCACAGATATAAATGTCATTGGCAGCAACCTTTTGTGCCTGGCTCTCGGTTACGTAAAGACAACTGCAACCTCGCATCCTATTTAGGAGTTGTCCGTCGTGAGTCACACACAAAACATTCCACTTTCTTGTGTGTGAAGGAAGGCTGCTCTATAGTAATCAGTAATCACAAAATGACGGCTAAAGTTATGAATAATCTTTAAAAACTTGAAAGTTTTTGTCTAAGTATTTGGTTTAATCCATTGCATTATGAACAGTGTACTCTGTAACGTTTACTGATTTTTCGGAAAGAGTATATACCAGGGCAACATTTTAATATTTTTTTATTTTTTTTTTACTTTAAAACTTTATTTCTGAAAAAAAAAACACTACACTTACGAGTCACTGGGCTGCTCCTAGCCACGGTCTGAATGTATGAATGTGTCCCGAGATTTGACTATGGAAACTGGGGCTTAACGTCCTTAGTTTTGACACTGGGTCCGGGCACGATTGTCCTGTCTAGATGTCTTCGTTGGATGACCGTATGAATAATTTAATTAACTAAACACACACACACACACACACCGACACACACATAAACACACATACACAAACTAACACAAGGAGTATAAATATCATAGCACAGTTCCATCCATTCTTCCCCATCCCATAACAGTTGTTTACACTTATTTATGACTGGCTTTTGCCCGCGGCTTCACCCACGTGGACATCGTTTTTATGACTCTCTTTGAGGGTGAGTGGTATGCGAGCCGCTAGGCTAATCTCACTTGATACATATTGCGCGGCATCTAACGCATTGCGTAAAAGTCGGAAATCTCGATCGATTTTTTGCCCCCAAAAAACCCCGATACACAGTATTCAACCAAAACGTTATAGCCGTTTCCGAGAAACCAATTTACAAGAATTGCTAGTAATGATCTAGCTTTTTGTCATGTATCAAAGACGGACGGACAGACGGCGTGGGCGAAGTAATAAAGTAGACTTAACTACAAACCCCATACCAAGAATTCGACACAGGGTGTTAATAATCTTTTCCTAAAAATAGATTCATACGAAGTTGTAATCGGGATTTGTAGAAAAGATGTATATTAAAAACTATATAGGTTGTAATATAGAGGTGCGTTGATACTTAAAGGTGGCCTTCCACTTGTCAAATTAAGCAAATTTCTCCAAATATCTTATGATCAATAAAAAAAAACTTTACAAATAGCGTTGGACCGACGACCTGCGAAGTAACTCAAAGGTTGTGTGTGAAGTCGAGCAACCCACACTGGACCCGCGTGGTCGACTAAGGCCCGATCGCCCTAATTCAGGGTAGGTTCGAGCCCCTCGGTGGGGACGTATATGAGCTGAGCTGCTACATGTTGGTCTACTTTGTCGCGCAGTGCCGTGGCGCCTAGTTCCGGCCAGTGCGAAAGGCGCTTATTAGGGTTCTGCATTAAAACTAAGAACTCTTAAAGTTTCGCAATGTCTGTATGTACGTCTGCCTAGGTCTGCCTGTCTATCTATCTGTCGGTCCTTTAGTATGACATTAGCCATCTTTCTCAAAGGCTACTAATTATAGCTGTGAAGCTAGAATTTGGTTAGGTTATAAATAAATCTGTGATTCCTATAAAGTTATGGAGAAAATCTAAAAAAAATATATTTTAAGGTACCTCCCTTACATGTAAAGTAGTGGTGATTTTTCGTTCATCATCGTGTGGTGGTATCGTTGAATTAGTCTTTAAAAACTACTGAGGGTTAGCAAAGATCATTTTTCCGATCATGATATCAACTGAAACACGTCCACTGCTGTACAAAGGCCTCCCCCAGGGATTTTCACGACGACCGATCCTGTGCCGTCCGCATCCAGCGGCTTCCCGCGACCTTCACCAGGTCGTCGGTCCACCGCGTGGGAGGCCTACCTATGCTACGTCTTCCACTGCGCGGTCACCAATCGAGAACTTAACTAACATTTTTCCGATAAATTCATTCATTTACTAAACATTAAGTTTTAGGTGGTGATTTTTGAAAGAGTTCTATGGCCTCGCCCTCTACCAGCTAAACCGATATTTCAGGAAATCTGTAAAGTATTGGCATATAACTTATTAACACGGAAAATTATCACGGCCAAGTAGGCTTTCTTAGTTAAGGAGTATCGACCAACGTAACATGTGTAGTGACATTTGCAAAAAGTTCTCAGATTTTTACATTTGCAAAAAGTTTACAGATTTTCCATACAAAATGTTCTATATATCATTTGCCAAAAAATTTTTTAAAATATAAAATACGGAACCCTACTCTGCGCGTCCCATACGGTGTGCAGTAGCATAGGGTTAACTCATTAAAATTAAAAATAAATGTTTAAATAATTAATTAATTATTTTTTTATACTTCAAAATGTTGATTGGTGTGGGAAGTACTGTAAATTAACAATGCTTTTAGAGCATCCATACTTGTTCACTATTTCAAAATAGGTAGATAATTGGCAACAAAAACGCTGCGCGTGCGTACGCGGCGGCGACCCTCTGGCGAGAATGCCGCTAAATACACGATCAAGAGAAGCGTTTTTTTTACGAAATATATCAAAAAAAGCGTGTTATATGAATAAGGTTGAACTTAAATAGCCTAAGGCTATAATAACAGTGCTCTGTCCAGCAGTGAGCAAACCGCAACGCACTGGGCTCCTTTTAAATGCGAACAAAATTATGACAAATATCAATACTTAACTGATTATTTTAAGGTTTTCGAATTTCATGAATATTAATATGCGCATTCGTAAAACTAATAACGTATAACATAAATCATAATGCTTTAAACTAAATATGAAGCTTTTCAAATATTGGCTTGAAGTATTGTCAGTATTGTGAAGCGTCGGTGGCTCAACCGGTAACGACTCGGTCCATCTAACCAGAGGTACCGGGTTCAAATCTGGACGGCCAATGTACCAATGAGTTTTTCAAAAACTTACGTACATACTTACCGATTGCTTTAACGGTGAAGGAAAACATCGTGAGGAAACCTGCACACGCCTGCGAAGAAACTCGAAGGTTGTGTGTGAAGTCGACCAACCCGCACTGGGCCCGCGTGGTCGACTAAGGCCTAGTCGCCCTGATTCAGGGTAGGCTCGAGCCCCTCGGTGGGGACGTATATGAGCTGCAATGATGATTGTCAGTACTAATATATATACTGTGGTATTGTCGTGCAAGAAGAAACCAATGACAGGACTAAATCAAATAACTTTAGGAATCAATTAAAAATTTATAACCCGACTGCATAAAAACTTGACCCCTATTTTTTAGCCAGTCGGGTAAAATGTATCCTATGATACTCGCGGGAACGACACCTCACACTCCAAAATACATCCAGCCGTTTAGGCTACATTCATTTTTCATTCATTACAGCTCATATACGTCCCCACCGAGGGGCTCGAGCCTACCCTGAATCAGGGCGATTAGGCCTTAGTCGACCACGCGGGCCCAGTGCGGGTTGGTCAACTCCACACACAACCTTCGAGTTTCTTCGCAGGCGTGTGCAGGTTACAATGTGTGGCAAAGAAATAAATAACCTCTTTTTTTTGTATAATCGGGTAAAAATGTATCCTATGTCACTCACGTGATCGAGACAAATCAACACCTCGAAGTCCAATATTTATCAAGCCGTATAGGCTACAGGGCGTGCCAAAGAAATAAACAAACATACATATCTCAAAATAAATAAACCTCCTTCTGGCGCAGTCGATTAAAAACCCGACTGCTTAAATTGTAGGTATGGTGTGACACTCAGGAGATTAAGAGGAAACGCGGGCGCCACTTTTTCCATACAAAAGTAGTCCCCTTTTTCCTCCCTGGATAATGACATTAAAGCAAAAATGTTTTTTTCCATAAAACCTATATCTACCACGGCCATGCCCCATGTTTTGTTTTTTCCCATATTTTAATTATAATAGGAAGTAGGAGCCTTCAAAAACTAAGAAAATTGCCCATTTGAAAGTCAGATTTCCGGTACTCACAAAAAAATAATACGCTTAGGCATAAATACAGCGTTTATTAAATTATTTTTGAAAAAAAAAATATTATTGCTCAAGTTTTGGAGGAGGAAATAGTGGACTACGAAATGCGGTTTTGATCAAATTTAGTAGCTATTATCGGTCTGCGCTGCAGTTCTCCCTTTCTTGCTGTATACGTAGAGGTTTGGAGGAGGGAGACAGGAACACTTTATTAAAATACCTACCTATTCTTTAGACCGCGTTTCCTCAGAATCTAACGTCGACCCTTCGCGCTCTAAAATCCAGCAAGCTATGGTTTACCAATTGTAAATAAAAAAAAAAGCTGTTAAGCCGTTTAGGCTTAGTCTAAGAAACAGACATGCATACCTACACCCGAAAAACATTACCCCCTTCTTAGGCAGTCACGTAAAAAGTGGAACCCTCATGAACCAGACCTTAGATAGGTACTGACCGATTCTATCCTGCTATTGTGAAGCAGTCCTAAAAAGAATTTATAACAAAGGAAATAATCTAGGCGAACGGAGATAATATTATTATGTTTAATTTATAGGAATGAAAAATATAAATAATTTAAACAAAGAAAATACTTTCAATCAATCCCATAGGTAATGCCTCTTTTAAGGGTTGCGTACCCAAAGGGTTCCGTCTGTCTGTTCGTCTGTCATCATCATCATCATCATTACAGCTCATATACGTCCCCACCGAGGGGCTCGAGCCTACCCTGAATCAGGGCGATTAGGCCTTAGTCGACCACGCGGGCCCAGTGCGGGTTGGTCGACTTCACACACAACCTTCGAGTTGCTTCGCAGGCGTGTGCAGGTTTCCTCACGATGTTTTTCCTTCACCGTTAAAGCAACCGGTAAGTATGTATGTAAGTTTTTGAAAAACTCATTGGTACATTGGCCGTCCCGGTACCTCTGGTTAGATGGACCGAGTCGTTACCGGTTGAGCCACCAGTTCGTTCGTCTGTCACCAGGCTCATATACAGGGTGTAACATAAAGGTGTGGTGATACTTTAAGGTGGGCTTGTACCCATCAAACTGAACAACTTTCTCCATGGAACCTATAGTCAAATCGCAAAAAAAAATTTGGCTCTCCCATACTAACTCGATCAGCTGATCAGCCAACTTAGTATGGGAAGTTCAAATTTTTTTTTGCGTTTTGACTATGGGTTCCATGGAGAAAGTTGTTCAGTTTGATGGGTACAAGCCCACCTTAAAGTATCACCACACCTTTATGTTACACCCTGTATATACTGTGCCAGGCTGTATTTCATGAACCGTGTTAGATAGACAGTTAAACTTTTACAGATGATGTATTTTTATTGCCGCTATAACAGCAAATACTAAGAATTAGAAAAAGTGAAAAAATAAAGCTCTCCATACAAAAACGTGTTTTTTTAAACATGAAAAAACTAGCGCCACCTAGTGTGATGGTACGGAACCCTATATGGGTGCAGTTCTGACTCGCACTTGGCCGGTTTTATTTTTAACCACTATTGGAATTGGAGTTCAGTTTTTTGGCGTGTAAATTTGGAAAAAATCATCAATTGATACATTATACTGTAACCGTTTTAGGGTTCCGTAGTCAACAAGGAACCTTTATAGTTTTGTGGCGGGTAGTTAGTTACTGGCGCCATGTCCGTCTGTCCGTGGTTTGAATCGGAGACTCTTACTACTTGGGTTTACATATTAATCACTACGTTGTGGATTAACCACTACGCCACGGAGGCGGCAGAACTCCTGGAATTATAACACAGCTCTACAAAAAAAAAAATTTTTTTTTGTTGCTCTGGGTATCTTGGAAAAATTTTGATGTTTTCATGTGCCCAGATTACGAATTTATTCATAAAAGTATTGAATGTGCTCTTGTTTTTATGACTATCGCATATGTTCTATTAAGATCAATTATAGGCTTGTTAGTAATAAAATTTATTTTCCCAGTCATGATTAGAGTTCTGAGCAAAAAAACGAGAGCAAATTTTACAAATCATTGATAGTTTCATGATTTGTGGCATAAATATATCCAAAATCGATCTTATATCTAGGGCAACAAAACCACTGTAGACCAGTGATAATAATAATCAGAATGCGAGTTAGCGCACCACGACCAGCCCGAACATCTGGCCGGTCACTTCCATCATCACCACCAGTGCGCTTGGCGCCGGCAGAGTCTTCACAGGCTCAGCATTCGGCGCCCGCCGCTGGTGGAGTACGCCGCATGAGATGGACTAGGTCTCAAAATACGAACCTCATGCGTGCATACTACGGTGCGACGGGGGGAGAATCTCGTCGAACGGACTACCGAGGCTGCACCAAGAGTTCTTGCGGTTGCAGCAATGCAGAAAGCAGTCCTCCTCGATAATGCCCGGATAGTTCGACGCTTTATCTCCCCGTCGTACTGAACTCCAGCCGACTGTGCTTCTGCTGAAGGTGCTCCTGCCACTTCGCCTCGTGCGAAGTAAGCAGAGTAGCTTAAATTTTATATATTCAAATTATAATCTAACAAGAATGATCAATTTACCCTTTTAGGAGAGTATAAAATAAAAATTAATTTTATGCAAAAAAAAAGTTGTAAGAATAATTATCTATAATTTTATTGTTTTGCCAAATAAATATATTTTTTTTACCTGACTGCACCAGAAGGTGGGTTAAGTTTTTCGAGTGTATGTATGTATGCGGATTTATTTCTTTGGCACGCTCTGTAGCCTAAACGGCTTGATGGATTCTGTTGAACCCGTGAGTGACATTTTTACCCGACGGGTCAAAAAAGGGGTTATTTCTTTCTTTTTGATGTGTAACATCTTTGTTCTCGCTTTCCTGCAATTTGTGGGAGTGATTTCGTGAAATGGGACGGAAATGTGTAACAGGAAATGCGAAAGTTTTTTAATTCTCGAAAACTAAGGTTGTCATAGCCATGCAGCCTAGTGTGATGGCAAAGGCAAAGATGACATACTACTATTCGAAGGGTCGGCCCGTGAATGTACGACCCGATAATTAATTAATTTCATAAGTATTTTGTCACATGTTACACATCATATGCGAGTACTGTAGGTCGCGTTTTTTTTGTATCGAACCTCTTGAATGTATATTTGTAGGCGGCTTTTATTAGTGCATCGTTTGTTCAAAGAACCTGTTGAGGCGTGGGTGGTATTGATGTTTTTATGGTTAAATCATAATCTATCATTCTGGAACAACCTTCTGTACTCAGTTTCTGACAGTTAATGATATCTAATCTTATCTGTATCTACTAATTGGCTTATTGTTGTTTTGTGAATTGACATTGTGACATTTGAAGGAATGTGGGAAGAAACTACGTGGTAAGGTACGTGGTAAAAAGAAATATTTTTCTTTAATACAAGAAAACAAAAAAATAAACAGTTGGGAAACTTTAGTTCTTTTAATAAAAATCGGGCTATTGTAACAATACCTATTAATGTAATAGATAACTACTTAATAGAGATCTTGACTGCTAGTCATTGGAGTTACCTTTTGTCATCTGTCAAAAACGACATTTGTTTCTAAAAATGTTTTAAATAAAAATATTAACAAAAAGGCATAGTTTTTTGTACTCGATCACGATCACATATTTTGTTACGCCTTGTGTAAATGAAGTATTAATAATATTATTAATGCAAAAGTCTGGACGAGGATCGATCACGCAATAAATGTAACTTTGGTATGGCTTACATGGACTATTTTTAACTTGGGAAAATATTTTAGTCCCAAAGTGAGTTCATTCAAAATTCCATGCAGGCTAATTCTCGGCAGATGCTAGTATGATTTATAATAAAACCTTTACTTCCACGTTTTCCTTGCGTTGTTAGGTATGTGCGATAAAAATATAGTGCATGCATTCTGGAACTAATGTTGCATTCGAAACTCTTATCGACCACATTAGACACGGTTTCTTGAGGCGCAGATTGTGAAGGACTTCATTTAGTTACATAAAAGGCTATCAGCGGTAGCAGTCGCTAGAACATTACCAGTGTTAATAAAATTTCGCTTAAAAATAAAAATAAAGTAGACTTCAGAAACAAATAATTTAATTAGTGATGTGTCACACAGACACACACACACACTCACACACACACAAGCACACACTAACACACACACACACACACACACATTTTTATTTATTAAAACCTAGTCATTCCCGTTTAAACCTACATAATACTCGTATTTCTCTAATATATGCACACACCTCACATTCATTATACAACAAGTTGTAATGGGGTATAACGTATCTGGTGTAGGACCCGTTAAGAGCCCGCTGGAGTTCATAAATCCCATACAAAAAACTACGTTTGTATGGGATTTATGAGCTCCAGCGGGCTCTTAACTGGGGCTGAATAACTTATGTAATAAACGAAAAAAAAAATGATTTTATACAAATCGATAAGTTGCTTGGGTTGGCCAGTTTTGAACATTTTTGTATAGAGCTAATATAAGTTGTTCAGCATAACAGACGCCGCAGGTAAACAGGCCCTACACCATTTTACACACAAACAGGGTGTGACATAAAAGTGCAGTGATACTTTAAGGTGTGCTTGTAGTCATCAAACTGAACAACTTTTGTTCTACAACTAATTTTTTTTAAATTCTAAACCGGTCAATCAGCTGACCGATATGTATGAAAAATTCAAAAAAGAATCCCACCTTAAAGTATCCTGCACCTATACGTTACATTCTGTATAAATAATACTAAATGTGCAACACCAACAAACAGATCCTTTTATTAGGCTTGTGTTAGTGTGTGTGTGCATCAACGTGTGTGAGCTTCGTCGTTTTTTGCCTATTTTCAATATACGTAATGCAAAGTTAATTTTAAAAAGACTTAAGAAGTTAAGAGCGGTTCAAATATGTCAATGTTATTGTGCAAACTGTGAGTAGTAGCTTAACTATTTTCTTTTGTAAGAACTCTCTCGCCCAGTAAATAGGTACTTAAGATTGTTTTAGCATTATAGCATCAACCGCGTCGTGGCGTAATGGTTAGTCCATTCGCTTCACACCGGGTGGTCGCGGGTTCGATTCCCGGCGGGGTCAACTTTGTAAAACTCGGTTTGGTTGGTGGAAGGACATTTTCACAGCTTGCCTGGCTAGCTACTACCATCTTACTACTCGCAGTCCTGCCGCCAAACATCAGTGTAACATGATTGATGTGTTCCGGCTTGAAGATAAGATAGCCAGATGTCCATTGCTTTAGGGAATCTTGGTAATCCCGCTTCCATCTTCGGCATCAGCGTCACTTACCATCAGGTGAGATGATGACAAGGGCTTATCAATTGTGGGGTAAAAAAATATTCTTGTATTTATCTAGACTTACAAATACTACATGACTTAACATTCTAGCAAAGATAATTATAGTTCCTAATGTCTCTGATTCTAGGTAGCGTATGGGGAATGGGGATCAAGACAAGGGTCAACACCTACGTAATATTACGTATGAAAGTATATTGGAGCAGCTTACGCACCGCGCACCAATTTATTATGATAAAAGCGATGTGACGAGTAAAGTAAATTTAAGTGGCTACCAAAATATGCAGCCTTGTGGCAGACAGATACTCGGCTGGATGACGTATGCTTAAGCATCATATTATAGCTCATATACGTCCCCACGGAGAGGCTCGAGCCTTCCCTGAATTAGGGTGATCGGGCCTTAGTCGAGCACGCGGGCCCAGTGTGGGTTGGTCGACTTCACACACAACCTTGGAGTTTCTTTGTAGGCATGTGCATGTTTCCTCACCATGTTTTTCTTCACCGTAAGAGCGTCAGATAAACGTACATATGAAATCGAAATTCGAAAACACCTTGTTACGCAGCAGTATTCGAACCAAGACCGAACAGGAGGTAGCGGTCCTTGCCGTTACGTCATCGACGCTCTTAGTAATCAAAGAAATATCTAATCTCCTGTAAAAGGATCTCTTTGGACACGGAACCCTAAAAATAGTCATCTAAGCCTAAACAAAATTCATGACACCTTGTAACCAGCGTTGAATTCGGTATACCAGCCTTCACAAAATCATGACATCTTGTAACCAGCGTTGGATTAACACACAATGATACACAAAATTCATGATATCTTGTTACCAGCGTTGGATTCGGTACACTAGCCTACACAAAATTCATGAGATTTTGTAACCAGCGGCGTTGAATTCGGTATACTAGTCTACACAAAATTCATGATATCTTGTTACCAGCGTTGAATTCGGTATACTAGCCTACACAAAATTCATGATATCTTGTTACCAGCGTTGGATTCGGTATACTAGCCTTCATAAAATTCATGACATTTTGTAACCAGCGGCGTTGAATTCGGTATACTAGCCTACACAAAATTCATGACATCTTGTAACCAGAATTCTACTCGGTTTACTATAAAATGAACACTTAGAACTTTGACTGTAAAACAAAGACAAATTACATGTACTCTAGACTAGCTAGGAAATATTGTCTTTTAAATATACGAGTATATACTTTGTTCAAATACTTAAGTACTTAACTTCTTGGTATTGAAGTTTAGGAGGATAAATAAAACTGTCTGAAAGTCACATAAATTTGTGTAAACCCATCATCAAATTGTGAAGAAACGTGAATAAAAGCCTTGCTTAAAATATCGGGTTCTAATGAAGTCGTACCTTAAGAGGATTGTGAAGCTGCGATTTTCATACAAACTGTATTAGCGATTTTCACCTGTAACCAATTTTAACCGATTTCTGATAGGACAACTCAGAATAAAAGCTAGGTTTGTAGGTTAAAATCAACTAAGTCACGGCGACTTAAAATGAGTATCTTTTGTAAGGCCGGACACAAAATATCTAAAAGTGTCTGGACTCTGAACCGCGTCCGTGGGGTAATGGTTAGTCTATTTGCTTCACAACAGGAGGTCGCGGGTTCGATTCCGTTTGGTTGGTGGTAGAGCATTTTCATAGACCGCCTGGCTAGCTACCACCATATTATCTAAGTATTGCCGCTAAACATCAGTGTTAACATCATTAATGTGTTCCGGTTTGAAATTAAGATAGCCAGATCCCCATTGCGTTGAAGAATCTTGGTAAGCCCGCTTCCATCTTGGGCATCATGGGATGATGCCATGGGCTTATAAATTGTGGAATAAAAAAAAAACTTCGTACAAATCGATTAGCTGATTGGCAAATTTATGTTAGTTTTGTGTATAGAGTGTTTTTTTAGAATTAACTATTGGTTACTTTGAGTAAGTTGCCCAGTACTGCAATTTACATTTCTGTACTAGCTTTTTTAAAACCTATCAAGTAGTCCTAAGCAGAGACGAATATAGAATTATTTGCGCCGCTCGTTATCTTTTTGTATTCGAATATTCAAACTAATTAATAACCTAATCGTAATAAATTAAAGCGGGCGTATTAATTGACTAAGGCTTGTTTATAATGTTTTTTCAATTCTGTTTCATGTAGGGTAAGTCTCAGTGTTCCTGTCAGTCGTCCCATTTATATCACCCACTGTTAAACAATATATGTAGATTAATTTTCTAAAAGAAAGGTCTTGACGAGCACATTCTATATAGGTACTAGCTGTCCCGGCGAACTTCGTTCCACCTTATACTACACTACACTACTACAAAGATGTAGTCAAACGCACTCATATAAAAAAATGTAGTAAATGTAGTCTAATGACATTGAAACTAGGACCTAATGTAAATGATTTATGATATTTATGGTATTTTATTATATATGTGTATTTGAGGTGTTTCATTTTATAGGTATTTTAGGCATTTTATTTTAGGTGATTTAGGTAGTGTAATTTATGTGATTTATCATTTTCAAAATAGCCTTACTAATATTATAAACGCGAGAGTTTGTATGTATGGATTTTTGTTACTCTTTGCGACTTGCACACTGCGCACCCTCGAAGGCCGTCATATAAACTATGTTCACGCGAGCGAAGCGGTGCTAGGTACAGTAAAAAAAACCACAAAATTAAGGGCGTATAGGAATAGGTACCTACCTATTTTTAATCTGTGATAACAAGAATTGTTGACTGTCCTGTGATGTAAGCCTATTTGGTTTTCCATTGTATGCCTGCTCTCATTAGAGCTTTATAAGACCTTTCTAATTTAAAAGGTATTTTCGGAAACGCTCACGCGTACATGTCATGAATATGCATTACTTATAATAAAGCAGTGATGTGGAAAACTCAGCTAGGGCAGTAGAGTTGCGTATTAGTTATATTTCTAGTCGTTGCGGGGGAGTGTTACGGTAGCTATAGAAAGAGTTACTGGTTGGACCTATTTTTTTATCCACAATTGATAAGCCCTTGGCATCATCTCACCTGATGGTAAGTGACGATGATGCCGAAGATGGAAGCGGGCTTACCAAGATCTGGCTATCTTATCTTCAAGCCGGAAAACATCAATGCTGTTAACACTGTGTTTGGCGACAAGACTGAGATAAGATGTGATAGCTAGCCACGTAACGTGGTCTAAGGAAATGCCGTACCACCAACCAAACCGAGTCTTACAAAGTTGACCCCGCCGGGAATGGAACCCGCGACCTCCTGGTGTGAAGCGAATTACGCCACGGAGGCGGTTAAATATGTTATAACCACAAGCAATAAGAATTCACTTAGTTTCGTATTTTTTTACTTTACCTAAGCACCTTATATACTACTAAAAAAAACCCGACTTCAAACAGGAAACTAAGGTTCCCTCGATTTCTCTGGGATGCCATTATCAGATCCTGGTTTCCTTAACATGGTACTACCCTTGGGATATCTCCTTTTCATCAAAAAAAGATCCGCGACATACATCAAATATATATATATTGTCGGATTGAGAAACCTTCTCCTTTTTTGAAGTCGGTTAAAAAATGAGGACCATCTAAATTTTCTCAGTACATTTTAAAAACTGGTGGCTAGCCACGATTATTTTTTTTAACATCAAGAAAAGTAAGGAAACTACGAAGTGCGGTCATTAGGTTAGATCCCTGGCTACAAATGTGTCGAAGAGCACAACATTCCGCAGACCCTCGGAAACTCAGTGGACTGCTCAGATGAGAGCACATAGTAAATTGGCAAATTTTCCATACATTTTACGTTAAGAAAATCATGTTCTTTGTTTCGAGTAGTCCAAAGAGTTTCGAGGAATTAAATCTAATGACTGCGCTTCGTTGTTTTCTTATTATAACAGTAACAGGTTGAGCCACCGACGCTGGTTGTTTTGTTACTTTTCTTAATTTAAAAAATAATAATCGTGGCTGTTTGAACTGCCTCTCTGTATGAAAATGTACTGTGAAAACTTAAGTGGCCCTTTTTGTTTTGAAATATCTCTCGAATCAAAATTCGCTGAGTAGATAGTTATTGAACGAGCCGTATTTGTGTGTTTATATTTTGAGTTCTTGAAAATGGGTTCATAAATTTCGATGTTTGCTACATGAGGGTTTTCGGAGGTGAAAAATTTATCTAGCTAAGTAGTTCTCATATCTGGAAAAACGCGATAATCCGAGTTTTCAGGCATATCGTCTTTTTCGCGCAATAAGATTGGTAATATCACTGCACCACATGTAGTTCAGTGTTTAAAGCGTTGGACTTCCTCCACGTAGAACATGGTTTCGATTCTCGTCCCAGTCGAATGTTCGTGTATTTTTTTGAGATTCTATTTTTTTTGCCTTTGCCCAGACCACGATTAAAATCATATGTGTTGCTATGGCCTACAGTGGTTTGATCACATCTCATTAGGTACATATTGGTGTTACATTTGGGCATTCGATAGTACTTGGGTTCGGACCGGATTAAAAGCCAGTGTCACAATCAATTTGTTAAAATCTGACAAGTATCATCTGTGACTAATAAATAAATTAAGCTTTGGTCGATCCGGCCGATTCATTATGAAATTATATAACAGCTAGTTTTAATTAATTTCATGTTGTATTATTATTATGTAGTAATACGAATCTGAGATATGGTCGTTTACCAAGGGCCGCATAAAAGAGCTCAGGTCACCCAAAGGGCGATGGAGCGAGATATAATCGGAATTTATATCTACGTGATTAATCAGAAATGAGGAGATCCTTAGGAGAACCAAGGTAACCGACATAGCTCACAGAATCGCTAAACTGGGCGGTGCACATAGCTCGTAGAGAGTGGTGACCGCGCACCGGAACACATAGCGTAGGAAAGTCTCCCACTCGGTGGACCGACGACCTGGCGATGGTCGGGGAAGCCGCTGGATGCGGGCAGCGCAGACCGGTCGTCGTGGACATCCATGGGAGAGACCTTTGTCCAGTAGTGGACGTCTTTTGGCTGATATGATGATGATGATCCTAGAATTACATTATATATTTTGATCATACCTTTCCCTAATCAAGCAAATATAGATTCTTTCTCTTATCGTGTGTAAAATTAACCGTGCTATCCAAGGGATAGATGGCGGTTGCCTGGTGTTGCACTTAGCATCACCCGCGGTCACATGTAGGGCATTTAGATTTACACCTACGGACGTGTACAACGCGACCTTAATTACACATCTGGAATCAGATGTGCAGGTTTCCTCACGATGTTTTCCTTCACCGTTACAGCAATCGGTAAGTATATGTTCATAAGTTTCGAAAAACTCATTGGTACATTAGCCGTCCGGATTTGAACCCGGCACCGCTGGTTAGGGGACCGAGTCGTTACCGGTTGAGCCACCGACGCTTTTTACATACAGATTGTAAACAAACCATATATTTTCATTGTGTCGTTATTAAATGGTGCTGATAAGTGGTATGAATATACTAAGATGTATATTTAAAAACCGGCCAAGTGCGAGTCGGGCTCGCACAAATTAGGGTTCCGTAGTCTTTTCAAAAAATAAATGTTTATTTAAAAAAAAGAAAATGTTGGTATAATAGGACATTTTGTATGGAAAATCTGTGAACTTTTTACAAATCGATCTGCACATCTTAAGTTGGTCGACTATTATTCCTAAACTAATAAAGCATTAGCCGTGATAGTTTTTATTTTCAATTGATTGTATGTCCTACTATTTACATTTTTTGCAGATGTCCTAAAACAGCTGGTAAGCTTGTAGGGGTGTGGGAAACTTGACTCTCAACAAAAAATAGTATTTTAAGCTTCATATTTCGCAAACCGATCGACGATCTCTGAATCAAAAATTGTTTCAGTAAACCCTCAGTTGTTTTAAAAAAACCTATTCAAGGATAGCCCACACGATAGGGTATGTTAACAAAAAAAGTCATCCCCTCTTTACATGCCCCCCACATCATAGGTAACACAAAATTTTTTTTTCAAGATTTTATAGTATTTTATAGTGATTAATATGTATACCCAAGCCAGATAAAAGATTTCTCATAAATAGTCTCTGAGCTAAGCCGCGGACAGATGGACAGACATAGCGAAATTATGAGGGTTCTTTTTTGACTTCGGAACCCAATAACAAGACGCAAAGTAATCAGTTTTTTTTTATATCCAGTATGTTCTTGAGTGGCCCAAACATTTGACTGCTAGAGTGATGCCGTGACTAGTCCACTGGCTTTAAAAACTAAGTTTCTTCAAAGTGATTAATTTATTTAGTACAACTTCTGTGTGGGATCTCTTAATTTAATATAAACCTATGTAAGTTGCTAACTATCCCCCCCACCTCTACTCACACGTACTCACACACGCACACATATATACAGGCTGTAACAAATTTTTTGTAGGTACCGTTAACTGGGGCTTCTACTCATCAACTCATCATACTGAACGACTTTTGTGTTCTATGACTGCTGAGTTCTTAAAAAAATAAAAAAATATTCACTTTTCTGATCAGCTGATCGACCAATTCTTGTATGGGGGGGGGGGGGGAATTTATTTTTAAATTGACTACACACACACACAACTATACTGACAAAATGTATCCAGTTTCACTACTCCAGTTCCTCAAGTAAAAGTGTCGGCAAAGTTTAGTTAGCCTAGTTGCCTTGTATTCCATAAAAGACTACAGTGAGTCACGGCGGCACTGCCCTTAAACGAAAATAAGTCATTTGGATAAATAGCCACGCTAGATAAGTGTCCACGCTTCTCAGATAGTTATGGCCATGCAAATCTAATACGTATATCTACCTACTTTAGCTGGCTTTGTGACATTGCTATCTTAAAATGGAGAAGGTATAATTCTTGTTTATAGCTATTTAGATTGAAGGTTTATTTCTTACTTTTTACGACTGTGGCGTTTATTATAAAGAAACGAGTGTCGAACTATTGATGTATCATACATAAGTGTTTTTCTGATAATATGCGTTAAAATTTAAATATTTTTTGGATACACGGCAGTGTGTCAGCCTAGGTTGTAAAGGAAAAGAGCGACACTGGCCATGTGCTATATTACAATTTCGGGCCACTGTCGTCCTACCCGTAACTTTAAATCTATTTGACTTACAAACCTGTTTGGCCTACACAACACACAACCTTATTTGTATTAGGTACCCAAAGTTCTAATTTCCATAAACATATCTTTTACCAATGGTGAGACACTTGTATTAATGTCCGAAATTTATTATTATTTTTATGACTGACTGATCACTTACAGGTGACTTAGAAACTTGAAATTTGGCATCGAGGTAGATAATTAAGTATATCATCATCATATCAGCTGAGAGACGTTCACTGCTGGACAAAGGCCTGCCCAAGGATTTCCAGCGTACACAAAGAAAAAGCTCAAAAAACGGCCAATTGTGAATCATACCCGCGCCGAGGATTCCGTACCACCAATACTGATCAAAACAAAAACCATTTCCAGGTCACTTAGAAACTTTAAATTCAACATTGAGGTATATTGAGCATAAACAAAGTGTACATTCTAAAAACGACCAAGTGCGAGTCGCACTAGCGCATTGAGGGTTACACACCGCTACTACTCATCAAAATATAAAAACAATGTCCAGGTGACTTATAAACTTTAAATTTGACATCGAGATAGGGTAATAATTCAAAACGCTAAACACGTTAAAAAACTGACTTCCATCGAAACAAATTAGTACATTTTGCATTATTATTTTTGGTTTTTGTTAATTTTCTACTAAAGTACTACACCGATTGTGATAAAATTTATATGGGACCAAACGGGAAGCACTAGTTTTCAAATAAAAAAGAATCATAAAAATCGGTTCACCCAGTCAAAAGTTCTGCGGTAACATACATAAAAAAAACATACAGACAAATAGAGAACCTCCTCCTTTTTGGAAGTCGCTTGAAAAATATGAAATCGAAAAACCGGCCAAGTGCAAGCCAAACCTTCAGCTCGGTATCCATTTTATATGGGTATTAATTTTTTTGCGTTTTAGCATAGATGTAGAACAAAAACTCATATACGTCCCCACCGAGGGGCTCGAGCCTACCCTGAATCAGGGCGACTAGGCCTTAGTCGACCATGCGGGCCCAGTGCGGGTTGGTCGACTTCACACACAACCTTCGAGTTTCTTCGCAGGCGTGTGCAGGTTTCCTCACGATGTTTTCCTTCACCGTTAAAGCAATCGGTAAGTAAATGTGCGTAAGTTTTTGAAAAACTCATTGGTACATTGGCCGTCCAGATTTGAACCCGGTACCTCTGGTTAGATGGACCGAGTCGTTACCGGTTGAGCCACCGACGCTTTTCAACAAAAACTTTTCAGTGAAGTCAAAGTATACATAATATATATACTCGTATTAGTACTAACAACATGGACACTCCCTGCCGTTCTCTAGATTGCGACCTCACCCCCTCGTCAGGTTTTTTTGAAAGGTCATTTCTGGCCCGTTGTATGAAGTGTCCAGAGTGTGGTGAAGTCTTCTCCGGTATTTGACTGCTAATCATATGAGTTACTTTTTATCAACTGTCAATAACGACATTTTGTTATGAAATTGTTCGCATTACAAACTTGTGACGTGATTGTCTTTGACGAACTAATTTCGTGATTTAGATAAACATAAAATTGAAATTGGATTGAAACTATTAAATGACTAAGTTTTTTATGCTTTTGTAGGAGAATTCGCTTCACACTAAGAGGTTGCGGGATCGATTCCCGGCGGCATCATTGTAAGACTAAGTTTGGTTGGTGGTAGAACTTTATAAGCCCCCCTGGTAAGCTTCCAGCATCTTATCTAAGTCTTGCTGCCAAACATCAGTGTTAACAACATTGAAGTGTTCCGGCTTGAAGATAAGATAGCCAATGTAAGCCCGCTTTCATCTTCTTCACTTACCATTAGGCGAGATGATTGCCAAGGGCTTATCAATTGTGAATAAATAAAAGCTATTTAGCTATTAATTTTGCCACACGATAAGAGAGAGAGAGTAGACGTCTAACATCTACTCTCTCTCTCTCTCTCTCTCTCTCTCTTATCGTCTACTCTCTCTCTATTATCGTGTGGCAGTAGTTTTAAAAGACCTATTTAACGATACTCCACACGATTGGGTACGCGTTAACAAAGAAAATTCCCCCCCCCCCTCTTAGGAGAGGTACCCTAAATTTTTTTTAAAGGTTTTATTGCACCACTTTGTCGGCGTGATTATTCTGTATACCCATGACAAATAACAGCTTGCTCATACTAATAGTACTGACTAGTACCAAACAAGTACAGTAAATATACACTCAAAAAAAAAAGAGCCGTTTAAGTTCGTAAATCCCTTTGTCGAAAATTTTTTGTGACCCTGACATATCTTTTAAACGGTGTATTTCGGTAAAATCGAACGTGACGTAACAATCTTTTTTGTCGAATCATTTTTTTACGAACTTTAACAGTGTAACCAGTTTTCTGTGTACGCAGCGTTGAATTTTATTCTGATTTAGTCATCTCGACAAAAGGAGGTTAACAATCCATTAATGCCAACATAAGTCAGATGTTACCTTCAAGCCTTGCGTTTGTTTACCACAAAGTTTACGTTGGAATCCACTTTGTCGAAACTCTTTTTACATAGCGTCTATGTTCCCTTGTACGTAGTGTCACAAAGTTTTGTACTGTCGACAAGGTAGGTTTAAACAATTCGTTAATGCTACATTGATACTCAGTCAATATTATAATCCACAAAGGCCTTTGTTTTTTACATAGGTACATGACTGAGCTTCAAACATACTAAAACAGAGCGTTACAAGACCTTTGTGACTACGTTAAATCAACATTGAGCATTTTACAAAGTCCTTTGTCGCAATGTTATATATAGCTATTATAGCTACGAACGCCTGCGCTTTTATTTTTAAGATTTGCTTTTTAGTGTTACCAGTTTAGCCTTTTTGGACTAATTTAGGATTTTTTTTATCCTGCGGTGGCTGTTTGGTAGATAACCATTTGTTTTGACCCTTGTCGTCAACAATTTTGTATGTTTTGGCATACCAGTTATTTTGTTATTGTATTAATTTATATATTGTTATATTTTAATTTATTGTTGTGTAAGTTGTTTTATAAATGCATTTTGTTGTATCAAAAATAAAAATTTGTATGTCAAAAAAATAATTGAAATTAATGAAATCAGAAAATCTTTTGTCCTCCACCTATATATAGGGTTCCGTACCTCAAAATTGTATTTATTATGTGTGAAAAGCATTTTTTCGAAAATTGAAACTAAATAATACATTTTAAAGATAAATATAAAGATTTAGAAATATGAAACTGAATAATAAAGGACAACAACAGTCTGCATATAAATTTCTGCTTGCAAAGTTGGATGATTGTTATTTTCAGCACTTCTCCATTGCACGACTAAATAGCAGCATAGTTAGTATATAGACTATGATTTTTGTTTGAATAACATACACTGTCAATTTTTAATTATTTTTTAATTTAAAAATTGTACAATATAGCCCATTATTATTATTGAGTAAGAGGGGAATAGGACCAAGGGAGGGTCCTAATGGATCACCGCGACCTACAAGATCTATTGTGATCACTGACCCTGTTATATAATTTCCTCAAGGCCAATAGTTCTGATGAACTGGACGATGCACTTGGGATCAAGCTCTCTGATGCCCTCTGATGCTACCATTGGCCCACCCAGGGAGCGACTTCTGGCTTGGACGAGTGCCTCGCACTCACAGAGTAAGTGAAGAGGTGTCTCCTATTCTTCGAGGCAAAATCGGCACTCGTCTGAGACTGCAAGCTTCATTTGATTCAGGTGTTTATTAAGCTTAAAGTGGCTAGTCAGAGTTCTGACGAGAGCTCAAAGTCCAGGCTTTAGCAATTGCAGTGCTCTAGACGTATAAACCCGAGAGAAACCAGAAATGAGCATTTTCGAATGCTTTTGGCCTGGAGAATTTGCCCAGAGTGCTTTACTCTGTTCATTTGCCCATTCCTTCAGCATTATTTTTCCCGTGCAACGTGACACTTCCACTATTGGTTCAGATCCAAATAGCTGGTGTCTCTGCTCTGGTTCTTGCAAGCTCATCTGCTATTTCGTTACCCATGACGCCGCTATGTCCCGGCACCCAGTATAAGGTGACCTTGTTTAGTCTCCCCAGCTGGTCGAGGGCAGCAGCGCACTCAAGGGTTAATCAATTTCATGGGATTTCAGTGCCACAAGGGCCGCCTGACTATCCGAACATATGACTATGTTTCTATTTTTATAGGACCTAAGAAGGTTTTCTTGTGCGCATTTTACTATCGCGTACATCTCCGCCTGATAAACCGTTGCATGCGGGCCTAAGCTGTATGACAGCTTTATTTCCAAGTCTCCGAACAATATACAATATAGACCACGGGGAGGAACACAACAAAGCATCAGGGCCAGTATCAGATCTATCCAGCAAAAAAACCTTTAAGCTAACGTGTATTCCGAAAAGTGTAATGGAACATAATTCTAAGATTTGGAATGATGATTGCTTGAACAAATTATGCTCAAAATTTATGTATAAAGGTACATGATATGTGCTTGAACCTTGATCTAGAAGTAAGGGGTGCTAACCACTACGCCAGTGAATCAGTAAAAAAACATCGAAAAATTCACTGTATTCAAATTAGCTTCACGTCCTCACCTCATCATCGTTTGTGATTTAGCAATGAGCAGTTTTCTTATGTTATTTAAATACCTACGTGGTTTTATTTAAATCCAAAAATGACAGTGTACGTCATTAAAAAAAAGGAAAAATCTCCCTAGTATATTTTATTTAAATTCACAATTGGTAAGCCCTTGGCATCATCTCATCATCTCAAATTAGTTAATACTAACCGAGGCACTATCTTTTAGTGCTAAAAAGTGCTGAAAAAACGCACATGTAATCTTTGGTTCAGAGAATTTAATAGACTATCTCTTGTTATAAGTGCTGAAAAAATACTCATGAAATCTTTGTTTTGAAAGATTTGAATAGAATACTCTGTTATTATTTTTCGACAGAAAGTTATAATATTATGTAAAAGGATCATAATTATTATTCCATAGTCACTGTTGTAGGTATACCTAATTTTATATAGTTATATTATTTAGTTATAGTTTTCCTTATTTCAATCGATTTTGTAAATGATGCTTGTTATTTACCTATATAAGCATATTTACTTATCTACTTACTTACTTATCTATTAATCTACTTAAACACATTTTTTTTATTACATTTTTTTTGAAATTCAATCTAAATAGACGACCAGTGGTGGCAACACTGCTTACACATATTTACAGTGGCGTGTGTAGCTCATGGCACATTGTCTTTGGGCGTGAGCAAGCTATCGTTACTCGTTAGTCATCCCTCAAACAACTATTTGTTGTACTAGTTATTTTAGTGTCACGAAGAAAAAGAAAATAGCGAGTATGTAGGAAAGTTCACAGATGGATCTCCATGCTGCAAATTTGCCGCACCTATCAACATCTAACATGTAAGTACAATATCCGTATATCAGTGCATTCCAACAACACAACCATCTATTATACTAACTTATTTAAATTTTAGTTTTTTTTTACTAACATTTGTCACATTTACACCAGATAAAGCAGTTACGGTATATTTTATGACTTGTTAAAGGGGCAAGGAAGCCGCTGGATGCTGGTGGTCCAGGAACACTTGTTGTGGAAATCCTTTAGGAAGGTCTTTGTCCAGCAGTGGACGTATGTCGACTAATATGATGACGACATTTCTATAAAATAAGCTAGTAAGCTAGTGATCCAGTGGCTTCCCGCGACCTTCTCCAGGTCATCGGTCCACCGAGTGGGAGGTCTCCCTACGCTACGCTTTCCAGTTCGCGGTCGCCACTCGAGAACTTTACTGCTCCAACGGCTATGTGTTTACGATGGATGACGCTAGGTGCGGGTAGCGCAGCACCGGTCATCGTGAAAATCCTTGGGGGAGGCCTATGTCCAGCAGTGGACGTCCTTCGGCTGATATAATGATGATATGATAGAGCTAGTAATAATTTTAGAAATTCTATTTCTTATACTTTGGGACCCCATTTCTCATCTTTAGAGATCGATTTTGAAAAATATATCTTGGTGCTCCTCTGCAACTGCAATTTTACTGTATTATATTATAATGTATATTTATATTATTAGGGAAAGAACATTGACCAGTCAGAGGCAGGCAGTGAACCTGATAGTGGAAGCCTACCCGTGGGCGACAACTGACAAGTCCCTTTTGTTGGTAAGTAAAGAATTTTCATTATGTTATTATTCTTTACGTTAACACATGTATTTTAACCAAATTAGCCCATAGTACATTTTATAAATATATCTTAAATAGTGGAGTTTCACATAACTTCGTTCGCATGGATTTTGGATACAGATAGCTCCATCAAAATTTTGATTTTCAATACTTTAAGACCCCATTTCACCCCTTTAGTGATCGCTCCTCTACTTTTGCTGTATCCTGTAATTATTTCAAAGTAATTATACGAAATATTTGTCTTACTGTTTTTTTTTTTATTTTCAGGAGCGAGTGGTCAGCAGAAAAGTGGAACTTTATTCAAGAAATTGGCCCTTTACAAGACAAAAAGCCGTGTAGATGTGAAGATTTGTGCGCTATTATTGTAACAGTATATTTAATTTTAATAAATTGCGTAGACGTATTTCTGTTTTTTTTTACAGGTCTTGTCATTGCTTCTTCACAAAGTTTGTCGTGGAGGCCGGCAGCGTGAGTAAACCTCAACCCTTGGATACGCAGATGCTTAGCACTACGCTACTCTTTGAAACCTTCGTTACATATAGATTTTATAAAGGCTTCAAAGAAAAGCAAGGCGCTTTGCTCCAACTACTCATCCCAGGAAGTTGAGTAACTGCTGTGCCATTATCGCCATGTATTATCAATATCATGGTAATAGTGACACAACTGTAACACAACCTCGTGAGATGCGCAACAGGTGCGAAGTGCCACGCTCCTCTTTGAAGCCTGCAACAGTCTATGCATGTTTAAGGTTTTGAGGAAGAGCATAGTGCACAGCACCGCCGTACCCAGGGTTGTGTTTCACGTTGTCGCTACGACAAACTTCGGGGAGACGCAGTGAAAAGGCACCTTTGTGATAGGGCAATATCACCTTAGATGCAGCGACTAGGTACCTTTGTGATAGTGGCATATCATCTGAAACAAAGCGACAAGGTACCTTTGTGAAAGGGACATACCACCTTAAACGCAGCGATAAAGTCACTTTGTGATAGAGACATATCACCTGAAACAAAGCGACAAGGTACCTTTGTGAAAGGGACATACCACCTTAAACGCAGCGATAAAGTCACTTTGTGATAGGGACATACCACCGTAGACGTGTCGACAATCGCCGGGTTTTGGAAGCGTTTAAATTAGCTTTGTAGCTGGGTTCAAGTTCTTTAGACGACTCCCATCTGTTAATGTTTTGTTGTCACTGCGTTTAAATATTAATTTTGAAGAACTTATACGAGGTGACAACGTTTGTAGATCTGCAAGCGTCTAAATTGGCTGTGTCGCTGGGTTCGAGTTCTTTAGACGACTCCCATCAGTTAAAGGTTTTTTGTCACAGCGTTTAGAAATTTCTTAGAGTGTAGATACTAATTGAAGTAGACTGTGCAACACCAGGTAACCACTGGCAACCAGTCAGGTTAATTGTGCCACACGATAAGAGAGAGAGAGAGAGAGTAGACGTCTAACATCTACGCTCTCTCTCTCTCTCTCTATTATCGTGTTTACAAACAAAATTTCCCCCCCTCTTTACATGTAGGAGAGGTACCCTAATTTTTTTAAAGGTTTTATTGCACAACTTTGTCGGCATGATTATTCTGTATACCCATGACAAATAATAGCTTGCTCATACTAATAGTACTGACTAGTACCAAACAAGTACAGTAAATATAGATACTAATTGAAGTAGACTGTGCAACACCAGGTAAGCACTGGCAACCAGGCAGGTTAATTGTGCCACACTATAAGAGTTAGAGAAGACGTGTAACATCCCTAAAACGATGTGTCAAAATCACCAAGCTACTCGGACGCACTATAAGAAAGATATTAACATGAACAATACGTACGCTAAGCCCCTGAAACAGATATAACAATCATCAATTAGTTTATAAAACTAAATAACACGCTTTTAGTAAACACGTTAAGTAGTTATCTTGGATGTCCGCCATGTTGGATTTAAGTCACGTGACTATTTTTTCGTATTCCTGACAGCAAACCCTTTCATTTGATACCCATATCATGGGGGTGCATTTCAAATAGCCTGTCCGCCATATTGTATTTAAGTCACGTGACTATTTTTTTCGTATTCCTGACAGCAAACCCTTTCATGTGATACCCATATTATGAGGGTGGATTTCAAACAGCCAGTCCGCCATCTTGGGGAGGCCGCCATATTGGATTTGTAATAACGTTTCGTAGCTAGTCATGTATTGTCATCAGAACTCAGAGCGTGTGCAAAATTTCATCCTAATCAAAGACCGGCAAGTGGGTCAAATTAAGATTCCAAGATTTTCTTACAATGGTTACAAGTGAAGCTAATAAAAGCGTGTTAAAAAGATATCAACGCCAGCATAATGCTACGCCGACTTTAAAATTACAGGTGTTTAGGAGGTAAGTTTTATATCACATCAGCTCATATATGTTCTCACCGAGGGTCTCGAGCCTACCCTGAATTAGGGCGATCGGGCCTTAGCCGATCACACGGGCCCAGTGAGGGTAGGTCGACAAGTTTTATATAAAAATAACATATTTACTTTACGTAGCCGTATAATGCCTTTGTAGATTTTAGGTTAAAATATTAGATGAAAATAAATAAAACCTGGTAAAAATACATCCATAACAAAGAAAGAAAAACTGAGTATGAATATTCTGTGCAGCGGCTATAATAGGCTGTTTTCCTGTTAGGTAGCATTTTAAAGTGGATACTTCTTTGTACGGGGTCTGGTAGGGTGTTACAATATATAAATTAAATAATGTACAGGACGACATTGAAATTTCTAACCAAATTTTAAGGATATACTCCACTCATAAAACTGACCAGCTTGCTAAAAAAACCCAAACAATCGGAGTAAAAAAACTGGACCCCATACAATTTGATCCCATTATTTACCAACTTTGTATGGAGAGTCCGTTTTTTTGCTCCGATTGTATGGTTTCTTGGAAAAAGTTTTTCAGTTTCAGTATTTCATAAAAGTTTGGTTCACGATTTCATTTAGGTACACCGTGTATACTTTGACCCAGTTCAGAATTTTGTGCGTCACATACGAAACAGGAGAATTTAATTTTTGATTAAATATTATTACATTTTTTAATCAATCACGGTCTGCCATTAGTTATTATTCATTGTTATGTTAGTGTTAATTTGATCGAAAAAGAGCGCTCAATCCAAACAGGTTGAAACGTCTTTATACAGGTTGTAACAGAATTGGTGTAGGTCCCGTTAACTGGGGCTTCTGCTCATCGTACTGAACAACTTTTGTTCTACGACTTTGCTGAAAACGTAAAAATTGTTTTTACTCTTCATACAAATCGATCAGCTAATCGACCGATTTTGTGCCTTTTAGTATGGAGGGTCAAATTTTTTTTTGAGAATTGACTATGGGTTCCTTGGAGAAAGTTGTTCAGTATGACGAGTAGAAGTCGCAATTAACGGGACCTACACCAATTTTGTTACACCCTGTATAATATCGAACGTAAGTCTCTTCATTCAATGCGAGCTTCAACGCGGCTGTTACGTTGAAACCGAAATCCCAATTCTCGATTTTTACATGTTTTTATTACTTTTCATCACAAAATGTGTTCAATTCAAATGGAAGGTCTTAAAGTCACGGATTTTTGTGTGTTGGCTTCATTCAACATTAACTATTTGTTTTCGAGAAATTTTGCAATTTATGTCAAAAACAACCTACAGTATATTTTATTTACATCAAAAGTGGTAATCTCTGATTAAGCAGGAGCGTAAAGAGGCGGGATAAGAAGTTTCCGCGATCGGCTGTATCTCGGACAATTTTTTTTTACAGTCAACTTTTTAATAGAAAAGCGGGTTGTGTCTGAGATCATCATCATCATCATATCAGCCGAAGGACGTCCACTGCTAGACCCCAAGGATTTCCAGACTGATCCTGCGCTGCCCGTATCCAGTGGCTTCCCGCGACCTTCGCCAGTTCATCGATCCACCGAGTGGCAGGGCTGCCTACGCTACGTTTTCCGGTGCGCAGTTGCTACTCGAGAACTTGACTGCCCAAAGGGCCATCTTTTCTAGTGGAGCGTGCTATTTGTCTGAGATACAACCGTAAATTCACTGGAGACTTCTTATCCCTCCTCTTTACATATCTAATCATCACAATCGAAATCAAATCAGAGTCAAAAGGCAGCTCTTACACAGAAATATTCAATGAAGTCCTTTTCTTGTTTCAGGTACAAAATTAGGAAGTGGTTTGTAACCAAACCCAAGATGGGTTTGAACTCAGGATTTGTGGCTAGCACTAGCAGCGGTCAATCCGGTGCGTACTCGTATATTAATAAATTCACTTACCTACTTGAAATTGGTAAACTAAACTAACAACTTAAGTACAGTCACCTAAAAAAGTGCAATATTCTACCGTAAGTAACAAGGGCAGTCAACTGCAAAAGTGCATTAATATCCTAATATCTAACCGTACAGCAATGAAGATGGATAGATACGTGGTGTTCCTATAGAAGCTAATCGAACGGTTAATATAAATCGTCATATAAATTCTTGGTATAAACAAAACCACTGATATCAAGTGAAGAAAAGCATCTTTTGTTATTTCACAAGTTGATAGTAGGCTCTTAAACTGAATTCGCGATTGGTTCAACAGTTAGTCTATACCTTGGGTGGTGACTATACCTAATTGAATCATTGGTGTAATTTAAGTGCCTACGTACAAATTTTTGACATTATTCAATTAGGATACAATACTTGCAGCAGAATTAGCAGGTCTCAGCTAGATGACTGTTGCAACACTGTCTGCGAGTGTTGATACTTCTTTAGTACTACAAGTAGCCACAGTATTACGATATGGCTTACAGTGGCGCAACGCCTTTGGTACGTAGGTACTAGCCCATACTCTAGCCTGTAGTCAGCTTGCAAAACTTGCCCCGTCGCCCCGCAAATACCCTGCCGTTACTCTGTGTTAGTACATTCGTTGCGCTACTGTAAGCCGCTATATTGTAATACTGTGAAGTAGCTAAGAAGAGATTTAAAAGGTTTTTGAAGGATCGGCCAAGTGATAACGCCAGTCAGGCTTCTTGTCACATTTTACACGAGTATTACAAAATGGCAAGATGGAGTTGAACTTATTGGTTTACTGTGCATTTTCTTATCTCACACTCCGAATACGTCTAATGTACTCAGGCAAAATATATCTACAGGGAAATGAGACACGTTTGTAAATTTTTCTCTAAGTTGATTGTTGTATTGTGAGGCAGATAAAGTGTAATTTTCCTAAAGTTTGTTTTTTCAGCTACGTGTTTGAATCTGTTACTATATATTATAGTCTCCATTTCTCCTTCAAGCCGTAAAAAGACATTGCGTCTATACAGATGTACTAGCGGATGCCCAGCTGCGTTGCCCGCGCAGATCCCATTTTTGGCTGTTCCTGTGAAAATTTTCCCAAAATCTTTTCTTAGCGGATGCCTACGTCATAATCGCTATCTATATGCCAAATTTCAGCCTCATTCGTGTAGTGTTTGAGCTTTGCGTTGATTGTCAGACAGGAAAAACGACTTTATAAGTTTAGTATAGATAGATTATAGAAACTCTGTGCACAGCTGCACAATAATTATCGGAACACCTAATTTTTCTAAACAAATTTTCATGGCGTCCAAACATCAACTCTTTTTCTGATAATTACTGATCTACCTATGAATTATCATGCGAGTTTATCACATCACTAGCGGTGGTACCGTTTAACTTTGAAGGGGTATGCCCAGTGTGCCAGTGCCCAGGGGTACGGTGGGTCTGCAATGGCTCGGACGAGAGCACACGGTAAATAAATAAAATTGTACAGAGGCCAGCACATCAAGCTAGACACTCGTAGTGCAAATCTGATCTATACGCATACGGCTAAGAACGGTATAAAGTCCAAAGTGTCTAGCTTGATGTGCTGGCCTCTGTACATACATTTTGCGAAAAAAGGGAAATCATGCTCTTTGTTTTGTTTTGTTTCTATACGGAGGTTTTGAGGGTCTGCAGAATTTGAAGTTTCCTTCATCATACCAGCCGAAGGACCGTCCGCTGTTGGACATAGGCGTCCCCCAAGACGACCGGTTCTGCACTGCCCGCATCCAGCCTGCCTACGCTACGTTTCGCGGTCGCCACTCGAGAACTTTACTACCCCATCAGCCACCTGTTCTATGAGCTATGTCTACACAACCTACGTTCCTTACATTTCTTGATTTAAATAGCGCAAAATCATTGCAGACCCACCGTTACCCCTCGGAGTTCCTAAGTGTTGTGCACATTCGTAGAAAAGTATCTTACAAGTTGATTTCAAACAATAATCAGTACTACATAAGCGCGCACTACGAAATTTATTCGTTACGAAAAATATCGCAACGAATAAGCTTCGTAGTGCGCGCTTAGCCTTAGGAAACACCTTTGTATGAAAATGTATTAAGAAAAATGAGATGTTCCGTTAGTTGTTCCGCTTAGTATAATATAATAGACTAAAGTGGCCGCGATCTTAACAGTCTTCTTCATAACAGGTTTCTTCGCCAGGAGCACTACCTACAAAGGTACCTCCAACAATCCGAACTTGTGTGTAGTATGGGTTTGTAGCTTTGTAGATATCTATCTACAACGAAATTAGCGTCTTTTGTTGGAACACCTGTGATCTTAGATCAACTATCAACGACATAATAATTTATTGTAGGCTATGGAATGGTAAAAAAGATTATCTAATTCTATGATACAAAAAATGTACTGAGATGTTATAAAATCCTTACTAATATTATAAATGTGAAAATGTGTTTGTTTGTTTGTTGCCTTTTCACGCTTCAATACATTAACCAATCTTGATGAAGTTTGGCGTGCAGGTAGTCTGTATCACGGGGAAATACATGGCTACTTTTTATCCCGTGAAAATAGCATAGTCCGATGCATTTTCTGAGGGAACTGAAAAAATACTCTTTTTTTGGTTAATTTCTTTAATATCGCAACGGAACAATGGATTGCTGTGGTTTTGTTTTTGGGTGGGAAATGACAGAATTTACTAATTAGAATATCCTGACATGGTTCCCGAGGGATCTGGGGAAAACTCATTTCCACGCTCCCACGTCGGCGTCGCAACGAAGCAACGGATTGAAGTGATTTTTTGTACAGAATTGGTCGAGGGGGTGGGAAGTGACATAGACTGCTAATCAGAATAG